>OY282501.1:17094993-18294993 GCA_958295605.1 Ajuga chamaepitys
TTGATAAGTAGTTATCAAGTGTGCTCCTCTATGGTGGACCTTATGGTGGATCCTGGTGGGATTTTAGCCTTTGGCTAAAATGGACTCGAGGATGGTGCTTCGCACCATCTGAGCCCGGGCCCGCACGTCGCACATGTCGCATTGAGTCGCTTTAGAGGCGCACTTCGCACGTACGCGTCGTCGCGAGGAGCTGGAGGAGCCTTAAAGTTTTGGCCAGGTGGTCCATACGGATGGCTCGCGGGTTCGTGGCGGTTCAAGTCAGGCGGTGCGGTGACGTGGACCGGGTCCGGTCAGGAATCGGACGGTTGGGCGGCTCAGACCGTATCGGACGGCGGGTCGAACCGGGTCAGCGGCTCGGACCGGTCGAACCGGACCGGATTGGGGCGGTGGGCCGAACTGGGTCGAACCGGGTCGCCAGCAGGCCGGGCGGGTCGAACCAGGGCGCGGGTCAGCCTGCGGGTGCGACCGCCCAGCGAACTGGTGGGTCCAGTCCAAAGGGTGCAACCAAGGGGTGAAGAGGTGCCTTTCCAAAAAGGCACCACAACTCTTCAACATATATAAATAGGCCCCTCCACATTTCATTTCATTCATTCAAATTCACAAGTTTTTTTTTTAGATTCAAAAGCTTTCTAAATTCTGCATTAGTAAAGTCCGAAAGTTCCAAATATCCGAGTACGTTCGCCGATAACTTCCGACTCGTAGTGCAGCGGTCTGAAGTTTTAAAGTCGTTGTATCTTGGAGGCATTTTGCTACTAAACGTATTGCACCTGAGTACGTGGCAATTTCGTCTTACGGATATAGAGTCAAACTCTAGCCTCGACTTTGTTTGCATTTTTTCATCTTCGTCTATACATTCCTATACCGAGATATAACAGCGTAAGACGAAATTTTTGTATATTCGAAGATGTCTTCTACTGTTTCTACTCCTTCAATCCCTGCTGCTCACGCAGAAAAACCGGCTAAATTTGCCGGAAATGATTTTAAGAGATGGCAGCAGAAAATGCTATTCTACTTGACAACTCTCAGTCTTGCCCGGTTCTTGAGGGAAGATCCTCCTACTGTTGAATCAGGGGATAAAGAGGGAATGACTGCTTTGGACGCTTGGAACCACAGTGACTTCCTGTGTCGAAATTACATTCTGAATGGATTAGACGACTCACTTTACAATGTCTACTCCATTTTTAAAACCGCAAAAGAATTGTGGTTATCTTTGGAGAAAAAGTACAAAACGGAGGATGCCGGAATGAAGAAATTCATTATCGGACGGTTCCTCAACTTCAAAATGGTGGACTCGAAGACGGTCATGGACTAAGTTTGAGAGTTGCAGTTGATCCTCCATGAGATTCATGCTGAAGGTATGCAACTATCTGAATCCTTTCAAGTAGCCGCATATACAGAGAAGCTACCGCCTCAATGGAAGAATTTCAAAAATTATCTCAAGCACAAACGTAAGGAAATGGGGCTTGAGGACTTGATCGTGAGACTACGGATCGAGGAAGAAAACCGAAAATCTAAAGTCAAAAGCGACAAGAACCATGGAGAGGCACGTGTGAATTTGGCTGAGTCCGGAAGTGGCAAGAAGAGAAAACGCGGTGCTGGCTCTAATAAGCAACATAAGACCTCGAACAAAAGATTCAAAGGTAACTGTTATAACTGTGATAAACCCGGACACAATTCGAGTGAATGTCGACAACCAAAGAAGGCAAATCAAGGCCAAAAGAATCAGGACAACCTTGCCGAGCACAAACCCTTGCCAGAAGAAATGTCTAAATTGGATCTGTCCGCCGTCGTGTTCGAGGCCAACTTGGTAGATAATCCAAGGGAGTGGTGGATCGACACAGGGGCTACCCGTCATATCTGTTCAGACAAAGAACTGTTCTCCACTTACCAAGAGATCAATGGCAGAAAGCTCTTCATGGGAAACTCTGCAACGTCTCCAGTGGTAGGATTGGGAAAGGTCGTGTTGAAGATGACGTCGGAAAAAGAACTAACTCTCGTGGATGTGCTGCATGTCCCAGACATTTGCAAGAATTTAGTCTCCTGTTCTTTATTAAGTAAGGTCGGATTTAGGTTGGTTTTTAAAGCAAATAATTTTGTACTGACCAAATGTGGTCAATTTATTGGGAAAGGTTATCTCGAAAAGAGCCTTTTCAAAATGAATGTAATGACTGTAAAGCGCGACATTAAGCGCAATATTAATATAAGTGAAGTTAATTACTTGCTTAAGTGTTCTAATTTATGGCATGGTAGATTAAGACATGTAAATCAAAATACACTTCGACGTTTAGTGAATTTAGATTTACTTCCTAGAATGGAATTTGATTCACAAAAGTGTGAGATCTGTGTGGAGGCAAAATTGGCCAAAACAGCATTCCATTCAGTTGATAGAAGTACTTCACCTCTAGAACTTGTTCATACTGATGTGTGTGATTTAAAGTTTGTGCAAACAAGAGGTGGTAAGAATTACTTCATTACTTTTATTGATGATTGCACAAGATACTGTTATGTATATCTTTTGAAAAGCAAAGATGAAGCCATTGAGGCATTCAAAAATTATAAGAATGAAGTTGAAAATAAACTTAGCAAAAGAATCAAAGTGATTCGTAGTGATAGAGGTGGTGAATATGTAGCTCCATTTGAAGAATTTTGCCAACAAAACGGTATTATTCATCAAACTACAGCTCCGTATTCACCTCAATCAAATGGCGTTGCAGAACGCAAGAACCGAACTCTAAAAGAGATGATGAATGCTATGTTGATAAGTTCGGGCTTACCCCAGAACATGTGGGGGAAGCAATCTTGTCTGCCAACTACATTCTTAACAAATTACCACATAAGAAAAGGGACAAAACTCCGTACGAGTTGTGGAAAGGAAGAAAACCTTCCTACCATTACCTTAAAGTGTGGAGGTGCCTAGTTAAGGTTGAAGTACCTAAGCCGAAACAAGTGAGAATAGGACCCAAAACTGTTGATTGCATTTTCATTGGATATGCGCATAACAGTAGTGCATATCGATTTCTGGTGCACAAATCAGACATTCCTGAAATAAACGTGGGAATGACTATTGAGTCAAGGAACGTGGTGTTCTTTGAGAACATATTTCCTAAGAAGGAAAACACAGAAGTAAGTTCTCGTAAAAGACCTTACGAAATTACAAATGGTTCACCTGTTGAGGTTAATAAAGAACCTGAGGATAATGATGAACCGAGACGTAGTAAAAGGGCCAGAAAGGAAAAGTCCTTTGGGCCGGATTTTCTATCATACATGATGAAAAGTGAACCCAGGACAATACATGAGGCATTGTCCAGTCCAGATGCTCCTCTCTAGAAAGAAGCAATAAACAGTGAAATCGAGTCCATCATGCATAATCACACATGGGAGATTGTAGATCTACCACCAGGCTGTAAACCACTTGGATGCAAGTGGATCCTAAAGAGGAAGTATAAAGCCGATGGATCAATTGATAAGTATAAGGCTAGATTGGTAGCCAAAGGGTTCAAACAAAGAGAAGGATACGACTTGTTTGATACGTATTCCCCAGTTACGAGGATCACTTCCATTAGAGTTCTCATTGCTATTGCAGCTCTGCATAACCTTGAGATACATCAAATGGATGTGAAGACGGCCTTCTTAAATGGGGAATTGGAGAAGGAGATATATATAGAACAACCTGAAGGGTTTGTAGTGTCTGGCCAAGAAAAGAAGGTGTGTAAACTTGTTAGATCTTTGTACGGACTCAAACAAGCACCTCTTAAATGGCATGAAAAATTTGATAATGTGATGCTCTCAAATGGTTTCAAAATCAATGAGTGCGATAAGTGTGTCTATATAAAGGGCACTCCACAAGATTATGTGATAGTGTGTCTATACGTCGATGACATGCTTATTACAGGGAGTAATCATGACTCGATCATGAATACTAAAAACATGTTAAAATGAAATTTTGACATGAAAGACATGGGTCTGGCTGACGTCATTCTAGGGATGAAAATCTCTAGAACTTCTGATGGAATTTTCCTATCACAAACTCATTACGTTGAGAATGTGTTGAGGAAATTTGATGCTTATGACGTACCCCCGGCTAACACTCCTGTAGATGTCAATCTAAACTTAGCCAAAAATAGAGGAGACCCAGTGCTGCAACTGAAATATGCAAGAATTATCGAAAGCCTGATGTACTTGACAAATGGTACGCGTCCGGATATAGCATATTCAGTTAGCAAACTTAGTAGATTTACAAGTAATCCTAACAAGGATCACTGGAAAGCTCTGATGAGAGTTTTAAGGTATTTAAAACATACCATGAATCATGGAATTTTGTATACAAGATATCCAGCCGTATTGGAAGGATACACAGATGCAAACTGGATATCTGATACAAAAGATTCAAAATGTGGTTATGTATTCACTATAGGTGGAGGAGCTGTGGCTTGGAAATCCTCTAAACAAACTTGTATAGCTCGTTCCACAATGGAATCGGAGTTCATTGCTTTAGACAAAGCTGGTGAAGAGGCAGAATGGCTTCGGAACTTCTTAGAGGATATTCCTGGTTAGTGCAAACCAGTGCCTCCCGTGATGATACACTGTGATAGCATGTCTGCTATAGGGAGAGCACAAAGCCACATGTATAATGGTAAGTCTCGACACATCCGGAGGAGACACAATACCGTTAGACATTTGATCTCAAGTGGGGTAATCTCCATTGACTATGTAAAGTCAAAAGACAACATTGCGGATCCACTGACTAAAGGCATTGGTCGAGATTAAATGTATAGCGCGGTAAGGGGAATGGGGCTAAAACCCACACACTAAAGAGTGTTCATAGTGGTAACTCGTCCATGATGACTGGAGGATTCCAAAAACTTGGTTCAACGAGACAACTAAGCTTTGAAGCACTCAGTTTTGCACTTGAAAACAAATTTCAAGCTCATTCTCGATTCCGCTCAAGTGCCAATTGTACCTATTTGGTACAAAACCTGATGACGTGTGGTGAGGGCAAGCTTAACAGCTTTTAATGATTCCTATACCTTCGTGGTAAGGTATTTCAGGGTACCTTTAATAGGAGATCACCTATATAAGTGTGAAGTGGGGCCGCTTCAAACTGACAAATGTAATATTTTCAGTACACACTTATGAATCCGAGATAAGGTCCATGGCCAAAATGGACAACAATGTGAGAACCAAAAGGATATTAGAGTCGTTACTTTGTGGTTGTCATTGTACTTGATTTACACAAAAGCTGACCAGTTCAAGATATCATGTTCACTGAGCAGCGAGTAAATCCGATGGCATCTCACTAGGGAAGGTTCAAAACCTGAAGCTACCTATCCTGATGAAGGGACGGCTCGTTGGGACTTTCTTAGGTGTGCATTGCATTAATATCATTCATGTGCGGGATTGTTGGAAATTGATTTGGAATTTGGGTTTTGACTCAAAATTGACCAATTTAATTAATTCAATCCATTTGTTAAAAATGAAAACAAGTTGCAAATTCATAATCTACACTTCGAGTAGATGAATTTAATGTATGAATATGCTCAAAACCAATTTCGGGTGAATGAGATATTAATTGTCAAAGGTTGCAACTTAAACTTGGAAGTTGAAGAGTTTATGAAGGAAACATATGGGAACTTGTCCCACATAGAAAAATTGGAGTAAGTGGATACTCCTTATTTAGTATAGCACTTGATAAGTAGTTATCAAGTGTGCTCCCCTATGGTGGACCTTATGGTGGATCATAGTGGGATTTTAGCCTTTGGCTAAAATGGACCCGAGGATGGTGCTTCGCACCATCTGAGCCCGGGCCCGCACGTCGCACATGTCGCATTGAGTCGTTTTAGAGGCGCACTTTGCACTTCGCACGTACGCGTCGTCGCGAGGAGCTGGAGGAGCCTTAAAGTTTTGGCCAGGTGGTCCAGACGGATGGCTCGCGGGTTCGTGGCGGTTCGAGTCAGGCGGTGCAGTGACGTGGACCGGGTCCGGTCAGGAATCGGACGGTTGGGCGGCTCAGACCGGATCGGACGGCGGGTCGAACCGGGTCAGCGGTTCGGACCGGTCGAACCGGACCGGATTGGGGCGGTGGGTCGAACCGGGTCGAACCGACCCATCAGCAGGTCGGGCGGGTCGAACCAGGGCGCGGGTCAGCCTGCGGGTGTGACCGCCCAGCGAACTGGTGGGTCCAGTCCAAATGGTGCAACCAAGGGGTGAAGAGGTGCCTTTCCAAAAAGGCACCACAACTCTTCAACATATATAAATAGGCCCCTCCACATTTCATTTCATTCATTTAAATTCACAAGTTTTTTTTAGATTCAAAAGCTTTCTAAATTTTGCATTAGTAAAGTCCGAAAGTTCCAAATATCCGAATACGTTCGCCGATAACTTCAGACCCGTAGTGCAGCGGTCTGAAGTTTTAAAGTCGTTGTATCTTGGAGGCGTTTTGCTACTAAACGTATTGCACCTGAGTACGTGGCAATTTCGTCTTACGGATATAGAGTCAAACTCTAGCCTCGACTTTGTTTGCATTTTTTCATCTTCGTCTATACATTCCTATACCGAGATATAACACTTAACTATACGATTTTTATTATATCAGTTTTACTCTATAATTGATGATTAATTTCGTTTAGCTGTATCATTGTATATCATTTAGTCTCTGTAAATCCATATCTAAGTATCGGAACATAGAAGAATATTTGGATAAATTAAAGACTTCTTTCCAAATGGATTTCTCAGTTACTATCTCGATTCGTAGTTCACAACAGTTTGAGTCAACAAAAATAGTTTTGAGCCAATTGGATCTAAGAAAAATCAATAATATATATATATATATCAAAACATATTTTTCGGTGGCTTGGTTTTCTCGATATGGAATAATCTTCGAATTTTGTTCTCATGCATAACTATTACCTCCGTTTCTTGTAGTTTAGCTTTTATGACATTTTTACAAAGTATGTTTTTTTTTTCCCTGTACTTTGTTCTACTTTTCTTTCGAGACTACCCCTACTACTATCCCAAAAAGAATTTTAATTTTCCAACTTATCATATTTACTTGATAAATTACGGGATTTTATGGAAGATGGGAAAATCAATTATAGTTTATTCGTTGATTTTACATACTTGTTAATTTTGTTATTGATGACTAAAACTACAGGGACAAGATAAACGGAGCCAATTTCTCGTGTTTTTTTTACATTCGTTGTTAAGCAAGAAACGTTTGTAAGTGCAACAATATTTTGATTTCCTTTTAGGAATTGGATTCACCGAGAGCCAAACAAATTAAAAACCAATAGTTTAAATTTGGTGTATTTAATTTAGTAGACAAGTAGTGGGACGAGCATATATGTGAGTCTATATTTAATGAAATAAAACTATAATTGTGGTAAGAAAGTATGTTTCTACTTATGATGGATTCCTGTTGGGGGCAGTAGTGGAGTTGACATCAAAAAAGATTTCAATTTACTACTCTCCTAAAAGGAAGGAACGACAAGACTTTTGCGCAGCTATATATGTCCTTAATTAAATCATATGATTCCTTTGTCCTTTCGCCCATTTCATTAATCACACAACCTACTTACATGCTTACTCTCACTTTCTTATTCACGGCTATAACAATAAATTTATTGTCTGCAATAAAAATAAAGAAAAAAATTTGTGTAACAAAATTTCTCGGATCAAATGAGTAATGTTTACAACTTGTGAGTTCCTAGCTTTAGTTGTCCTCTAATTCTTCTCTTCATATGAGTAACATTTATAACTTGGAGTTGACTTTGATCTTCCTAGGTTCTAAACTTTAACTTGAGTAACATTAATCCAAAGGCTTAAGCTTGATTTTGGATTAAACGATATTTTTTTATGAATATGCAAAGAACGTCTTCGAAGATCTTGACGAACGACAAAGAACATCTTCGAAGTTCTGACTTGAAAACGCTGATCGGAGGGGCTCAACACCAAACTTTGCAAATCTTGATATTGACTTTGTAACGCCTTAAAAATCTCAAGATTGTCTTTGTAACGCCTTAATCTCCATATTGGTTTTGTAACACCTTTCTTGAGTTTGTGTTGCTATGATTGTTGGTATGATTGTTGGTGGAACAATGAGGCCCTATTTATAGTTGTAGGATGGAGAACCATATTGGGTCTAGATCTGAATGGAGCGATATGATTGGTCCTCCACAATATCATCATTTATAAAATATCTTTGAGATAATTACTAAATTAATCATATTAATTTAATAATTAATGCAACATCTTGCAACATGGAGCCTTCTGATTGATCCAATTTGATTTGACGTCTATCATAATCTCTTCGGATAAATACTAAATTAAATATGATTTAATTTAATAATATCTGCATGATTTTAACATGTGGCGACCTTTGATTAGATATTTTGGGTATCAACAAATTCCCCCTCGAGACTTGTTAGCGGACAAGGCGTCTTGAAGTGAATGAGTCTTGAAATTATTTCCAGAGCTTCTTCAAAACACATGGATAGTTTATACTCATATGAAGGAGACTTCATTTGGGTTCGATAGATAGTTTATACTCATATCAAGGAGCATTGTAGACAGTTTAGGTTTGTATCAAGGAGCATTATAGATAGTTTAGGCTCGTATCAAGGAGCATCACTTGATTTTGGGACCTTAGATAGTTTAGACTCGTATCCGAAAATATTGTAGACAGTTTAAACTCATATCAAGGAGCATCAAATGATTTAGTTTTCTTCACTTGAAGTGTCGGGAGAAGTTTTATTCTTATTCTTCTTCTTTTTCTTCATCTTCTTCTTCTTCTTGAGGCTCTTGGGTTGGTGGGTGATCAACCCACTTGCAATCATGCTCAACTCCATATCATGAGCTCGACTAGTCTACTCTCCAAAAAACTTAGGCTGAATTGCTTGAAGGATATAGTGCAGCTCTCATTGCATCCCTTGAATGCACATCTCGATGGCAGAGGCTTCGAATAATTTCTCCTTGCAGCTTAGACTTGAACTTCCTCAACGGTTGATATAGCCGATGATGGGCTCTTCTTTCAGTTGACGTGAATTTGCAAGCTCGAGCAAGCCGACTATCCTTCGAGTGCTATAGAAGCGGTTGAGAATCTTTCTTTTTCAATTGCTCCCAACTGTCGATTGAATTTTCCCCCAAGTCGGTGTACCAGTCAAATGCGCTTCCTTTCAAGGAATGAACGAATTGCTTCACCAAGTGATCTCCATATGTTCTGACATCATTGCAGGTTTCTATGAAGTGGGCCATATGTTGCTTTGGGTAACCCTTTCCATCAAAGAGTTGAAACTTTGGGTGTTGGTAACTGAAAGGTATCTTCAAGTTGTCAATCCTTGCAGTATATTGTTTTGTATATGTTGGAGATGACTTGGAGCTTTCGTCGAACTTGTCGTTGAAAATCTCTAGGATGAGCTCCTTCAGATGACTTGCTGGAAGCGATCCATCTGGTGAGACTTGCAATGTTTTTGGATAGAGCTTCCAACGAGGCCTGAGGCAGGGCAATCCGCTCTTGCCATACTTGTTCATTATCTGCTCGGAAATTTTTTCGTGTATTTTGCAGGACCTACAGAGCTGCCAGAAAATCAAAGGAATTAAAATTGCTCGTTATGCCCCAAGCATCACCCACTTCTTTTTCGCTGATGACACCATCTTAGTGGGCCATGCAACTGCCGAAGAGGCCCAACACGTCAAGTTTGCCATTAACCTCTTTGAGACAGTCTCAGGACAACGTGTAAATCTTGACAAATTCGGCATCGTGTTCAGTCCAAATGCTAGCAACCAACTCAAAAGACTCCATCTCCAACATTTTGGGTATTCCGAAAGTCGATGCCCACGGGAAGTACCTCGGACTACCTTCGGTCGTGGGAACTAGAAAAATGGATATCTTCAATGATATTAAAGACAAGGTGTGGAAACAAATTTTCGGGTGGAAGGAAAAAACTCTCTCACGTGCGGGCAAAGAGATCCTCATAAAAGTCGTAATTCAAGCCATCTCGTCTTATGCAACATCATGCTTCAAAATTCCGGACGGCATCCTCAATTAGATCAACTCTCTTATTTGATCCTTCTGGTGGGGCTCATCTGAAAGCCAAAAATAGATTCCTTGGATTACTTGGGAAAAACTGACGAAATGCAAGAAAGATGGTGGCCTCGGGTTTCGGGAGCTCAAGGCTTTCAATCTCGCTCTCCTCTCCAAACAAGGATGGAGGTTGCTTACTTCTCCGCACTCTCCACTCGCCCATCTGCTCAAGGCCAGATACTTCCCAAACTCATCGTTCCTTGATGCGAAAATTGACCATCACCCCTCATGGTCATGGAGAAGCATCATTGAAGGAAGGTCAATTCTGCACAAGGGCTATAGAAGACTCATCAACTCGGGATCAAACACTAAAATTTTCAAAGATCCATGGATCCCCTCATCCCCTTTGATGCTCGTCACCCGATCCTCTCTTTGTTTAGCCGAAGATGCTTTTTTTTCTGAGCTTATCGATCATGATCGTAAATGTTGGAAATCTAATCTTATTTTTTAGCATTTCCTCATGCAGAGGCTACTGCGATCTTTTCTCTACTAATCCGAGACTCAGCTGCTTTGGATAGATAGGTCTGGTCCTTCACAAAATCCGGAGCTTTCTCCGCCAAATCCGCATATCACGCGTTTCGAAGCTCGGAGGCTGCCTCACCATCGCCATCAAACTCTCCCCCAGGTAGTTTCTAGAGTTTCATTTGGAAGCTTAAGCTCCCACCGAAAGTTACCCACCTCATTTGGCATTGGTACCATGACTCTCTCCCGTTCCCGGACAACCTCACTCGAAGGGGCGTCCTTGCTGAGCCCGTCTGCCATCTTTGTGATACCTCGACGGTTCCCAACCCACTTCTTCTTCACCTAGTCGAGAACGGGTTTGTTAGATGTGATTCTCTCATGTCAGCAAGACACGGCAGCAGGTTGGTTCAAAGACCTTCTCGAAATTGGTGACTCACGAATCCTTGAGTACTTTGGCATCCTCTGTTACTTCCTCTGGTTTTCCAGGAATTGGAAAGTCTTCGAAAACGACCCCTCTGACCCCCGCTCACTGATCACCGCAGCTTCGAGACTCTTGGTGGATTTTCAAAATGTAAACATGTGGCCGGAGCGATCCTCCCCTGCTCTCGAGCGAATCCCATGGGTTGACCCCCTCCCTCCCCCTGCATAGCTTTCGGGTTTACTTTGATAGGGCGACCTCTCTCAAAAACTCTTGCGCGGGTTGTGGAGTTTTCATTTCGGACAAAGATAGCAGTTTTATTTTTGGCTTGGCGCAAAAATTCCCAGGTATCCAATCACCTGAAGTAGCCGAATTGCTTGCTCTTAGGGAAAGCCTCATAAAGATTCAACAATGCAATCTCCGCTCGATCATCACTCTTGGAGATGTTGAAGGCATCATTCTTGCCGTAATGGGGAAGGATAAATGTGTTTCTATTTGCTAACCTATTCTTGATGATGTTCAACACCTGCTTCACCTCTGCATGGGAATTTTCTGGATTAATAGATCAAAGAATTGTATTGCTCATGAGCTTGCCTTTCATGCAAAAAACTGTCCTAATGTAACGTGATCATGACACTATCCCTCCCCCTCCCCCACCCCGACTTCCTTACGTCAATCAGTGATGGCTGATTTCAGCTTCTTTTAATGAAATTTTTTTTTTTTTTTTTTTTAAAAAAAAGGTTAGAAAAGATTGCCTCATGAGGCCTCTTTCTCTGAATAAATGAATATATTTTGTTATAACTAGCTGGATTGTATGCTTGCTTGGAATCATTCATAACAAACAGAATTTTGAATATAAATATCATGACATTAGTTTCCATTTCGGAGTAGCCCATGATTCAGTAGTAATTCATTAGCTAACTCAACTGTTTGGAATAATTAATAACTTTATAATTGTCTCAAAACATGTTACACAAAAAACCTATTTTGGTGTAGTTTTCATTTTAAAGTAGAATCTTCATTAGATATCAGCCCATGAGTCAATTGTTCTAATTAATTACTCATCTTTCCAATGACAGATTCAAAATTTTAAATAGAATATATACAACTATATAAAGTATTAGACGCAGTCTGAACTCTTACAATTTCAAAATAGTACGAAATTGTTAAAAAAAAAAATACAAATTCTAGAGATTAAAAAATATACAATATCTAAACTTTTTTTTCATCTAATAAAATATTACAATTTTATTCGCCAGTTGGGCACTTTGAATGTAATGCAAAATATCACAAATGTTTAAAAGTATACCTTCCAGTATTTTCTTTTCTATAATTAAGTGGGAACTGAAGTGTATTTGTTTTAAAATATCAAGTAAAAGTTAGTGTTATTTAGCACCATAGATGCAAATAGACGGCAAGGCGTTAGACGCTTCCAATCTGCCTTTGATTATGTCAAATCGGTCCTCTTAGTTTTTTTTGGGGCTAGACGTGTTAGGTGGCCGCTAGGCAGTCCTAGGTGATTTTTTTTATTTTTTATTGAAAACATCATCGTTTCTTTTTAACTTGAAACAGTTGATTAAATTAAAAAGATAATCTTAAAAGTTAAAATCCTCACTTTCCTCATTCCAGCGGAAGAAAAATGCTAAAAAACTCTCTCCCCCCACACTTTAAGTTCCTCCGTCGCCCCTTCTTTTCGTTCCATCTTGCATAATTAATTAACAATATGTACTTTTGTAATGAAGATTGACCACTATGTATAAACCTATAACTTACACATGCAAATTTTTTTTTTTTTTAATAATTAGAAATTCTCTAGGCGCCGCCTAAGGCGCTAGGTGGTCCCAAACCACTCCGCCTTCTGCAGCCATGTTTAGCACAAAAGGAAGATATGTTTATCGACATTTATTTTTTATTCGAGTATGTTGATGGAGTATAAAAGTTTTATAATTTCTAAAAACTAAAAAAAAAAAAGTTAGTATTCACCAAATGACATATTTATATCTAAAAAAATATACTCACTCCGTCCCGACTTAACTTTCCTATTTTAATCGGATACGGAGGTTAAGAAAAAGCAGATTTTGTGAAATCTTTGACTTTTTTAAAGGTGGAGATTTTGAGGGTGGAAATTATGAGAAAAATTTACCATTTATGGGTTGGAAAGTTAAGTTGGGACAAATCGAAATTGAAAGTTGGAAAATTAGAGCGGGACGGAGGTAGTAATATATATACGTGTCAGAAGTGTGTTGGACTTAACATACTCATGAATCGGGTCAGAATAGGGTCAGAATTGGATCAAGAATAACAGCTAGAAAGGAAGCAAAACTGTCAAATTGGCAGTTATAACAGAATTGCGCAACGGTTCCATAAAAACCGTTGTGTATGACAGTGTAACAGAATTCAGTTTAGCTGTGCAGTTTAGAGTCCCTTTTTTTATCAATTCTCAACTGTTTTTGGATCTGAGCTTATATATGATCTTGTAATTCAATATTCTCTTTTGTAATCCATATCTAGAGAGAGAAAGATAGCTTATAGAAGAGGGAAAGACTTGGTTAGAGAATAGTGTTGATTCTTGAGAGTGTTTGTTATTTTTGCTGAAGCAATTGCAGCAGAAGGTGTTCTTCTTGTATATGTTCTTGTATCTGTTCTTGTATCTGTTCTTGTTTATTAAAGGAAAACTAGAAGCCCTTCGTGGACGTAGGTCAATTAACCGAACAACATAAACCATTGTGTCATTTTTCATTCTTGTTTAGATTTGTGTTTTGGAGTTACATGCTAAGTGCTTTATTGATTATTCTTGAGTGTTTTCCCACAACAATTGGCATCGTCTGCGGGAAAACAAGAAGATAGATTTCTGGAAATGAACCAGTGGGGAAACCAATGGCGGCAATGAAGTATGATGTTGAAAAATTCAATAGTAAGAATGACTTTGGTCTCTGGCAATTAAAGATGAGAGCTCTCCTGGTGCAGCAAGGGTTGGCCGGTGCTCTGAAGGGTTTGAATGGCCTCTCAGATAAGATTGGAGCTGCTGAGAAGGCAAAATTGTTGGATAAGGCACATTCTGCCATTATCTTGTCCTTGGGAGATAAGGTGCTCAGGGAGGTTTCAAAAGAAAAGACAGCAGAGGTTGTCTGGAACAAACTTGAAGATTTCTACAAGAAGAAAACAATGGTGAACCGTTTGTATATCAAACAAAAACTTTATTCCTTCAGGATTCAAGAAGATAAAGCCATAGATGACTAATTGGAGGAGTTTAATAGATATCTTGATGATCTTGAGAGGGTTGAAGCCAAAATTGAAGATGAAGATAAAGCTATTTTTCTACTAAATGCACTACTAAAACATTTTGAGCATCTTAAGGATGCTATGATGTATGGGAGAGAGACTAAAATCTCTCTGGATGAAGTACAGACTGCATTAAGGGCAAAAGAACTACAAAATTCAACAGATGGAAAGACAGATTCCCAAGCAGAAGGGTTACACATCAAATCTGGGAAGTTTCAGAAGTTCAAGCATGCTTCAACAACAAATGACCTGGGCAAGAAATCACAGCAGTCAAAACCTAAGAATTTTGAAGGGAAGGAGACCAGGAAGTGTTTCCATTGTAAAAGTCCTGGTCACCTCAAGAGAAATTGTTATGATTTCAAGAAGAAACAAGCAGAAAGGTCACACAAATCCAACACAGCAGACCTGGCACAAGGTGAAGAAGATGTTGATGTTTTGAATGTTGTTGAGGGAAGAACAGAAGATAAGTGGATTATGGATTCAGGATGCAGTTTCCATATGTGTCCTAGTGTTGAATGGTTTCAAAATCTGAAGATACACAAACATGGTTCAGTCATGTTGGGAGATGATCATGCATGTGCAATTGAAGGAGTTGGGGAAATAAGGCTAAAAATGCATGATGGCTCTGTGAAGGTGTTGACTGATGTAAGATACATTCCTCTTCTCAAAAGTAACCTCATAAGCCTTGGAACATTGGAAAACAAAGGGTGCAATTTCAAATCCATGAGTGGACATCTATATGTATCAAAACTGGTGATGAAGGTGTAACGAAATCCAGTCTTTACTATCTTATGGCAGAAACTGTGACTAGAGATATCAATAATGCTGCTCCTGATGATTCAAGATTGTGGCACAAAAGGCTCGGACACATGAGTGAAACAGGCATGAATGAACTACTCAAACAGGGTGCATTGATCACAAAGGAAGATTCAAGATACATAACTGTGAGACTTGTATCCTGGCAAAGAGCAAGAAGCTACCATACCCTACAGGTAAACATACCTCTAAGCACCCTCTGGATTATGCTCATCCTGATCTGTGGGGTCCCTCAAAGGTAAAGACACTAGGTGGAGGGAAATATTTCCTGAGTATAATAGATGACTACTCTAGAAAACTGTGGATTTTTATTCTGAAGCATAAGTCTGATGCTTTTAACAAATTCCAAGAATGGTGTAATGAAGTTGAGCTAGAAAAGGGGTCAACATTAAAATGTCTGAGGACAGATAATGGGCTGGAATTTTTATCTGAGCAATTTCAAACATTCTGCAAGATAAAAGGCATTAAAAGACATAAGACAGTTCCTTCTCATCCTCAACAAAATGGTGTTGCTGAGAGGATGAACAGGACTATCTGGAAAGAATCAGATGTATGTTGATTGAGTCTGGAATGCATAAGAAATACTGGGGTAAAGCAGCTGCAACAGCAACATACTTAATCAACAGAAGCCCATCCACACCTAATCATTATATCACTCCAGATCAAATGTGGAGTGGAAATCCACCAGTATACTCACATTTGAAACCACTGGGATGTTTGGCATATTCTCATGTTAAACAAGATAAACTAGATGCAAGGGCATTGAAGTGTGTAATGCTGGGATATCCACAAGGTGTAAAGGGGTATAGGCTGTGGTGTATAGAAGTTGGGATGAACAAGATTATTATAAGCAGAGATGTAAGGTTTTGTGAAGAACAAATGCCAATGAAAATAGGATCTAATACCCCACTGGAGATGACTGTGATAAACAATGATGCACAGCTCAAAGAGGAGCATGCTGATACAGATGAAAAATCAGATACTGATGAAGACACAGAATCAATCCAAGAACAAGCTGATAATGATTTAAATCAATATCAACTAGTTAGAGATAGAGAAAGGAGAATTGTGAAGCCATCTACAAGATATGGCAGTGATTATCTCACTGAGTATGCTTTAAGTGTTGCTAAGGAGACAGAATATTCTGAGCCAAGAAACTACAAAGAAGCTGTTAATAGTAATGACAAAGAAAGTTGGATCATTGTTATACAAGAAGAAATGGATTCATTAGAGAAGAATGGGACCTGGATATTAGTTGATAAACCAGCTGGACACAAGCTCATCAGCTGTAAATGGATTTTCAAGAAGATAATTGAATTCAGTGGAACAGAAAGGATCAGATTTAAAGCAAGACTAGTTGCTAGGGGTTTCACTGAAAGAGAGGGGTTAGATTATAATAAAATCTTCTCTCCTGTGGTGAAGCACTGTTCCATAAGGATGCTTTTGGCGGTAGTTGCACAAATGAACTTGGATTAGAGCAGTTGGATGTCAAAACTGCATTTCTCCATGGTGAGCTTAAAGAGACAATACTGATGCACCAGCCTGAAGGTTTTGTGATGCCAGAAAATGAAAACAAGGCATGTTTGCTCAAGAAATCACTGTATGGTCTTAAGCAAAGTTTTAGGCAATGGTACATCAAGTTTGATGAGTGTATGAGAAGGATAGGCTACACAAAGTCTAAGTATGACAACTGTGTGTTTATGAGAAGATCAGGAAATGAAATTCTGAGTTTTTTTATTATTGTAGGTAGATGATATGCTTATCAATCTGAGATAGAGAAGCTTAAGTCAGACTTACAAAAGGAATTTGAAATGAAACAACTTGGAGAAGCAAGGAGGATATTGGGAATGGATATCTGCAGGGATAGAAGGAAAGGGTTACTGTGGCTTGAATAGAAAAGTGTGGATAAAATCCTCACTAAATTCAAGATGAATGATTAGGCTAGTGACTATTCCATTAGCTCAGCATTTTAAACTTTCAGAATTACAGAAGCCGAAGACTGAAGAAGAAGAGTTTGAAATGTCCAAAGTTCCCTATTCAAATGTTGTGGGCAGCATAATGTATTTGATGGTGTGTTCTAGACCTGATATATCTCATGCAGTCAGTGTTGTATCAAGATACATGTCTAATCCTGGAAAGCAGCACTGGGAAGCACTTAAGTGGATAATGAGGTATTTGAAGGGTACTGCAAGCAGAGGAATCATGTTTAAGAAAGTTGATGATTTACAGGATGTCTTAAGAGGCTATGTAGATTCAGATTATGCAGCCAACTTGGATAACAGAAAATCACAACCTGGATATGTGTTTACATTGTTTGGTGCAGCCATTAGTTGGAGGTCCATGTTGCAATCAGTGGCGGCATTAAGCACCACAGAAGCAGAATATATGGCCATGACTGAGGCTGTGAAGGAGGATGTATGGTTAAAAGGTATGATTTCTGAGTTTGGGGTGAAACAGCAATCTGTAACAGTAATGTGTGATTCTCAGAGTGCACTTCATTTGGTGAAACATCAAGTCTACCATGAAAGGTCAAAACATATTGATGTTAAACATCATTATGTCAGAAATATAATTGAAAAAGGGGATGTAAATGTGAAGAAAGTAAGTACAAAACAGAATGCTGCTGATATCCTTACCAAGGCTTTTCCATCAGATAAGTTCAATTACTGCTTGGATTTGATCCAAGTGGTTCAATGTTGTTGAAACATTATGCTGCAGGTGCATGTCCAGTTTTGTACATGAGATGAAGAATTATATGTTTGATTTTAAGGTTCAAGATTGGATGATCAAGATGGAATTGATTCGTATGTAAGTCAGGTGGAGATTTGTGAGGAGTATGTTGGACTTAACATACTCATTAATCGGGTCAGAATAGGGTCGGAATTGGATCAAGAATAACAGCTAGAAGAAAGGAAGCAAAACTGTCAAGTTGGCAGTTATAACCGAATTGTGCAACAGTTCTGTAAAAACCGTTGTCTATGACAGTGTAACAGAATTCAGTTTAGCTGTGCAGTTTTGAGTCCCTTTTTTTATCAATTATCAACTGTTTTTGGATCTGAGCTTATATATTATCTTGTATTCAATATTCTCTTTTGTAATCCATATCTAGAGAGAGAAAGATAGCTTATAGAAGAGGGAAACACTTGGTTAGAGAATAGTGTTGATTCTTGAGAGTGTTTGTTATTTTTGCTGAAGCGATTGCAGCAGAAGGTGTTCTTCTTGTATCTGTTCTTGTATCTGTTCTTGTTCATTAAAGGAAAGCTAGAAGCCCTCTGTAGACGTAGGTCAATTGACCAAACCACGTAAACCATTATGTCATTTTTCATTCTTGTTTAGATTTGTGTTTTGAAGTTGCATGCTAAGTGCTTGATTGATTGTTCTTGAGTGTTTTCCCACAACAATACGTATACATATATATAGGGTTTTTGGAGGAAAAATGGTATCACTGCAAGAAAAAATCAAATTAGACTACAGTAGCGACAGATTTGAGACGAAATGTTTGGACTTTATAATGCTTGTCTCTAAAATTTAAAGACCGGTTTATTTCGTCTCTAAATTTAATGGTTGAATTTGTGTCTCTATTATGAAATTAAGGACCAAATTACCTATAAAAATAGATTTGTCTATAATATTCTTTTGCTATTTCGTTACTAATCGAGTAATGAGATTTTTTACCTTTTTTCATTACTATTCTATTTCTATTTCTATTTCATTTTTAATTAGTAATGATATCATCTTCGTCTCTAATTTAAAATTTTCTTGTACTAGTGTAAATGCACTTACAAACCCAGTGCATCTCTCTCTTACAACTTCCCATAGACTAAATGGTTGTAAAAGTATTCAGGGACAAATTATTTATTCTTATAGAGATATTAAATACTACAAGTTGAAATTTGAATAATTGTCCAAAAATGATTACCTTAAATACATAATGCAAGCTGATTATATAGATTTTGTGCACATTATTTTGGGTTTGAAAAAATTGGCCCAATAGCATTACCGGCCGAATCTTATCTCTCTAAGATTAGCTGAGATAAATCAGCCATAATTAGTGATTAAAATAATCCATAATTATGAGCTTTTTGTGTAACTTGACTTGTACAGTTGAACTGATTCTAACAAACAAACAATAAAGTCCATGTTGTTATCATTATTACGTAAAAGATGGACCCATTTGCTGACGACCTAAACCGCTACTAATGGGCCACAAAATCCATTTCCCACGGCCCACTTAATTGCTAAATCTCTCATGGTGCCTCCTCTCATCACACTTCACAACAAACTTGTGCCTTTCTTTTATCATTTTCCTTTTTGGGTTAATTACTCAAAAAATCACGACTTTTGGTTCAGTTTTCAATTACAACATGACTTTTAAAATTTATCAATGTTGATTATCAACTATAACTTTTTTCCAATTACAACATAGGCTAATTTTTTTAACATCTAATTGTGTCGACATCACCACCATTAGATGTACATGGACAAGACCGTTATTTATCCCCGATCAATTTCACAATCCGACATTTTCATTGTCGTTAATCGATGATTGAAGTTATTATGTTATTTCTTCGACTCTCAATTAATGACAGGAGAATTGACGAATTGTGAAATTGATCGAGGGCAAATGAAGGTCATGTCCAGACGCATTTAATGGTGGTGATGGAGACACAATCAAGTGTCAAAAAAATTAGCCGATGTTGTAATTGAAAAAGAATTATAGTTGGTGACCAACATTGATAAGTTTTAAAAGTCATGTTGCAATTGAAAATTGAACCAAAAGTCATAATTTTTTTAGTAATTAACTCTCTTTTTTTCTTCCCTACAAAATTGATGTAACTGAATGGGTGTTCTCCCGGGTTGACCCGACTAATATGCAGCATAAATTTAATTTGAGTAGAATTAAATGAAAAATTAGAAAACTACATCACGTGAGGATGAACTTAGCTTTTAAAATTTCTCAAAACCTATTTGTTGTGATTGGTAAATTGATATTCAAAGATAACATAGTTAAAATATGTGTAGCCACATAAAGGATAATGATTAAGTGGGGAGAGATGTACACTCTCTCACTTTGGATAATTAATGTTGGATAAACTCACTTGCGGATCTAAAATTTAGTAATAGGGTAGACTGAGATATTAAAAAAGTGTTAGAGTTCAATGAAGTTACGACTTATCACAGGCTTATAAAAAAAAAAAAAAAAAAAGTGATAGAGTCGATATAGAAGTTATCTTTTTTCTTTTTTATTTTCTAATAGAAAATTTACTAAAACAATTAATAGATGAGTTGAAACGAAATAATTGGCATGATTTTAAGTATGAATTATTTATTTACATCGTCGTTAAAAACTCGAGTATGAACAGTAAAATTAAATTGGTGGCCTTAATTAAAATTTAGAATAGTAAATAACTAAAATAATAAAAATAATATATTGCTACAATTGATGTTCTACAATTTTTGTATTGGGTTGAAGTTTAGTATTAGACAGGTATATATCCGCCCATGGATACAACCCTTTAAATAAAATTAAGTGGTGTAGCAATTAGAAGTATCATATACATATGGAACGTTGAAGCGAAGCCCACACATGACACCCCGCGCTCCAGCTCGAAGATATACTATCAAAAAAGAAATTTAAGAGAGACTGCTACAAAAATTAAGTAGGGTTGGATTTTTCACAATCCGGATCTTTTGTTACAGTAGGTGTTTCATCTCCTGTTACACTCAATTTAATACACAACATATATTAATTTGTGACATCATCCAATACACGTATCGGTTGGTGAATACGATGAAATACAAGATGAAACACCAAAATGTAACAAATGATCTCATATGGATTTTCCATCCCTTACGCAGGAGCATGCTATTCATCAGCTAACACACGTCCGTGGACAAATTTAGCAAGTTCATGAGCGGAAAAATACTCTTAGGTTGTGTTTGGATGGAGGGATTTGAAATGCAGATTATAATAAATGAATTTGAAATCCACTTAAGATAGAGATGATTTGTAATCCACTTAAGATAGAGATGATTTGAAATCCACTCAAATCCTTTAAAAAATAGCTCAAATGAAATCATGGATTTTCAAATCCATGGTAATCTAAACATCATCAATGAATTTGAAACTATGAATTCCAAATCCATCATCAAATTCTTTCATCCAAATGCAACCTTAGTTACTATGTTTAGAAGGTTTCCCTTTATTATTTGGTAAAATAGTAAAAAGTAGGATAAGATAGCAAGACACTACCTCCCTTTTTAATTAGATTCAGTTTTAGGTTTTTTCGAAATGTTTATAATAGATGTCTTTTTAGCATTTTTTTCCTCATTTCTTCAATATTACCAGGGACGATCCTACAAAACTAGTGGTTTAAGTCGAGTTTAAGAAAATGGGTCCTAATTTTTATCATGAAATATGAATAAATTAAAAATAACTAACATAAAAGAACTACTATCATGTTAATTATAAACTGTCACACATCTATTGAAAAAGAAGGCTCCAAATTAAGAAAATAAAACAGAAAGGTAAGCAAAGAAATAAACAAATAAACTTAGAAAGTTAAATGTACATAAAGATCATTGGTTTGTTGGTAGCACATTTTCACTAGAAACTATTAATAAGGGTAAAACAAGAGGAGATAAAAACATTAAGCAGGAGGATCGAACCTGCATCTTTCAAAATAAAATTGTGCTACTTTACCATCACTTATCCACAACATTACAACAATGTTTTACGTCTGTACATATTATTAACTAATATTATAAAAAGAAATGGGCCCCTAAAATTCTCATTTCTCTCGTTCCCTGAGGCGACCGTCTCTTTGGCCTCTATAGAGGAGCATCCTTGAATATTATCCATGTCCCTAAAGAATCTCTAATCTTCTAACATGTCATATTCAATACCATATTAATGGAAAGTGATAAATAAGTGCATATATTAAAAGAAATGAAAAAAAGCAGTACAAGAAAAATACAAACACCATATACTACTTCCACAGACCAGAGCGAAGCATCTAAATAGAAAAGCGAAAAGCAAAAGCTCTATGCTAACTCCACATACCGAAGAAAATGACCTAAAAAAGTTGGTCTCGTTAAAAGTCACTGAAAAAAATTATAGATGGGAAAAAGAGTACCAAAGGTACAATGAAATGAAACGGAAAAACTTCATAAAGTTATCCTTAAGCGCCAAAGTCTGTGACTTGAGGAGGAGTGTACCACCGAGTGAAAGTCGTGCGAAGCTTAGAAACGGCATCTGCCGGTTGATTATCCTCCCAAAATATCTACAATATGATAAAGTCTATGCTAGAGACCACGGGAAGGACGCAATCACCGAGATCGTAGTCGCCATGGGATGGACAACGATCGAGACTAATATAAATCAACCACATATATAGAGTCATATTGAAGCCATAACCTCGTCTGCCCCTTTTGCTGAGCAATCTCCAAAGCAACGATGGTCGTGACCATTTTTGCCTCAAAAGCAAAACCGCAAGTGTGTGTAGTCGAGAGACACCCATGCAAGAACCCGTGAGTTTGGAAATATCCGGCTATCGTATGTTGCCCCAGACAGTTATCCACACTACCATCCGTGCATATTAAGATGATTTATTTGTTTATTTCCTTGCCTCTTAATTATCTTACCAAAACTAAAACTACCTCTAAATAAAACGGAGGTAGTAGTTAAAATAAGAACCTCAACTTAGCTACTGTTCAAAAAAATTTAACAAATTAATTCATTATTACAGTTTGATAAATGAAGAAATTTTCAAATAAATAGTAAAAATTAATTAAGAATTTAATAGTAAAGATAAATTTTAAACTTTATTTCATTCTATTTTTCATATTTTTACTTAGAAGTACATCTATTTTTAGATAAAAATATAAAATTTATTAATAGACCAGACCTAAAAAATTTAAAAGGACCTTGAAATTATTTTTTAAAAAGTAATAAAATCAAAATCTGTAGATGTTAGTCCGGTAGAATTTGAGTAGCTCCACCCAACGTAGAGCATTGATTGAGAGAGGCTAAGGATTGATATTAACTCCCCTACCCACGTAGGTATATTTGAACTTGTTTCCATGATAAATATTAAGTTATATCATTCGTTTGCTTAAGATTGGGCTCAGTAGATTTAGATAATCGAATCCCAATAAAACAGACTCATTAACTTCATCAGTCAGATTTGGTCAAGCACTCCCCTGTCTTAAGCAAACGGGACCCATAGGTCATTTGTTCTTAAGAAAGAAAAGAGGTTAAAATAAACTAACTTATTCTACAGGCTAAGGTAATGCTCTTATTATGCTCTGTGTAGTCACAGGATGTTATGCAACAAATGTCCAGTTTTGGACTTTGTAATCACTACAAACAAATTAAACTTCAATCCATTTTTTGTTGTTTGTTGTTTGTTGTTTGAGTTAGACCTGATGGAGGGATTCACATGGTTTGATTGCAAGCAAATATTCCTATATGCCTATGTTATAATGTCAGAATAAATGGGGGTGTGTCACAACACAATGATGATAAATTGGACATTTGAACTTGATAATGGGCATCCATCAATCATCAGAAAATACATAAACAAATGATTGAGAGAAAGATATTTTTGTTTTATGGTTTTTTTCCCAAATTGAATTATTCCCCATGTTGTTTTCAGAAAATATTCTTGAAGTTGTAGTTGGAGCTATTGCCTTTATTTATTTATAGTCACTGCCAAGAAGCATCGATTCTCTTCCTATGCTATGCTGTTAATAATCTAGAGCCCTCCATCCTCAACGGTTCAGGAAAATTTATGTTTTTATTTCTTTTTTGCCCTAATTTTTGCTGGTTTTGATTCTCTTTCTCTTTCTCTTTGCTCATGTAAAGATTGCCTGCTTTTTGTCATTGTCTTTACCTGGATGCTTTCTTTTTGAGTTTCTAGGCAATGTGCAGCTGGTTCACACATACATCTTTTATTCCATTTTCAACCTACCCATTTCAGTATAAATAGGGCCGCCCCAGTTTCAGTTGTCTTCATTGCATACTAATCCTTCATTTTACTACACACTATCAAGGGAATTCAAAGCTGCACTTTTATCTCCTATTGCCCGAAATGAGCTACTCAAATTCATCAATGGGCTCTGGTTAGCGCTTATTCATTTCTCTTATTCCATTTCGCATGCCTGCATTCTGTTTGATGAAATGCTGTAAACACTGCTCAATTTTTTAATAGTTGAATTCTCTGAATTCGAATGCTAAAAATCTCTGTTTAAATTCTCAGGAAGTAGAACAGCTAGAAGAACAGCTGAATTTGGGAGGACATATGTGGTTAAACCCAAAGGAAAACACCAGGCTACAATAGTTTGGCTGCATGGCCTAGGTGACAATGGCTCCAGGTACTCTCTCTCTAAGCATTTTCTGATTACAAAGGTTACTGTAGTCTGCCTAATATCGAATTGCGAAGCTCTGTTTTTTGTTGTACAAAATGCAGCACAGCTTTGTTTGAAGTAACTGCTTCGGAAGTTGATCATTATAGGGAATGGGAAGATGATAGTTGTATTCCTTATCATAAAATCTTTTGTTAATAAATAGTATACAAGTTTAAATTAGTATGATGGTCATGTTGAACTTTATGCTTTCTTGAACAATTTTCGACGTCCGTATTTTCTTATTCTTTGGTAATAGTATATACTTTATGAGAAAGTGGTTGTATTATGTGTGGACTTTATATCACTAAAGGGTGATAAAAAGTTCATAATCTAGACAGAATGTCAATGGCCGGACAACTATTTACTCATCCTATGAGGACACTTTTGTAGAGAATATTCCTACAGCAATTGAATTGATAGGAAATAGTGGTGGCTCCTCTAAACTTGAAAAAATAAATTATGAAAGAAGTGATTA
The DNA here is from genome assembly GCA_958295605.1 of Ajuga chamaepitys. Lineage (NCBI taxonomy): Eukaryota > Viridiplantae > Streptophyta > Magnoliopsida > Lamiales > Lamiaceae > Ajuga > Ajuga chamaepitys. The sequence continues at coordinate 17,119,933 of OY282501.1, forward strand.
TTTTCACCTTTATCTTGATTAAGCTGAGGAGAAAAGTAAAAAGAAAGTTTCTGGAACTGTATAGCGCTTCTGGTGATTATTGTGCTTTATATCTTGTCTTATCTTGGCTTAACAATCTTGATTCAAAAGGACATATGTGTGTAATGCGTATATGTATACATATACAAATATTTGGGACCACGAATAACACTTTTAATTATGTAATAGGCTAAACAAGCAAAGGGACTTCTTTTTTAAGAAAGAAAGAAAATAACAATAGAATAGTTATTTTCTGATTAAGCAATACAAACCTTTTCTTCTTTTTCCTTTTGGATACATTCGAACTCACCTTCTTGGTCGTCATTTTTTTTCTCCTCTTTCTTATATAAGTAGCATTATTCTTTAACATAAAGACAAGAATGAAAAATAGATTTGTCTGCTTATTTTCTCTGCATTTCTTTTGCAGTTGGTCACAACTTTTGGAAAGCCTTCCCCTTCCAAATGTAAGTATCCTCTGTGTGTGTGTATTTCAATTTGCTAGAAACAACTTATTCAAATTTTATTTTCTACCTTAGATAGTTTAATGTTCATTGAACTTTATCATGCAGATAAAATGGATATGCCCTACTGCACCTACTCGACCTGTGGCTATACTTGGTGGATTTCCTTGCGCTGCTTGTAAGTACTAAGTAAACATATAAGACATTACTTTTTATGATGTAATCTAATTTAACTCGAACCACTTCATAATTCATATTAATTTGTGACTCACATCAGGGTTCGATATGGGAGAGCTGTCTGAAGATTGTCCTGATGATTTCGAAGGTTTAGATGCTTCAGCCGCACATATTGCTAATCTATTGTCCACCGAGCCTGCTGACAGTGAGATTCTCTACACCTTAAACTACTTAATACGTTAATTATATATAAATTGTCATTTTCAAAAGCTTACACGGACTTTACAGCATAAAGCTTCCTTTCTGCTTTAAAGTAAGATTCTTGTACGTACCTAAAATAAGTCTTAGCATGAGTGTAAAAGCTTTCTTTGGCATGTTCCTATTGCACCAGTTCTTATACAGTTATACCTCCAAAAGGTTTTCCCTTTTCGTGATTTCTCAGAACTTTCTAAATTTCTTGGTGGAATTACAGTTCATTATTCTTTAATACCCAATATCTAAATATTGGCAAAATGAAATGGAATCAAAGAGTTGAATATGCTCACCGTAATGACCTTTTTACTTCGTGTATTGCAGTAAAACTTGGTATCGGGGGCTTTAGTATGGGTGCAGCAACTGCCCTATATTCTGCAACTTGCTTTGCCCAAGGAAAATATGGAAATGGATACCCTTACACTTTGAACGTCAGAGCCATTATTGGCCTAAGTGGTTGGCTTCCTGGTGCTAGGTGCGTTTCTAGTATATTGCTTCTCAAATTATTAAACCCCCCACCCCCCACCCCTAAAGAATTGAAATCTGGAAAATGAAAATGACAATATTTCGTCATTCTATCATATTTCTTTCACATACTCCAAGAAACAAAATACATATTTCACATTCTGTATGACACTTCTTAAACTTAATCGCTTCTATTATGCTCGAAAATGTGAGTTCATTTTTTATCTTCTCCTAGTAAAGACATAGTAAAACAACTTATCTTCTCCGTGCTAGATGAAGAGTTGGTATCTTTGAGTTTTGCTGTTCTCTTGATTAAAATCATACCTTCATTACTTGCAGAAATCTAAGAAACAAGATTGAAGGTTCACACGAGGCTGCGAGACGTGCTGCTTCTCTGCCAATTTTGCTCTCTCATGGACTCTGTAAGCATCATATATCTGTAAATTGATAATTTTTACATCTTTGTATTAAATTTACTGCCAAAAATATTAAAGGTAAAAGCTGAAGAAATCTGTTTTTGATTGGAAGACATGGTGATCTTCTGAACCTTCCATACTAATTCAGATTTCAGAGTGATTTACCTGCTTAGAAAATTGAAACATGGTTTTGTGGAGTCTTTAAACCTTATATTCAAATTATTCATACTATATCTAGCCTGCTCATCATTTTGTTTCTATAAAAGGTGATGAAGTGATTCCTCACAAACACGGAGAGAAATCCTTCCATTCACTGAGCCTAGCCGGTTTCCGGAATCTAGCATTCAAAACCTATGAAGGGTACCCTCTAAACATTTCCTTTTTTTCAATATTATAAATATATTCATGATAATTGTTCGACTAATCTCGGAGCTGCTTCTCCGCATTCTTCAGAATCGGTCACTACACTGTGCCTAAGGAGATGGATGACGTCTGCCATTGGCTAAACACAAGGCTGGGGCTGTAGGGTTCTTGACGATGACTCTGACTAAAACGAGGGGAAGCAATAAGAAAGAGGCAAAAGCGTAGAGTTGTAGCTGCAAGCAGAGTGGATTGAAGAGATGTAGAAGTTAGATTTCATGACAGTTTTGACTACTTGCTTCTCAGTAAAATAAGGTTTCTAGAAAGTAATATTGGTCTTTATTTTCGTATGTATAAGTGAGATTTGATCTGTATTATTGCAGTGAGTATTTTGGTGTTGATGATAGTATGTATGTTTTTATTTATTTATTTAATGTACTTTGTAAGTGGTGTTATATCTAAGATTTTAGCATTGGCAATTTTACATTTACTTCCAACTAGGGCTTTTGATGTTAATAATACAAACTTTTTTTCCTTTTTTTGTTTGTTAAGTTAAATTTTTTTTTTCTCAACAAAGAAAAAACCCTCCCCTCCCTCCACGATGACTCGAACCCAGAACCAAAGGCCTAAGTAGTAGATGCTCCGCCACTTGAGCTATTCAACTTCGTTATTTTTTTTTCTTTTTTGTTTGTTTGATAAGTTAAACAATGTTCTGTTTTTAGTTCAAAAGCCATAAAAACGCGTCAATGGCACGTTAATGATGATTTTTTATGTTAATTTTTTAGATAGATAGATATTTAATATTATGTTACGGATGTGGGGAATATATAAATATATTAATGTATACATGGGGCATAAATAGTAAATACTAGTTGCGCAATTGGAATATGATGATATAAAATACTATTTACGATGGACGATCGTACGATTCAGTGTGAATGTTGGCACTTATGAAAGAAAAAAGAAATTGTGAAATTGAAAACATACATTGATAAGGTTGATGATCTAGCTCTTAATAATTTATAAAACAAAAAAATTATAAATTATGAGAATGGAAACGTAAAATGATGATAACAAAAAAGATAAAAAAAGGTTATCTTCTCTTCTAAAATCCTATCCAGTTTAAAGCTGCGGTGATAGCTGCAAAACCACCGAAGAAGTTCTCGATTGAAAAAACCCAGATGATAAAGTTAGTAGTGAACCCGGCATGAAAAAAAGAAAATTACTTGCAAGTTAGAAACTGTTGTAATTTAGAGAGAGAAAAACTGAATAGAATAGTGTGATCATGTATGAATTTTTAGGGGATGTACATATATACCTACTATTTAAAGAGGATAATAATTTTTTCAGTGCCTCGTCAATCCTAATTCCGTACCACTTTTGTTCCCCACCAGACAATTATGTCAAATTGTCCAAAAATAGGAACCTTTACGAATCCCCAGAATCGATATGCTCCTCCTAGAAAGGGAATTCTGACTATAACTCTTAGTTTGGATCAAACATGAATATTATTGCACAACTCTAGGGTAATAAGAAAATGTTCCCCGACTGATCTTTCAGCTTTACACAAGCGGGGAGTTAACAAATACGTTAGACGTCCTCAAACTTGTGGTTCGTGTTTAGTTCCAAGAATCAGGCTCTTCTACAGAGCTGATGGCCATATGGTCAAGGGAATCAACAACCCTAACTCTAAGGGAGTTGCAAGAGAGGTTGTATGGTTCGTATCTTTAGAGCAGTTGTTATCTTTGTTGGTCCCAAGTGGTAGAGATGTAAGGGGAGTGAATAAACCTCTAAATCAATTTTTCTTTTTCAAATACTTCAAGCAGTAGTATGCTTCTTACTGTAAGAAACTGGTTCTTACAACAAAGCTAATACAATAAGCAACCTTAAGCTAGTAGGCATACAACATACTGGACTAAGAGGGTGTTTGACTGAGCTTATTCAAATCATTTTATAAGCTCTAACATCTTATAAGCTATTTTTAGAGCTTATAGTATGTTTCATTTTATTTAAAAATAAGTTATTGAAGTGTTTGGCTATAATTAGGTGATAGAGCTTATAAGGTGTTAGTAATGGAATCTTTGTAATTAAAATAATAAAATTTGAAGTAATAAATCAAAATAAGATCTTAATTTGACAGAGAAGTTGGATCCTCCTTACCTTTTAAAAAACAGATTATAAGTTGTTAATGGCTTATTTTGAAATAAATAAGATCTTATTTAAAAATTATTACCAAACTGTTCGAATAGACTTTTAAGCTCTTAAACATCTTATCAGATGTTTTGAAGAGCTGAAAAGCTCAGCCAAACACCCTCTTAAGCTGCCTACAGTAAGCCATGCTCAGGTTGAGTTTTATGCTCGAGGTAATGCAAATCAATTTTCTTACAAATCAATGTAGTACATAAGTAGTATGCAGTAATTTTCTTACAAATCGAATGTGGGGGTAATCCTTCTAGGTCCTCTCTTCCCTCGCAGAGGAAAAATTCACTAAATTGTTCACACAGTACAAACTTAGCTACCCCAAAGACTAAGCCCAACTTAGCCCCTTACAGTAGTTTTTGCCTATCATAGGAAGGTTACTCCTCTACTATACACATGTTTCTCATAACACACATTCTACTTTGAATCCTGGATTCAAACGAAGACTCTCGTTCAAAAACTGCTTGTTAGATTGGCTTAATTAAAGTTTTTCTTCAAATTCTAGTAACTACCACTAAACGTGAATATCAGTTGGAAGTGAGCAAGCTTCCATGATGAGAAGGATTAGGACCGAGTCAAAACTTGAGAGCTAGCTTGACTTGAGAAGCTTCCTGCAGCTTGAATCTTCACTTGGTGAATGCTTTGTTGCGTGCTTGCTATTTGCTCTTATATACTTGGCAAAACCATTTGTAAGATAATCAGAGTAACGTACGCTTTGAAGCTTTGAATTTGAAGCTCGAGTATTTTATGCGAAGTAATTTCAGTTGCTCAATAAATCAGTAGCATTTTCTCCTCCATCACCTTCTATTTATAGTTGTTCGGTGTCTTCTCGTTGAAGAGTGAGAGAAATTTTTCCTTTGACAATTAATGCTCTTTGTACGGCTCTGGAGGCGCTTGTCCTTTCTGCAGAGATTAGGTCAGAGTGATTACGACTTGATATCAGTGTTTTCCATATTGCTTTTTGTTAGGAAATTTATGTTTAGTTTTGATGATGACAAAATCTCTTTTGTTAGGTAGGAACCAGTGCCCCCATGAATTATGTACTCATTTGTAATAAATAAGGCCTAGTACAACTTAGGCTAAGTCACAGCAAGCACGCAACAAGGACATCAACGCTACATGCAGCAAGAAAGTCCAAGGAAGTAGTAAGGAAAGAGAAACTACGGCGAGAGTACAGTTTGGTTGTTTATGCTAATCCAGCATACAACATTTCTTGCAGCAAGGAAGGTACAACGAGCAAGCAAGTAGTAGTGATGTCCACAATGTTAAATGTCAAAGTCAAAAGTTAGGGAATCGATTTCAAAACTATAGTCAGTAGAGACAAGATTCAAACTTTGTACTAACTATCCAATTACGTGAGGACATGTTACCTGAAAAAAGTAAAAGCAACACTTGACACTAACAACAAGTCGCAACCACTCTAACCTATACGCTGCAGAAAGGACAAAAGACTCTAAAGCCATACACGGAGCATTAAATGTCAATGGGAATATTTTCTCACTCTTCAACTAAAATATATCCCAACCGCTATAAATAGAAAGAGATGGAGGACGAAGCAAAGGCTACTGATTTATTGAGCAACTGAAGCTACTTCGGACCAAGCACTCAAGCATTCTTATTCAAAGCTTCAAGACATACAACACTCTGATAATCTTTAAATGTTTTGTGCAAAGTATGCAAGAGCATATAGCAACATCAAGAGTATTTAAGTGAAGATTCAAGTTGCATCCAGATTCTCAAGTCAAGCTTTCTCTCAAGCTTTTCCTCAATCCTAATCCTTCTCAAACAAGGAAGTTTGCCCTCATCTCAACTAATATTCAAGTTTAAAGGCAACTACCAGAAGTCGAAGAAAAAATTTAATTAAACCAATCTCACGAGCAGTTTTTTAAAAGAGAGTCTTCGTATGAATCCGGGATTTAAAGTAGACTAAGTGTTCTATGGAACGTGTGTATAGTAAAGGAGTAGCCTTTCTAGGATAGGCAAAAACTACTATAAGGAGCTAAGTTGGACTTAGACTTCGGCGAAACTAAGTTTATATTGTGTGAACAACTTAGTGAATTTTCTTATGTGAGGGAAGAGTGGACGTAGAAGGATTACCCCCACCTTCGAACCACCATAACTTTGTGTCTATTTTATATTGCTTTTACTTACTGTTGCAGGCATACTACTTACGTATTGCATTGGTTTGTTAAGAAAATGGATTTGCATAATATTCCGTTGCATAAAATTCTACCTGAGCATTACTTAGTTTAAGTAACCTAAGATCAGTCTGCTTCGTGCTTACTACCTTATGTCAGCTTACTGTATTAGCTTTGCTGAAGAACAAAATTCTTATAGTAAGCAGCAAACTATTGCTCAATGTATTTAAAAAGAAAAATCGAGTCCCCTCTCAAAATCCACTTCGGACCAACAATGGGTATCAAAGCGGTTGGTTTCACACACCAATCGTCTTTGGTAGCTAAACCAGATCCAACCGTTTTCTTGCCAAAAAACATGTTTTTAAAAGTAAGAGTGTTTTCTAGTCAAAAAGCCATAACAATGGAAACTTCTTCGACTAAGGCTCCTATGTTTCCCTTTGAGGAGATGTGGACAGTCATCACTGAAGGTCCACCAGTATCATGAAGATCAACACCGATGTGCGAGTGGATGATCAATCTGCACCTTCTTCCATGGTAGAAAAGACACGTATTGAATAGAATGATGGCGATAGAAAGAGGTACAACTTGGGCAATCTGGCCAAAAATATACTCTTTTTCCAAATTAGATAAGGGTATCTTTAGTAAGGTCAAGGTATGCAAAACTTGCAAGGACATTAGGGACTTGCTGAAGAAAATCTATGTAGGCTCAACTCTACTTTGTGAAAATAGAGTAGCTACTGCAACTCTACACTTTAGCTCTTCAGGGCCAAACCTGGAGAGTCTCTGAACGACTTAAATGCTAGATACATAACAATCCTGAATGAGTTGGTGTATGTTGGGAAAGACTACTCCCAGCAGGAGATAAACAACAAGATACTTCGAGCTCTCACATTGGACTAAGATGTAAAGACTACTCTAATGAGAAGTTCAAAGAATCTAGGTAGGAAGAGCATTCACGAACTCTTCTCTGATCTCAAATCCTTTGAATATGATATTTATCAAAGAAAGAGAGAAGAAGAGAGTGTCTCTATAACCAAAGCCTTAGCAGCAAGCAACCCCTCTCAGTAACTCCAAATGGTTCCAGTAACCACCATCGAGCCAAAGCAACAATTTCAAGTTATTATTGAGGAGGAGCAAGCGCCTGAAGAGATGGTTTCACTCATGAAATATTTTACACGATTAATGAAGAAGCATCCAAGAGGCAACCCATCTAATCCCCAATACACTAGGCCTACAGAAATCCCAAGGGTAAGCAAGGAAGTTGTAGATCTTTGCTTCAATTGCAAGAAGACTGGTCCTTTGCAAGGGAATGTCTATATCACAAAGTGCACAATTATCTTGAGGAAGCTCACAAGAAAAGACCAGATAGAAAGATACTACCTCCGTCCCACTCTAACTTTCCTACTTTCGTTTTTGGTTTGTCCTAACTTAACTTTCCAACCCATAAATGGCAAACTTTTCTCACAATCTCCACCCTCAAAATCTTCACCCTCAATCTCCACCTTTAAAAAAGTCAAAGATTCCACAAAATTTGCTTTTTCTTAACCTCCGTGCCCGGTCAAAGTAGGAAACTTAAGCCGGGACGGAGGGAGTACAAGAGAAGGCTCAGGTAAAGGCTCTCTTGAGTGGAGCGGAAACCATCAAAGTTGTTTCATTGTCTTCAAGGGAACCTACAACATGTGAGTATTCAGATTTCGACAGCGACTCTCATATTCGAACATCGAAGCACTCGTTTGTCTTATAGAAAAAGAGATTGACAATCATGCAGCGGTAGATTCTCTCAGTACCTCTTTAAGATCAAAGAATATTGACTTTGGAAGCTTACTCATTTTGTTCAGATAGATTATGGTTGACTTTGATTTTGCCAATAAGTCATATGAAGAGTTGAAGGCTGAGAACATGTAGCTTCTTGGAGGAAATGTACTGCTTACACTTGAGGTTGAAAAGTTGACATGTGAAGCAATTTAATGTTGTTATCTTCAAGAGGAAGTAAGTAAGCTGAAGATGTCATCTGCCCTTCTGGCTAAGAAGGAACAAAAACTGATGCCAGCCATCATGTCTTTAAGTAAATCATCTAGGAACCTGGATGAGATACTAGATGTTCAAAGGAACCTATATGACATGACAGGGATACGATTCCCTTCGGACCCATTGAACCAGTAAGTTTTAGTCGGATGAAGTACTCATTAGTAGTAGTGATGACTTCTCCAGATACACTTGGACTGTGTTTTTAGCCAAGAAATCTGACACTTAGAAGAAGTTCCTAGACCTTATGAAGAGAATTCAGAATGAGAAAGGCCTCAATATTGTCAAGATCATATTAGATCGAGGTATTGAATTCACTAACAAGATCACAGAGAGTATTTGCAGCAGTAATGGAATTCATCATCAGTATTCAGCTGCAAAAACTCCTCAGGAAAATGGTGTGGTAGAAAGGAGAAACAAAACATTGAAAGAAGTTGTTAGAAACATGATCGCTGAAGCACAACTGCCTACGACATTCTGGGCAGAGGCAACCAACACATCATGTTATACACAAAACATATGTCTTATAAAAAAAGATCTGGATAAGATACTGAACTTATCCCAAAAAACCATTCAAAAACGTTTATTTTCAATTAGGATTTTCGTCCTCGCAAGCGTACGAGATCAGATAGAGGTAGTAATAAGTCGAACCACAAGGAGGATAATCTCATCTAGCACACTAAAAGTCAATTGATTAGTAAATTTAGGCTAAGTGGAAGATTAAAGTTTAATTGATTAATTCCTAGAAATGCATAAAGACGTAATTACGATTAATAGATATTCTCGACTAAAAGTGGGTTTCTAAGACAATGTTTCACCTACTTCCTAGAATCTACGCCTTGTGATTACTAATTAAATTAGGGGTTGTGTTGGAAGGTCTTATTCCAATTTGGGAATCCAAACGGGTAGCAAAAGGGTTTTTACCAAATCAACCAATTATCACCTAATTTACTCCACTCCCAATCATTATAGACAAAAATGGAATTACTAAGACCCAAAGGCGAGTAAATTATAAAAATAACTTAGTTAATTCTTTAAAATTACGTGTAATTGTTGTGTTTATGTGTGATTTCATATTTTATTGTATTTCCGGGTTGATTTTCCTTTTTAATATGATTTGATGCCCTTTTGGGTGTTTTTTAGTCTTATTTTGAAGGTTAGGAAACTCAGAAGAATTTAGATCGTTTGCATCCATTTTCATACTCCGGCCCACATAATGAGGACCAAATGGGCCAAAAATGGGTCGCGGTTAGGCCCAAACTGAAGTCACTAGTAAAATTTGTGAAGGGGTCGAGACGAGAAAATGGATGAAAAGGCCTCAAATTGGAGAAAGAAAGAAGAAGAGGTCGAATCCACAAGTGTCACGTTCCAGCCTACAAATCAAGGCCCAAACAAACCTGAATTAGGACCAAAAGGAGCTCAAGTCGAAGTTCGTCGAGTCACGGACAAATGTCGTGAAGGGGCCGAGTCAAGAAAACGAGTGGAAAGGCTCAAAAACAGCGACGGAAGATGGAGGTGTAAAACAGGAAAAAGGGGCACTACCGGGGCCACTACCAGCCCTGCAGCCGGACCGGCAGGACCACCAGACCACCGGTAGTCGGTCCAGAACTGATCCAAGGACCAGCTTCCGGACCTCCGACTGGCCCAACTGCCGGACCGGGAGTTGGACAGGTAGTTCGCCGCCGGTTCGCGCGCCGGTCCCCTGTTTTGTGTTGTGTTTGTTTTTTTACCGTAACTTCTTCGTTCGAGTTTCGATTTGAGTGATTCAAGTTGCAACATGTAGCCAAGACAAAGATCAACAACTTTTTAATTAAAGTCAAAGGCTGATTACGGATGGATATTTCCCAGAAATTACGAGAAGGATGAATCGAGCGCGCACAAGGGGCTCGACTCAACAACTTAAAGGACCAAGCACTCTCTTTTGTATTTTTACACTTTTGCCCTTACTAGGGCTTATTTTCTGCAGATTTTAGGGGTTGGGGGACCTATATATTCCCCTTCCCCTCTCATTTGTAAACATCTATAAATTATCCAATAACATTTGCCTCATTTTAAATTTTCTCCTACACTTTTCTTCTCTTTTCTTTACATTTTCAGTTTTTAGCTTAGAAAAGTTGGGGTTTCTTCCTCCTCTTCAAGAAGGAAGCCATCTTTGATGGAGAACTCGGGGATTACTCACGGGCTTGTGACACCTGACAATTTCATCAAAGGATTTCAAGGATTTCTTCAATACATTGAGCAATCTCTATCCCTTCTCTTTATTTTCAGTTTTTATTGCTTTTATTGCTTGATGTTGATGATGTCTTTTATTACTTTGATGATTTTTGAGTGATTTTTGTGTTTCCCGAAGCCTGGGAGTAGCTCAAGCTTCGGGATTGATGATTAGTTGATTGATTATTGGATTGTTGTGGGTTGTGGTAACCTAGGTTAGGATTTGGTGGATTTATTATGATTTTCATATGAAATTAGGGCTTGATTATAGGCTTGCTTTTGGTGGCTCGGGCTTTCAATAATTTAGCCTTATTTTTTATGATTGTGCATTTGAGACGGGATAATTGGAACCTAGGCTAGGGTTTGCCACCCTTTCAAGGAAATTCGATTTGATCTTAAATGAGTTTAGGATTGGATTTCTACGCCTTAGATTAGTCGGGAAGGAAATTCAATCCAGAACCTAAATAAATCAAACCCAATTGGTAGGAGGGAGACCTATGAAGGAGAACCCTATCAAATGGAGAAGTAGAGTCTAGGGAGTCTTGGCTAGGATGGACAAAATTAGGTTTAGTCGCGTGTGTAGGAACTACACCCCTACGCCGCTCTTTAACGTGGGAGAAGTCGGGCTATCCTTTTCTAGTCTCCCATAGTTGGTAACCCGGGGCCCGAGGTTGAGTTTGTAAATCTCATTCGTGTAGGTAGTCTACATCGAACCCCGATTACTCACCTATCCTAGGGGAATACGGCACCTCAACCGTATTCCAGAATTATCACCCAATTAGGATATTGATTGGGTTGAGAATTCAATCACATAGAGCACACACATGTTTCCTTTAATCGTCTTCGAATTGTTAATTCCATTTTGCTTGTGTGAAACCGAACTTCGGGAATATCTCCTCATCGATCGGTTCCCTCCTTGCTTTTATTTATTGTTTTATGTTGTTTAGTTTAGTCAATCTCATTTTTTGCATTTGACCTAACTTGCTAGAATGTGCTTGAGCTAATTCTCATGGAAAATCCTCCATGTGGATTCGATATCTTATATACTAGGGGATGCGGCACCTCAACCGTATTCCTAAATTATCGCCCAATTAGGATATCAATTGGGTTGAGAATTCAATCATATAGAGCACACGCTTTTAGTCGTCTTCGAATTGTTAATTCCATTTTGCTTGTGTGAAACCGAACTTCGGGAATATCTCCCCATCGATCGGTTCCCTCCTTGCTTTTATTTATTATTTTATGTTGTTTGGGTCAATCTGATTTTTCGATTTGACCTAACTTGCTCGAACGTGCTTGAGCCGATTCTCACGAAAAATCCTCCATGTGGATTCGATATCTTATATACTACCTTTGTCACAAACCGTACGCTTGCGGTTTGAGAAGGTCGTTCCAATCACATCGATTTGGAGCTATTTTCGCAACAAGTTCATGGCGCCATTGTCGGGGAGGATTTCCATCCCGTGGATTTAGCCTAGGCATGATTAGAGTTAGATTAGGTTATTTTTCTTTTTCATGTTAATAAAAAATTGAAAAAAAAATCTAAAAAAAATGAACCCCAATCACTATCGATACTTGCTTGAGAGTTATGCTCTCAATCCTTTCGAAGTGAATGCATTACCTTTTGTGCATGATGGTGGTTCTTATTTTTCTCCCAATTTTGAAAACATGGAAGTAGTGCATTGTGAAGTTTGTGGGGAGGAAGGTCACATATCTTTGTATTGTGACCCTTTTTTCCACTATTTTTCTTCACAAATGCATTATCCTCCCACCCACCCGTCTCAATTCATGGATAATAATTCTTTTTCAAACAATTGTGAATTGGGATGGGAGGTCGATCAAAATTTTTCCTCCTCAAGTCATCAAGCCTTTGAGTCATCCGAATCTTACCAAATTTCTTCAATCAATGTATTGAAGAAGAAATAAGGAAAGACAAGGATGAGTTTCATCAAAAGTTTGATGAACTTTTGGCACACGCTAAGGTCTTGGACGCTATTCTCTTCAAACATGTTTTGGATAGAAATAAAGATGAAAGTGTGTAATTGAGGAAAGAGGAGAAAGAAGAGGAGAGTGAAAACCTCCTTTCTCATGAACCATCTTCTGAAAATAGTGATAATTCTTCCAAACAAGACAATGCATTATCATTGGAAGATCAATCCCAATGTCTCAACAAAGTGTGTGATTATGATCGCATTCTTGTTAATGATCCATTTGTTGAGGCATCATTTAATGGTCGGGATGCAAGTTTTGATTTGTCATTTCTTTCAAATGTTGAAAAACTTGCATCGATTATGGACATTAAATATACTTTCTTGCATAAATAATCTGTCCATAATCTTATCTGTGATCCATTGTGCCATGTCTATGTTGGTGGATCAATTCTATTTATTGAACAAACAAAAGCATGGCACGATAGACATTTGTTCTTGGATCTCGGATAACACTTGTGAAAGTCGTGCCGTCGACTTTAAACCAAGCGCTTCTTGGGAGGCAACTCAAGCATAAAAATTTAATTGCTTTTTTAGGATTTAATTTTTATTTGTTCTTAATTTAGTTTTCCTTTTTAAGATTTGATGAATTCTTGAGTTGTGTGAATAGGTACTTGACTCTTGGGGACATAAACGAGGTGAAAGAGCCTAAATCTTGAAGGGAGGTCCTCCAAGCACTGATGATGCCAAATCAAGACGAGTAATCCTCGGAGTAACGCAAAAAGGAAAATTTAGAGAGCCGACAGCTCAAATGAGTGAGCTTTACTATATCTCTCTACCTATTCCTTCTTGCACGTGAATAATTTGCGATCATGTTATCTGTGTCATCTTTGCTTGTGCTTGATTTTCATGATTGGATTCATGTGAATTTGAATATATGTTGACTTTTCTTTCCATGTACTTGATTCATATGCTTACTTAAATGACATGTTTGCATTTAAGTTTATGGGGAGGAGAGATATTGTTTACATTAATCGAGGTTCTCTCCTCAAATTTGCGTAACCAATTATGAAATCTTGTACCTTCTTTGAATCTTTGTTTGCATAAATGGTTGGTTTGGAAATGTGAGTATTATGAGCTTTTTGATTGATGATCTTTCGGAAATACATGAATTCCACCTCCTTTGCTACTTGGGCTTGAGAATTTCGCCCAAGTTTGTGGGGAAGATGAAAGAATTGTTATTTTTATGCGCTTGAAGAGGATGTTCCTTATTATTGATTGAATTGCTTGTAGTTATGATCTATGTCATTTTACCATATTTTGTTTCTAGGTTTTTATTGCTTGCATGAATAATGTACTTGGTTGAATAATTGTTGAGTTGACTTATTGCGTGATCGATGAGGAAGAAGTATTGGATGTGTCCCAATATTTGAAATTTCAAAATTGAAACCTCTAAAAATTGAGCATAAAACACTAGAGGATTCCTTGCCTAAAAATCAATGAGATAAATTGGTTGATGCGATTTAAGGGTAGATGAATATTTGGGCATTGATAGGTATGGCCCAACCTACCCGGGTCGGACCTGTCCGCCACCCGGGTTACTTGGGCCCGGAAATGCAAGCCCACGAAGAAGCCCATACACGGACGTGCACAAGAGAAGAACAAGTCAAATAAATATTCCTCAACCGCAAATGCGGACGTGGCCCATGATCTCCTCAACCTCCCATGCACGATTGTAGGCGCGAGGATCGTGGGCAGTTCAGAACGGGCTCCCGGAAAAATAGGAAATATCTATATAGATTAGGCTAGAGATTTGATTGTAGAGGAACTAATGCCATTTTTTGTATCTAAACGAATATAGTAAAAACGATCGAGAGTGATTACTCTTTTCCGGTGGACGTAGATCTCCGAGATCGAACCACGTAAATCCTTGTGTCATTTGCACTTTTACTATTTTTATTACTCCGTTAAATTGCGGTTCAGTTGATATCCGGATCCCCGCACTATCAATTGGCGCCATCTGTGGGAAACGAAAAGAAGAAAACATGGTGAACACACGCCGATCCGTTGATCCGAACACTTCTCGCCGGAATACCCCTGTCGACCCGTCCCCTACTCGACAACAACCACCACTCCAGGATGTGCTCCTGGAGCAAATTAACCCGCTGCTGCCTCTGGCGCCTACGCGTGTACCACCTCCAGCATCTGCGGATTCACTGGCGCCGGCTAACTCCAAACAAGCTCCAATATTGACTCATGCCCATTAAAAGTTTCTCCGGGAACATTCCGCTCTCTTCCAACAGTGGGCTCGTCATCGCGCGGACTCCGGTGCGCGCGCTGGCGAAGAAGAGGTTCAAGCGGCAAGACGCCAACACCAACACCGATCACCAATGACCAATGAAGATCCGCCCTACAGGGCGAGACAAGTCATTGTCGCCATCGGTCATTGTCACCCAGAGACACTCGAAGCTCTGCAGGTTCCGGGGTGCGCCGTGCTGATCATGCTGATGTTGACTGGCACCGACCTGTCGCAAAACGGCCTTGCCTGGATAATTCTCGTCTGTTCGGCCCATATGAGCAAGAACAAGCTTAGATCGAGGCCGAACTTGACAAGGTGTTAGGCCTCGATCCCGATGGAGAAATAGTCACCCCTTTCTCTCCGGAGATTGCAAACAGGCCACTCCCTGCAGGATTTAAGCTTCCACCTGTTGCCTTATATACCGGCACTACGGACCCCAGCAACTTTTTTGAACGCATTCAAATACGCTATGGTTAACCGGGGCTATAACCAGAAACACTTGTGCAAGGTATTCCCCGAATACCTTCAAGATGATTCCCGATTTTGGTTCGATGCTTTGCCTCGGAATAGTATACAGTCCTTCCGGGACCTCGCCGGGCAGTTTTGGACCCGGTTTTATACACGAGAAAAACCAATGGCTACCTTAGCCGATCTGATGAATATTGAACAGAGGGATGGGGAAACAATCTCTCAGTTTCTTGAGCGTTTCACAGTGGAGAGCTTAAAAGTGGGTAATCGGTCAGACGATGTTATTGTCACTGCGTTCATGAGCGGCCTCTGGGTTGGACCGCTTTACATTGAACTTGCCCGGAACCCCCCAGCTACTGCCCGAGCTCTCTTCGGGGTTGTAAGTAAGTTTGCTAAAGCAGATGAGCAAACTCGACGCAAAAGAGAGAAGCTCGCCGCCAAAAACCAGCCAGAGAAGACGCAAGCGGGGACCAGCACCCGGACTAGTGCCTTTAACCGTCTAGGAAAGGGCAGATTAGAGCCCCGGAGTGACCGGACTCCACTTACACCTCTCACCCGATCGAAGGCAGAAATATACGCTGTGCACAAGAACGAACTGCGACCATGTCCGCCGATGACCGCTCGGCTGAAAAACGAAATAGAGACAAGTGGTGTGCTTATCACCATGACCATGGACATGACACGGAGGAGTGACGAGAGCTTATCAAAGAAATTGAAGATTGCTTGAAGCATGGGTCTCTTCGGCAATATGTTGCCAGGATGGAAGACATGCCCCGGGAGGCCCGAGATGGGGGGTTTTCCCGAGGAAGGGGAGGTTATAATAATAGAGGTCAGGAGCGTCCCCGACCACAATGGCGAAACAATGGGCCTAGGCATAACGACTACCCGCGGCAGGATCAACGCAGAAGCCTGCCAAACCCACCCCAGCAACCTCAGCTATTGCCACCTCCGCCGCCTCTTGGAGGTCCTAGGGAGAATCAAACTAATCATGTTGTTCACGGCATAATTAACGTAATCTATGGTTCTATGCCATTGGGGGCTTCCCGAAGCACCCTGAAGACCGAAGCGCGTAGGCCTCCTCCCGAGGAGCCTTGTCATAAGCGTCTTCATCAGACTAAAGTGGTGGCCTTTAACGAGGAAGATCCTATCCCAGAGCTCACCCCTCAAACAGATGTCATCGTTATTGACATGGTGGTCGCCAATATCACAATCAAGCGCATCTACGTCGATAACGGCGCCGCGGTTAGCATCATCTTTTCTGACTGTTTCCATAAAATGGGCATATCTCGCGAACGACTCCGGCCTGCCCCGGGGCCACTCCAGACCTTCACTCAAGGGGAGGTCCAACCTGAAGGAATTATCACCCTTCCCGCTTCACTCGGCACTTATCCCGCGATAAAGACCATCTTTGTGGATTTTTATGTTGTGTCCAGTTCGTCTCCTTACAACATGATCCTCGATCGAGACTGCCTCACTCCAGCCAAGGCCATTTGCTCCACGTACCATCTGACATTGAAGTTTCCTACATCCTATGGAGTAGTAGTAGTACGTGGGAATCAGAAAGTCTCAAAGGAGTGCATGCGTGTTGCACTCAAAACGACAGTTGCAGCTCCTCCAAAGCCTCAGTTTCAAATCACTAACCCGGTCCATTCCGAATACCTTCGAGTCAATCAGAACCGATGTGGCCGAAGTGCCACTAGATCCTGCGAAGCCACTGCAAACTGTCAAGGTGGGCGCTGTCAGTGTACCTCCGCTAACACGAAGCGATCATTCAAACACTGCGGGAGTACTCCGATGTCTTCGCTTGGTCTCCCTTGGACATGCCAGGAGTATCTGCAGACCTCATCACCCACAAACTGAATGTGGATCCTGCTGTAAAACCCATACAACAAAAACAAAGAAAGTTCGCCCCGAAGCGAAATGCAGCCATTCGAAGAGAAGTCCAACAGCTCTTGGACGTGGATATCCTGTTCGAAGTCCACTACCCGTCTTGGCTCTCCAACCCAGTAATGGTAAAGAAATTTACTGGAGCTTGGAGAATTTGTGATGACTTCTCCGATCTCAACAAGCACTGCCCGAAGGACTGCTACCCTCTTCCACCAATTGACCAGAAGGCCGAGGTTGTCACAGGGTACAAGGTCCTCAGTTTCTTAGATTTATATAAGGGTATCATCAGGTTTACATGGATCGGCAGGATGCCCTTAAAACTGCCTTCATTACTGACTTTGGCATTTCGCATTTAAGAAGATGCCCTTTGGACTAAAAAATGTTGGTGCCACATATCAACGCCTTATGGACCACGTCTTCCGAGACCAGATAGGCCATAATGCGGAGGTATACGTTGATGACCTCGTTGTTAAAAGTCCTTCTTTTGATTCTTGCATACATGACCTTACCGAGACGCTCAGAACATTACGACGTCATAACCTTTGGCTCAATCCCGCCAAGTGCACTTTCGTTGTTGGCTCGGGGAAATTCCTCGGGTACATGGTGTCCCAGCAGGGCCTCCAAGCCAATCCGGCCAAAGTCAGGGATGTAATGAATCTCCAGACGTCGAAGAAAATAAAAGACGTTCAACGTCTAACTGGCGGCCTTGCCGCACTAAACCGCTTCCTAGCTAAGGCAGCAGAACGCCAGCTCCCCTTCTTCAGAATTTTGCGCCAAGCCAAAAATTTCCAGTGGACATCACAATGCGAAGAGGCCTTCGTAGCTTTGAAGCAGCATCTCAAACAACTACCCACCATGTCTGTACCTCTCCTTGGAGAGCCTCTCCTCATATACTTAGCCACCGCCGACGAAGCAATTAGTGCGGCCCTCGTCCGAGAGGATCATGGCACACAACAACCTGTTTACTTCGTCAGCCGAGCCCTCCAGGGGGCAGAAGTTCACTACTCCGTAGCAGAGAAGACAGTCTTGGCCCTTGTCATGGCGGCCCGCCGCCTACGTCCTTATTTTCAAGGACATGTAATCCACGTCCTTACTAATCAACCGATTCGCCAAGTTCTCCTCAAACCCGATATGTCGGGACGCTTTGCCAAATGGGCAATCGAGCTAGGGGAACACGGCATACATTTTCAACCTCGTCGTGCCATCAAAGGACAAGCCCTCGCAGACTTTCTTGCCGAGGTCCCATTCAATGGACCCGAGTCAACTACGTTTCCCGGGGATGAATCTGAAACCAACCCCGTTGACGAAGCGAATATGTGGCATGTTTACGTTGATGGTGCCTTGGCCGCTAGAGGGAGTGGTGCCCGGGTTCTCCTCACGAAACCCGACAGAGAGAATATCAAGTATGTCCTTCGTTTCAACTTCAAGGTGACAAATAATGAAGCGGAGTATGAAGCAGTAATTGCCGGGCTGCGACTCGCCCAAGCCCTGGGGGCTACACATGTACGTTTGTATGCCGAATCCGAAGTGGTGTCCAGCCAGATCAGAGGATCGTACAATGCAAAAGAAGATATGATGAAACGGTATCTTGCCCTAACTCAGCAAATTTTGCTAACTTTTGCCTCCGTTGAAGTTTTACAGATTCCTCGAGGAGAAAATACTAAGGCTGACACCCTTAGCAAACTAGCCTCTGCGGCCTCGTCAAACATTTCTGCTGATATACTTGTCGAAGAGGCTATGTATCCGGCGATACAGGAATAGTTCATATCCGTGGTGACCGATGCCGAACCCTCATGGATGACTCCAATCATTCAATACCTCCGAGATGACATTTTGCCCGTCAGATCTCACTGAAGGCACCTAAGTACTCGCTTCACGACGGAGTCCTATACAGTCGCTCCTACTTGCAGCCGAGTCTTTGTTGTCTTGGTCCGGTCCAGGCCGATTACGTTCTCCGAGAACTCCATGAAGGTTCATGTTCAAGTCACATCGGATCTCGTACCCTTGCCAAGAAAGCACTCCGGTGGGGCTATTATTGGCCTACCCTGTTTAATGACGCATACAATCTGGTGTCGCAATGCGACAAGTGTCAGCGCCACTCTCGGGTGAAACATCTACCGTAGACCGACCTTATCAGCATCCAAAGTGCTTGGCCGTTCATTCAATGGGGCATTGACCTCGTTGGTCCATTCCCCATCGCTCCAAGTGGGCTTAAATTTCTGGCTGTCGCCGTCGACTGCTTCACCAAGTGGGTAGAAGCTGAACCACTTACTGCTATCACTGGTCAGAATATCCTCAAGTTTGTCTGGCGAAACATTGTTTGCCGCTTCGGCATCCCGAGCACAATTATTTCTGACAATGGATAGCAGTTTGCCAATGATCCTTTTCGCTCCTGGTGCGCCGAATTACATATCAAGCAGATTTTCACTTCGGTGGCGCATCCTCAGGCCAACGACCAAGTTGAAGTAACGAACCGCACTATCATCAACGACCTCAAGAAAAGGATAGATCAGGCCAAGGGTCTTTGGGCTGAGAACCTTCCACGGGTTCTTTGGGCCTATCGCACAACACCTCATACTTCAACCAATGAAACACCCTACAGCCTTACATACAGATGCGAAGCGGTCATTCCCGCTGAAATTGGTGTGCCCAGTCCCCGACTTCTCAACCATGATCCCGAGAACAATGAGGATGATCTTCCCGCTAACCTCGACGCGCTTGAACACCGACGTGAACAAGCATTTATCCGACAAGCTAAATGTAAGCATCAAGCAGCCAGATATTACAATACTTGAGTTCGCGAGACTCAATTTCGAGTCAGAGACTTGGTGCTTCGGCTGAATTCTGCTAGTAAAGCCGCACCCGAGGGCAAGCTACATGCCACTTGGGAAGGACCGTATCGTGTTACTACTGCCTACGCCTCCAGGAGCTATCAACTAGCACATCTGAATGGTACCCCGGTGCCTCGCACGTGGCACATCAGCAACTTGCGACATTTTTTCCTCTAACCTACTTGCTTCGACAAATGTTTTTCTATTCTTTATTTTCTGCAATATTCTTTTACTTTTGCAGCATCTTAATTTTGTAGTCTTTCAGTTTTAGATTGCCTTGTATTCCTATTTGTCCCGACAATGGATATTAATGCAATGTTTCCTTTACGCATATATTATTCACTTTGTGCGCTGCGGGGACACCCCGGCCCACTAAACTACACACTTAGTGGTATTACTTTATTACTTATCTCCGGACTAGCGTGACCTCTCGCCCGATCCGTCCGGGGAGGTCTCAAACCTTGTCTCCGGACTAGCGTGACCTCCTGCACTATCCGTCCGGGGAGGTCTCAAATCTTGTTTATGGACAAGACTTGCCTCCTGCCCGATTCGTCCGAGGAGGTTTTTCAGTTTGTCTCCGGACGCGTCCTAATATACTAAATCCTCCCGAGGACTAGAACAACTATCTTGCATTGCATACTTGCACATTTAAAAATATCTTTACATACACATACATTTTCGTTCAAAAAATATATCAATTTTTTTTTTCCTTTATACAAATGTATTTCATACATACAATTTTGTCTTTTACAAATCTTTTACATCTTTATTCTTTTTTACATCATGCTATCTCTTATGGCCTCCTAACCAAAACTCGGCACTCTGGCGCCCTGGCAAGCCTTGCCCTGTGCTTGAACTCCTCCGGGACCTGGCAGCACTCCGAGGGACTCATCTGCTCCTTGGTCCCCCTTGGCTGCTTTGCCATCCACTGCTCGGCTGGCCCGCCCTCTTGGTTGGCCCCGACTTATGTGCCCATTCTACTGGGTCCCACTCTGTCGGGGCCATCTCTTCGACTTCTTGGGCGAACTCCCGAACTTGTTCCGTGAACTCCAAGCTTCGCTCCGGCTCCGCCTCTTGCCGCCCTATCGGCCTTCTTTCGAGCCTTGACCCCTCCTTGCGGGCCCTACTCGCCACGGCGGAGCTCGGTTCCTCAATAGTAATTCCTCCGGCCCGCGCTGTACGAGTGAGCCTTTTTCTGCGTGTTTTGGAGGTCTTGGCCCGGCTGCAGCTTGCGATGTTCTCTTCCGAAGTGCGCTGCCATTTCTTCCGGCCTTCCAAGTTTTGGTACATGCCGAGGAGAAGCTCCAACATTAGCCGCTTCCTGTACACCTCCACAGAGTTCGGATCCCTGAGGTCCATTAATTCTTTTATTTCCGCTTGCACTTCAACGATTCGAGCCTCGAGGTCCTCAAATGTTAACAGGCTAAGTTCCGTCAACATTCGCTCGTATTCTCGGTGGTGCACGTACATCCGCTCCACCTCGTCATCTTTTGATAAAGCATTGAGCTTGAAGTGCAACGCACTCTCTTTAGCCTCGGTGCGAGCTTTCTCTGCCTCGACCAGGCTCTTCTCGGTAGCAGCTAGTTTTCTCTCCAGCCGGGGTACAACGTGCTTCTGCAGGTTGTCTCTTTCACCCCGGAACCAGTCCAAAGACCGCATCAGCTGCTTTATTACACTATGCAGCTCCTCAGTGCTCTCCTGTTAGCAGCTACACATTCAGTACTATACACAACATGAGTCATGCCCGTACAAGTACAAATCAACAAAATTGTTCAGCATTCATTAAAAATTTTACTTTAGAGTTCAATCAAGTACAAAGTCATTGCGGTTCAAATACATCAACAAAAATGTATATACATCTGTTACGCTATCTACATCAGTTACAATTCATTCAAAAATGGGGGGAAATGACCTCCTCCGGTTCGGTCCCCTCGGCTGCTGCTGCTGCTGGCTGCTCTCCCTCCTGAGGCAAAGTTTGGCCGTCCCCAGAGCTTTGCCCCTACGCTTCTGCTGGAGGCTCCATCCATGGAGGCGGGGCCCGTTTTCGTGGCTCCGGCACGAACTGCCCCCTTTTGTATGCCAGGAATTCTCATCCTAGTCTACATCGCAGTTGGCGACCTCCTCGGCAGTCAGCACTGTGCCTTTCTCCGCCAGCGCCTCCACCAGGAGCCATTCTGGGACCTGAGCTAGAGCCTCATAATAGGCCTCCTCCACGGCGCCTACTGAATTGTAGTCGTATCCGAACTCTAGACGGTACACGTCCACGTCCGAATAGAGGTCCTTCACTTTCTCCAACAGCACGGAGCGGGTAGCAGTGTCGCCAACGGCCACGAACCTCATTTGATAGTCGAGGAACGTGCCCGTCTGGAGGAGCTTCTCGGCAAACGTCTTCAGCAGGGCCCCTTGGCCCTCGATCACCGCGGCGTCCTTGCCTTTGAGCTCGGCATGGAGTTCCGCCACTTCACCCTGGAGCAGCTCCACCTCTGCCTCCACACCCCGAAGACGGGCCACCTTCTTCTCCACCTCAGAGGCTCTTTTCCGGGCTTCGGAAAGATCGTGGGAAAGTTTGTCATTGCGGGTATGGAGCTCCTGCAACGCATCAGCTAGTTCTTCCTTCTCCTCCCTTTCGCTCCTTCGCCCGAGCTTCACAATTCCCCGGGCCAGCCGCAGCAGCTCCTCCGCTTCCTGTCTTTCAGACCCAGCGTGCTCATTTGCCCCTGGGGAAAAGCAGTAAGTCAGTCTATACATCATACCACTGGAGCATGCGCAATCATACGTACCTCGGGGGCAGCATCCGCGCGCATCCTCTTTGCCTCCGAGGGTGGCGTTGATGATGGCTCCGGCCTCTTTCTCGACCTCGGTGTCAGGCCGGTTACCACCACGTCTTCCTCGGTCCCTTGAGACCGAGCTTGTCCCCGAGATGCCCCTACTCTCGGTGCCACCTCGCCACCAACCACTTTCTTTTTCAATGCCGGTGGCATTGAAGGGCTCTCAGAAACATCTTTCTCAAATCGGCCCATTGCAAAAACAATAAACAAAGTTAGAACTCTTGCAATATATCAACGCACACACACAATAAATAGTCCTACCCTCCTCAGATCCCCAGCAGACGAGCCCTGTCCCCGGATCGGGTTTTCCTCCGATACTTCCGAGTAGTAGAGGCTCAACCCTGCCTCCTTCAACTCCTCCGAGCATACTTGTTTAAAGGCACCCACGGTGCGAAAATCCTCTACTGACTTTGGCTCCGCCACCGAGGCACTATCTACTATCTCCTCCCGTCTCCACCTCGGGAGGGTCACATTCACCTTTACAAACAAAAATTTCTCCTTCCAGCCGTCCACTTTACTAGGGTTCTTTATTTTAAAGCCACCCCGGGGCCGCGGACTAAATGAGTACCACCCCTTCGCTTTCCCGAAAGCTTTTAGCTGGAAGAAAAACCTAAATATACCTACGTCGGGCTCTACCCCGACACTCTTACAAACTACCAAAAACCCTACTACTTGCCTAACGGCATTGGGTGCTAACTGGCACAGTGCGATTCCGTAATACCTCAACAGTTGCACTACGAAGTCCCACAGGGGGAATCTAAGGCCCACCTTCAACTGGTCTATATACACCCCAACAAACCCCTTCGGCGGACAACAAACTCGGTCGCTGGGCTCCGGTACTATGTATTCTAGATTATACGAAAAATAAAATGAGGGTATCAGCGTTTCTAGCTGCACCCGAGTCATTCGAGGCGCCTCCGAGGCCACTTCGAATTCCTCCTCAAGGCAGTCACTGAAGTCTACTGCTCGGGTCGAAATTTCCCTACAATTCGCCCGAAACACAGTCCTAATTTCCCTCTTCTTAGGGAATATACTCCGTAACAACGCTGAATTAAGCGACCATTCTGCCGTTCCCACTTCCTTAATAGAGGACGAAGACGAAGAAGAAGACATACTTACTTGTTTTCGACTGAAATTTGCTCTGAAAATTGCAAAGTGATTCTCCTTTTCTCCCGCTCTTTGTCTGTCGCAATTTGCAAATGAAAGGTAAAGTGAATCTTCCTGTACAAGCTTATATATATATATATATATATATATATATATATATATATATATATATATTCAAAATAAACGGCCCAGATTGCGACCTTTCGCATTCAACGCATGTGATGCATGTGTGTTTTTCACGTGCTTCCCAGTTGCCTAAGCACGTGGGGAATCACGCGCCTTGGGGTTTGGATCAACATTATTTCAACTCCGGTTGACTACCTCACCTCGGCGGGACATTATTTAAATTGTGGTTGACTACCTCACCTGGGGGGGGACATTATTTCAACTCCGGTTGACTACCTCACCTCGGGGGGACATTATTTAAACTCCGGTTGACTACCTCACCTCGGGGTGACATTATTTCAACTCCGGTTGACTACCTCACCTGGGGGGGGGGGGGGACATTATTTCAACTCCGGTGGACTACATCACCTCAGAGGTATTTTCTTTCGGCTCCAGTTGGTACTTCACCTCGGGGGCATTTTCTTTCAACTTCAGCTGACTACCTCGCCTCGGGGGCGCACCATACCGTTTTCGACACATTTCAAGCCCAAGCTTGTACCTCGCTCCGGCTGGGGGAGGGGGCATCTGATAGGTATGGCCCAACGTACCCGGGTCGGACCTGTCCGCCACCCGGGTTACTTGGGCCCGAAAATGCAAGCCCACGAAGAAGCCCATACACGGGCGCGCACAAGAGAAGAACAAGTCAAATAAATATTCCTCAACCGCAAATGCGGACGTGGCCCATGATCTCCTCAACCTCCCATGCACGATTGTAGGCGCGAGGATCGTGGGCAGTTTAGAACGGGCTCCCGAAAAAATAGGAAATATCTGTATAGATTAGGCCAGAGATTTGATTGTAGAGGAACTAATGCCATTTTTTGTATCTAAACGAATATAGTAAAAACGATCGAGAGTGATTACTCTTTTCTGGTGGACGTAGATCTTCGAGATCGAACCACGTAAATCCTTGTGTCATTTGCACTTTTACTATTTTTATTACTCCGTTAAATTGCCTTAATTGCAGTTCAGTTGATATCCGGATCCCAGCATTATCAGGCATAGTTTGGAGGATTGCATGTGTAAATGAAATAACTTAGCCCGAAGTTGTGATGCTTGCGAGCATTACTGTAATTCCAAAACACACACGACACAATTAAGGACGAACTTTGAAAAATAAAAATTGGCTTTAGGTGGTAAAAAAAATAAAACAAAGGAGATGTAGGAGGAGCTATAAGGTGGATTTGGTCACTGGGCAAAGTCATTATTTTTCATTGATTGTAAGAAATTCTAGTAACATTTGTGTACTCTAAGTATTGAGATGAGCATAAAAAGAAAATACGTTGTATGAAACGTAGAAAAAAGAAAGCTCAATAAAAAACCGAGTGTGAAATAGTTGAAAATCTTGTGTAACTCGAAAAGAGTATTATTGTGTAAAAGAATAAAAACTAGAATAACAATCTTATTTCTTTTGGACTAAGCCCGGTGGAAAAAGGAGTTTTTGAAGATAAAATTGAAAACCAGTTAGCACGAGGGAGAAAAAAGTTGCATCGCCCACATCAGGTGAGTGCGTGGTGTCTTCCTCAACAAGAACCGAGTCGAACCACCTAGAGTCGAGGATTTTAAAAAATAATGAGTCGTCCAAGGTCACTTTACATATACACGTTTTGGGGTTGGAGTGAGAGCTCTTAGCGCGTGGCCTAGGGTACTAAGTGAAATAAAAAGACTGCGTGCCTTTCCAAACTCCTACGCCTTTATATTCCTCTACTCGTCTATCAAATTCCTAGAAAGAAAATGATTAAGGCAAGTCTGGTGAATCGAAAAGTGGAAAGTGCTCAATAAAAAGAGAAATTCATATCTATCGGGCTTCCAATAACTTTCCAACCACATTTTCTTATGTGCTTAAATGTTTAATTGGCTCGGGGACGAGCAAAGCTTAAGTTTGTGGGGATGATGAACACGAAAATTATCGTTTTTCTTGCACTTTTCACGTTCATATTTTGTGGAGAATTACGTGTAATTATTGTGTTTATGTGCGATTTCGTGTTTTATTGTATTTCCGAGTTGAATTTCCTTTTTAATATGATTTGATGTGCTTTTGGGTGTTTTGGGGTCTTATTTTGAAGGTTAGGAAACTCGAAATAATTTAGAAGATCGTTCGCATCCATTTTCATACTCCGGCCCACATCTTGAGTCCCAAACGGGCCCAAAATGGGTCGGGGTCAGGGCCAAACTGAAGATCATCAAGTCACGAGTAAAAGTCGTGAAGGAGTCGGGCCGAGAAAATGGATGAAAATGCCTCAAATTGTAGAAAGAAAGAAGAAGAGGTTGATCGCACATGTGCCACGTTCCAGCCCACATATTGAGGTACAAATGAACCCGAATTGAACCCAAAAAGAGCTTAAATCGAAGTTCGTCGAGTCATGAACAAATGTCATGAAGGGGCTGAGTTGAGAAAACGAGAGAAAGGGCTCCGAAACGGCGAAGGAAGGCGGAGGTGTAAAACAGGAAAAAGGGGCCCTACCGGACCGGCAGGACCACCGGTAGTCGGTCCAGAACTGATCCAAGGACTACTTGCTGGACCTCCGACTGGCCCGGCTGCCGGACCAGCAGTTGGACTGGTTGTTCGCGGCCGGTTTGTGCGCCAGTCCCCTATTTTGCGTTGTGTTTGTTTTTTGCCCGTAACTTCTTCGTCCAAGCTCCGATTTGAGTGATTTAAGTTGCCACGTGTAGGCGAGATGAATATCTACAACTTTGTAGTTGAAGTTGAAGGCTGATTAAGGATGGATTTTTCACAAAAATTACGAGAAGGACGAGTCAAGCGCGCACAAGAAGCTCGACTCAACAACTTAAATGACCAAGCACTCTCTTTTGTATTTTTACACTTTTGCCCTTACTAGGGCTTATTTTCTGCAGATTTTAGGGGTTGGGGGACCTATATATACCCATTCCCCTCTCATTTGTAAACATCTATCAATTATCCAATAACATTTGCCTCCTTTTAAATTTTCTCCTACACTCTTCTTCTTTTTTCTTTACATTTTCAGTTTTTAGCTTAGAAAAGTTAGGGTTTCTTCCTCCTCTTCAAGGAGAAAGCCATCTTTGATGGAGAACTTGGTGAATACTCACGGGCTTGTGACACCCGACTATTTCATCAAAGGATTCAAGGATTTCTTCAATACATTGAGCAGTTTCTATCCCTCTCTTTATTTTCAGTTTTTATTGCTTTTATTGCTTGATGTTGATGATGCCTTTTTATTACTTTGATGATTTGTGAGTGATTTTCATGTTTCCCGAAGCCCGGGAGAAGCCCAAGCTTCGGGATTGATGATTAGTTGATTGATTATTGGATTGTTGTGGTTTATGGTAACTTAGGTTAGGATTTGGTTGATTTATTATGATTTTCATATGAAATTAGGGCTTGATTATAGGCTTGCTTTGGTGGCTCGGGCTTTCGATAATTTAGCCTTATTTTGTATGATTGTGCATTTGAGACGGGATAATCGGAACCTAGGCTAGGGTTTACCACCCTTTCAAGGAAATTCGATTTGATCTTAAATGAGCTTAGGACTGGATTTCTACGCCTTAGATTAGTCGGGAAGGGAATTCAATCCAGAATCTAAATCAATCAAACCCAACTGGTAGGAGGAAGACCTATGAAGGAGAACCCTATCAAATGGAGAAGTATAGTCTAGGGAGTCTTAGCAAGAATGGATGAAATTAGGTTTAGTCGTGTGTGTAGGAACAACACCCCTGCGCCGGTCTTTAGCGTAGGAGAAGTCGGGCTATCCTTTTCTAGTCTCCCATAGTTGGTAACCCAGGGCCCGAGGTTGAGTTTGTAAATCTCATTCGTGTAGGTAGTCTACATCGAACCCCGATTACTCACCTATCCTAGGGGAATACGGCACCTCAACCGTATTCTGGAATTATCGCCCAATTAGGATATCAACTGGGTTGAGAATTCAATCATATAAAGCACACACATGTTTCCTTTAGTCGTCTTCGAATTGTTACTTCCATTTTGCTTGTGTGAAACCGAACTTTGGGAATATCTCCTCATCGATCGGTTCCCTCCTTGCTTTTATTTATTATTTTATGTTGTTTAGTTTAGTCAATCTCATTTTCCATTTGACCTAACTTGCTAGAACGTGTTTGAGCCGATTCTCACGGAAAATGCTCCATGTGGATTCGATATCTTATATACTACTTATGTGACAAATAGTACGCTTGCGGTTTGATAAGGTCGTTCCAATCACATCGATTTGGAGCAATTTTCACGACAAGTTCAGCCACTTGGCTTAATCGACACCCACCCAAGGAAGAAAAGGATAGGTGCGACACAACCTGATCCATTAATCATCAATGTTGATAATCCTTCTCATGGGATTATCTCTGGCTACAGTTATGTCCCAGAATAGTTGCTGGAGGATGCTCCGATGTTTAATATAATTTTAGAGAATAAAGAAATATCAATGAATTATGAGAGTGTATATAAGTTGACGGACAGACATTGCACATGTATTGATGATGTATTTGGTTATAATGTTGCTCAAGAAATTACAGGGCATGATAATATCCAATGACACTCTGCTGCAGAATGTCAACAAAGAGCTGATTGGCCTAAACGGAAAGAAGCAATCCAGGCAGAACTTGATTCTCTGGCAAAGAGATGGGTATTCTGTCTGGTAGTGTTAGCCCCACCAAATATAAAGCCTGTGGGACATAAATAGGTCTTTTTCCAAAAGTGTAATGAGAAAAATGAGGTATTGAGATATAAAGCTTGCATTGTAACGAAAGGCTTCTCACACCGCTCTGGAATTGACTATGAGGAAACATACTCTCCTGTAATGGATGTCATAACGTTCCCGCTACTTAGTTAGCTTAGAAGTTTCCGAAGGTCTGGAAATGCAGCTAATGGATGTGGTTACTTCATATCTCTAGGGGATTTTGATTCAGAGATATATATGACGGTGCCCAATGGCCTTCCATTACCCAAGTCAAGTGACTCTAAACAACGAAGTGCGTTTGCAATTAAATTCAAATGCTCACTTTATGGATTAAAACAATCAAGACGAATGTGGTATATCCGTCTAAGTGACTACTTGATTGGGAAAGGTTACAAGAATGATGAACAATGTTCCTGCGTATTTATAGAGAGAACTAGTTCCCGATTTGAAATTGTAGTAGCTTATGTTGATGACATGAACACAATAGGTACTCTTAATGAAATAAGAGAAACCACAAGCTACTTGAAATCCAAGTTTGAGATGAAGGATCTTCGGAAAACTCGATTTTATCTAGTCATTGAACTAGAACACCAAGCTTGTCGGATACTTATCCACCGGTCTGCATATGTCCAGAAGATGTTCAACGATGTAACATGGACAAAGTGCATCCTGTTAGCACTCTCATGATCGGTCGAAGTTTGAATTTAAATATCTATTTCATCCAAAGGAAGATGACGAAGATCTATTGGGAGCTAAAATTCCTATATAAGTGCAATATGCACATTATTATACTCAACTCAATGCACTCGGCCAAATATTGCTTTCTCAGTGAACTTGTTAGCTAGATTATGTTCAAGACCAACTCAACGTCATTGGGATTGCGTTAATAATATATTCTGATAACTAAAAGGAACCATTAACATGGGTCTGTTCTTTCCTAACAGAGAAAAAAAGGGGACCACAGATGGAACTGTACACCTAAAGCAAATGTTGAAGCTACCCCCTACACAGATACGCCAAATAATATATATATTAGTTGGTTTTGTTGATGCTGGTTATCTTTCCGATTCACATAAAGTACGTTCGCAAACTGGTACCATGATACAATGATATCTTGGAGATCAACTAAGTAAACTCTTATAGCTATCACAGGAAACCATTTAGAGACCATTGTCTTACATAAAGTAGTCTGTGAGTGTATTTGGTTAAGGTTTACCATCAAACACATTTGAAGAAGTAGTAGCTTGAGTTCTACCACTAAAGATTTTACTTGTACATATGAAGACAATGTTGCCTGCATCGAACAGGTGAAATTAGGATACATCAGGTGACAATACGAAGCATATTTCACTGAAGTTCTTCTACAACCAACAACAAGATTTGTTTAAGATTCAGGTAACTCAAGTTAGCTCTGAAGAAAATGCGGCTGATTGTTTACAAAATCACTGCCCAAGACAATCTTTGAGAAACATGTGAAAAGGATTATGAAGCGCAGACTTTCTGAGCTCACTTGATAGATGTATGTATCGAGTGAGAAGTGTAGACTTCAAGGGGAGTCTCACAAAGATGTATTGCACTCTTTTTCCGTTCGACCAAGGTTTATTTTTTCATTAGTTTTATTACTTGGCAAGGTTTTTAACGCGACAACACTCATGCACCATTCACCATTTTGATTTGGCACAAGGGGGAGTGTTGAAGGAAAAACACATTAATGCGCCTTCATTTTTTTTTTTTTTTTTTTGGGTCATTAATGTGCCTTCACTAAAAGTAAGGTTAATTACATGAAACTCATGACCTTTAGGTCAATTATCATTTACAATATGACATTTTAAATGTAACGTAGAAATACACCACCTTTTAACTTTTTTTTCAATTCAATCCACGTGGACTAAATTAAGGCCCTAATTGCTGACGTGGAGCCCGAAATAAGAATTTAAGCTCTACATGGAATAAAAGATTTTATTCCATCCCATAGCCTAACAATTGACACCATCGGTGCTCCCCCTAAATCCAGACTCAAGCTTCTCGTCATCGTTGTCACCCTCATTGTGGCGTCCACCATCTTAGCCGACCTCGTCGTTGACGTCATTCGTAGCAGAGTTGATGATTCTAGCGGCGGAGTAACTCTGCATCATCGGCGCCTATCGCAAGCAATGTCACGAGCTAGCAAGACTAGATACCCAACTCTGTGTGTCAACTCGCTCCTTGACTTCCCTGGTGCTGCTACCGCCTACAACAAGGATCTTGTCCATATTTTCATTAATATGACTCTCCAAAAATTCGGCTCCGCTCTGTATTCCACCGCCAAAACCAGCAATCTTAGTGTGGATCCTTACGTCAGGTTTGTTGGAACATACGTTAATTGCTCTAAAGGCTTTGCAGAATTGAGAAGCTACGGGAAGACTCAAATTACGGGCTCTTTAAAGAATTTATCGTAACTCGTGAGTAGCTATCTCGCAATATACGCCGCAGTAAGAGGCAACGATGACTTCTCTGGTGTTCAAATACAGAACCGCCGGCAACGATTACTGAGCAATTTAGAGCATAAGCGCTTTTCGGTGAGCAGTTAAATATAGATATTTAATTGTTATATTTCACGTTCGAGCTCCACGTCAGCAATCAGGGCCTTAATTTAGTCTGCATGTATTGAATTGAAAAAAATTAAAAGGTGGTGTATTTCTATGTTACATTTAAAAGGTCATGTTGTAAATGATAATTGACCTAAAAGTCGTGAATTTTCACGTAATTAAACCTTAAAAGTAATTGATCAAGGGGAATTTTAGGCGTTACATTATATTATGTATACATAACCCTACTTTGTATACCTATAAAAGAGACATCTCTTGTAAACAATATATACCATTCCGCCTACTTTCGCCTTTTCTTTCTCTTCTCTATATTCTCTATTTTTACTGTTACATCTACCAAAATTTTCAGGTTCGAAAAATTCAAACAATAAAAGGGCACTTTTTAGTTAGGCATGTTTTCAATTGAATCTTTAATAATCAGAATGTCCGTTGTCCAGTCCTAGATTCAATATAATAAACAATCCAATGAGGAAATACTTCACGAGCAAGAATGCATAACATTTAAAATCGGATGTGAGTTAAGGACGAAAAATTTCGATTTTTAGTACCTCGAAATAACCATTTTTTTTTTCCAATTGCAACCTTTATAATGCGAATTATTGCACTTTGTAACTCCGGCCATATTTTTCAGCTATATAAGCAATGTGTCCTCACATGAGCCCTTGTTTTGTTTTGTTTTGTTTTGTTTTTTTTTAAATTTAATCACTTAGTGTTATATTATTAAGAATTGTTTTTATCTTTATTTATTCAAAAAATATTAAAAATATACAAATATATAAAAATCTAAATAATTTTATATAAAAAAAATATCGAAAAATTCAGAAAATAAATATAATCCAGAAAAATTATGTAAAACTTTTGAAATTCTTTTAATATTAAGAAGGTTATAAATTTTATTTCTAAAAATTATTTTTAAAATTCTAAAATTTATTTAAAATCCAGGAAATTAAATTAAAAATAAAAATAAAAAAAAAATTAATCAAAATTTAATTTTGGATTGTTAAAAATAAAAATTAAGTCAACAAAAAAACAAAAATTCAAAAATAACAAATAGAAAAAATATAGTAAGTCAGTTTCAAGAATTGATTTTGCATTTTATATGCACTAATTTTCTGAATGCTATGTGATTAACAACCATAATTTCTTGAAATTTGCCAAATTAAATTCGAACAAAATTTGAAATGAAGTTACTGAGACAGTGAGTGAGAGAGAAGGTAATTTCCTGCTTCCTAGCCCTGGAGTGAGCAACAAAGTTCAAGATGAGCATGGTGGGAGGAAGTGGCGGGGGGGGGGGGGGGGGGAGGGGGGGGGAGGGGAACAAAAGACCACAGTGGTTCTTTGGAGAAGAAGTCCTGGAGAATGACACCAGGACTGGTGGGTTGGCGGCGGAGATCTGCGGCGAGAATGATGTCTTTCCAAACTTCCTCCATCATTCTGGGATGCCTGGGATTGGTAGTTGTGGCGGCGGCGATGGTTGCATTGTTAATGCTTGAAAAATTAGGTTTTGATTTTATCTTTATCAATTAACCGTAACATATGTTGTTGGGTTTTAGAACTGGATTGCGATTCAATTTGTTTAAAATTTGGTCGGTTGAATTAGTCTTTCTGTTCAATCGAAATTGAGCTTCATATGTGTTAGAAGTTTCTTCAATTTTCTATGTTTCAAATAAATTTTAGAATTTTTATAATAATTTCAGAAATAAAATTTCTAGCTTTCTGAATATTAAATGAATTTTAGAATTCTTAAATTAATTTTTTTAATTTTATACTTATTTTCTGAATTTTTCCATATTTTTTATTTTTATATGAAACTATTTATAGTTTTATATAATTTTTATATTTTAAATAACTTTTTAAATTCTTTAAATAAATAAAGATGAAAATAATTATGAAATGTATAATATAATATTAAGTGCTTAAAACAAAATGAAAAAAAGAAAAAAGAAAGGGATCATATGAGGGACACATGACCTATATAGCCGAAAAACATGACCAGAGTTGCAAAGTGTAATAAATCGCATTATATAGATTGCAATCGGAAAAAATAAAATGTTTAGTCGCAAAGTGAAAAAACCCTGCACAGTTTAAGTTGCATTCTGAAATTAACTTAAATAAAATTAATGGTGCATATTTATGCTAATATTTTGATGAAATTTCGATGAAATTTTTATTTATTTAAATGGAAATAACGTGTATTTATTGTAATGTCAGCAGAATTTCACGAAAATTTCGGCCAAAGTTTGTTTTGCTTCAAATTTTTTTTTCGCAATCGTTTATGGACATATAGATCTTTATAAGCATTTGGACATGCATTTTTGTTGATGGACAAACCAGCATATGGAATATAAGGACACAATGAATGACTTTCTTTATAATCCTCTCGTATGCTAAATTGGTACCAATATTTATTGAGTAAAGATGGATCATTGTTCCATGTGAACCTTATAGGCAATGGCTGATCCAGGATTTAAAATTTAGGGAGGCGGTCTACAAAAAAAAAAAAAACGTACATTTTTACTAATATTACACCCTAAATTTTGATTTAACTATTTTTATATCAAACACCAACATATTTACATATATACAAATACATACATAGTAAATACATATAAAAATTGTCAAAAGAATTTGGGGGTAATTTTCAATATCAGAATCCATATATTTTCAAACATACATATACATTTAAAATAATTATACATAGAAAAAAATTATTAAAAAATTTTGGGGGCAGTGACCCCTACTTGCCCCCTAAATCCGTCACTGCTTATAGTCACCATTTTTGTACTAGTAAGTAATAATATTGTATGAAAAAAAATTCAGAATGTGTATTATAGTGAGACAACGTTTAGATATTTTAAATATCAACTAGCAGTATTTCCCGTGCGATGCACGGTTTGTAAATTTAAATGAATAAATAATAAAAAATTTAATATAATAAAATATTACCATTAATATATAATAAGAGATGGAAAGTTGTATGTTAATAAAAGAAGAGTCAATGAAAAATATTAAAAAAAATTGAGTAAGTTACATAATATTCCCTCCATCCCGCTCAGATTTGCACACTTTCCTTTTCGATCCGTCCCACTAAAATTTGCATACCCTTAAAAAAGAAATTTCCGAAATAACATTCACCCTCAAAATTTCCACCTTTGAAAAAGTCAACAAAAAAGTAAAAAGCAGCTTTTTCTTAACCTCCGTGCCGATCCCTACGTGCAAATCTAAGCGGGACGGAGGTAGTATCATATTTGTTTTTCTTAATGTAAGAATATCTCTAGCATCCATGTATATAGGTCATGTTGACAATCTTGTACAAAGGATCAGTGTATATATATTTATATTTATAATTTTATGAGAGACGTTTATATTTATTCAAAGTATCTAATTTTTTTTTCAAATATAATTCAAAAACTTTTAGTGAGTAACAATAGCACTACATTCTAAATTTATTAATTTTAATTCGTAGCACAAACACACTAATAATTAATCCACATAAACAACCAAC
The DNA here is from genome assembly GCA_958295605.1 of Ajuga chamaepitys. Taxonomy (NCBI): domain Eukaryota; kingdom Viridiplantae; phylum Streptophyta; class Magnoliopsida; order Lamiales; family Lamiaceae; genus Ajuga; species Ajuga chamaepitys. Next base: position 17,154,925 of record OY282501.1, read on the forward strand.
AAACAATTATTTATCTTTAATTTTATTGGTGTATGCAATATGTTGTCAAACTATAGATCGATAATAGATGACTAATTTAATTTATTATGCAGAAAAAATCACATTATAAATGATAACAAATATTTCTATTTCAAAAAATTACTACCTTCGTCCCGCTCTAACTTTTCTACTTTCCTTTTTAGTTTTCCCAACTTAACTTGTCAGCCCATAGTGACAAATTTCTCTCACAATCTTCACCCTCAAATCCATCATCAATCTCCACCTTTAAAAAAGTCAAAGATTTCACAAAATCTATTTTTTCTTAACCTCCATGCACGGTCAAAGTAGGAAAGTTAAGCCGGGACGGAGGGAGTATTTTTTTTTTTTAAATAAAATAATTAAATTATAAAATATTTACTAAATAAATTAATTTTTATATTTGTATATGATTAAAAAATTAATAGAAAGAGGAAAACAAAATCCAAATTAAGCAATTTCCAAATAAACTGCTTTATACCAAAAATAATGTTTTCCATATAAAATGGTTTATACCAAAAATAATGCCATTTGGATATGATATATTTTCTAAAATAACAGTGTGGTATTAATTGCACAAAATCGTGACATTTATTGAATATAATTGCACAATATCGTGGCATTTATTGAATACTCCTATGATTTATTTTCTAAAAGGTGTCTTACTAAAAGTGGATTGTTATGCGGACGAGAAAATAGATGTTTTTTTTGGGATATAGACTTAATTGTTGTTATATATAAGAAGACTAGTAGTATCCCCGTGCGATGCACGGTTTGTAAGTGTAAATGAATAAATTAATATTTTTATTTATATTTTTATATAATTTTAATATAATAAAATATTATAATCAATAAATAATAAGATATGAAAAATTATGTTAATGAAAAAAGAGTGCAGTGAAAAGTATTAATGACTAAAATATATATTAGAATGGATATTTATTTTTCTTAATATATGAATATCTCTAGCATCCTTCCGTAGAAGTCATGTTGATGATTGGGGCTGGAATTGCAATATGCGGTTGACAGAAGATATATTTGTAATATTAAAAATTAGTTACCGTCTTCATAAATAATTTTTCATTAATAATAGTCAAGAAATTTATAAAAAGAAAAAATTTTTAAGAAAATATGTTTTTTTTGCCCAGACAAAATCAGCCCAAATAACTTTATCATATTTATTTAGGCGAATATATGGCAAGTTATTGCCAATAATTGTGTTTTATATTGGGTTGAATTTTATATACCAAAAATTGTGATTTTCAGAATTGGTAATAAATTTTGGGCGGGAAAAACATCAAAGTTACTGATTTCAGTGGATTTTGTTATTATATTAAGTATAGATAGTTGTTTCCAAATTCTAATCATAAGACCTCCAAATATGACGACATTGAAGTTGGAGAAGAATGCAGCTTTGGGTCACCCAACCCATTACACGGCCCATGCGATATGAGTCGAGTCTTACATGCGTTTTTTCCTAATTTTTAAGGATTTTCACCCTTCAACTCATATCTTAATTCTCCAACTATAAAGGGGGACCTAAAGATAAAATTTTATACATCTTCTGTCATAATTTGGAGTGTCAAGCAAGGGATTCAAGGAAGAGTTCAAGAATTCAAGAGCAAGAAACATTCAGTTATATCTTTTTAATTGTTTTGTTCTTAGCTACTTATGATATTTTTGAGGATTCATTTTTTACTACCGAGAGGTTTATTATTAAACTCTGACACTAAAAAATACACAAATTGAAATATAATGGTTCCTGGAGAAAAATCAATTGGGCTTCATTACTGAGCCCAGAATATGAATACTTATCAATCACAAACTTGGAAATTATAATATGATATACTGCCTTGAGTTTGAGTTGAAAATGTTATGTTGCGAGATTTGCGTAAATCAATTGTAACTTATTACCAACTTTAAATGCAATTCCGGAATTAAATGGTTTGAATGTTTTAACATATATAAGGTAATATCAATTAATGCAGCCAATTATACCATATATAATGCTTAATCAATTAATGCAGCTAATATTGAAGTTTTCCAGAATCAACAGTGCTGTTTTAGGCGGGAAAATGTTGATATTACTATTCTTGGCGGATTTTGTTATATTATATAGTATAGATAAAGATTTGAATCATAAACTTAGAAGGTTGTCGTATTGTTATGGAATGATGATGACTAAATCAATTTATAATATTTTTATTGTAGATTGTAGATTTGGTTTAAAATGGGGAAATTGCTTAATCATTGGCATAATTTTAATTCCTGATATGAATCTTGACTATTCTAATACAAAGATATGATGTATTAATTCTATGTGATTGATTAGCTGAATATAATCAATTTAATACGTTTGTTAATTGTTATGTTGCGAGATTTTAGTTTATTATTGCACGGTTTGTTAATTCCGGAATTAAATGATTTTAATGTTTTACCATATATATAAGATAATATAAATTAATGCAGCTAATTATACCATAAATATAAATTAATGCAGCTAATATTTAATTTCCAGAAATAGTATAGTTATTTTGGGCGGGAAAATGTTTATATTACTATTTTAGGCGAATTTTGTTATATTATATAGTATAGATTTGTATAATTTTTTAAGATAAATTTTGTATTTTGAAATTGGTTATAACAATCTGTAAAACATGAAATTAAATTTCTAGATTTTAATGTATATTTTTGTAATAAGAAAATTTTGATGAGCGACAAAGCTGCATGTAAGGTGCTGCGTGAGTTAGTACAGTGCATCTGACAATGCTTCTACCAAGCAGTTACGCGAGCTAGTCTGGACCACTTCTTTTATGAAACTATTAAAAAAATAAAGGAAAACGCTATTTGCAGAACAAGCGCTTCCCTTTTCCTTCCGGATGCTGATTAGGGTTTAAGCTAAGCGAAGGAAAAACCCTCTCTCCACCAAAAGCCCTAATTAGGGTCGCACACAGAGAAATACACCATGAATTACAGATTCCAGAATCTGTTAGGCGCGCCCTACCGCGGTGGAAACGCCGTCGTTGTGAACAACACTCTACTAGTCTCGCCGGTGGGCAACCGTGTCTCTGTCACGGACCTTTTAAAATCCGAAACTGTAACTCTGCCCTGCCAAGCCTCCACCAATCTCCGCCGTATCGCTGCCTCACCTGACGGCGTTTTTCTTCTCACCGTCGACGAGAACAACCGCTGTCTATTCATAAACATTCCCCGCCGGGCCGTACTACATCGTCTCTCCTTCAAGCATCCTGTCGCCGACGTGAAGTTCAGTCCTGATGGTCGGTTCATCGCTGTTGCTGCCGGTAAGCTCCTACAGATATGGCGGTCGCCGGGATTTAGGAAGGAATTCTTCCCCTTTGAGTTGATTCAGACCTTCGCGGACTGTAATGATCGCATTACGTCGTTGGATTGGAGCCCTAAGTCGGATTATGTGGTTGTTGGCTCGAAAGATTTGGCTGGAAGGCTTTTTTATTTGGATAAAGCAAAGAAAAAGAAGAAAAACAAGAGTTATTCAAAGCCTTTCCTATTTTTGGGTCATCGAGATGTGATAGTGGGAACATTTTTCGGGGTTGATAAGAAGACGAATGATGTTACAAAAGTTTATACTTTATCGCGAGATGGTGCAATTTTTAGCTGGGCCTACAATGGCGGCGATCCTAAACCCCACAAAATGGAGGAAGATTTTTCAGATCCAGAGTCTCCAGGGACACCGGAGCAGAGGCTGGGGCCGAATGCGGAAGATGGTAATGCTGTTAATTTGAAGAAAAGGAAGGATCTTGACGTCAATGACGAAGAATTGGAAGAAGAGAATGGACTGCTATTACATAAGACGAAGTGGGAGCTGTTGAAAAAGGACTTCTTTATGCAAGCGCCAGCAAAGTTAACATCATGCGATTATCATAAGGGGCTAGATATGGTGGTGGTAGGATTTTCTAATGGGGTGTTTGGACTCTATCAGATGCCTGATTTTGTATGCATACACTTGTTATCAATTTCACGAGAGAAAATTACCGCGGCTGTTTTTAATGATCTAGGGAACTGGTTGACGTTCGGGTGTGCGAAACTCGGGCAGTTGCTTGTATGGGAGTGGAAATCGGAGAGTTATATACTGAAGCAGCAAGGGCATTATTTTGATGTGAACTGCCTTGCGTTTTCACAAGATTCACAGCTTTTAGCTACAGGAGCAGATGATAACAAAGTTAAGGTAGTTGGTCCTTCCGCCCTCCTCTCTATTATATACTATTTTTTGTTAATTATAAATGTTAATGCCGAGCTATGTTGTATTAGCTGTGATCTTGAGTGATATCTCAACCATTCATTATAGTGATTGACTGGTAGCTGTTATTTTTTGTTCTATGCGGGTGCAATCATATGCAAAGAAATATGGGTAGTCTTGCTAAAAAAAATTAATCGACATTGATCCCCGGTTATGATCCTTCGAGAAGGGCCAAGCTAAAAAATGAAATTTTATTAATTGTGTTACAGGTTTGGAATGCTTCTTCAGGCTTCTGCTTTGTGACATTCTCTGAACATACAAACGCTGTTACTGCGCTGCATTTCATGGCTAGCAATCATTGTCTGTTGAGTGCATCTCTGGATGGGACTGTTCGTGCTTGGGATTTGTTCCGCTACCGGAATTTTAGGACGTTTGTCACTCCAACTGCAAAGCAGTTTGTTTCTTTAGCCTCAGATCAGAGTGGGGAAGTTATTTGTGCTGGAACTCTTGATTCGTTTGAGGTATTTATATTTTTTGCTATATACAAATATACAAATATGATATCTAATGTGAATAGCCTTACAATTTGCTGACAATATAATAATCCGTTGATATCTCCAGATATTTGTTTGGTCAATGAAGACAGGCCGGTTATTGGATGTTCTCAGTGGCCATGAGGGTCCTGTTCATGGTTTGATGTTTTCTCCCACTAATGTAAGTTTGCTTGTCCGCATATCCTACCTGTAAAATCTCGTTTGTCATATTCCATCAAGAGCATTAAGACCTGCTCATAATGTCAATAAATAATGTCATTTTGATTGCATTTGGCGCTTTCAAGCTTAAATTTCTCACCACCTTGATTGTGTCTGATGCCTTGAGGCTTAACGTTTTCACATGCTTTCATTTGACACCTATTAGCTTTAATTCTGGCCAAATTCTTCTTAATTATTAATGTAATTATTACACTTGTCCTGAAGGCTATTTTGGCGTCCTCTTCATGGGACAAAACGGTGCGCTTGTGGGACATTTTTGACGGGAAAGGCGGTGTCGAAAAATTCGATCATACACACGATGTCCTCACACTTGTTTACCGGCCAGATGGCAAACAACTGGCTTGTAGCACACTAGATGGGCAAATTCATTTTTGGGATCCTTTACAAGGCTTGGAGATGTTCACTATTGAAGGCCGTAGAGACATTGCTGGTGGTCGTCTCATGTCTGATCGCCGGTCTGCTGCTAACTCCTCTGCCGGAAAGTGCTTCACTACTCTGTGTTATTCTGCTGACGGTAGCTACATATTAGCTGGGGGGAGTAGTAAGTACATTTGTATGTACGACCTTGCTGATCAGGTATGTCCCAACTTTAATTTCTTCTCTATTCAAGAACTCCAGTAAACTACTGATTCGTCTTAAGTTTTCTTTATATCTGAATAATGGTACGTACTTCTGTTTTAGTACAAAATCTAATTTGTGAATTGATGAACCACATCAGTCTGTTTTTTTCTTTGAGATATCTTCTGTTCCACTTCCAAATTTCACTATCAGTTTTGCTACTTCAATTTGCTGGTTGTCTATCATTCCGATGTGCCTATGCTATTATCTTTTGGTACTCTAGATCTACTGTTTTGACATAGTGATTTGCAAAGTATTATAATTTGCTGCCTGATACTTATAGGTGTAGAGATATCTATCTATCATAGTAATCTTTCTCTGTACTGAAGTGAGTCTGCGAAACTTATCAGGTACTGCTCCGAAGGTTCCAAATAACCCACAATCTATCATTGGATGGGGTTCTTGACTTCTTAAACTCAAAGAACATGACTGATGCTGGGCCGATGGATTTGATAGACGATGATGATAGTGATGCAGAGGAAGGTGTGGATAAGCAAACACATAAGAAATTGGCATATGATTTACCAGGATCAATGCCCAACCATGGAAGGCCCATTGTTAGAACAAAGTGCTTGAGAATTGCACCAACTGGTCGAAGTTGGGCAGCTGCAACTACAGAAGGGGTATTGTTATATTCTATGGATGAGTCCTTCATATTCGACCCTACTGATCTGGACATCGACGTTACACCGGAGGTGAGTTTTGTGATCTTTTGATTTCAGCCATTTTCACTAAGATTTGTTATGGCAATAACTCCATAGTTTGTACAGCTTCGTTTCTTATGCATTATATAGCTGATAATGTCTTTTTAATGTGCAAGTGTACGTCTCGTCTGCCTCGTGTGATGTTCATATGTTTTCTGAACAGGCAGTTGATGCAGCTCTAAGAGATGATCAACCAAAAAGAGCTTTAATCCTCAGTCTGCGTATGAACGAAGACTCCCTAATTAAGAAGTGTATCGTTGCTGTTAGCCCTTCAGATATACCAGATGCTGCTTCGTCTGTCCCCGTCAGATATTTGCAGAGATTAGTGGAGGCGCTTGGAGAGCTTCTAGAGAAGTGTCCGCATTTGGAGTTTATTCTTCGATGGTGCCAGGTTATATTGTAGTGCAAAACCTTGTGCAGTAGTTATCTTTGTATTACGTGTGGTTTGACTGAAGTTTGACTTGTTTTATACCTGGCAGGAACTCTGCAAAGCCCATGGGCAGTCTATTCAACATAACTCGAGAAACCTGCTTCCTGCTTTGAAATCTTTGCAGAAGGCAGTTACTAGGTTACATCAAGATTTAGCAGATACCTGTTCTTCTAATGAGTACATGCTTCGATATCTTTGTTCTGCGAGCAGCACGAAGTAAAAGCTGTATTTTGATGTTAGGTAACAATTTTTAGAAATTTTGATCACAGAGATTTTTTTTCCTCAGTATCGAGTATATCTCATTTCTTGACTTACCTGCACATGGTCTTTATCTGCAAGCTAATTTTATTATTGAATATCCGATTTTCTGTTGCTGAGTTGACTATTGAATATCCGGTTTCAGTTGTGTATGTGGGGTCCTAATGCTCTGTTGGTTGTGATTTCTTCATGTGCGATTCGACCTACAGAGATAAATGATTCCTCTGATTCTAAGTGAAGGTACCATGCTTCGCACATGAAGAGGGATCTGATTCATTCTTTAATACTTTATTTTCTAGCAGCTAAGGTGTCGGCTTGATATTTTCTGATAGTGAAACGCATTCTGTCTTTTTCTTATGTCTACTGGATCCCACAATCAATAGCCAAAAGGAAATAGTAGAGATTGTGAGTGTTGTAGCAGACTCGTCTAGTAATGTCTATAATTTTATTGAACAATGGGTTTTGGGGGAGAGGGGAAATAGAAGGTTGATAACGATACTATGTGAATCCATAACAAACTAGTGCAACGCCTAAGTGCCTTGAAATTCTTGTTGAAACATGATAGTTACTAATCTACGCATGCACACACACACACACATGCATACTTGAGAGGTTGATGTATTCAGATTCTGTTTCTCGGTGAATACAAGAGTGAGATTACGAGTTGTTGTATGTGCTTTTATTCTATCATCTTATCTTGAATTTGTTTGTAATTTAGGGTTTGTGTTATGTTAATTTCTTCTTGTTTCTTTCTCCACAGACGGGAAAATGGGCTCTTTGTATTTGTAATTTGTCATGGATGATGCTGACCCATAATTGGGAATTATTACGAGCAAGGGTATTTTTCAATTTCACATACAGAAAGAAGTTCTCAGCAGTTTTTGGCTGGGAAAGAGAGAGAATATGTTGTTAATTAATATTTGCTTTTGCAATGAAAAGTTGATTATTGTGTTCTATTCCGATGTCAGTTCTATTTAAAGTTGAGGAATTTATTTTGGATTGTGGTTGGACGAAGGAATTTGAAATGAATAGAGTTAGAGGCGACGAATTTCAATCTATTTAAGATATAGAGGATTTGAAATTTACTCAAGTCCTTAAAATATAGCTCAGAATGAAATCATGAATTTTCAAATCTATAGTAATTCAAATAACAATAATGGATTTGAGGCTAGGAATTTTCAATCCCTTCTATCCAAAAGCAACCTTACAGACTAGTGGGGGATGTTGGAAGTACGAGAAATAAAGTGATGAAAAATAGGTATATACTCCCTTTGTTTCGGCTCAATTTGCCTATCTTGGTCAGGCACGGAGGTTAAGACGGGCACGGAGGTTAAGAAAAAATAAATTTTGTGAAATTTTTGACTTTTTCAAAGGTGGAAATTGAATGTGGAGATTTTGAGAATGAGAATTGTGAGAGAAATTTGTTATTTATGGGTTGACAAATTAAATTGGGACAAACTAAAAATGAAAGTAGGCGATGTAATATTTACTAAACAAGTTGATTCTTTTGGTGCATTTTCAAAGGCAAAAACTTGGGTGCATAAGATGCACCATAGTGTTATTGTACATCTTGTGGGCCCCACCGGTTCAGTCCAAAAAATATGCAACCGCGCCAATTATTATTATATTATTATTGCGCGCGCGCATATGTTATATATTTAATGGTCTGTTTGTTGAACACTAAAAACAAGTGGTCTGGTGGTATTTAATACAGTCTTAAATATCTCAACCTTGAGGTCAAGGGTTCAATTTTGTTTGTATCTTTTTTCCTTCTTCCTTCATATTGCCCTTTAATTTTTTCCTATATTGTCATACATCATAATATACACCGTATTCTTCTTCCTTCATTTTGCCCTTCAATTTTTTCCTATACTGTCATACATCATAATATACATCGTATCGAAATATTAAATATATTTCCTATACTGTCATACATCATAATATACACCGTATCGAAATATTAAATATATTGTGAGTATTGTAAGTTGGAAAAAAAAATCGCAGTATAAAACAAAAATTAACTAAAACAACGTATACTGTCAGACATCATAACGTATACTGTATCGAAATATTAAATATACTGTGAGTATTGTAAGTTGGAAAAAATAAATATTTCGCAGTATAAAACAAAACTTAACTAAAACAACGTATACTGTCATGCAACAGAACGTATACTACATCGAAATATTAAATATACTGTCGGGCTTTATAACATATACCATGCTCGAACTTTGAATATACTGTTAGTGAAAAATAAAAAGGTGGTGTTCATATACTCTCAGGCTTTATAACATATGCTCGAAATTTGAATATACTGTTGGTGAAAAATAAAAAGGTGGTGTTCATATACTCTCAGGCTTTATAACATATACTATGCTCGGAATTTGAATATACTGCTATGCTCGGAATTTGAATATACTGTTGGTGAAAATAACATACCAAATTGAGGGGGGCCCACCTCACCTCTCCCCCCTCCCATGGCCAAGCGCGCATCCTTTACTTAATGCGTCGCGGATCGGCATGGATGGCTCGACAGCGGGTGAATAGGCCCGGTCAATTCGACCAAAACAAGGGCTCTGGTGAGCATGCCCCTAGCGGCCAGAGGGGAGAACCACCAAAGCGCCCGGTCTAATGCGACAGGTGGATGTATGCTATCGTCTCATCTCTCGGTACGGGTTCAGATGAAGGCCAATCGTCGTAGAGTTTAGGCTGACTTACTATGCTCGGAATTTGAATATACTGTTGGTGAAAAATAAAAAGGTGGTGTTAAAATTCGAACCTGCGCACTGAAGGGTATAATGTCGCGCCTTTACCAACTAAGCCAGCGCCTGTTTTGTGATTCCAAACACACCTTAATATATATATATATCACGCGCGCAATAATCTTAAGTGAACCCCACAAAGTGTACAATAACATTAATGTGCATCTTATGCACATGAGTGTCACTCTTTTCAAAACATAAACTACCGAGGAGTTTGGGCATGGTTATCTTTCTAAGGTGTGTTACGTCTACCATCCTTGTGGTTTGGTTAAATTACTAAAATAAATCGTAGGGTTACTCCATTAGCCCCTTTAACGATCAAATTTCCTACAAAGATGGTATCTATATCTATAATCTATAGTAATATGAAAAATCTATATCTATAATTTGTAATCTGTGATAATATAAAACCAAGTCATTTCCATCTCGAGATAATTTGCACTCTTTTTTTCTCGGGATGTCCCGAGATAATTTGTACATCCTTAAAAAAAAAAAATTCTCTTATAATCTTCACCCTTAAAATCTCCACATTTGAAAAAGTCAACTAAAAAACATAAAACAATTCTTTCTTATTTCACGTGTCGGGAAGAATGTGCAAGTTATTTGGGGACGGAGGAAGTATATATTAGGACGCAGTTTGTTTGATGCAAGTTGAAGGGTGATCTGACGAAAAAGGTGTCCGCGCAATAATCATGAGGTGCTAGGTACGAAATCTAGCGCTTGCTCGTTTTTCATTTTTTTTTTTCCACAGAATGTTATATATAATAAGGAAGTATTCATTGCACATAAGTGTGTTGTCCTGTTAGTTTAAATGGGTGTGAGGTCCTCGGTTCGAAAACCCACATTTAATTTTTGTATTCTTTTTATATACGTATTATATTTATATATTAATTTATTAAAATTAATAACAATTAATAAATAAAAATTATTTAATTAAATAATAAAAAAATATTATAATTTTATTTTATTTTTATTTTGGATCCTTCACAACAAGAGAGAAAAAATGATACTATATTGAATCTGCCGCAATAAATTGTAAATAGTGTATTACTAAATTAATTTATATTGTTAAGAAAACTAATATATTATAAGAGAGTACTAAATATACCGTAAGCTGTTCAAATAAAAAAAGGGTTATTCTGCTGTGCAATTATTGCACCAATGCAACCAAACGTTTTTTTTTTTTTTTTTTTGTCTTTTTAGAAGATATTATTTGGCACCTTTCTTTTTCTCTAAATATTTTCTGGTAATTCAATTGTGAATGAAGGATTCAATACTGTTCCTTAGCAACCATATTCGAAGCCCTTTGGTTTGCACAATTATATCTTAATTCAAAGCAAATTCAGTGACGGATTGTATTTTGGAAATGGTAACTGGAAGGTCACCGAGGGCCAATTGGGTTGCCGGACACAAACCCATTCTGCTGTGCATTTCCGGCGCTGATCGTCCCCCATTTTCCGGTGAAGTAGCGAAAGAATGGGTGGTGGCCACATGCAATCGCAACCTTCGTTTGTCAGTGCCCGCAAGCTGGTGGTACCGCGTTTCTTAAGATGGCTGAAGTAGCGGTTGCCTCTCCGAGTCACATTCCTGAGTTAATCGATTAAACCGCGATACCAAGGATGTCTAGGCTTCTAGTCGCCCATATAGTCGTAATCTTATCTCAATTTAGGCTTCCTACAAGTTGACCCAGCTTTGTGGTTCATTCGTCCACTCTTAGGTAACATTTTTATTGCAGCAGATTTCGGTACGCCTATTTTTCCACTTTAATTTGAATATCTAGGTTCGTATTACCTAGTTTGTATGTCCTGGAAATTTAGTTGTGGCTTTAATTTGATGAATTTTCTTCCATGTAGTTGTTGTTTTGTCTAATTCAATTGGAGTCTATAATTATAATTATATCTGTTGTAAGGTGTTATAAAAATTCTTCACTGTTTATTGTTCTGTTTGTGGTGTGAATAGTTGGTTAGTAATCACGGTACCCCTGTACTAGTTTTTCGGTAACGGCTTTCTTAACTATGAAGTTTTACTTTACTCCCAATACTGGAGCTGGTGTTATGTTTGACTGTATTGCAAGTAGGTGAACTACTCTAGTAAATGTGTAATAGTGACTGTGTTTGACTTACTATCATTCCCGAACTTGTGCCACGGGGCTATTGAGAATTATTGTACTCTTAAGTGCTGACTGGTGATGCTAACAGAGAACTGTCTCTTGACTTCTCAGCTAGTCAATCCAAGTTCATTATCCTTTCGGATGGCTTAATTCAAGTAAGCCACTGTAAGAGTTTTGTTTATCTTTCCGATCATTAGCCTTTTCTCCATATATCATGTTCGAGTTCTCAGGAAATGCCTTGCATTGGGTCTGGTGCAGCTATCCCTATGTTTTCAGCACGATCCTAGGATGATTTGGGAGTCGTGAAGTGTCTTGATTTGAAGTTACTAGTCGACTGGGCAGTACACTCGGGCTTCCATTTGGTTCAGATTTTGCCAGTCAATGGCACCTCTGTACATAAAATGTGGTGGGACTCATATCCTTACAGGTAATAAACGGGCAATAACACGTTTCTTCGTAAGAATATAATAAGTTTTTCGTCATTATAAAGTTGTCGACTCTTCTCGGCATGAAGTTCTCTTTCAGTATTTGCGCTGCGTCCATTATACCCAAGAGTGCAGTCCCTCTCGGATAAAATGCCGGAGGATATTATGGTAATTTCATTTGTGCTTAAATTTTCACACATATCCAAGATTGCCCATTCTTTTCCTGCAAATTGCGTTTAATGCTTTATTTATCTATTTTTTCAACAAGAAATACAGCAAAGCAGAAAATTTGCAAATAAGAAGGTTTTAGATTTTACGATAAATTCTCTGTTCAGCTATGTCTCTACGGCAATCGTTTCGTATATCTTGCATAACCTTTAAAAAATTTAACATTTAGCGGGTTGGTGGTATATATAAGAGAGATGGAGAGACATATTGTGAAGGCTGGGCCAATAAAAACCGGTGTTTTAGTTTATTTTAATGCAAATCATTAACATCGTCGAGCAACTGACATACTCCTTCCATTGATTAGTTGACATATGCTCACGAGTATCTGCTTCATTACCGTAGTTTTCATTAACGGCCAATTTCACTATTTTCCTTTCGACCCATGATGTTGAAGTTTCACTTTTTGTGCTCGTAGGAAGTGGATTACGAGGCTACTATGGCAACAAAACTTTCGATTACCAAAAAGATCTACTCCAAGGAGAAGGTAGTTGTATTTAAGTCGGTTGCCTGCCAGAAATTCTTTCCTGAGAATCAGGTTTCAAGCTCTGGTGTGCATTTAAGCCTATCTTTCGAGAATTCAACCCATTTCGTATCTCTTACATCGTATGTCTTGTTTAACAGGATTGGCTAAAACCCTATACAACCTTCTGTATCCTAAGGGACTTCTTCGAAAAATTAGATCACAGTCAGTGGGGCCGTTTTTCTTTTTTCTGAAACATAAGGTAAATGGATGAATATTATTTGAGCAATACTCGTGTACGACCATATTCTGTAAGACGGGAGTCACTTCTATCGTAAAAATGAGTAATAGTGAATGTTTCCGACTTACTGCAATACCCGAACTTGTGCCACGGGGCTATTGAATATTTAGATTGTAAGGATAATTGTTCGCTATTCCTCTCTCAAAATGAAACTAATATTTTTTCGCCTTATAGCTTCCCATACCCATGGCGTGGTTTACCTTTCTGTTAACCCATTATTCTATACATAATTATCTATATAGTTTGTAAATGTCGGTTGACTTAGTCTGCCAAATTTTTGGTATGGATGAAGACTGATATCTTGCCTTTTGTAATCGCTGCGTTAAAGTGCATTCCATGCAAGGTTTGCCAGATGCTAACCTGCAATTTTAATCTGTTTACACCTCATCCTCGATCTATTAAACTGTGTGTACCTATTTGAGAAATGGTGGGATGTGGCAGTTTCGTTGTTTCTACTTTGTTTAGCTGCAATTATTGAGCTTGACATCTATATTGCTTCATTGTGATTATATGGCGAAAGTTACATTTTCTTGATTTTCTACTGCTTGGGCACTTTGTCCCCTTGTTTGTTGTTCGCAACTACCTTCATTAGGATAAAAAACTTGTCATTAGCTTATACTTTAATCTGAGTTCATAATTTTTATGGTTAATTTGTATTTTATAATTTGCGTGATCTCTTAGTATTTAATGTTTGAACTACTTGTGGTACCTCTGATTTACACTTATACCACCTCGTGCCGAATCACATTATTATTGGTGGATCATCATAACAGAAATAAGCAGTGTTACGTTAGTGTAATTATTTTCTTATTTAAATTGATGATATACTGTTCTTTGATATTTTGGTGCTACATATATGAAAACCTGATTTTAGAGGCGAAAATGTGGGCTGCAAACCAGTAGAATTTCGCCGCTAAACTGAGTTAGCGACCAAAAAATTTCGCCGCCAGGTCTGCCGCTAGTTTATCGTCGCTAATTTAGTTTTCGACGAAATTTAGTACATCGCCACAAATATTAGCGGCAAAAAAAAAAAAAAAAAAAAAGTTTGTCGCTGATAATAAAACTTATAAATAATATGAAAATATATATATTAGCTGCAAGTATTTTATTTTGCCGCCAAATTTGCGGTGCAATTATAATATTTTTTCGCTAATTAAAAAAATTATAAAATAATAAATCCAAATATTAACAAATCATCAGCAAATTATACCAATAGAGGAAACTGTCTAAAACTGAAAAAATTGAACTGAAGCTTAAAAGAGATGATTAAAGTTAAGAAATCTAACCCATCCACCTATTCTCCAACTAAAATAAATTGGTTAAAAGGGTGAAACTAGAAGGTATATGGGAGACACAATTAACTTGTAAATTTCATATGAATCTGCGAAACGATAAGGGATGGCAAAATAAGAAACATAAAATAAATTAAGAGAAACAAATTAACAAGGAAGGTCAAAGAAAAGGAAAAACGAAGAGAAGATCAGGGTTCTGGTAAAGAACCAAAAATAAATGCTGCTCTAGAGAGAAGAAGGGTTTTCAATTTTGTTTTTTTATAGAATAAAGTGTGCGATCATGTTCACTTATAAAGTAATTAAGTAATCAAAAATAAGATTAATAAATTTACTATTTGAGTTATATATTAAAAGAAAATTGAATTTTAAAATTACCATATTTTAAGATAAATTATTGATTTCAGGTCGATTCGTGTCAGAATTAAATTAATTGATTAGTTTCGAGTTGGTTACGGATTCCACTCTGTAAATACGTGGTTAGCTGAGTCAGTTTCGTCACGTCGGGTAAACGATTGTCTCCCCCAGTCTAAAGTTATTTGTGGTTCATCTTACAACTTTATCCACGCACTTCAAACAATTAGAGGTGACAATTTAGACAGCTAGGCCCGACCTTGCCCGACGCAATCCATTTCATTGGGTCAATCTACTAAATAGAGTTAGGCCAGGCCAACCTAAATTATGTGGGGCCAAAAAATAGTAAGTTCAGCCAACTAATCCCCTAAAAATATACTGAGTTTTGCGGGACGACCCGCTAACTATTGAGTCATCGGCTCATCGAGTCGGACCTATTAAGCCTAATCATAATTCGGGCTAAGATTTGTATGGCTCAATCCATCTAAAATGTTAAGGATGTCGCGCCGACCCATCGGACCTGTCCGATTTTTTGCGACAAAGTATAATATATTTGCCGCTAACTTTGCTGCGAATAGTATATTTTCATCGCTAAATTAGCGACGAAATGGAGGATTTTGTCGCGAAGTAAAAATATCCACAAAACAACTCAACAAGTCGCTAAATCTAGCGGCGTATGTTAAAAAATTCGCCGCAAACTTTTGTTTCTTGGCAGCTTCACACTAAAATTATTAGAATTTAAATTACTAAGAAAATAATTTTATTTATTGATTTTGATATTTTAGTGATTTCCGACGACTTTCAAGTAATATTTCGCTATGTATTTTATTAGCGACAAAAATAGATATTTTGCCGCTATTTGATATATAATTAATTGGAAATTAGAATTAACTATATTTTTTTTAAAAAAACACATGTTTTGCGACAAAGTATAATAATATAGTTACCGCTAACTTAGCCGCGAATAGTTTGTTTTCATCGCTAAATTAGCGACGGAACGTAGGTTTTCGTCGCGGAGTTAAAATAGCGTCAAAACAGTTTCAAACGTCGCTAAAGTTAGCGACATATGGATAAATTTCGCCGTAAATATTTTTTTTATCGGCTTCACACTAAAATTATTATATTTTAAATTTAAATTACTAAGAAAATAATTTTATTTATTAATTTTGATATTTTAGTGATTTGAGACGACGTTCAGGTGATATGTCGCTAGTGATAGTAGCAAAAATATATATTTGGCCGCTATTTGATTTATAATTAATAGGAAATTAGATATAACTGTTTATATTTATTAAAAACACATGTTTTGCGACAAAGTATAATATATTTGTCGCTGACTTTGCTGCAAGTAGTATATTTTCACCGCTAAATTAGCGATGAAACTTAGGTTTTCGTCACGAAGTAAAAATAGCGATAAAACAGTTCCAAACGTCGCTAACTTTAGCGGCGTATGGATAAATTTTGTCGCAAATATTCAACTTGATCGGCTTCAGACTAAAATTATTAGAATTTAAATTACTAAGAAAATAATTTTATCTATTATTTTTGAATAATTGGAGTGATTTGTGACGACTTTCAAGTGATATATGTCGCTATGTATTAGCGGCAAAAATAGATATTTTGCCGCTATTTGATATATAATTAATTGGAAATTAGAATTAACTATATTTTTTTTTAAAAAACACATGTTTTGCGACAAAGTATAATATAGTTACCACTAACTTTGCAGCGAATAGTTTATTTTCATCGCTAAATTAGCGACGGAACGTAGTTTTTCTTCGCGGAGTTAAAATAGCGACAAAACAGTTCCAAACGTCGCTAAAGTTAGCGGCGTATGGATAAATTTCGCCGCAAATATTTTTTTTCGGCTTCACACTAAAATTATTATATTTTAAATTTAAATTACTAAGAAAATAATTTTATTTATTAATTTTGATATTTTAGTGATTTGAGACGACTTTCAGGTGATATGTCGCTAGTGATAGCGGCAAAAATATATATTTGGCCGCTATTTGATTTATAATTAATAGGAAATTAGATATAACTGTTTATTTTTATTAAAAACACATGTTTTGCGACAAAGTATAATATATTTGTCGCTGACTTTGCTGCAAGTAGTATATTTTCACCGCTAAATTAGCGATGAAACTTAGGTTTTCGTCACGAAGTAAAAATAGCGATAAAACAGTTCCAAACGTCGCTAACTTTAGCGGCGTATGGATAAATTTTGTCGCAAATATTCAACTTGATCGGCTTCACACTAAAATTATTAGAATTTAAATTACTAAGAAAATAATTTTATCTATTATTTTTGAATAATTGGAGTGATTTGCGACGACGTTCAAGTGATATATGTCGCTATGTATTAGCGGCAAAAATAGATATTTTGCCGCTATTTGATATATAATTAATTGGAAAATAGAATTAACTATATTTTTTTAAAAAAACACATGTTTTGCGACAAAGTATAATATAGTTACCGCTAACTTTGCCGCGAATAGTTTATTTTCATCGCTAAATTAGCGACGGAACGTAGGTTTTCTTCGCGGAGTTAAAATAGCGACAAAACAGTTCCAAACGTCGCTAAAGTTAGCGGCGTTTGGATAAATTTCGCCGCAAATATTTTTTTTTCGGCTTCACACTAAAATTATTATATTTTAAATTACTAAGAAAATAATTTTATTTATTAATTTTGATATTTTAGTGATTTGAGACGACTTTCAGGTGATATGTCGCTAGTGATAGCGGCAAAAATATATATTTGGCCGCTATTTGATTTATAATTAATAGGAAATTAGATATAACTGTTTTTTTTTTTTTTTAAAAACACATGTTTTGCGACAAAGTACAATATATTTGTCGCTGACTTTGGTGCAAGTAGTATATTTTCACCGCTAAATTAGCGACGAAACATAGGTTTTCGTCACGAAGTAAAAATAGCGATAAAACAGTTCCAAATGTCGCTAACTTTAGTGGCGTATGGATAAATTTCGTCGCAAATATTCAACTTGATCGGCTTCACACTAAAATTATTAGAATTTAAATTACTATTATCTATTATTTTTTAATAATTGGAGTGATTTGCGACGACTTTCTAGTGATATATGTCGCTAAGTATTAGCGGCAAAAATAGATATTTTGCCGCTATTTGATATATAATTAATTGGAAATTAGAATTAACTATATTTTAAAAAAAAAACACATGTATTGCGAAAAAGTATAATATAGTTACCGCTAACTTTGTTGCGAATAGTTTATTTTCATCGCTAAATTAGCGACGGAATGTAGGTTTTCATCGCGGAGTTAAAATAGCGACAAAACAGTTCCAAAAGTCGCTAAAGTTAGCGGCGTATGGATAAATTTTGCCGCAAATATTATTTTTATCGGTTTCACACTAAAATTACTAAGAAAATAATTTTATTTATTAATTTTGATATTTTAGTGATTTGAAACGATTTTCAGGTGATATATATATATTTGGCCGCTATTTGATTTATAATTAATAGGAAATTAGATATAACTGTTTATTTTTATTAAAAACACATGTTTTGCGACAAAGTATAATATATTTGTCGCTGACTTTGCTGCAAGTAGTATATTTTCACCGCTAAATTAGCGACGAAACTTAGGTTTTCGTCACGAAGTAAAAATAGCGATAAAACAGTTCCAAACGTCGCTAACTTTAGCGGCGTATGGATAAATTTCGTCGCAAATATTCAACTTAATTGGCTTCACACTAAAATTATTAAAATTTAAATTACTAAGAAAACAACTTTATTTATTAATTTTGAATAATTGGAGTGATTTGCGACGACTTTCAAGTGATATGTCGCTAAGTGTTAGCGGCAAGTATACATATTTTGCCGCTATTTGATAATAATTATTAGAACCTATATTTAAATATATATTTTTTATAAAAAATATGTTTTGCGACAAATTATAATACATTTGCTGCTAACGTTGCTGCGGATAGTGTATTTTCATCGCTAAATTAGCGACAAAATGTTGGTTTTCATTGCGGAAAAAAAATAGCGACAAAACTGATAGCGGCGTATGGATAAATTTTGCCGCTATTGAAAATTTTAGCGGCAAATTTGGATTTTGCTGCAAATATTTCGTCGCTATTTACGCGTTTCCTTGTAGCGATGGTGCGATTTACCGAAAGCAGAGAAAGGCTTGGGTAACTCGTGCAAACTTTATTTCGTATTCTAAATCGACAATAGACTTCAACCAAATCAGTTAAATTTTTATCTCCTTCAACCATAATCAAGAGTAAGCCGTATCATGATGATTGCTCTGTAATCACTATAGAAACACCACACCGATGCCCGATTAACTAAACGTGTACATAACATCCCAATGAAGTATACCTTATTTTGTCCACCTTTTGGTTAATCCTTCAGTATAATGTTTTCGAAATTTGTTTTGGATGAGCTGTTATCACCTTTTCGGAGTTCAAATATAAGTTTATAACTTTTTGTTTTCCATCGGAAGGCTCTGACCTTCGGTTGTTAATTAGTTTCAAGAGTTTGTTTATATTATTATTAAAAAGTTTTCATTCCCACACACCTTCAATGCTTCGGCTTATATTTGCACAAATATAACAGAGACAGATGGGAAAAAATGTGAAAAGTGGGTACGCCACTTGAATAAAAACTAACACAGCACATCCACCGACAGGACGGACATAATCCCATGTACGTCGAGAGCAGTCATTATTAATAGTTTATGATTTTCCCTTATGGGTTGAACAACTTTTGGATTGGTGAGCCGGAACACAATTGTAGTTTTGTGTTTGATTTTTTGCCATTTCTTTAAAGGTTCAGAGCGCCAAGTACATCTATGCTCCACTGAGTATTCTTGAGGACAACCTGTTATTCAGCTTACCCTTATTACTAATTTATAGTGTTCGATTAATTGTTGCTATTGTACACGATCACTACCTCTGAATTATGTTTGGCCTACTGAACTTGTCTATAAATTTTTTCTTGATTAAACTTACTCTCCCTTTACTTTGTTTAAAATGATTATAATAGTTATATTTTTTTTTTCCGTTTGGTTTTGAATTTTGTCAACTTGAATCATTGCTAGATACCGATATTTGGTTGAAATTAATAATTTGGGCCATGTTTGTGAGCTTCGGCTGTGTTTGGAGAACGTAGTGTGGACGTGCTGAAGAAGGAGTCAGAATGGATGTGCTAACGAGGTTATGTAATTATCCTGAGCCTAAACTCTCTTCCTTATTTAATCTTTTAAGCTTTCCGTTCCTTTGGTATTTTTGCAACTTGTTTGCGGTATTTTTCGGTTACCTGTGAGGTTGATTCATCCGTTTTGAGGGAGCCATTTTCGGCCTACATTATTTTTATTTTTTACGTGCAATGGTTACTACGAATGATCTACATTTCTAGATTAGTTTCGAGGCAAATATCATGCAGTAGAATACATACGATACTCGACTAATAAATAGAATTGTCCAGATTTCCAACAATTTTCAATAAATAGGTGTAGGCAAAGTAGATTCCACAAAATAACACTGAGAATACAATCCAATAAGTAATCCATTTGGAAGAAACTATATTTGGAGTAATTTGTTTTAGCAACGGTTCTGCAACGACTGTCTAGCTTGTAGCTTTCTTGTTGCTCTTCAGTTTTGGGGTCGAAGCGCATCCACTGCCGGATTTGTTTTGTTTAGCAGGATTATGTGAGTTTACTCCTTTAAAGGCTCGATCAAACCAATGCCTTGAATCCTCCTCTAACCTTTTTTTTCAACAAGTTGCTTTCATGCAACACGATCCATAAGAGTAGTGCTACCCTTAGGTCTTGGCTAGCTCCCTAGGAAACACAATTAGAAACATTCTTATTGTTAACAAACAACACTCTGTTATTAATCATGAACAAGAAATATGTTTAGTGAGAGCCTTAATCGAATTTTTTTTACCTCGAGCTCGAAATCTTCATTCTCACCCACTCCGTTACTCCCTGTGCTTATAAATTTCCTAGAATTTTTTATATTTCTTATTACGTAAAGGCAACAGTCTGACCTGCAATTAGTTGTAGAAAACGACATGTTAGTTGGGAGTTGTTGTAACTAACCAACTTCAAAAGTAACTATGTACATGGCACCAAACTTACGAATTGAATTGCTTCGAGCCTCCAGCCACTGTGCACACATTGAACGTCGTAAGATCTCCCACTAGAGTGCTCTCATTATCCACATTGTACTGGTCCTGTATCACACTCAGCTACGAAGGTAGAAAATCAGATATTTACAGCCTACATGAATACAGACTTTAAAAAGAACTAAATTAACTACGAAATTTACAATTGCTTCTACAACTTTCTTTGTTGCCTCGTCTAGAGTGGAAACGCTCGGGAATGAATCCTGAACTTCAACTTCTTTGAGCAGTAAGTCGATAACAATTAGTTGAAATGTCCAGGGTTGAAAAAATGCACCGGTATCATAATCTACAAGATTAGAGTCATAATCTACAAGATTAGTATTAATTCATTAATTTACCAAGGATATCAATTTCTACAACGAAGATGCACACATGTGCTGCATAATGTACATGCATATCACATATATATGTGTACTCTTGTTTTCACCATCAACGATGTCTAACTAACCTTTGTATAGAATTGGATATCCCCTGAAACAAATCCCCCCCTTATCTTCATTTTTTCGAACTGTGTTACGATATCTTTTTCATCTCCAAAATTGTCTCCCTACAGGAATTAATTTGAGAAAGTCGATCTATTCAGCAAAATGAATGTTAATGGTATGTTTATGTGGATTTGAAACACGAACAAAAAACAATATCAGTTACACACTTACTAAAACGAAAACAGGAAAGAACCAATTTTTCATTCCAGGTTTGCGTGTCTCCTCGAAGTTGAGTAAGTCAGAGGCCGTATTTATTACCTTCCATAGATTTTGGATCACGTTAGCCTATTGGTATGACTAAAAGTAATTGATCTTTAAACATCCATGGTTTATCCATAGAAACAAACAACTTATGTATAACAATTACCGCAGATGTAACCCATTGTCCTGGCAGCAAAGTCCTTATTTCGTGACGGTCCAAAAAAGTGTTCCTGGTCTCTGATATTATTTCTCTTAATCCAAAAACCACACTATTAGTGAACGAAAAAATTAAAGGCTCCAGACTTAAATGCAATTCTCAGTCAAAGAAGTTGATCTCTTTTACCTAGGAGGCAGATTGGTATCGACCGTGTACATAACCAACTTCATTAATCTCTCCTCTTTAAGTAATTTCGCTTGCCTGAACGGGTATCCTAGTAGAAGGTATCGTCTCCAGGTGGCTGAGCTCATCAACTCTCGTTTGGATGTAAAGCCTTTCGGAACGTCAGGAACAGGCGAGACGTCCTTGCTTTTTAATATTGACTTCAATCTTTTATTCCCAGCCTCAGATGTTTCCTATCGTCAGTTAAAAAATGTCAGTAACTATTGTCGTAATATGTCTGACTTGGTCAAGGCCTTACATTTCGATATTGTTTTGTTAAGATGTATTTACCTTCGGTCGCCAGTCTAAGGCAGGCTATCAATTAACTACATTCATTACTACCTTGCCACGGGTGTCCGTGTTTATCGAGCCATCTGCTTCTTTCCCCGCCCAAAGTCTAAGCTTGTGCTTCCCAGTTTGAAGCTGTTTTTTTTTTTTTTTTTCTTTTTTTTATGTTAAACAAATGAATGGTTGCCCCACCAAACACTTCATCGTCTTTTTCACAAGAAACATCATAGACCTATTTCACAGTACCAATCATAGCTGTCTAAGGCGCGAGACGCACCGAGGCGCAAAGGGCCATCTGGCGCCCAAGGCGCGCGCCTTTTGGACAGTTGCCGACAACCCCAAAAAACGAGTACTAATAGCAAAATAAATCAATTCTACTCATTATTAGGCTAAAGTACACATTAAAAAAGTAAATAATTGCACAAACACACAAAAAGAAACAACATAGTAGTTGAAAATTCATATATCTAAACACGCAAGGGACAAATCATAAGATTCAAACAAATTCATTAGTTCAACATGCAAATCTATCATGGTCGTTGGCTGTTGGCAGCGGGCGGGAGTGGGTGGTCAGCCGACCGCTGATCAGTGCCATAGGTGGAGTCATAGACCTTCTTGTTTTTATTATTTCTCTACTTTTATTTTTTTATTTTTTTTTGAAACCCTAGTTTCTAAGAGGCTAAAGAAGTGTTGAGCAACTTAACATTAAAAGAAAGGTCAAAATTAACTTCAAAAACAATTTTTAAGACAAAATAGGCGGTGTGTCCCAAAGGCGCGCCCCTGAACTGCGCTCGCCTTTGATGTATAGAGTCGCAGACTCCAAAATCTAGTGCGAGGCGCGCGCCTCGCCTTTGACAGCCATGGTACCAATTAACACTTCCTACGAAATTAAGGGAGTGTTTGCGATTGCTTGTGCTTTTGAAAAAGTGATTAAAATTAAAACTATAGAAAAATTACTTATAACTAAAAGCAGGTAATGTTTGAGATTGTAATGTTTGATAGCCATTAACCAATTGATTTTTTATCACTTACTTTACGTAGGGAATGGTTTTCATTGCTTTTGCTTTTAAGGAAGTGACTAAAATCAGTGTTTATGCAAAAATCACTTATGGTTAAAAGTCAGTAGTGTTTGAGAATTAAGTGATTTTGGTCATGGAAGTGTTTAACGAATACGTACTTCTAAACTCTTATTTTAGAAAATAGGAAATAAGTAGATACAAGGTTGTAGCTGCTTACAACTTATGACTAAAAACTAATTCATTTAAACAGAACCTATAAAATGCAAACACTAATAATTAACTATAATTTAGTTATAAGCTGAAAGTGATTAAATAAAGTTATTGCAAACACTTAAAGAAGTTTGACAAACTTACAAAAATGTCAAGAAGCTACTAAAATCAACCCATTTGTTGCTTATAGGTTTTGGCTTTAAAGTGCTTAATTAGAGTAGAAATAATTATTAGCAAACACTCCATTTAACTTAAATTAAGTAAAAATCACAAAAGTGCTTTACATAAATAAAAGAACACTCCTAAACAACAAAATCAAAATGGATTAGGGATGACAGTAGTTCAATTATATACCTACAGTAAGAACAAGCTTTGAACTCGCTGTCAAATCGCGATATTTAGTACTAAGTGTAATAAGTTCATTCCAACAGTACGATGGAGACCAACCGAATCCAACCTGCATTTTTACAACATCTTCAGTTCTCCACACAATCACACAATCTCCACACAACCTGCTTAAACCATTATTTTCCTACAATCTCTACTTTTAAAGGATCGAGTAATAAGCTCACTGTTTACAGGCTTGCACAAACCAACAACAAACATAGAAGTGCACCTAAACTCAGAAGACAAAATCCAATCATCAAAGAAGAAGTCGAAAAGCATTACAAGTTAGTACACTTGGTAACCTCGAATCCGATTTTCTTGATTGAAAGGTATCGTCTTTATAAGGTGCACATTCACCGGTAACCAGATTTTTCCAGAAACTAGCAAATAACTTGAACATAAAGCTTAAAAAATCATACTCTCAAACATCCAAACTCAAATTAAGTCAAAAATAAAAGTCCAAGCACAATAGTTCCACTATGAAGAAATATTTTCTGTCATCTTGACCTTTTGGAAATTGGACGACTCCAAGTTGTCTTCACCTTGGAATTTTTAATATCATACAATTATAGCCAAAATAAGCAGACTTGAGGAAACTAGTGTGAGTGTATATATATCCACATTTATTTATTACTCAATTTTTCTCTAATTGAGAGACCTTACCTTCAACAGGAGCCATGTCTACGTCATTGCCATAAGTATTTGGATCTAGATAAATCCTCTATATATTTTCGTCTAATAGTTAATGTATTCTGCAACTACAATCATGCTTCTGGAATATTTTCTGTTTTGGAGATGATATAACCCTTATGTTTCTCATATATTCTGTTTTTGATGTATTTATATGTTCCCTATCATCAATACCTTGATTTGTTTCAATTTATAAGGTGCAGGTTCACCTCTATATCGAGTTTTTTCCAGAAACTAGCAAATAGCTTGAACATAAAGCTTGAAAAAATAAGAAACTCAAATTAAATTAAATCAAAACAACAGTTCGTCTGATCTAATCCAGAATTGATGCAAATAAAGGATAGGAGAATGAATCACATATATGTTTTTTTCGTAATTAATTTAATTTACAGAAGAAATAGTAAAACCGCTAACCTAGTAATGGCAGAATGTACGGGCAAAGGGGGTGGAGCGGGGCGTCGTCAGGCGACGAGGAGCGGCACACAACCTCCATCGACGACAAACTTCTTCGAGGAGAGTTTACGATAGAGTAGGCAGCCCAGCGATGGCTTTGAGCGTCGTTGGGCGGCGAGGTGCGTCGGAGCAGCGATGGGCGGGCGACGGTGAGCAGTAGCAGTGAGTGCAAGCTTGCAGCAGAAGAGGCTCGAATAGCGAAACCAGACAGGAAGAATGAGAAGGGAAGGGTTTGGTAATTATTGTTCTGCAGAAAATTAAAATTGGATACAAAGTAAATTACAATTACACCCTTTATAATTTTTTAACTAGAAAATAATAATCCAACAGTGAAGATTGAATATTCCTTGATCTAGAGGCTGAAATAAGATGGTGGTACCGGTGCAACCATTCCACCGAAGTTGGACTCATAAAAAAAAGTACTATACAACAAAAGATAATTTATAGAGTAACATACAAAGAATTAAAAATTCTACTGTAATTTGTAAACAATGTATTTCTATATTAACTTATGCTTTTAAGCAAGATAATATATAATATAAAAGGAAAATAATTATACTATAACTAATAAATTTATACTATTAGACAACATAATATATACTATAATCAAACAACAAATATAATGTAACCTGGAAAATTAATTATAGTAATATAAAAAACAAATGCTTATATTTTAAAATGTAAACAGTGGATTGCTAGATGAACTTATACTTTTAAGCAAGATTGGATATAGTATAAGGAAACAATAATTATACTGTGAGTAGAAAAAATAAATATACTGGGAGTAGGAAAAATAAATATACAGTAGTATAGAACAAAAATGATTAGACTGTAACTAATAAACATATATTATTAAGCAACATAATATATACTATAAGCAAACAATATATATACTGTAACCTGGAAAACTAATTATAGAATAATATACAAAGAACAAATAGTTATACTGTAAACTGTAAACAATGTATTAATAAAAAGACCTACTTCTATGCAATGGTTTGCATAGGTGCAACCAACCTATATTAACCATTGGATCCTCTAAAAATTGATCCTAACCATTCCATCCCTTTTTATATTTTAAAAATCTGAAAAGGGTGAAAGTGACATTTCACTTATACCTAATCCCAAAGAAATCACAAGTTCCAAGACATTTCTTTTAAAAAATTATGTCGTCACTCTTATACATCTTATTCCCACACCATTCCATCTCCATTTCTGCTCCAATTTTCAGTCATTCTCCATCAGCTTCTTCCCTTTGGTAAACAAATAGTTGTCATGAGTAATGGCAACCCGGTTTCCTCTGGCAAGTCCACCGCATCGGCATACCAACGACCCAACCTCTGACGAGCAGTTCTACTTTTTTTCAGAGGTCCAAGGCTGGATTACGAGGAGAAGGAGAGACGGTGCTAATGTAGGCTTCCCCAAAGACCTCCGATGTGGTTCTCTTGGACCAACACTAACCCGGGGCGTCGATTCTTCAATTGCCCTAATGAGCTGGTACGGTTCTTATTATTTGTGCGACTTAAATTAATTACGGGTTTATGTGGCACATATTTTGGTTTAATTTTTGTGGGAATTAATTCCTTTCTCATGACATCAGTGCTAACATAAACCAATTTCCTTGTACACCTAACAATTGAAATCTTTATAACTGACTAGCTTGAATTAAAATTCTTAATTAGTCTCCATTGAATTACCAATGGTGGACTGCTGGTGTGAGAGTCTGTCAATGTTGAATGGAACACCGGATTTTTCGAATCTTCCATTGTTGGTTGATTAGAAACTAAATTGGGTATTAGATGGCTGGGGTTAACGGATGAATGTTTTTAGCCGTTTTTAGGACACTTAATTAATTTCATTTTTTGTTTTAATAATATTTATTCTGTTAAGAACAATTACTTGTTAGTGTTTTAGCATTTGTTCACCGTATCTTTGTAAAAAACTAGGGGCTTTATTTAGCGGGTGCTTATTACTTTGCAAATTTTTTAATAAACTCATATCATGCGTATCCGATCTCCGTGAAACTGTGTCTGACCTTAATGTTTCAAATTATTAAAATAAGCGCAGCTGTTATTAAAAAAACTTGCATCCGTTTTTTAAAACAGTTTTAGTCATGGGCTAGAAATTTGGATACATCAATTTCGACAATGATGCACTTTTTATTGAAAGTGAGCTAGAAATATTTTTTTAAATTCATAATTTATATTCTTGGCATATCCGAAAGCAGTCTGTTTTCAATGTTTTATTTGGAATAATTGGCGATTTTAGTTAATGACCTTGTTTGTACATTTTTAGTAGGAATTAGAAAGTTGGTGATGATATTTAGTGGTTACCATTAAGCATATGTTTTTGGGAATAAATGCATTTGACATTGTCAGTTCCCTTTTTTTGTGTTACTAATAAGTTTGTTTCTTAGAAAAATGAAACATGTCCATTCTTTGAGTGACTCGATGATCTGTTTTGTCCACGTGCTGTTGAGGTCATAAATGGCTTAAGGCGGGAAAAGTTGTACCGCAACGAGATTAGACGTCTAATGAATGATGATTGTGATCACTGCCGTATTCGGATTGCTGCTCAAAGAGACGAGATAAATGACTTGAATGTTGCTTTGAAGGAAGTGGAAGTTTGTTTTTGTGACTGTTGCCTGCTTGATTAGGGCGATGTCAATGACTCAAGGGTTTAAAAACAGTTGATTGTTATCCATGGGTTTTTTTTGGGGTGTGCATTTAGGTACCCATTATGATCTTCTGCGTAAGAAAACACCATTTACTTGCTAGTTATGTTTGTCTTAGTTTTTATCTCCACATCACCTTCAGGTCGGAATGTTGTGTAGGTGTCGAAACTTTGTCATATTCCCGTGTGTATGAAGTATTTGTAATGGATTTTGTCTACTTGTTGGTTACTATAAAGTAATTTTAAAGTGACTGACTTTGTCAGTATAATTATTGTTATGTCCATGGGTAACTGGTACTATAGCTCCTGGAAAGTTCATGTTCACTTTTTGGCTGTGCTGTTATTAATACCTTACCTGATATTGAATCGCTTTATTTGACCATGTTGAAATTTCAAATATAATACATGTTAGTGTTAGGACTTGGTATTATTGTTGTCTTTTTAAGCCCTAATACGTGGAAGTATGCTTGTCAACAACTAGTCATAAATGTTTGAAGCCAGATTATGATAGTTGTCCGAATTTAATATTTATCGTGTAATTAGGCCTTTTGCTCCTTACTGCTGGTACCGAATTTCGTTAGCAGCTTATTTTTAAGCTTGTGGTCGTAACTATGACATGCAAGTTACCCAATTTGAAGCTTGGGCTATCTTTTGGTAATTGACTGTTTGTATTGTGTCTCTAGGAGCCCGATTTCATACCACATTCTATTGTAAGCAAAGAAAATAAACCCAGAGGGTGTTTGTAAATGCTATTGATCTTTCAAAATTTCTTCTTAAAAACTTTTCTTTAAAGTGGGTATGTCTATAACCATATTAATGGCTACTAAATTAATTTAAGCAAACCAATTTCCTTGTGTTTCTCACTAGATTCCGACACTCAGCTTATTTCGACTAGTTGCACTAACCTTAATTTAATTTATTAGTGAACCATATACTACAGTTTAGACATAATGAAAATTGCAGCACTGATCAAAATTCACAACTGTTGGCACTCACAACCTTTGTTTAACCTTTTATTTGTGAGTGTCCGCTGGCTTCGACAACTGATAGAAGACAATTAGGTCGTTTGGTTGTAATTTGATTTGACAAGAAGGTACATTCTCTTCGTCTTAAATTACAAAATTCTCAATCCCAAATAATTAAAACTTTCGAATCCTCTCGTATTCCCCGTTCTCCCGCTTCCTTTCTTCCTCAACTCTCCGTTTTCGATTCTTGCTGTATTAATTAGCCGAATACTCTCACCCGCTCAATATACATAAGTTAACATGTATTCTTAATAAGCAGATTACACATCTTAATAAGCCTATGAATTACTGACCAAAGATATAACCTTTTATATAAAAAACTGAAGCGCTAGAAATTTTAATTAATTCTTTTTTCTATGGATTTTGGAACAAGCCAGCAACATGATATACAAAGATAGCTAAACTTACATTGTTTCGTGTAGTCTCTACAACTCTCACAATCAAACTCATGAATTATTTAACCTACAGTCGAACAAGTTAAGGAATAAAATATGAAAACTAACTATAAGCACAATTACTTCGACATTTTTGAGTAAATCGAATACAAGTGATGTTTACATTGGCAAAGTCAATCTTATAAAAATGATCAAATGGGTTGACAAGAAATAGTATGTCATTCAAAAATTAATAATAAAAAGTAAACAATTATTTAGGTGGGCCATATAGTCCCAATCCCACCCAATTTGCCAAATCAAACATGCCCTATTAGTTTTTAATATTGTCAGACTTCCTGTAATACCCCCAAACATCTCCTAGTTAAAACCCCAGACATAACAAATATTGAAGAACACAGAAGCCAAAACACACAGATGAATTCAGTTAGTTTAGTCAATTCTGAAAATGAGGACATGCGTAATAACCGGAACCGAAATAAATTTGGTTAGTATAAAAAACCGACCCCCTATGGGAATTTAAAGAAACTAGCCTTCACAATCACCCCATAATTACAGCTTCACGAAACATACAAGAAACCCAAATTTTTTTAAACCAACGTTACATTGCTTGTGTCCTATTTTGATCTAAGGAAAATGTGGACATCAAACAACACTGTAACCCCTGAAGCCGGTCTTGCTCCGATTTCGAATATGCAGATATCCCCCTCAGCCTGCTTATTCGTGACACAAAACACATTCCACCCGGACCCGAAGCGGAGCCAACATTCGTTATTACCGTCGACAACGACCTTTACATCAGTAACGCGGCCTTTCGGGTCTTTGATTGATGCCTTGGTTGTCTTGCGTACGAAGTTATTTGCCTTTACAAAATCTTCGGGAATAGTCTGCAAAAGTTAATATTAAATGTAGAACATCAAGTGTAACATATGGTGAACAATATTACAATACTAAATCATTGACAGATACATATTTATAAACTTGGGTGCGCTTTAAATAGGATTTATAACTTACTAATATGTGAAATAGTTGTATGTTTTCTCTCAATTTATTAACCATCTAAAAAATTAGGCATCTTATTAATACAGACAATACTGATACTGTTCTCGATCAAGCAAAAGAAACTTCAATGACAGTCGATAACTTAACATTTGTTGGAAAACATGTTACAAGAATTGCACCAACGAGTGCCTCGACACAAAAACATCATACATTGGCGGACGAAGGATTTAAACTCTAGGTCGGTGGTCGAAAAAAAAATACATTTTTCCTACTAGTATACCCTTAACGATAATATAGTTCAACCATTTTCATGTCAACAACCACATATTTACACACACACATATATATATATATATATGTGCATATACATACATAGTAAATATAAGTAAAAATTTCTAATAAATTGGGCCCGGGGGAGGGGGGTTGGGCATTTTCAATATCATACTACCAATATCCATTTTCACAAATACATTTAAACTAATTATACATTGAAAATAAATTATTAAAAATTATGGGTGATTAGTGGCCGCCACTATGATGCCCCCTCTCCCCCTCCCTTAATTGCCACTGGTTTCAAGAAGCTAATTGCCATATGTAATAGTATCACCAACTACTATTTAAAATATTCTTAGGAGATGCTCATGTTGGATTTGTATACTGAAATCAAAACCTTTTATATACAATGTTTCCAGTTATTCACTGTTTATCTCCTATCTGATTATATTTGCACTTTCACTATGTATTTGTCCCCATACATCTTGCAAATAAGTAGATCATATGGTGTGTTGTAGATCCCAAAAGATCATATGATTGGTTAAACTTAATGAGATATAAAATGTAAATCACAGCTCAGACAACTTGAGGACGAGTTGTTGGTTTAGGCTGCAATATTAAGTAGGAATAGTTTATCTTGACTATTTACTTATACTAGTACATATATACGTATTGAAGGATCACAGTGAGATAAGTTCCTCTGCCTGACCTTTGTGAAGAACTAGAGATTTCGGTGACTTATAATAATCTAAAGCCTAAATAATAATCTAAAGCCTAAATAAGATTACAGTTATGAATGCTTGTTTGTGTGTCACTTTGATTTATTATGGACAAGAGTTAAGTTATAACTTTTATACTATGTATTTTGGGTGACAACAACTTGCATATAATAATTGGTAATTTTTATTTAGGTAACCGTATCCGTTTAGGATGATGATATCCCCTTAAGGAGCTCAAAAGGTTTATTGTACTAAACCCTGCATGTTGATTAAGTTCAGGTACAATAATAAGGTTGAGTGGTACTACTTAAGGAATAAATAAGAAATTAATTAATTAAAGCTGTCAGAGGCTTTAAATTAATTAATGAATATTCGATATCTTAAATACGGGGATTAATTAAGTCTAATTCAAGCCCTGACTCAACTCGGGAATAAAAGGGTAAGCCAGTATTAGTTCTCTAGTGGAATGAATTAATATTTATGAATTAATTATGTTCTGGGCTGAACAAGGGAGAATTAATTCATAGTTAGGCCCATCTTTATTTCTTGTATTTGATCCCTGGACTAGCTCATATAGACTCCTAGTCCAAGTATGAATAGAGATTAAATTCCTAATAAGGAATTAAATTCGTAATCCTAGAAGGAATTAAACTACCAGGCTTGACCCACACTCAACCATGTATTATAATACATGGTCTCTCATTCTGTGAATATAGAAGAATTAACACTAAAAAAGATCACTGAATAGAGAGAAAGAGAGAGTAGGAGGCGGTTTAAGGTGTTCCTTCCCACTTGGAATTCTTCAAATTTTGTCGTCCATTCGGCGTTGAGGATTGAGTAGGGATACAGTCCAGAAGGTCAAGACGGGAGTCAGAAATCATTCAATCAGAAATCGACCTTTTGTGTAAACAGTTATCAGGTCGAATCCCTTAACTCCTATGTGTTGTAGGCGCATGTTAGGGTTTATATAAATTTATAGATCCACCTCTAGGGTTAATCAATAAGGATACAAATTATGACAACCAAGAAGGGTCTTAGGGAAAGAGATGAATTATATTGCTTTCTACAAGAGTATTATAATAGATATAATTCATATAGCTCAGACAATTCTTATGAGTAATTACGTCACATTCCATATACGATTAATAAAGAAGAAGCTCATGAGAACTTACTGGTCTGCATGTAGGATTGGAATGGTAATTCTTCACAGATATCATGAAATAAGGGTTGTCACTAGTGAATCCAGCAGCCTCCTTTGCAGGTGCCTCATCTGTACATTTTAATCAGCAAATCAGATATCCCTATTAAAAATGGGAGAAGCTCAGGAGTCATAAATTTAAATTTCAAGATTCGAATTAGTCTTACCATCCAAACTGTCTTTGTAAAGCACATTCCACCGAGGTTTATTTTCGCCGAATTTGACCTCGCAACAACTCGTATCAAATATGCAGACCTTAAACTCCAACTTGTCCATGTATTTGAAGCTCAGAAAGTAGCCAATGCATATCCTGGCCTACTGTATGAATAGTGGCCATCCTTCCCTTAGGGTGATTCATCCCATTACATCCTTGGTGACTCTGGTGTCCCAGCATCCAAGCAGTGTATGTAAGGTTGAATGATCACACTGTTGATCAGCTACCTTCCGATATAATGCGGATGGCAGATCTTGCAACCCCATTTAACCCGTTACACCTATTCAGAAATAATGGTTCTCAGCAAAAGACTATCGGAGTATTGAAGAAGAACACGATGTTTCCTAAACCACAGTTATGTCATCTCAACCGATTTTACTATTTTAATTAAGAATTTCGCATAGCTGGTAGTACCTTTGATTTGTAGTAACACAAACTAGTATAGCATCCATGCGAGGTACCTTTGTAATAGATTCTATAAATACATGTCAAATAAAATACATTACATAATACCAAATAGGTAATAAACCTTGATTGGTAGAGGTCCATAAGAATATATAAATATAATTATATAAACAAGCAATTTGCACAAAGAAAGTTTATTTATTTCTAAATCACAACTCAATGAATGCTAGGAGTATATGTGGGTAAATTAGAACGCTTTAATTAGTTGATATTTGAAATCCAAATTAATACTGTTCTGAAAGTGAAATAGTGACCTCTAAACCAAACCAACATTTCTTGGATATCATGGTTTCGGGTACTTGAAGTGACTAAAAGTATTTAATTTTTAATTTGAAACAAGAATTTTAATTTGGTTATCATGAATCCAGTAATTGAAGTATTATAACGTAACTAAAATAAGTCATTCATATCTTTATATTCTTTGAAGTGATTGTTTATTGGTTTGTTGGACAAAGTCTTAGGAAGGAACAAATTTTTCACTAATATTGTTCAACCTTCAATTTTAGTACATATATAAGTTACAAGAAACTCAACAAAATTCGTCAAAACAGAGGTGGTTTTTATATATGAAGTTCTTTTGTTTGCTGGACTGGGAAGTTATTTTAATTTTGGTTTTTTTCTTAGAAATAACAGAGTTCCTAATTTTCATCAAGTGTCATGCATTAACAAATCTAGTAAATTGTGGGTACCAGTACATACTAGGTTATTCTAAGAGAATCAACAAGTAGGGATCTTCCCAACAGAATATCTGAACATAACAAGTAAACCTCATAGATAACATGGATGTTTTTTTACTTATTTAAAGCAGCTGCTTTTGCAATACAATTTTCGAAATTCAATTAGGGGTGTTTGAGACAGATCAGATTATGCTGAAAAATAAGCATTGTGAGGAGGAACACAACAATCTCAAAGTACTTGCTTTTATTGACTTACAGAGTTTATTTAATTCTCATAAAATTATTCTTCTCAAATTCAAGCCCACTACTATTTACATACCAAACAATTTGACTTCCCACAATCACTTTTATTCTCAAACACTGCCTACTTTTAATTAAAAGTAATTTTACTACAATCTGTACACTACAACACTAATCGAAGATCTAAAGCAACAAAAAAGTTAAAGCAAAGAATAACAACCCTAGAAGTAATTATATGTTTATGTTTATTATTAAAACACTAAAATTAGCGCGTTACTAATAAAAGTGGAATTAAAAAAAAATACTTAACAAAATATTTTATTATGACAGGGTCCGTGATAATAGAAAATTGTGATCCTATAAGCGGGAAAATTCTTATTAAATACATTCCTGGTCAACTAGGGAAAACTGAACAAGTATGAAACAATTACGAAAACTTAGGATACACAATTCTAGATATTTTCGGCATTGACATCAACAAATTCTTGACATGCGGGACGAAGGACGGCCTTTTTTTGCTTCCCCCCGCCCCTCCCCCCCCCACCCCCTCCCTTTGTTTAGTCAATTGAGGCGCTTAGGGGAGGGAACATCACAAACTGAGGGGAATGTATTTTTTTTTTTTTGTGTATAGACTGAACTTGAAATAAATATTAATCACCTACTAATGATCAATAGTAAAAACCTAATCAAATTTGCAATCATTATTTTTCCTAGATAAAGATTATATTTAAAACTCAATCAATCAAAATTTTCCCGTACATAAAGGTCCACGGCCCACACAATAGTTAAATATACCCAATAACGAAGTAAAATTACTAACGGAGCATAATTGTTCAGAAGACAGTCCGACAGAAAGAAGAAGATTATAAATATATAAATAATAAGAAAATTAATAAAAAACCGAATATTCATGTATGTGCAGGGAAAGTAGCCAACAAAAGGTTTAGTAAAGTTAAATAATTAGGATTCCAGCTGCTAAATGAGTAGTTATACCTTATCTGGTCTTTAGAACAACCTCAAACCAAACGGAACAAGAAGTCATAGGCCTAATTTAACTTGTTTAAATTAAAAACTACGAACTGTCGTCATAATGTGAAGAAGTGTGCTTCAATGAATAGCTAATCAATAACACCAAATCCCGCAAATTCTAACTGTAACCACCAAAACAACAAAACAAGAATCTAACAAGTCCATACATCACAAAATTTAAGAAATGGAAAAAAATTTTGGAGGACTGACCATTTCGTCTTTGAATCCATCTATCATAACCCTGAAGAACCGCATTGGAATTTCTTCTTCTTTACCCATTACACTTGTTCATTGACATGGGAACCACAGTTAAATATCACGTAGTTGTTGGACTAAGACTTGTCTAATACAAACTGGGTCATATGCTTCGATTTTAGGGATTCATTACATTAAAATTAAGCTTATGTATTTAAATTGACAAATTCCCATTTCGCATAGTACAGAGGAGCCTCCCAACAACATTGTCAACTAAAATTATATTTAAAAGAACGATGTCTCAAGTCAAATCGAAGAGTGCTTATGTGCTCAACATATAGAAAAGAGTATACCAAAGTTTGATTTTGTCAAAGAACGATAACACACCTTTGTTTCCACTACAAGTAGCCATGTTTCGGAAAATTAGAGAAGGGAAGGCTTCCGTATCATGGAGAAATCCGATGTGTTGTGCGGCTGACTCAGGGGCACCGGCGGCGAATGTGAACGGTGTCGGAGGTGGTGGGTGGTTTATAAGGCGGCTAGTGTTGTAGAATGTTTATTAAAAATGAGAGACGGATTTAGGGTATTATCAAGCTAAATGTGGGCCACAATGGTGGATTCCTATCAAACAATGAGGGTTGTTCAAAAGTTGAAAGTGCAATTAAGATACAATTTTCGTTAAGGAATATATAAAAATCGAGGCCACTCCCAATCAAATGTGTAATGTGTTCCTATGGTAAAGCTTCAACAGCCGTACACAATAGGGCGGGGCTTTGAGTCTCGTTCATGCCCTATTAGTGGGCATTTTGTTTAAAAATATTCAATTTGGATTTTTTTTTAATCATTAACATGTTTGCAAATTAAATCCCCCCCTACATTATTATTAACTAAAATTTCCCCATTCTTTAAGAAATGTTTTTTTTTCATCAATATTTTTCCAAATTAATTTCCCACCATCATTATTATAACTTTACATTCCCCATCGTTCACTGCATGATTTAAAATATATCTTTTTTGTTATTAAATTTATTAATTTTATTTATCACTAACATTAAAAATAAATAATTCAATCCATAATACGTATTCTATTTTAAACTAAGAACCGAAAGCATATACCGCTGTTTACACTAGTGTTAATTTTTATATGAAAATCTTCAAAATGAGTACTATAATAAATATTGAGAACGAAAAGTTGATTTACTTTTTTGTTAGAAAAAAAAAACAATTAATGATAAACTTTGTTCGTGCAAATACGCCGTTGGAGAATACACTCTACAAAAAATTCAAAGTTAGAGCGAGAGATACAGAGCTATAAAAAAGTACAAAATAAATCACTAAATGTTCTGATCTCTCACACGTGAGCTTAGTTGTTTTGTTCCTCCAAAAAATATATTATCTCTAATTCGGGGACGTTTCGAAATTATCACTTCAAAAACCTTTTTTTCTACCATACTTCTAGGTTCCAATAATTTACACTTACCTAACAGGAAATTTCATCGAGTAAAAGGGGTGACATGACTAAATAATCAACGGGGTAAATTCGATTGCTAATAATTGTTTATTTATACCCAAGGGCCTCAACTACTTCGAGTGAAAGAGGGTGACAATTCTATATAATCACCCCTGTAAGTATTTCTTGAAGCAAAGTTTACCCCACTGTTTTGTATTTGATTTATTATTTCTTTGCCAAATATTTTTCTCCCCTCTTTCCCATTTGAAGAAAACACAACTTAGCCATAGGAGATTCTCGGATTTGATTGTTCTAGATTGTGTAATTCTTTTTTTTCTTTTTTAAATTTGTTTATTTTATTTACGAGAATTTGCATTTTTCGTTGTGTCGACTCTTTTTTTTACCACCTTTTTAAAAAAAAAAAAAAAAAAAAGTTCCCAGATTTATTATGTGTCCGATTTAGATAAGGAGCTTTCGTTCGACGAATATGAAAATATATTATTTTCTTATTAAGGAAAACTTGATATTATTGTCTAGAAAAATAGAATCTTATGTTGGAATTATATCCTTGCTTTAAAAAAGGCTAACGAATGAGAGGGTTATTAATCAGATTTATTAAAGTAAAATTAAACATTAATTGTAGAAAATTAGGGCAATATTGTAAATTCGATTTTAAGGTAAGTAACGGATATATTGTGTCCCAGACACATCCCTTAAAGCAATCTACAAAATTTTTACTATAAAAATTATCCCCTCCCCCCTTTAGTCGCCCTCTTATTCCCATCCCACTATAAACATAAACCCTTAGTAGGCGCATTTTGGATCTCCTACTCCATACAATGAAATCAATTCACTTATTAAAAATAGGTATTCAATCGTTAGTTGCGGAACGGTGTATAATTGTTATATTTAGCCCTTAACTAATAAGCTGTATATATACAATGGTTTGTGTAAGGAGGCCATGACGGTAATAGAAAAAAAAAAAGAAAAAAATAAACCATTCTTTGAAAATTTACACTAGAAATTTGTTAAAGTAAATTATAAGCTAAATGCTAACATTTAGGCGCTGGCCAGTAAAAAGGATGGGAACAAAATAATTACCCATTGAAAAATGAAAGCACATTGAGACCACTCAACTACATTAAGAATATAAGTGACACTTAATTCGATTCCACACCATTATATAATTCTAAAATCCAAAAGGGTAAAACTCCCCGGTCGGAATGGTTTGTGGGTTCCGAACAGCTAAAGTAGCTGAACCTAATAAGATGGCAATTACAACCCAAGAAGTTTTTTTCTGGTATTGGTTGTAAACGGGGCTCGTCTACGGTGGAAATACCAAGGGCTAAGCCTACGTCGAGTAGTTCGATGAGTTGTGGTTAGGGGTGAAATGCCACTCGAACCCAGAGCTAGCTGGTTCTCCCCGAAATGCCGATTGCATTTTATTGGAATTGAAAGAATACCCCAAATAGTTTTGACTTTACTTTTTTTTGTTTCCAAATGAATTCCCATCAAACTAGCACAGGATGGGGCCTTTAAGAGAGGACGGCTACTAGGGCAGCAGGCAAATCCACTCTTTGTTCGGATGGCAGATCTTCGGCCCATGTTGTTATGATTCCAGGTCATGTTTAGGGGTTTTAGCTCCCTTACTTAAAGGGCAGAAAAGAAGTTGGCCTTCCCCTGAAAGACCTTTGCGGAGAACTGCTAATTAAAGGCCTCAGGTCTCAGGGCTCTTCGAGCCTGCCTGGAATGGTCCTATTTGTTTACGGCACTTTCTAGAGACAAGGCCTGCTAAGGGACACTTGAATGGGGATGGATACAGAAGCATCTGGTGGCGGGACAGGTTTTTAGTCATTTGAAAGAGTGATATGAAAAGATGGAAGTTATCCTATAGATGCTGTATTCCACAGCTTATGATGTGGTACCGGACTCCATATTCACACCATTACTAGCCGCTCCACTGCTCAAGGCATACCGGTAACAGGCTGATTCGGTCTCCCACCAAGCGTTGATTCCATAGTCATTCCCCGAAAAGGTAGGATCTCTTGCTATTGACCCATCTCTTTCTTCTCAAGTACGGATTGGATTCAATCTGAACCCTAAGACTCCACTGGGGTAGGAAGAAGCTGAGTGACCCGTACACACGTCACAAAGCCACAAGTCTGGCAAGAGCCGGGCCTATTCACCCGCTGTCGAGCCATTTCCGTGCATAAGTACGACAATTTAACTAAATTCGTATTGTTGTGTATAAGTACAACAATTGGTTTCTTTCTCCCTATAATATTAACTAAATACTGCTTGATTACAATAATATTTCCTCTTCAAAAAGGAATCGTCCCAAGATGAGTAATTTGTCCCTCTTAGATTTTCCTCCTTATATCTTTCCCCTTTGGATATCAGATGTGGACAACTAGATGTGCGGTGTCCCGTTTCCTTGCACCACCCACAATGCCGTGTCTTTCCCTTATCTCATTTCTTATCCGACTATGTACCTTTAGTTCGCACAATCTCTGGGTCTTTGACAATGTTTTCCGCATTTGGTTTGCCACAAACCTATTTCCCTTCCCTACTACAACCATTACTGGATTCTGGTCTATATCTTGCGGTATTTCCAAAATCGTTGACTCCAATAATGACAAAACATTATGTATCTATCGTCGCTAGAGGAAGCAAACTGACATAATTGATGAGCCTTGGATATCAAGGAGCCGTAGCATAGCTCCGTGGTTGTTGTCGTAAATTTGTTTGTTACTATAGGCAACATCGAAGATAGCGACTTTGCCCACCTAGTAACCAACATCGACTTTGGAATTTCTTCCATGTTCATAGCCTTCATGCCACAAAACATATGCCTACAAGGCCACCATACTAACTGGAAGCGGCCATAATCACAGATCCAACTCTGTATTTCAAAATTGAACGCGATTATCGCGTCTTCTATACTATCCACACCAAATTTCTTTAGTACAATTTTCTTCTCACCTCCCGCAGAGCTGACCGTTATAGGTGTATAGGAGGACTCATTTGTCATTTCCTCTCGAACTTAGCAAACACATTTATATTATGAAGATAAGCTAATAGGTTGTGTTGGGTATAATGCATATGAACGTCAGGTTTCATTTAACATTAAGACACATACCTTTATGAATACTGCTCTTACAACACCTGGTGAATTGTCGCGCTTCCCTTTTTGGCTCCTCCCCCTCCTTCCTTTTCTGATCTCTCAATCCTTCCTTGTTGCAAACCCATTGTCTCATGGTTATTACTCCCGTCAATCGATCTCGTTCCTAGTTATTCCGGCGGAATCGAAACCCACCTTCTTGGAATAAATTTGGTAAAATCCTTCAGTTGCGGATACAGTTCCGAAACACTTCCCCGTCATATCCTCAGACGTGCATAGTGCAACATCCTTCGAAAATAAATTATCATCCCTATCAATGTTGACAAAGTAACTGAAAACATCCATATAGTCTCCGACATTCCGCATTTCTTTATTGGCAGCTTTGAACGGAATCATCACTATCATTGGATTTGTTGAACGAACCATTCAGGTTATGCACAAAGTATTCTTCAGATTCATCGCTCATTGTGGGCAAGGTATGTAGGTTATTTAGGTAAAATAGTTTTTACAAGCAAAAAACAATACAAATAGGAAGGAGAGCAGTGGTAGATGGTATAAGTTCCAATCTTGTAGCATTAGGTTTGCAAGGTGGTAGGCAATGTGGATTGGATGGATGCGTTACGTGGTGAGAAAAAATCAAGTTTTATTGTTGTCATTGGCTTTTTGCTACTAGGCTCCACATTTGATGCCTTGTGCTTCGTGTCCTTGTTTTTCATTGGCTAACAAATGAGGCCCAATCATAAGGGACTTCTATAGGAGCCTATGATACTAATTGGTTTATTTTTATTGGCTACTTAGATAGACTACTAGAGTATGACGGCATGTTTTATAATTTTATGATTAAGTTATCCTACCATATCAGACAATTCTTTGTAGTTGGGTGTAATTTCTATTCTTTAATCGAACTTCAGTTTTTGGGAGACTAAGTTTCTTAACAATTTTTTTTTTAATCGATATCCAATCCTTAATTTAAATACCAAACTATTACAATAACCAAATTTAGTGTTTGATCGTTTTATATTACACTTTAATAAGAAAAAAAAAATTGTCTGAGAATTTTTGTTATTCCTCATCCAATGATTAACCTATGTGAATATTCATTCAAAATAATAAAATATGATTGTCAAAATATTCTGAGTACCCTATATGTTAACTACGTTATATTTAAAATTAGAAAAAAAAAAAAAACCTATTTTCAAACACTTACATGAAAAAAATTATTCACATTTACTCTAGTTTATATATGTACACACACACACACACACACACACATATATTAATTTAAAAAGAATAAATAAAATTCCAAAAAATTATGATTTCCTATACTGGAATAATGAGTAAGAAGTCTATAATTACACTGCATAATATGGTGGGGCTCGATCATGTTGGTCTAACTTTATAAAACACCACAAACCTATATATATATATATATATATATATATATATATAAAAGATAATAGTAAACCATTGAATAGAACATCAGAATAGGTCAGGAAAAATATGAGCTGGTTTCTGCTGAGAGATATCGCTGTAGGATTACATTAGGAGGTCCCCGAGTAATTGTAGAGATGATTACCTAAATTAGCCTTATGCGGCGACTGTTTGCAGTATTCATAACTCCTTAAAGCAACCCACTAATATAATAAATTAAATTGCAAGCCTTTTACTAAAAGGCTGGGAAAGTCTAAAAAAAATTTACAATATCAAATTAAAGTAATAAATATAAAATTAGAATAAATAAAAAATAAAGAAAACAAAGTTTCATTTTTTTTTTTTTTTGGTCATCTTCAATCCTTTTTTTTTTTTTTATTAACTCTGAATACCCATTTTTATTTAGGTCCCCATCAGTTGTTATGGTTTCCTCTATGAAGGACATAAGTTATCAACGATCATATAAATCAATTTAATTTAAAAATCCTTAACAAACTAATTTAATATTTAAACATAAGTAAATCAACTGGAATGTAAGAAGTCAACAAGGAATTATTGGGACTTTAACTCACCCACAACCACGATACGACTAGATAATCGAAAGAAAAAAATAATAAAATAGCACACAATAAGACAGCAATTTGATTACCCAGTTTGTTACGATGTGTAACTACGTCTGGGGGCGATGCCAAGCCAGGATATGCACTAGTATGATGAATTTTCGGAATACAATAAGCAATGAAGGAAACCACTATTTATAATAGCTCCTTGGGCCCCAAAACGACCTCAACTTGAGGCCCACGAAACAGATCCGCGTAACAGGTCTCGGCCGCGGCCATCTGCCTCGGCCGCGACAATAATTCTGTATAAAAGTGTCTCAGCCAAGACTCCCCGTCTCGGCCGAGAAGGATCTCTACTCTATAAAACTTTCTCGGCCGAGACTCCCCGTTTCGGCCACGCCCGTCTTCCAGCGCAAATCCTTCCTTGACACGGCCACTCTGTCTCGACCGAGATCTCTCATCCATCTCGGCCGAGATGTCTCTCCAGCGAGAAATGCCTCTCCTTCGTCAATCTTGCCTCGGCCGGGACCTCCGGCCTCGGCCGAGGTGCTTCTAATCGTGTTTCGGGCTCCACACTCAATAATCTCCCACTTGGAGACTAAAACACCTTCAAAGAAAACATCCTCCTCTTTTCTCCTTCCCGTTTCCACTTGGTATCACCATCTGCTCTTCTTCTTCACGTTCTGAGGCCAATTGAAGTTATGCACAACTTCAATTTCTCTAAGGTTACAACCTTAGTAAACATGTCAGCTGGATTCTCACTCCCGAGAATTTTCACAAGTAGCAAGGCTTTATTTTCTAAGAGGTGTCGGATGAAATAATACTTCAATTCAACGTGCTTCTTTCTCAAATGAAATGCCGAATTACTCGGCAAGAAAATTGCACTCTGACTATCACTGTAGAGTACACTATTTCCATGCTCCTTCCCAAGTTCACCCAAAAAACTTTGCAACCACTCCATCTCCTTACTCGTCTCCGTCACGGCTACGTACTCCGCCTCCGTGGTGGACAGTGGAACCACCTTTTACAACTTTGATGCCCAAGAAATCGCCGTACTACCACAAGCAAAAACATACCGGATTGTACTCTTTCTCCTATGAAGATTGTTCGATGCTAGGTCTGCATCAACGAAACCAACTAACTCAGAATTTCTTCCATCAAAACACAAGGCTTTATTTGTGGTATCTCGCAAATACCTCAGAA
Source organism: Ajuga chamaepitys (assembly GCA_958295605.1). Taxonomy (NCBI): domain Eukaryota; kingdom Viridiplantae; phylum Streptophyta; class Magnoliopsida; order Lamiales; family Lamiaceae; genus Ajuga; species Ajuga chamaepitys. The sequence goes on from OY282501.1 coordinate 17,198,026, forward strand.
TCCACTTCACCGCCTCCCAATGTTGTTTCCCCGGATCATCCATGAACCGGCTCACTACTCCCATTGCATGCGTAATATCCGGACGAGTACAAACCATGACATACATGATACTGCCAATTACCGATGCATATGGCACATTCATCATTTGGGTACGCTCCTCCTTAGAACTCGGCGACTCCTACTTAAAGTGATCCCCCAAGGGTACATTAACCGGCTTCGAATCCTCCATGTTAAACCTTTCCAGAACCTTCTGGACATAATCCGCCTGCGAAAGATACAACAAATTTGCCGCCTTCCTCTCGATTCTCATACCCAAAATCTGCTTCGCTTCTCCAAGATCCTTCATGGAGAACCTCTCAGACAATTGCTTCTTCAACCTTTCCAACTCCCTTGGATTGGCTCCTACAATCAACATATCATCAACGTATAGTAATAGGATAAGATAGCTATTGTCAAACCTTTTATAATAGCAGCAATGGTCGGCGTGGTATCTATGGTAACTAATCTCCAACATGAAATTGTCGAACTTCATATACCACTGCTTCAGAGCTTGCTTCAACCCATACAAGCTCTTCTTCAGTTTGCAAACAGTATTTTCACTTTCGTCTACCACGAACCCCTACGGCTATACCATGTACAACTCCTCCACTAGATTACCATGAAGGAAAGCCGTCTTCACATCCATCTGATGCAATAATAGGTTCTCCGCAACCACCATACTCAACACCATGCAAATTGTAGTCAACTTCACAACAGGAGTAAATACATCCGTATAGTCAATACCATACCGCTACTCGAACCCTTTCACAACTAACCTTGCCTTGTAGCGCTTGCTACCATCGGCCTCGTTATTGATTCGGTAGACCCACTTGTTGTGCAACACCTTCATGCCCTTGGGAAGCTCAGTCAATTCCCAAGTGCCATTCACACGAAGAGACGCCATTTCATCTTCCATGGCAGCCTTCCACCTTCGACTATCACTAACCTACTCTGCCTCTGCAAAGCTCTCAGGTTCACCACCATCAGTTAACAATAAGTAAAAGTTAGAGGGCGAATACTTATCTGGTGGCCTTCGATCTCTAACTGGTCTTTGAGGTGGTAGTGGTGTTCTTGGTTCATTCTCAAGAACCTCCTCATCGACCGGACTCCCCTTACTCCCACTCGAGTTCAGATCATCTAACTCGACAGTGCGAGGCTTTGCAGCATTAGTGCCCAAGTCCTGCAACCTGTCCTTGTACATAACCTGTTCATTGAATATAACATCCCGGCTGCGAATCACCCTTCGGCTTGGCTCATCCCGTACCTATAGCCGAACTCATCATCTCCATACCCAATAAACGTACATTTGATGGACTTGGCATCTAACTTGTTTCTATCAACAGAATCCACAAGAGCATAAGCAACATAACTGAAAATACGTAAGTAAGACAAGTTTAACTCCTTTCCAGTCCACTCCTCCTCGGGTATCCGATTATCCAAGAGAACCGATGGACCTCGGTTGATCAGGAATGCAGCTGTGCTCACTGCATCTGCCCAAAACGAATAAGGCAAGCCGCTCTTCAGTCTCATACACCTTGCCCGCTCATTCAGTGTTCTGTTCATCCTCTCAGCCACACCATTCTGCTCGGGCGTTCCGCGTACAGTCCTCTCTGTACAAATCCCATGCTCAGCACAACAATTCTTGAACTCCTTGAGTTCATATTCACCTCAATTATCGGAAGGTAAGCACTTTACCTTCAACCCCGTCTTAGTCTCAACCAATGCTTTCCACCTTTTGAAAACATCAAAAACATTAAACTTATTTTTCAGAAAATAAATCCATACCTTGCAGGTCGAATCGTCGATGAATGTCATGTAATACAACGATCCTCCAATGGATGCCACGGAGCTGGTCCCCATTTAGGGCCTTGCCACTCCTCGAGAAACTCACTTGCCTTTGTTTCCCGAAGACACATTTTTCACACATACCAACTTCCACAGTTTGTAAGCAAGACAATCTACCCTTCGAACACATCAGCTTCATCCCTTTCTCACTTTCGTGGCCCAATCGACAGTGCCACAAATCCACATCACCATTACATTTCGCAAGATCAAGGGAATCCTGCGAATTACTAGTCATTTACAGCGTTCCTTCCTTTTTACCCCGAGCTACCACCATAGTCCCCTTGGTAATTTTCCAGTTGCTACAACCAAACGTTACCATGTCGCCTTCCTTGTCAAGCTGTCCAACTGAAAGCAAGTTTCTCTTCAATCCAGGGATATGTCTCACTCCATTCAACATCAATTTTGAGCCATTTGTTATCTCAACCTTAACGTTTCCCTTTCCCTTTCCCACAATTTTCAGGGGTTCATCATCAGCCAGATACACCTGTCCAAAATCACCAGAAACATAATTTTTCATAATATTAATATTACCGCAGGAATGGAATGACACACCGGAATCCAAGACCCAAGACTCCATGGAACTGCACACACTTAAGACCAACGCATCGCCATCATCCTCATTTGTGGCTGCGTTCGCTGTCTTCCTGTCTGCCTGTTCCCTCTTGTTCTTCTTCGGCTCCTTGCACTGGTATTTGAAGTGACCAACCTCGTCACAATTCCAGCACTTCACAGAACTTCCATCCTTCTTTGTCTGACTCTTCCCTCTGGATTTCGACCTTTCCCTAAACTGCCTTCCCTTCGGTCTGCCTCTATTCTCGATATTCAGCGCTGACCTTGAGGACGATCCTGATCCTGATTCGTTCCTACGAATCTCTTCCCCGATCATCAAATCTCTCACCTTGTCAAACTTCAGCTTAGCGTCTGTAGCGCCAATGGCTGTCACTATACCGACCCAACTGTCCGGCAGAGATGATAGCATTATTAGGGCACGAATCTCATCATCAAACTTTATGTCCATCGAGTCCAACTGTGAGGTTAGCATGTTGAACTCATTCAGGTGCTATTGTACTGGTGTTCCCTCCGCCATCCTCAGATTAAACAACCGTCTAATCAGATGGACTTTGTTCGCTGTCGATGGTTTTTGATACATCTCCTCCAAGGGTTTCAGCATTTCCCGTGTAGACCTCGCGCTTGTGGTATGGTAAGCCACTTCCTTGGACAACGACAGACGCAACGCGCTCATCGCTTTCTTGTCCAATAACTCCACTCCTCCGCAGACATCTTCTCGGGCTTCTACTTGAGGGGCTGGTGCAAATCCTTACCGTAGAGGTAATCTTCAATTTGCATCTTTCAAAAGCCATTCATCGTGTATACTCCCAGGAAACTAACCTGATGCTCTTGATATTAGTTGATGGGAATTTAATCCACCCACAACCATGATACCTAGATAATCGAAAGAAAGAAAACAATAAAATAGCACACAATAAGACAACAATTTGATTATCCAGTTCATTACGATGTGTAACTACCTCTGGGGACGATACCAAGCCAGGATATGCACTAGTGATACACGCATTTATTTATGCACTTTAAGTCTGTTGAAGTGATGATTTGTATTGTTTTTGTGTATAAGTGATCATGCTTAGCTTGTTTTTATGTCTTTGGATCATTTGACGCCTGTGGTTTTGTTTTGAGCTAAATAGGCAATTTCAGGCTAAGTATTTATACTCGGCCGAATGTTCGATGAAGGAATGAAGTCCAGAACATCAAATAGAGAAAAAATGCAAGAAAACACGGAACAGAGCACCGCGACTGCGACCTAATTGCGCGGCCGCGGTCAAACTGAAGAAAACAAGTCATAAAAGCTAGAGAAGTGGCGCGGCCGCGGCCTACCTGCGCGGCCCATCTATGCGGTCGCAGCCCAATAAGGAGGCTATTTAATCCTTGGGCCACAAGACTTCCGATTTTGAGCCTAAAATCAATTCAATTTGACTTTCTCTATAAAAAGGGACTCTTATGCTCGAAAATAAAAAAGACTTTTACATGACGAGAGAGCAAGATTAAGAGGAGACTGAAGGAGACGAGCAATCAAGATCGACAGTATTCGGGGTTTTCATTCCTTAGTTATTTAAATTATGTACTTTCAATTTAATTTGTCTTTTGTTACCGCCATGAGCGGCTAGTAGGTTATTTCAGTCCTTAATCGAGTCGAACCCTAGTTGTTATTATCTTGTGATATTTACGATGATTGTTAATTAATTGACTACTTTGAAACGTTGTTATACTATTTATTTATCCTTCAATGCTTATGTGTTTATGTGCTAGATTGATCACTTAGGATTATAATTGCATAAGTAACGCTAGGTTATAATCGTAATCCGTAATTGTTACGAACCTATAGCCACTTAGTAGCGAATAGTGAGTGATATCACTAGGGTAGTATATAGCTCGGTCTGAATGGGTCCGAGCTTACGAGATCCACACCGTGTCTATCCTGTTATCCTAGTACTCTAGGCGTCCGGTTAATGAGATCCAGAGAGCTTATTCTGAGATCACTCAACTGGATAGACTAACCAAAGTTCTTGTTTTGGTTAGTTAAACATAAGGGATAACGAGGTTAGCAGAGCTTGTTGCTAATCTCGGGATAGGAGTTTTATGGTTAAAATTGGTTAATAATTGCATCTATCACAGGGTAGTAATAGCTAGGGGGAGATAAGATTAAGGGCTGGGATTCGTTAATTCATAAGTAGAACGTTTTTATAAGTAATTGTTTAATTTCGATTTTAGTTTGTTAGTAAATTGGAAATCAACTAAAAGCCCCCATTACTTTTATATATAAATACTCATAAATTGCTAAGTATTAGGATTCATTTCAACACTATAAATCTTCCTGCTCCCTGTGGGATCGACCCTACTTATCACTTCTACACGCTAGAAGGGTAGCTAGGTTTAACTAATTTTACCGCATCGCGACAGTGCGGTCAAATTTTGGCTCCGTTGCCGGGGAGTGGTGCAGGATTTTAAGTGTTTAGTGTTATTATTATTGTCATATTTAGTATAGTAATTTTTACTTTTCCTTATATAATTGCTATAAACTTGAACTCACTTAATCTGAATTTGTTTTAGCTGTGAATGATCACCCGTTCACGCGTAAGCAAAGAATTATTTTTCGACCCAGAGATAACTCGTAGAGACCGTCTTTTGAGAAGACAAGCAAGAGAAAATCGAGAGAAATTTGAAGCTTTGCCCTTCGCAACCGAGAACTCTTTCGATTCTGAACCTGAGCTAGAATCAATGGCAGCCGAAAGAACTATGAGGGAATTGGCTAACACTGGTACTACTCACCAGCCTCTCTGCATCACCTTCCCTGATCTAGGGGAGGGCACTACTTTTGAACTCCGCTCAGGGTTGATCCATCTATTACCCTACTTCCATGGGTTAGCCAGAGAAGACCCACACAAGCACCTGAAAGAGTTTTACATTGTCTGTTCAAGCATGAAGCCCACCAAAGTTATAGAAGAACAGATAAAGTTGTGCGCATTTCCTTTTTCTCTGAAGGATTTGGCCAAGGATTGGCTCTAATACCTTCCCTCTGCATCTATAAACACTTGTGGGGAAATGGAGGCCCAATTCTTGGAAAAATATTTTCCTGCATCCAAGGCTACTAACATCCGGAAAGAAATTAGTGCAATAGTACAACTGCCCAGAGAAACCTTGTACGAATATTGGGAACGTTTCGAAAAGCTCGTGGCCAGATGTCCGCAACATCAGATCACAGATTAACTGCTTATCCAATAATTCTATGAAGGATTGACGCAGCTGAACAGAAACATGTGGGACTCCGCCAGTGGGGGCGACTTATGTGACAAGACTCCGACAGCAGCCAGAGTACTTATTTCGAAAATGGCTGCTAAGACACAGCAGTTTGCGAACAGGGATGCATCTACGCGGATAGTAAGAGAGGTAAACGATTCTCAAATGAATGCCAAGATTGACCAGCTTACTAAAATGGTTCAGAAAGCTGTTATGGGGGGAAATCATCTGTCTGACCTTGTCGAATATGTGAAACCACGGATCACACTACTGATAACTGCGAAGTTCTGGGAAATGAGCTCGAAGCACATGCCAATGCTGTCGGAACTGGAAACTTTCAAGGACGGAAGTATGATCCCTACTCTCAGTCCTATAACCCAGGATGGAGGGACCATCCAAATTTCAACTATGGTAATCAATAAGCACAGCAGAATGGGCAGAACCGACCTCCACCACCGAGAGGTATGTATTACACCAGCAGCCAGCCGAGCAAGCACCTAACTCATCTTTGGCTTATATTATGAAGACCTTGGCAACGAATACTATGCAATTTCAGAAAGATGCAACATCGAGCATCAAGAATCTAGAGACGCAAATGAGCCAGATGGCGATTGCTATAAGCCGACTGGAAAATATGCAAAGTGGAAAATTGTCAGCACAACCGGAAATAAATCCGAGGAATGTTAGTGCCATCACATTAAGGAGTGGAAATCAGCTTGGAGATCTTAAGAAGCCCGGCCAAACATTAAAAGATGGTAAAAACGAAAAGCTGGATGAAGCTGCAGAAGACCGAGCCACGACCGTGGCTGACCTGCGCGGTCGCAACCTGCTCGGCGATCTTAGGGTTGAAGACCCTCTACATATGGCGTGACCGCGGCCTCCCAGTTCGACTGCGATCCCTGTTTTGCAGGAAACTGATGTTTCGATATCAGGGCCATCTCAACCACTTCCTTTCCCCAGTCGCATGATCAGACCCGTATGAGCCGACAAGGAGAAAGAAATTTTGGATGTGTTCTGCAAGATTGACATCAAGATTCCTTTGATCGATGTTATCAAGCAAATCCCGAGATACGCTAAATTTTTAAAAGAGCTCTGTACCAACAAACGTAAACTCAAGGGGGATGAAAAAGTCCTTATGGGGGAGAAAGTCTTAGCAATCTTCTAAAACAAGATTCCACCTAAATGCAAGGACCCAAGTATGTTTGTCATTCCATGTAGAATAGAAAACACGAACATTGAACGAGCCATGCTAGACCTAGGAGCTTCCATTAATGTAATGCCAAGAACAATATTTCATGCATTAAACCTAGGACCACTGAAAGAAACTAGGATGGTAATTCAGTTAGCAGACCGTAGTAACACATCCCCCGATGGCTTAATTGAAGATGTCTTAGTTGAAGTAGGCGAACTCGTATTCCCGGCTGAGTTTTATGTTCTGGACATGCAAGGAGATTCTTCTACATCTCCTCCAATTTTGTTAAGGCGGCCGTTTTTAAATACCGCTAAAACAAAAATTGATGTCAGTGAAGGGACTTTAACTATGGAATTTGCTGGGCAACTTGTTAAATTTAATATCTACGATGCTATGAGACACCCGAAGGATGTGAATTATGTTTTTTCTGTAAGTGTAATTGACCCTCTCGTAGAGGAAGTTTTTCAGTTGACATGCAGGGAACCCTTGGAGATTGTGCTCACGCAGAATTTGGAGAAGGATACCTCTGAACTTTGGAAAACCAACAAAGAGTTGGTCGAGCTTGTGGCTTTCCTCCAATTTCCACAAACAGCCAAACCAAGGTATGAGCAAAAATTCGTTGACTTACCTGAAACTGATCAAAAGCTACTTCCCTCTACAGTTGAAGCACATAAATTAGAACTCAAGTCCCTGCCCGAGCATCTGAAATACGCCTACATGGGAAAGAGTGAAACACTGCCTGTAATCATTTCATCAAGATTGACCCCACCACAAGAAGTGGCGCTGATAGAAGTCCTAAAAGAACATAAGAGAGAAATTGGATGGACAATAGCCGATATCCAGGGGATCAGCCCCTCACTTTGTATGCACAGGATACTCCTTGAAGAAGACTCTAAACCGATTAGAGAACCACAAAGGCGATTGAATCCGCCAATGATGGAAGTGGTCAAGAAGGAGGTAATTAAGCTATTGAACGTAGGTGTTAGTGAAATCAACTCTTGAACACACAACACCAAAGGTTCTGGAATTTGTACAAAGAAAACAATTCGAAATCACACATGCAATTCGGCCAGAGTTGTGACCGAACTGAACTCGCGCAGAACAGGAAATAGAAATGGATCAAACACAGATTTAACGTGGTTCGTTCAAGATGAACTACATCCACGGAGGCAAGGCACACCTCAATCCACTAAGAACTTCAACCAATTACAGAGAATAAGCTCAAGAATTGAAATGCCCAATTCTGGATACAAATTAGGGCACGAACACTCAATCTCTAAATACTCTCTCTAATCTAAAAAACAAGGAAATTATGCGACGTAGTGATCTTCTTCTCAATGAGAGCTTTTCAGTGATATATGGATTGAAGCTCGAATGCAACTGCACAGGAAGTTCTAACTGAAAGAAGTTGAGCTGAGCTACCGGACAAATGTGACGGTTTTCTTCGTCACTAATCTGCAACTGCTTCGTCACAAATGACGGTTATCCCAAACTACCTCAAACCCGGTTTGTTCTGACCAGTTGTCTTCTTGATGCTAAAACCCGATTTAAACCTCCGGTTCTCCACTCCCTGACTCCGGTTCCACATTCCCAACACACCATATCACAAAGTGTGGCTCACTTGATGAAATTGAACATCACCTCACAAATCTCCACCTCAATGAATCATGTGTGCCTCTTCCTGCCTCACCACTGCCTTGTCTTGTTAATGCTCTTCATGACATTGCTCAAGCTGCAGCAGGCTCGAGCAATGATCCACTTTGTTCCCAGGTACACCCTTAGTAAGAAAATCAGCAGGGTTATGCAATGTGTGTACCTTCTTCACTTCCACAGAACCAGAATCAATGATATCCCTAGCAAAATGCAACCTAACATAATTGTGTTTTGACCTTTCATGAAATGCTTGGTGTTTCACAAGGTGTAAAGCACTTTGATTATCACAGTAAATTGCCACACACTTTTGCTTGATATCCAAATCTCTCAAAATCCCTTTAAGCCAGATTGCTTCTTTAATAGTTTCAGTGAGAGAGATATATTCTGCTTCTGTTGTTGACAGTGCTACAACTGATTGTTGTACACTTCTCCAGCTGATGGCTGTTCCAAATAAGGTAAATACAAATCCAGAAATAGATTTCCTTGTGTCTATGTTTGCTGCAAAATCAGAATCAGCAAACCCCTCCAATGCAACAGTGCTTCCATTCACTTTCTTCTCAAACTTCAGTGACAAGTTCACTGAACCCTTCAAATACCTCATCACATGCTTCAAAGCTTCCCAATGCTCAACTCCTGGGTTTGACATGAACCTGCTCACTAATGAAACAGCATAGGCCAAGTCAGGCCTACTACAAATCATTCCATACATGAGACTTCCAACTCCACTTGCATAAGGAATATTGCTCATATGTATGACCTCCTCTTCAGTCTTTGGGCATTGTTCTTTGGAGAGTTTCTTCTGTAGATTAACTGGAGTAGAGAGTGGTTTGGATTCATGCATATGGAACCTCTCCAAAACCTTCTGTAGATATTGCCTCTGAGATAACCAAAGCACTCCAGCTTCTCTGTTCCTTAGAATGTCCATGCCCAAAATCTTCTTGGCATCTCCCAGATCTTTCATGTCAAATTCAGTGTTAAGTCTGTCTTTCAGCCATTGTACCCTCTTCTTGTTCTTGCTGGCAATTAGCATATCATCCACATACAGCAGAAGAAAGACTTTATCTTGCTTTGAACACTTGTTGAAGTAAACACAACTATCATACAGGCTTCTTACAAAACCAACACTGATCATGAAGTCATTGAACCTCTTATTCCACTGTCTTGGACTTTGTTTGAGTCCACACAGTGACTTCTTCAATAAACAAACTTTGTCTTCTTGTTCAGGAACAACAAAGCCTTCTGGCTGTTTCATATATATCTTCTCAATGAGTTCTCCATGTAAGAATGCTGTCTTTACATCTAGTTGTTGTAGTTCCATGTCCTCTTGAGTAACCTTTGATAAAAGCAACCTGATTGAGCAATGCTTTACTACTGGAGAGAAAACTTCATTAAAATCAATCCCTTCCCTTTGTGTAAAGCCCCTAGCCACCAATCTTGCTTTAAACCTCACCTGTTTGGATCCTGCAGTCTCTAGTTTCTTCTTGTATATCCATTTAGAACTCACAAGTTTCTGACCTTTTGGTTTATCCACCAATATCCAGGTCTCATTCTTTTCCAGAGACTCCATCTCTTCAATCATTGCCTGAATCCAGTGTTCACCTTCTTCACAATCTAGTGCTTCTTTAAAACTACTAGGCTCTTGTGATTCCAGGTCTTCAGCAACACTCAAGGCATAATAAACACTCCCTGCTTAACCATAGAAGTCAGGTCTATTGATTGTTCTTCTAGGCCTGTCCCTTCCAATGCTATATTCTCTAACATTTTGTGAAGGTCCAACTTGTTCTTCTTCTTCAGATGATGAATCACTATCTTGTAGATTCTCTTGTGGTTGAGATGTGTGATCATCTTCAGCAGAATGCTCCACCTGAATTGATATCTCTTCTGTCTCTTTAGCACCATCAAATTCTTCCTTAGAGCCTGTTGAAGTATAAGCCATCACATTCTCATTAAACTTTACATCTCTACTTGTGATTATCTTCTGATTTCCCTTTTCTAGACACCACAATCTGTAACCCTTTATTCCATCTGGATATCCAAGAAATACACATCTTAGAGCTCTTGCATCTAACTTGTCTTGCTTGACATGGACAAAAGCAAGACAACCAAACACCCTTAAACTTTCATAACTTGGTTTCTGTCAACTCCACACCTCTTCAGGTGTTTTGAACCCAATCACTGATGAGGGTGACCTATTAATGAGATAACATGCTGTAGCAATGGTTTCACCCCAAAATACCTTTGGCAACCCAGCATCCAACAGCATACACCTTACTCTTTCAAGAAGAGTCCTATTAAGCCTCTCAGCAACCCCATTCTGTTGAGGATTCATTGGGACAGTCCTATGTCTCTTGATTCCTCTTTCTTCACAGAAGTTTGTGAACTCAGTAGAGAGGTATTCCAATCCATTATCAGTCCTAAGGTGCTTCAGCTTCTTCCCTTTGACATTTTCCAGTTGAATCAACCATGTTTTGAACTTATGAAAAGCATCACTCTTATTCTTCATCAACATGATCCACACCTTTCTACTGTAATCATCAATCAAAGACATGAAATACCTTGCTCCACCATGAGTCTCTGTCCTTGCAGGACCCCATATGTCAGAGTGGACATAATATAATGGCTCTTGAGTTGTGTGAACACCCTTTCCATAGGGCAGCTTCTTGGACTTGCCCAAAGCACACTGATCACAAAACTCCAGGTTTTGGTTTCCCATGTTTCCAATTACACCACTTCTTGACAACTCTTTCAAACCTTTCTCTCCTATGTGTCCAAGCCTCTTGTGCCACTTAACAAGCTCAGAACTGCTCAAGACCATATCAACACTTCCAACAACAGGTGAACCAATCAAGATAAACAACCCATTATGCTGTCTACCTTTAATCACCACTTTATCATGTTTTGTGATATGCAAGAAACCATCCACTGAGCTAAACTGACAACCACTAGTTACCAAAGAACCAAGAGATAGAAGATTTCTTTTGAGGCCAGGAACATGTCTTACATTTGAGATGATTCTGACCACACCATCAAACATTCTTATGCTCACTGATCCAACTCCTTTGACCTTGCATGATTGGTCATTTCCCAGGAGAACATTTCCACCACCTTCTCTCTTCAGTTCATCAAACCATGACTGGTGTGGACACATATGAAAGGAGCAGCCTGTGTCCAAGACCCATTCCTTTACCATTTTTGATTCAGTAACATTTAATACCTCTGGAGGATCTTCTTGATGGTCAATGGCAGCAGCTTCTGCCCCTTGATTTCCACCTTTCTTGTTTCTCTTAGGACAATCCTTCTTCAAGTGACCAGGTTGCTTGCACTTGAAGCATTTCCTTTTCTCAACCCATTCATTCCCCTTCTTTGGTTTAGAGTCTCCTGCCTTGGGGTCCTTAGCATTCTGTCCCTTCTTCCCTTGCCAAGGTTTCTTGAATTTAACATTCAAACCTTCTCCAGATTGCACCATGCCTTTATCACCTTGAGTCTGGAAGCATTTAGACCTCAGAGCCATCACTATCCCATCATAAGATAGCTGCTCATCTCTCCCATACATCAAGGCATCCTTAAAGCTTTCCATGGATTTTGGAAGAATGTTTAACACCATCAATGCTTTATCATCCTCCTCCAATTTCACATCCAGGTCTTCCAATTCCTCAACCATCTTAATAAACTCATCAAGTTGATCAGAAATTACCTTATCTTCAGTGATCTTGAAGGCCAACATCTTCTGCTTCAAGAACAGCTTGTTGGAAACTGACTTAGATTGATACAGATCTTCCAATCTCTTCCATGCTTCTGAGGAACTCTTGCATCTTGAGACCTCTCTTAGCGGTTTATCACCCAAACACAGAAAGATAAGACTGAGGGCCTTCTTATCCACTGATGCAAACTTGGGTTTCTCACTTTCTTCCCACGAATCAAGAGGTATCAAAGCAAGATCAAGGCCATTGTGAACCAAAACTGCATTCATCTTGATCTTCCACAGTGTGAAATCATTTCTCCCCGTAAACTTCTCAAAGTCCATCTTCATACCAGCCATTCCTTCCCTTCTTCAAGCTGTGAGAGTTGTTTCCCACAGACGGCGCCACTTGTTAGTGAAATCAACTCTTGAACACACAACACCAAAGGTTCTGGAATTTGTACAAAGAAAACAATTCGAAATCACACATGCAATTCGGCCAGAGTTGTGACCGAACTGTACTCGCGCAGAACAGGAAATAGAAATGGATCAAACACAGATTTAACGTGGTTTGTTCAAGATGAACTACATCCACGGAGGCAAGGCACACCTCAATCCACTAAGAACTTCAACCAATTACAGAGAATAAGCTCAAGAATTGAAATGCCCAATTCTGGATACAAATTAGGGCACGAACACTCAATCTCTAAATACTCTCTCTAATCTAAAGAACAAGGAAATTATGCGACGTAGTGATCTTCTTCTCAATGAGAGCTTTTCTGTGATATATGGATTGAAGCTCGAATGCAACTGCACAGGAAGTTCTAACTGAAAGAAGTTGAGCTGAGCTACCGGACAAATGTGACGGTTTTCTTCGTCACTAATCTGCAACTGCTTCGTCACAAATGACGGTTATCCCAAACTACCTCGAACCCGGTTTGTTCTGACCAGTTGTCTTCTTGATGCTAAAACCCGATTTAAACCTCCGGTTCTCCACTCCCTGACTCCGGTTCCACATTCCCAACACACCATATTACAAAGTGTGGCTCACTTGATGAAATTGAACATCACCTCACAGTAGGCATCATCTATCCAATCTCCGACAGTAAGTACATCAGCCCCACACAGGTAGTACCGAAGAAATCAGGGGTAACAGTCGTACAAAACAAAGAGGGTGAGTTGGTCCCTACTCGGTTACAAACTGGGTGGCGAGTTTGCATAGACTACCGCAAGTTGAATGCAATGACTCGAAAGGACCATTTACCTTTATCGTTTATTGATCAAATGCTAGAAAGATTAGCAGGGCATTCATTTTACTATTTTCTAGATGGTTTTTCAGGATACTTCCAAATCGCCATTGCACCAGAGGATCAAGAAAAGACCACTTTCACGTGCCCCTTTGGGACGTTTGCTTGGAGAAGAATGTCGTTCGGGTTGTGCAATGCCCCCGCGACATTCCAACGTTGTATGGTAAGTATATTTTCTGAGTATGTGGGTCACATTATAGAAGTCTTTATGGACGACTTTAGTGTGTACGGGGAAACATTTGATAAAAGCCTTGAAAATCTGGTACTTATTTTGAAAAGGTGTGTCGAAACTAACCTTGTTTTGAATTGGGAGAAATGTCGTTTTATGGTCGAACAAGGAATAGTTTTAGGTCATATTGTCTCATCGAGGGGTATAGAAGTTGATAAGTTGAAGATTGATATTATTACCTTTTTGCCTTACCCCACCAGTGTGCGGGAGATTCGTTCTTTCCTTGTTCATGCAGGTTTTTACCGAAGGTTCATCAAGGACTTTTCCAAGATCTCAGCGCCTTTGTGCAAGCTATTACAAAAAGATGTGGAGTTCGAGACGACCGACGATTGTAAGGCCGCCTTTAACCAACTGAAAGAAGCACTTACCACACCGCCCATAATTCAACCGCCGAATTGGGACCTCCCATTTGAAATCATGTGTGATGCAAGCGACTATGAGATAGGGGCGTTGTTGGGACAAAAGATGGGGAAAGCATCACACATAATTTATTACGCTTCCAGGACACTAAACCCAGCCCAATCGAACTACACCACGACGGAGAAAGAGCTATTAGAAATTATTTTTGCTCTAGAGAAATTTCGTTCGTATTTATTGGGTACTAAAATCATTGTCTATTCTGATCATGCAGCTCTTAGATATTTACTATCAAAGAAGGAGGCAAAGCCGAGGCTAATACGGTGGATCCTACTCCTACAAGAGTTCGATATAGAAATCAGAGACAAGAAGGGAGCAGAGAATTCGGTGGCTGACCACTTGAGTCATTTATCCTTACAAGAGAATGTACAACCACTGCGAGATGAATTTCCCGATGAACAATTACTTGAGGTTACACATATCCCTTACCCCACAACACTTCCCAAAGCACCATGGTACGCTGGTACGAGTCGTTGGACCGTACCAAATTAGTTGTGTATAAAAATACACTTATCCTTATCCTACTACTCTAGCTAGTAGAGTGGCAAGTAAGGGTCGATCCCACGAGGAACGGTCAAACAATTTTGCTTTTATGTATTAACTATTATGATCAGGAAATATAATTTAAATAAACTAAAAAAACAATAAAGAAGTGGGGGGATTTTAATGAAATAACAACTAACACCTAAATTTCTATTAAGCAAACTAAATAACAATTACTCTAAGAATACTTAGCAATTTAACAATTCAAATAACCAAAGACAAATAGAATGATTTTTTTTTTTTTGGTTTTTGGTTTTCAAATAATAAAATGACTCACCCTTGATCATGTTTCACCTTGGTCTTGGACGATTTATGCAACATTTGTTAATACCCAATTAGTTAGCCTTAGAACTCCTACTCCAAGATTGATAACAAGCTCTACCAATCTTTTTGTCTCTTAAGTATGATTAATCAAAATAAGCTCTTCAATTAATCCTACTCAACTTATCAAATCCTAAAACAAGCTATTTAAGAATCAATAGTCGAGTGCATTAAGATTTAAGATAACGGAGTAGATTCGACATAAAACTTGTAAGTTCGGTTCTAGTGGTCGAACTCTATGTTATCTCCAATAAAATAAATCTATTGTTTGCTTCACGGGAATCGGAAATCCTACAATTACGGATAGTAATTTCCTATTCCAGCAACACACAAACAAATATCCAAATGGGTGATCAAACCACAATTCAATTCATAAGTGTGAATCAACAATCCCAAATAACATAGACCATTCACAAAGCATAATCCAATCGGTAATATTAACCGCAATAATCACATAAACGTCTTAAACTCAAGGTTCAACTAATGATCAAGAATGAATTCTAGGGTGCTAGCCACCCATTACAACTATTACAAAGATAAAATAATAGAAAATTAAAGAAAACATGAAAATAAGATAGAAAGAACCAAAGGTTAGGGTTGAAGATCAAGATCTTCAACCCCCTTCCATTCCCTTGCTTCTAATGGAGAATAGTGGCTGAATATGTGTGGGGGATGGGTTCTAGGTTAGGTTAAATTCGAATGGGAGGAGATATATATAAGGGAAGAAAGTGCTAGTAAAAAATAGGCAAAATCGAATTCAGGATTTTAAAACAGGGTAAGGAATCTCGGCCGAGATGCAAGTATGTCTCGGCCGAGACGGGAAAGAAAGTTGGTCTGAAGGCTAATCTCCGCTGAGATTCAACTTGCATCTCGACCGAGACGTGAAAAAGGGGAAATTGGGCTGGCTAGGGCTTAACTCATCTCGGCCGAGATTGCATTACATCTCGGCCGAGATCTTGGTCCTTTGAAAATCCTGAAATCTCTGGAGGCTCATCTCGGCCTAGATGCAATATTCGTCTCGGGCTAGATCTTCAGTTCTGCAAATTCTTCATGTTTGCCCTGGAGACTCATCTCGGCCGAGATTTCCATCCTGTCTCGGCCGAGATCTTCAGTTAGCCCCTTCCTTTTGTTGCCTTGATAGATCCACCGACTTGTGATCGTTTGACTTTCTTTTTTCGATCCTTTTCACCTGTCTTAACACAGAAATAGCAAAAATGCATCAAATTGCCTAATGAGAAATAAACGCACAAAACACACGTGAATATGCACACAAAAGTCAGTAAAAAGACACTTAAATTGACCTAAAAGTGTGTGCACTACCACATACGCTGACTTAGTTAATTTTCTTGCATCTTGTTATTTGCGCGCTGACTATACTAAGGCAAGAAAAGATAAACTTAAAAGTGATGCTAAATACTTTGTTTGGGATGATCCATATCTATGGATACATTGAGCAGATCAAGTAATTAGACGTTGTGTGCCTGAAGAAGAACATCATTCCATTTTATCTTTTTATCATACATACGCTTGTGGGGGACACTTTAGGTCTAGGAGGACTGCACATAAGGTTCTGGAGAGCGGGTTTTATTGGCCTTCATTATTTAGGGATGCATATCTGTTTTGTAAAACCTGTGATAATTGTTAAAGAACGGGGAACAACTCCCTGAGGAATGGAATGCCTCAAAATCCAATCATGATTTGTGAAATATTTGATACTTGGGGCATGACCTTTTTGGGACCTTTCCCGTCTTCTTTTGGAAACACATACATCTTATTAGCTATCGATTATGTTTCCAAATGGGTGGAGGCTAAAGCCACCCGGATTAACGATTCTAAGGTTGTCGCAGATTTTGTGAAGGCTAACATTTTTTCTAGGTTTGGAGTTCCAAAAGCCATAACCAGCAACAGGGGGACGCACTTCTGCTATTGAACCATTGAGGCTTTGCTAAGGAAGTATTGTATTTTACACAAAGTTTCCACAGCATATCACCCCCAGACGAGTGGTCAAGCAGAAATATCCAACTGTGAAATAAAAACCATTCTAGAGATAGTCGTGCAACCTAACAGGAAAGATTGGAGTTTACGCCTTGATGATGCACTGTGGGCGTACCGAACGACATACAAGACTCCCATCGGCATGTCCCCCTACCGACTAGTTTACGAAAAGACATGCCATTTGCCGGTCGAACTTGAGCACAGGGCCTATTGGGCCATAAAAAGGTGCAACATGGACTTTGACACTACTGGCACACATCAAAAATTGCAACTTCAAGAGTTCGAGGAAATAGGGAATGAGGCGTTTAAGAATGCGCTCATTTACAAAGATAAGACAAAAGTGTTCCACGACTCTCGCATCACGCGGAAGAATTTTGTTGTGGGAGAAAAAGTGCTCTTGTACCATCCACGATTAAAGTTGTTTCTCGGAAAGTTACGTTCTAGGTGGATTAGTCCGTTTATTATTGCTAATGTCTTTCCCCATGATGTTGTCGAAATAAAAAGTGAGAAAACGGGGAAAGTATTTAAGGTTAATGACCATTTACTTAAGTCATACTTCGAGAATTTCCAGCAAGTTCCCGAAGAGTTGACTCAGGTCGAAGACCCTCCTCCAATCTGAGCAGTGCATCCGTCAAGCCAACGACGTTAACCAACAACGCTTGTCGGGAAGCAACCTGATGTTTACAGTTATTTTTATCTTTTATTTTTATTATTTCCATATTAGAGCTATTTTATTTCATGTTTCTCTTGTATTTCACGAAGTTCACAGGACAAGGAATGCCCAAAAGTCGAGACAGGGGTCAAAAAAATGAGAAAATGAGTCTAAGGTTCGAAACAGGGCCCGCGGCCGCGACCACAATGCACGGCCACGACAAAACTGCTTTAGAAACACAATACACACAGTACACTTTGCACGACCACGGCCCAGTAGCGCGGCCGTGGCATTTGAGTCGAGCGCGACCGCGGCTAAGTTAAAACCCTGACCGCGGCCAGGTACTTCATCATGCCTCCCCGTGCAGTGGAGGATACCCGTTGGGATCAAATGCAAATGTGGCAGCAGCAGCACCAGACATTTCAGGAGTAGCAGCAGGAATGGCAGAGATAGCAAGAGGCTCAGTGGACGGTAGTCGGGGATGTTATTCGGGATTACTATGGGCTGAAAAATCAAGAAGGTTTACCCTCCTATATGCTGAATTTTTAGACTCTTTGAGTTGTATTAAAAAAAAAAAAAGAATCAAGTTGACATGAAACATGAGTTGAGGAGGGGAGTAAGGAAAGTGCTAAGTAAAGAAGAAAAGGAAAGATAAAATTCGGGTAGTCCCAGAAAAATGTGGTACCCAAAAGAGAAAAAAAAAGATAGTGAGAAAAGAAAAGCACTTGGTTGTTACAAAAAAAAAAGAAAAAAAAATTTTGTGGGGAGAAGAAGTCATTCCATGGGTGATTTACTGAAATTTGGAGAGTGAGGTATGAGTGATTGTTTTGAGGGGTGGTTGAGTTAGGAATAACTCGGTTAGTCCACTTGTTAGTCACTTTCACCCAAAATTTATCCCACCCTTTGTTAGACAAATCAACTCCCAAACACACAACACCAAGAATCTGGAATGAGTTCGAAGACAATCAGTTTGAAAAACACACAACAGTTCGGCCAGAGTTGTGGCCGAAGAGTACTTTGCGCAGAACTGAAAATAAAATGAATCACACAATCGTTTTACGTGGTTCGTTCAAGATGAACTACATCCATGGAGGCCAGGCACACCTCAATTCACTAAGATATCCAACTAATTACAGAAATCACACTCAGAAATGAATATGCCCAATTATGGAACAAATTAGGGCAGAAAACTCGATCTCTCAATTCTCTCTGTAATCTAAGAAAACTGGAAATTGCTCGACGTAGTGTTGTTCTTCAGGTAGAGAGCTTTCCAATGATATAGGTCTTGTAGCTCGAATGTAACCAACCAAGAAGTTCTAACTAATTGAAGACGACTGCTGCTACCGGACAAATGTGACGGTTTATTCCGTCACAAAACTGAAACCACCTCGTCACAACTGACGGTTATCCTCCAACAACCCTGAACCCGGTTTTTCTGTACAGACTTGCTTCTTCACGTTAAAACCCGGTCTAACTGCCCGGTTCTTCACTTCATGATCCCGGTTCCACATTCTAGACACATCCTATTTCAAAATAGAGCTCACTTGATGAAATTGAACACTTCCTCACAAATCTCCACCTCAATGAATCAAGTACACCTGTTTTCTGCCTCATCACTGCACTTCAGTTATTGCTCTTCATGACACTGCTCAAGCTGCAGCAAGCTCGAGCAATGCTCCACTTTGTTTCCAGGTACACCCTTTGTAAGAAAATCAGCAGGATTATGCAAAGTATGCACCTTCTTCACCTCCACAGACCCAGAATCTATGACATCTCTAGCAAAATGTAACCTCACATCAATGTGTTTTGACCTTTCATGAAATGCTTGGTGTTTCACAAGGTGTAAAGCACTTTGATTATCACAGTAGATTACCACACACTTCTGCTTGATGTCCAAATCTCTCAACACCCCTTTCAACCAGATTGACTCCTTGATAGCTTCAGTTAAAGAGATATATTCTGCTTCTGTAGTTGATAGTGCCACAACAGATTGTTGTGCACTCCTCCAGCTGATGGCTGTCCCATATAAGGTAAACACAAACCCAGAAATTGACTTCCTTGTGTCCACGTTTGCTGCAAAATCAGAATCAGCAAACCCCTCCAATGCAACAGTACCTCCACCTGCTTTCTTCTCAAATTTCAGTGACATGTTCACTGATCCTTTTAGATACCTCATCACATGTTTCAAGGCTTCCCAGTGTTCAGCTCCTGGATTTGACATGAATCTACTTACCAAAGATACAGCATATGCCAAATCAGGCCTGCTGCAAATCATTCCATACATAAGACTTCCCACCCCACTTGCATATGGGATATTGCTCATCTGTATGATCTCCTCTTCAGTATTTGGGCATTGTTCTTTGGAAAGTTTCTTCTGTAGATTAACTGGAGTGGAGAGAGGTTTGGCTTCATGCATATGAAACCTCTCCAATACTTTCTGTAGGTATTGTCTCTGAGATAACCAAAGTACTCCAGCTTCTCTGTCTCTTAGAATGTTCATTCCCAATATCTTCTTTGCTTCTCCCAGGTCCTTCATGTCAAACTCAGCATTAAGTCTATCCTTCAACCATTGTACTCTCTCCTTGTTTCTGCTAGCAATTAGCATGTCATCCACATACAATAGAAGAAAAACTTTATCTTGCTTTGAAACCTTGTTGAAGTAAACACAACTGTCATAAAGGCTTCTCACAAAACCAGCACTGATCATGAAGTCATTGAACCTCTTGTTCCATTGTCTAGGACTTTGTTTAAGTCCATATAGTGACTTCTTCAGTAAACATACTTTGTCTTCTTTCCCAGGAACAACAAAGCCTTCTGGCTGTTTCATATATATTTCCTCATTGAGTTCTCCATGTAAGAATGCTGTCTTTACATCCAGTTGTTGCAGTTCCATGTCCTCCTGAGTGACCTTTGATAAAAGCAATCTGATTGAGCAATGCTTTACCACAGGAGAGAAGACCTCATTGTAATCAATTCCTTCTCTTTGTGTAAAGCCCCTGGCTACCAACCTTGCTTTAAACCTCACCTGTTTGGACCCTGCAGTTTCTAGTTTCTTCTTGTATATCCACTTGGAGCTCACAAGTTTCTGACCTTTTGGTTTCTCCACCAGTATCCAGGTCTTATTCTTTTCCAGAGACTCCATTTCTTCAGTCATTGCCTGTATCCAGTGTTCACCTTCCTCACAATCTAATGCTTCTTGAAAGCTGCTAGGCTCTTGTGATTCCAGGTCTTCAGCAACACTTGAGGCATAATATACACTCCCTGCTTGGCCATAGAAATCAGGTCTGTTGATTTGTCTTCTAGGCCTATCCCTTCCAATGCTGTATTCCCTGATATTTTGAACTGGTCCAGTTTGTGTTTCTTCTTCAGATGATGAATCACTGTCTTGTACTTCTGTGTGTGGTTGAGGTGTGTGATTGTCTTCTGCAGGTTGCTCCACCTGAATTGATATCTCCTCTGCTTCTTTTGCAGCTTCAAATTCTTCCTTAGAGCCTGTAGAAGTATAGGCCATCACATTTTCATTAAACTTCACATCTCTGCTTGTGATTATCTTCTGATTTCCTTGTTCTAGGCACCACAATCTGTAACCCTTAATTCCATCCGGATATCCAAGAAATACACATCTGAGAGCCCTTGCATCTAATTTGTCTTGCCTGATATGAGCAAACGCGAGACATCCAAACACCCTTAACCCTTCATAGCTTGGTTTCTGTCCACTCCACACCTCTTCAGGTGTTTTGAACCCAATTACTGATGAGGGTGACCTGTTAATAAGATAGCATGTTGTAGCAATAGTTTCTCCCCAAAACACCTTTGGCAACCCAGCATCCAACAGCATACACCTCACTCTTTCAAGAAGAGTCCTGTTAAACCTTTCTGCAACTCCATTCTGTTGAGGATTCATTGGCACAGTCCTGTGTCTCTTGATTCCTCTTTCTTCACAGAAGTTTGTAAACTCTGTAGAGAGGTACTCCAGTCCATTATCAGTCCTCAAGTGCTTCAGCTTCTTCCCTTTGACATTTTCCAGTTGGATCAACCATGTTTTGAACTTATGAAAGGCATCACTCTTGTTCTTCAGCAACATGATCCATACCTTTCTGCTGTAGTCATCAATCAAGGACATGAAATATCTGGCACCACCATGAGATTCTGTTCTGGCAGGACCCTATATGTCAGAGTGAACATAATCTAATGGTTCTTGAGTTGAATGAACTCCCTTTCCATAGGGCAGCTTCTTGGACTTGCCCAGAGCACACTGATCACAGAACTCCAGTTCTTGATTTCCCAGATTTCCAATTACTCCACTCCTTGCCAATTCCTTCAGTCCTTTTTCTCCTATGTGTCCAAGTCTCTTATGCCATTTAGCAATCTCAGTATTGTTCAAGACCACATCTACACTTCCAACAATAGGTGAACCAATCAGGATAAATAGTCCATTATGCTGTCTTCCTTTTATCACCATTTTTCCATGTTTTGTGATATGCAAGAATCCCTCTACTGAGCTAAACTGACATCCACTGGTTACCAATGAGCCAAGAGATAGAAGATTCCTTTTAAGGCCAGGAACATACCTAACATTTGAGATGATTCTGATCACTCCATCAAACATTCTTATGCTCACTGATCCAACTCCTTTGACCTTGCATGATTGGTCATTCCCCAGGAGAACATTTCCACCATCTTCTTTCTTCAGTTTATTAAACCATGACTGATGAGGACACATATGAAAAGAACACCCTGTGTCCAGGACCCATTCCTTCACCATTCTTGAATCAGTAACATTTAATACTTCTGGGGGGTCTTGTTGATGATCAATGGCAGCAGCTTCTGCCCCTTGATTTCCAGCTTTCTTATTCTTCTTAGGACAATCCTTCTTCAGGTGACCTGGCTGTTTACACTTGAAGCATTTCCTCTTTTCAACCCAGTCATTCCCCTTCTTAGGATTTGAATCTCCTGACTTTGGATCCTTAGCATTCTGACCCTTCTTGCCTTGCCACGGTTTCTTGAATTTAACATTCAAACCTTCTCCAGATTGCACCATGCCTTTGTCTCCTTGAGTCTGGAAGCATTTTGATCTCAGAGCCTTCACTATTCCATCATAGGACAGCTGCTCATCCCTTCCATACATCAAGGCATCCTTAAAGCTTTCCATGGATTTTGGAAGAATATTTAATACCATCAATGCCTTGTCATCCTCCTCCAGTTTCACATCCAGATCTTCCAATTCTTCAATCATCTTAATGAACTCATCAAGTTGATCAGATATTACCTTGTCTTCTGTGATTTTGAAGGCTAACATCTTCTGCTTCAGGAACAGTTTGTTAGATACTGACTTGGATTGATACAGTTCTTCCAATCTCCTCCATGCTTCTAAGGAGCTCTTGCATCTTGAAACCTCCCTCAACGGTTTATCACCTAAACACAAGAAGATAAGACTTAGGGCCTTCTTATCCACTGATGCAAACTTAGGTTTCTCTGTTTCTTCCCATGATTCCAGAGGTAACAGTGCAAGATCAAGGCCATTGTGAACCAGGACTGCGTTCATCTTGATCTTCGACAATGTGAAGTCATTTCTTCCAGTAAACTTCTCAAAATCCATCTTCATACCAGCCATTCCTCCTCTTCTTTGACTTGTGCGAGTTGTTTCCCACAGACGGCGCCACTTGTTAGACAAATCAACTCCCAAACACACAACACCAAGAATCTGGAATGAGTTCGAAGACAATCAGTTTGAAAAACACACAACAGTTCGGCCAGAGTTGTGGCCGAAGAGTACTTTGCGCATAACTGAAAATAAAATGAATCACACAATCATTTTACGTGGTTCGTTCAAGATGAACTACATCCACGGAGGCCAGGCACACCTCAATTCACTAAGATATCCAACCAATTATAGAAATCACACTCAGAAAGGAATATGCCCAATTATGGAACAAATTAGGGCAGAAAACTCGATCTCTCAAATTCTCTCTGTAATCTAAGAAAACTGGAAATTGCTCGACGTAGTGTTGTTCTTCAGGTAGAGAGCTTTCCAATGATATAGGTCTTGTAGCTCGAATGTAACCAACCAAGAAGTTCTAACTAATTGAAGACGACTGCTGCTACCGGACAAATGTGACGGTTTATTCCGTCACAAAACTGAAACCACCTCGTCACAACTGACGGTTATCCTCCAACAACCCTGAACCCGGTTTTTCTGTACAGACTTGCTTCTTCACGTTAAAACCCGGTCTAACTGCCCGGTTCTTCACTTCATGATCCCGGTTCCACATTCTAGACACATCCTATTTCAAAGTAGAGCTCACTTGATGAAATTGAACACTTCCTCACACCCTACCTAAGCCTATATTACAACCGAATTAAAGACCTTTTTGATTCTTTTCCACGCATGTCGAGTACTAGATCCGGCTTAAATAATTGGCAAGCATATGGTGGTCGTTGCATGTAAGTCAGTGTGAGTGAAATATTTTGCATACCTTAAACACTTGAGAGACGAATGATACACATTTCCGGTGATGATCAATTATTGAAAATTGTAAGTGTTGAAAGTAGTTGAAGTTGCTCTGTCAAATATGCTCGTTTACATCATGCTGTTGTGCTTTTGATAAACTTTTCTGAAACTCATACTTGCCACTTAAAGTGCCTTAACCCCGTGTCTTGATTGTTTGTTTAATTTGGATTTGTTCGGGACAAACAAAGGGTTAAGTTTAGGGGATTTTGATACACGCGTTTATTTATGCACTTTAAGTCTGTTGAAGTGATGATTTGTAATGTTTTTGTGTATAAGTGATCGTGTTTAGCTTGTTTTTATGTCTTTGGATAATTTGACGCTTGTGGTTTCGTTTTGAGCTAAATAGGCAATTTAAGGCTAAATATTTATACTCGGCCGAATGTTCGACGAAGGAATAAAGTTCGGAACGTCAAATGGAGAAAAAACGCAAGAAAATACGGAATAGAGCACTGCGACCACGACCTAATTGGGCGGCCGTGGTCAAACTGAAGAAAACAAGTCACAAAAGCTGGAGAAGTGCCGCGGCCGCGGCCTACCTGCGCGGCCGGGGCGTGACATCTGCGTGGTCGCGGCCTAATAAGGCGGCTATTTAATCCTTGGGCCACAAGACTTTCGATTTTGAGCTCAAAATCAATTCAATTTGATTTCTTCTATAAAAAGGGACTCTTATGCTCTAAAATAAAAAGACTTTTACATGACGAGAGAGCAAGATTGAGAGGAGACTGAAGGAGACGAGCAATCAAGATCGTCTGTATTCGGGTTTTTCATTCCTTAGTTATTTAAATTATGTACTTTCAATTTAATTTATCTTTTGTCACCGCCATGAGCGGCTAGTAGGTTATTTCAGTCCTTAATCGAGTTGAACCCTAGTTATTATCTTGTGATATTTACGGTGATTGTTAATTAATTGACTACTTTGAAACATTGTTATACTATTTATTTATGCTTCAATGCTTATGTGTATATGTGCTAGATTGATCACCTAGGGTTATAATTGCATAAGTAACGCTAGGTTATAATCGTAATCCGTAATTGTTATGAACCTATAGCCACTTAGTAGCGAATAGTGAGTGATATCACTAGGGTAGTATATAGCTCAGTCTGAATGGGTCCGAGCTTACGAGATCCACACCGTGTCTATCCCGTCATCCTAGTACTCTAGGCGTCCGGTTAATGAGATCCAGAGAGCTTATTCTGAGATCACTCAACTGGATAGACTAACCAAATAGCTTGTTTTGGTTAGTTAAACATAAGGGATAACGAGGTTAGCAGAGCTTGTTGCTAATCTCGGGGTAGGAGTTTTATGGTTAAAATTGGTTAATAATTGCATCTATCACAGGGTAGTAATAGCTAGGGGGAGATAAGATTAAGGGCTGGGATTCGTTAATTCATAAGTAGAACGTTTTTATAAGTAATTGTTTAATTTCGATTTTAGTTTGTTAGTTAATTGAAAATCAACTAAAACCCCCCACTAGTTTTTTTATATAAATACTCATAAATTGCTAAGTATTAGGATTCATTTCACCACTATAAATCTTCCTGCTCCCTGTGGGATTGACCCTACTTATCACTTCTACAAGCTAGAAGGGTAGCTAGGTTTAACTAATTTTACCGCATCGCCGCTGTGCGGTCAACTAGTATGATGAATTTTCGGAAGACAATAAGCAATGAAGGAAACCACTATTATAATAGGTCCTTGGGGCCCAAAAAGGACCTCAACTTGAGGCCCACAAAACAGATCCGCATAACAAGTCTCGATCGCGGCCATCTGCCTCGGCTGTGGCAATACCACTATATAAAAGTGTCTCGGCCGAGAAGGATCTCTACTCTATAAACTTTCTTAGCTGAGACTCCCCGTCTCGGCCGCGCCCGTCTTTCAACGCAAATCCTCCCTTGACGCGGCCACCCTGTCTCAGCCGAGATGTCTCTCCAGCGAGAAACGCCTCTGCTACGTCGATCGTACCTCGGCCGCGGCCTCCTGCCTTGGCCGAGGTGCTTCCAATCGTGTTTTGGGCTCCACACTCAATAGGAATGATTTGTAGGAGGGAGTCTCATGTGAAGTGTATACTTCTGCGAGAAGGTTAAATTCTACAACAGGAACAGGTTATAGCCATTGTTTCAGTTAGATGGCCAAAATATTTCAAGCTTAAAAATAACGCATGCATTAACAAATGGTTGCTAACCAATCATCATTTGTGTAATTATGATGGCTTGGTATTTGATTTGCTTGGGAGTAGCTACATTCATAGAGGAAAGCCAATGTGAATCTAAGAAATTGGTTTGTAAAAATATCGTACAACAACACGATTTAAGAGGAGACCTCATTTATCCTACAACCTTGAACTGTAAAGTAAATAGGATTTGACAATTTTTTTTTTCTTTGAAAATTTACTCGCAGCTGTAATTAACTGTATACTGATATACCATTTCATCATTTTTTCCTTTCTTTGCCTTGGTATTTTAATTTTTAATATTAAACTATTTAATTATTTTTGTTTTAATAAAGAATGGTTATTGTCGATATATAGTGGTGTACTTATCAGGGTGAGTGACAAGGACGCTAACCATAATTATTAGAAAATCGATAAATTTACGTTTAAGCATAAATATAAACATTCACATTAAATCCCAAAATAAATCACCGCTAAGCTACTTCCAGGAGTAGAAGAAAAGTCAGAGCTAGAACCATCCCAACATAGACCATTGCTTTTAAAATCTGGACTAAAATAATCAGTAACGGCAGGACTAATAAAAATATTAGTTAGGTCAGGTTGCAGCAACCAAGGGTACAAATCTTAAGTCGTTGACTCCATTGGCTAATTACTTAAATTTTCTGTCTTGTCTTCTTCCATCCACAACGGTGGTAGATCAGCGTCCACAAAGATAGAACAAGTATCATCCTTATCTTGTTTTGGTGTTATACTTTGAGTTTGTTGTGTACCGAGCAATGTCGTAACACAATGACTTGCATGGGAATTGCCCTTGTTGATGGTAGCAAATTTAGTCTCTTTAGATATCACTTTGTCCTCATAACAAGTTATTGGGAAGTTTGTAAGCGTGTCCCTCCCACGTATCCTAATAGTTGTTTGGTCGTACGCCATTGCTGCCTCCTCTAGGGTTGTGAAGGTGCCTAGCCAAATACGTTTATGTACTACCAGATCTTGAATTTCAACACACCCTTTACCCCACTGCCTCAGACGAACACCACGATATTTACGGACACCTTCACTACTCGCCGGGTTGGCCACCTGTTTTCTCGCACGGCGTTTCCTACGTTTCTTAATTTCGACTACCTCGCCCCCAACTTGGGTACTAATGTCGTGTTGCACACAAGGGTGGCCAACACCAAAGTCCACAACTTTGTGACCACAACAAGTATGGAACATTACTTCAAACTTATATTGTCGAATTAGTTTTTGTTTATCAAAACCTATGCTTTCTTTGTCACTTGATGACCATGTTGAATCTACAACTACAAATCTTACGTTTTTTTTGCAGGACCAGAGTGTATACAATTCGTTAGTGAATTATTCATGAATGATGCAAATAATAGCTAGTGCCCTTGGGTATGTGGATTTTTTTCCAAGTGAAAGGAAACTAAATCAGATGTGTAAGTAATACAAAACTTACATGGACTATGTAGGTCTGAGGCAAGGATGGTCTTTGAGGAAACATCAATACTCTTATATTATTCTATGATAATTACAATTTCCAAGGTTACTTTAATCAATTTTTCTACAAAGATCTTCTATATCTTGTAGTAATTAGATTAGAATTGTGGTCCAATGGGATGTGATTGTTAAGAGGTTAGTTTTGCGGGTAAGTTTAAGTTAGGGTCCTATCAGTAAGTTTAGTGGCTCTTGTAATTGGTCCAAACATAGAACACCAACTAGGGTAGCAATCATTACATGTTCATGTGGTTGATTGGCTAATGTAGTTGGCCCAATCATATAGTCTAATAATATGATTTGCTTTTGTGTAGGTATATATATTAAATTGGCTAAGATAGACAAAACAACCAAAGGTACAAAATAATTGCAATTTTCAAAGTTACTTTAATCATTTTAGCTACAAAAGATCTTCCATATCTTGTAGCCATTGGATGCCATTTGAGGTCCAATAGGATTTCATTTTTAAGAAGTAAGAATTGATGGTAGGATTAGGCTAGGGTCCAAGACCAAAATTCATTGGCTATTGTAGTTGGTCCAATCATAGAACAAATTTACTATAATAGCAAAAGCAAGTACAATTGCATATTGTTGATTGACTAATCTTGTTCGCCCAATCGTGCAGTCTATTTCTAGTTTAGGTAAATTAAATATATATATTATTTTGCCTAAAATTGATGAACATTCTCAATTCCAACCTAATCCCATTGTTCTAATTTTGTGCTCCAAAACTGAATGGTGCCTACAAGACTAGCCATGTCATGAATTTTGTATCTATGGTGTTAAACATATATATTTGATGCTTTAGAGGAACGATTCCTTAGTTTACATAGATTTGTATTATTTTTTTGCCTTAAATCTAACTATTCATCATTGTCTACTTTAATTAAAAAAAAATATTCGTTGATTGAAGCAAAATGGTTTCCTATGTAAATTATGAATAGTTTTGGTAAAAAGGAACCATTACTATACAAATGGAATAAAAATATTAGCACAATCTGTGGTTATGTTCGTTATGTCCGAAGCTAAAAAAAAATTAGAGAGAGGAACATAATGGTGCGTACATCTGATTACATTTTGTAGAGGGTTTGTAAATTTTTTTAACGTAAATTTATGTAGATTATTTATGATTTAACGATATTAGTTTGAATAGATGGTTATGGACATTTTAATTTCACCGTCCGTGTGAAAAATAAAATTATGTCACCGTGATTGGTGATTTTGTGATTTGCATTATTTATAAGTTCTTTTACAACAGATATCCTAGAAATATCAGGAAAGGATTACAACAGAGAATATAAATTTATATCAAACAACTAGTCTAAAATATTCTCCTTATCACCCCCCCCAAGCGAAGTGTGGGATTTTGCGACACATTGAGCTTGGAACGAAACAGTTCAAAAAACGAGCGAGATAAACTCTTAGTGAAAATATCGGCCAACTGAAGATTAGACGGAACAAACTTCGTGTCAAGACGGTGGCCAGTAACTAATTCACGAACAAAGTGACAATCAATATCAATATGCTTGGCGCGTTTATGAGCAATAGGATTTTGACTCAGAAATAGGGCACTTTTGTTATCACACAAGAGAAGCGGGCGAGAAGCAGGCAAGGCCTTCAATTCTGTAAGGAGTTGAGTAAGCCAAATGATTTCTTGAGCAGCATGAGCAAGAGCACGATATTCGGATTCACAACTGGATTTAGCAACACTGGGTTGCTTCTTAGCACTCCAAGAGACAAGATTATCTCCGAGAAAGATAGCATAACCATAGGTGGAACGATGAGTTTCCACACAGCGAGCCCAATCAGCATCGGAATAGCCAAGGATGGTGGGAGCCGAAGAGTGGACAAAGGAAAGGCCATAATGAATGGTACCCTTGACATAGCGAAGAATCCGTTTGACAGCGAGAAAATGATCTTCCGTAGGATTGTGTAGAAACTGGCTAACATGATTGACAACAAACGAAAGATCCGGACGAGTAATGGTGAGGTACTGAAGAGCACCGACAATAGACTGGTATAAAGTAGGATCCTTGAAAGGACTGCCAGTACTGACGAGAGATTCACCAGCCACCATAGGTGTAGAGACAGGTTTAGAATCAAGGAGAGAGGCTCGAGACAAAATGTCATGTGCGTATTTAGCTTGACCGAGAAATAAACCAGAGTCGGTGGAAGTGATCTCGAGACCCAGGAAATAATTGAGCGGTCCTAGGTCTTTCAGGGAAAATTCCGCATTAATGCGAGAGATGAAATTCCGTAGAGCGGCCACATTACTACCTGTAACAATAATATCATCGACATACAGAAGAAGATAAAGAGTACAGTCAGAACGATGAATAAAGAATAAAGAAGTGTCAGAACGACTGCGTGAAAAACTTAAAGATAATAAAAAAGAACTAAAGTGATCAAACCATGCGCGGGGGGCCTGTCGAAGCCCATAGAGAGCTTTCTTAAGCTTACACACGTGATTGGGGAAACGAGAATCAACAAAACCTGGTGGTTGAGACATGAAGACAGGTTTATTGAGAAAACCATGGAGAAAGGCGTTTTTGACATCCAGTTGATGCAGGGGCCATTGGCGTTGAACAGCAAGAGACAAGATCACTCGAACTGTGGCAGCGCGAACCACAGGACTAAATGTATGGGAAAAATCAAAACCCGAAATTTGAGTGAAGCCTTGAGCAACAAGCCGGGCCTTGTATCGATCAATAGTGCCATCAGCATGGTATTTTGTACGAAATACCCATTTTGAACCAACAATATTTTCATGCAAAGGGCGTGGGACCAATTCCCATGTGTCATTGGAGTAGAGAGCGGCCATTTCATCACGCATCGCGGAGAACCAATGGGGAGATTTTAAAGCAGATTTAAATCCTTTCGGTTCTGCAGAGGAAGACAAAGAAGACAATAAGCTGGTACAAGCAATATCAACAAAATATTTAGGTTTAGAAATACCAGACTTAGAACGTGTTTTCATCGAATGACAAGACGAGGATGGAGGCAGAACTGTAGCAGAAGCATCAGAAGGGACGTTGGCGGTGTCGGGAATAGAGGCAGTGGGCTGAGGCAGCGAGCGGGACGTGTCGGAGTGGGTGTCGGTAATGGGCTCGGGTATCACGGAAATGGGATTGGGCCGTGGTTGGGAAATACTGGACAGAGAGGGGGGAATGGGAATAGGCAGCGGAGAAAGTGTAGTGGGCGGAGTAGGGGTATTGGGCTGGGGTAGGAGTGGGGAAGAAGTGGGTTGAGAGAAGTTATTGGGCTGAGAGGGATTATTGGGCCAAGGGAGCACAAGGTAAATGGGCCAAGGTAAATGGGCCAAGGGAGCAGACCCAAACGAATCAGAAGGAGAAGAATCCTGGGGAACAGAATGAGAAATGCTACTACACGAAGAAACTTGTGGTTCCAAAAATTGAGATAAAACTAAATTATGAACAGAAGAAGTTTGATTACTAGAAAAAGGAAAAAATGTATCATCAAATTGAGCATGACGAGAAATATAAAAACGAGACGTAACAGGATCGTAACATCGAAAGCCTTTATAAATAGAACTATAACCAAGAAAAACGCAGGGTTGACTACGAGGAGCCAGCTTATGTGGAGCATGATCACGAATATAGGGAAAAACGCGACAACCAAAAACTTTAAAATGGGAATAATTAGGAGAAGTATTAAACACTAACTGAAAAGGGGATTGATTGTTTAAAAGAGGAGAAGGAAGCCTATTTATTATATAAACAGCAGTAGAAAATGCGTCAGACCAAAAATGAGCAGGAACATGCGCATGAAATAAAAGGGACAAGCCGGTTTCAGTAATGCCTATGTTTACTTTCGGCACGCCCATTTTGTTGTGGAGTGTAAGGACAGGACATACGATGTTGAATATCACGTGAATGGAAAAATTCTTCAACACGTTTGTTAGTAAATTCAGTGCCGCCATCACTTTGAAATTGTTTAATTGAAGTAGAAAACATATTTGTAACCAGATTATAAAAACGAGTGAGAACATCAAAAAATTGAGACTTGGTATGAAGAGGATAAAACCATGAAAAACGAGAAAAATCATCAACAAATATAACATAATAGCGAAAACCATCAGAAGAATCAATAGGAGAAGGTCCCCACAAATCACAATGAATTAAGTCAAGAACATGAGAAGCACGTTTATCATTTAACGAAAAAGGAAGTTTTCGACTTTTAGCTAATTGACAAGTAGAACCAACGAGAGGTTTCGGTAATACAAAAGTAAGCGACAAAAAACCAAAAGACTGTAATAATTTAATAATGGAAAAAGAAGTGTGTCCTAAACGAGAGTGCCATAATTCAAATGAAGATTTGCTGACTGAACTATGTAAAGCAGCAAAAAAAGCAGGAGTCGCAGTGCTCAAGATGTATAAGCCATCCTTACATGTGCCCCGAGCTAGAGGTTCCTGTGTCTGTCGATTCTGAATCACAAAAGAGGAGTGAGAAAATAAAACATCGACAGGCATATCAGAGGTTAGTTTACTAATAGAAAGTAAATTTTTGGTAATGGATGGGACAACAAGAACATCACTTAACTCAATATTATTCAAAAAACCAGAGTGAGTGATAGAAAGAGAGTTATCATTGCCAACGATGACAGTACCATTACCAGTATAGGGAGAGACAGTGTCCAAATTTACGGGAGAGGAAGTAATGTGAGCGGAGGCGCCGGTATCAACAAACCAATCCGAATAGGTGGAAGGATCCACGAAGGCTTGCGCAATATGAGCAGACTGCTGAGAGGGTAAACCGACGTAACGATCGGGACAAGTGGGAGCATAATGAGGACCGGTACATATTTGACATCGAGGAGTGAAGGTGCGAGAAGACCCGGAGCGAGAAGAAGAACGAGACTGAGGGGCAGATGGCATGGAGGAGTGGGACACGGCAAGTGAGCTGGGAGGGCGAGGAGAGGCAGCGGCAGCAACAGGGGAAAAAGGGCGTGGGCCATGTGGGCCTCGCTGAAAATGAGTGGAGGACTGGAAGCCCTTTCCAGCAGGCCTAGCAGGAGGTGGGCCACGGCCCAAGATGGAAAGAAGGTGACGCTGGGCATAGAAGGCAGCTGGCGGCGACAGGGAAGATTCAGCAGAAGCAAGGGCAGTGTCGCGGAGTTCATGATCGCGAGCCTGATTAACCAGATCCCGAAATGAGAGTTGAGGAGTAAGAGCGAGACGAACATCAGTAAATGTACGAAACTGAGGACCCAGACCACGAAGAAACCAGCGAGTTTTATCACCCTCGGAAACGGTTTCGCCGATGGCAGCCAATTTGTGACATAAAGTATTGAAACGACGAGTGAAGTCCATGACAAAAGCATTACCACGTTTCAGGAATTGGAGTTCATCCCGAAGTTGTTGAGCGTGAGAAGACGAAGAGTAGCTGAAGGCCGTTTCCAAAGCCAACCAAGCGCCACGGGCAGTCGTGAGACCAACAACTTCGGCCATATCCTCCTCGGTAAGAGACGATAACAAGAGACTAAGAACCCGGTCATTGTTTTTACACCAGACTTTATAGGCAGGATTGGAAACATCTTCATCGAACGAGGTTTTGATGATGGGATCCGGAACAGGATTAGTGCCGTCAACGTAGGAATCCAAGTCGGCTAATGTCAGCATAGGCAGAACTTGGCCTTTCCAGAGAAGATAATTAGACGAGGTAAGAGGGATCTTGAACATATGGATAAGGGTGGTAAGAGGGACAGAATCGGCGATAGAATCAATATTGGCGGCCATGAAGAAAGACGAGGCGAGAAGGGAGAAGACAGTGCGGGATAAAAAAAAGTGATTATAGGGAGAGAAAAAAGTGCTTTTGAGGGAGATCAGGATTTTCCTGCTGATACCATGTGAAAAATAAAATTATGTCACCGTGATTGGTGATTTTGTGATTTGCATTATCTATAAGTTCTTTTACAACAGATATCCTAGAAATATCAGGAAAGGTTTACAACAGAGAATATAAATCTATATCTACAAGATTACAACAACTAGTCTAGAATATTCTCCTTATCAGTCCGATTAGAACTATTTATATTATTTGGACCGAATTCTCTAAAAACGATTCAGGTTTCGGTAATAATTTTTTTTTTTTAATTTTTGGTTGATTCAGTATGGTTTGATTTTATAACAAAATTTACCAAAATAACTAGACCGAACCGAAACTTATAATTTTTTATTTTTAATGTATATTTTATGCTTACCTATTTGTGAATTTGTACATGGATATCCTTTTCTTTTATTTCAGTTCAACCAAAAACAAAGTTGATCTAACCAAATAAATTCTGTTCGGAGGCGGTTCTATTTTCTTGAACTAATGGTTTGATTTTCGATTTAAATTTTTTAATTTGGTTCTGATTCTAGTTTCACTAACTTCATTCGGTTCGTTTACTAGAAACCAAATTTTGACAACCCATAATTGATTAGTTTTTGTGTGTTAGGTTGTAGAGGAAGTAGATGTTGTAGTGAGGTTGCGGAGTATGCGGATGACGGTGAAATGAAAATATTATTGATCGTTTATGTTGTGGTAGGCTAGTGATGAATGAGGTCTTATAAGAACCCGTTAGCATATAATCATTATCTGGATTTGTAGGAATTAATTCATTAATTAAAAATCAAATACATTGACCAAGTCGCAAAGCGCCACTTCCAGACATCATACAATGCTGGGTTTCATCCATTTTTTCAAGTACAAATTACTTTACTCAGCAAAAATTTTATCTTCATCTAATTTAATAAATATAACGATAAAGCTTGTTGAACTGAATCCACCCGCCTTGAAAAAACAAAAAAAAATCAAAACTAATTTTTTGAAATAAGTCTATTGAATATCACGACTGTAAAATTATTTGTCAATAACGTAACTAAATTGTTAAAATTAACACTCGAATACGGGTGTAGAACGGCCCCTTTAGTTTCTAAATTTTATTGAGTTTTTTTAAGTTTAACTAACGCGAATGGGATAGTACACATAATCAATGACTTATATTTTTTATTACATGTTTAATCGGGACTACATTAACAACTAAATTTTAAATGATGTAATTACTTATGTTTAAATTTTTTAACCTGTAATGGGTTTCTAGGTGTCCTTAGTAGAGTAACTTTTAAAAATAATTTATTTTGTTACAAATGTCACAATAATATGCATTAATTAAACCGTAGCATAAATATTGGTTTGATTGGAAAATAGCTTATGTATGATCATAAACTAAATTTATACTTATTAAAATGTTAAGTTGTATTGGATTGTTGATTAAATATATAAATGTTGGATTTGGGTTGTATAGTAGGTTGTTTATGTGGATAAGAGGGTAATCACTATTTTATTAATAGGGCTCGGTGTAGTTGGTTGTTATAATTGGGGTCCCCATAGGAACCCGTATATACTAACAATCAAATACGTTACTAAAGTCAATTAGATCGACTAAACTGAACATATTGTGCTAGGTTACATTCAAATTCTCAAGTTCAAATTACTTTAGTCATCAACACAAACTTTTCATTCATTTAATTTAATTAATATAATGATTAAGCTAATTGTGCTGATATAATGCTACCCGATAAAAAAAGATTGAAGAAAAAATGATTTTTTTTTTTAATAAATGTATTGAATATTGATATTGATAAATTATTTGTGTAGAACGTAACTAAAAAGTTAAACTAAACAATGAATTTCGGGTGAACATAAAATAGCCACCTAAATGTCAAGAATGTTCAAAAATAATAGTTGACTTTTAAATTTCATCCACTGATACTTATCAACTATTTTTGCAATTTAATTAGGGAATGATCAGATTAATATAGTGTTACAATAAAATTAGAGCAACTCGTAAATATAAACAATCATGACCTAAGAATGTTTAAGGGCACATGTGCAACCTAGGATCTTAATTAAATATTTTGCTAGCATAGGTGGCTACAGTTGAATGCAACGTGCCATTAAAATATTATGTTTTCACCGCCACTAGGATTGCATGACTCCAAACCCTCAATTTACTAACATTCGCCTATACTTTATAAATAGCCCAACATGTTAGAGGGCTTTTTTCAAGTTCCTTCGCATCCAGCTTCTAGTATGGAAGATGAGTTAAATTCAGTTTTCTATAAAGTATGTCCAGACGATAATATTCTCAAAGAAATATCTACAATTTGTTCAGTGATGCTAAGTCTTAAGATTTGACTGATTGCGTGGTAAGTACAACCATTTTTTTCCGGTGCATATTAGATTTGTAGTTTTGCTTTTGGTTAATTAAGCAATAAATCTAACTTTAAAAGCATTTGTTTGTTTATTTTAGGATTTCACTGAGGATTCAGAAAATGAAATTGTCGATGGTACTAAAAGAGGCATTAGACGTGGCTTGTTTATGTTCAATGCAAGCCCTAGTGTACAGACGCGTTGCGCAAGGATCGGAGACAAGATATTGATTCTAATGGCTTTGTTGTTGGTGTTCACCAAAATAACTGGAACAATAACTTACATAACGACGACGATGGGCCGATGCTGAAAACGCGAATAGCCTTATGACATTATGGAGATCTGTTATCCAAATTTGGTGCTCTTAAAAAATCTGCAATTGAGTCAATTAGTTTCGGGGATGTCTAGAATTCGTGGGTTGTGAAGTATACAAGCCATTAGTACATGCACTAATATTAGATTTCGATCCCATAGCTTTAAAATTAAATATTTTTAGAAAATAATACAGTGTAACGGTCGAGATTTTTAGTAAACTAATGGGTGTACCCTAGGGTGGTTTGGATCTCATTTTCCACGGGGACATAGGATTTGATGATGACTTATGGTACACGTGTTCCGTGCACGCACTTTAGGGCACTTTTAGTGTCATTTTAGTGTCAATAATGTACATAATCACGTGTATTTAGTGCTTTTATACTCTCATGGGAAAAATAATGTGTTTGTGTTGTTTTTGTGTCAAGACAGGTGAAAAAAGGGTCGAAAAAGAACATCAAAAGACCGCAGAGTCGAGGGATTGATCGAGGCAACAAAAGGAAGGGCTAGCTGAAGATCTCGACCGAGACAGGATAAAAATCTCGGCCGAGATAAGTCTCCAGGGCATTCATGAAGAATTGAACAAACTGAAGATCTCGGCCGAGACACACAACGCATCTCGGCCGAGATGTGTTTCCAGAGAATTTCAAGGCTTCTCAAAGGACCAAGATCTCGGCCGAGATGCAATCCAATCTCGGCCGAGATGAATCAAGCCCTAGCCAGCCCCATTTTCCCCTTTTTACGTCTCGACCGGGATCAAGTTGAATCTCGGCCGAGATCAGCTTTCGACCCACCAATCTGGAAAACCATTTTTCACGTCTCGACCGAGACACACTTCCGTCTCGACCGAGATTCACTACCCTGTTTTGAAATCCTGAATATGTTTTTGCCTATTTTTTACCAGCACTTTCTCTCCTTATATATATATATCATTCCATTCGAATTTAACCTAACTTTTGATACCCTTTTTTATACTTGGAAAGCACTATTCAGCCACCAAGGAAGGAAGAATGGACAAGAGATTGAAGGATCATCTTCTCCAATTGACATCTTTGGATTCATCCATATTAGTATCATGTTTCTTTATTTTTATACTTATTTCCTTATTGTATTAGTTAATATGGGTGGCTAACACCTTTTAGTTCATCCTTGATCATTGTGGAACCTTGAGTCGAAGACATTGATGTGATTATTGCAGTTAATGTTACCGAGATTATTGTGTATTTAAGTGTTT
Source organism: Ajuga chamaepitys (assembly GCA_958295605.1). Classification (NCBI taxonomy): domain Eukaryota; kingdom Viridiplantae; phylum Streptophyta; class Magnoliopsida; order Lamiales; family Lamiaceae; genus Ajuga; species Ajuga chamaepitys. Next base: position 17,235,650 of record OY282501.1, read on the forward strand.
TGTGTTATTTGCTGTTATTGAGTCACATTTATGAATTGATTATTGGATTGATCACCCTTTAAGGGATTTGTAAATGTGTTGCTAGAATAGGAAATTACTATCCGTAATTGTAGGATTTTCGATTCCCGTCTGGCAAACAATAGATTTATTTATTGGTGATAACACAAAGTTCAACCACTAAAACCGAGCTTGCGAGTTTTATGTTGAATTTATCTCGTTGTCCTAGTGTTTAATGCATTTGGTTATTGAATCTAAGAGAGCTTGTTCGAGGATTCAATTAAATTGAATAGGGTTAGTCGAAGAGCTTATTTTGATTAACTAAGATTAAGGGATAACAAGGCTATTAGAGCTTGTTAATAGCCTTGAGATAAGGGCTCGAATCACAATTTAATCGGTCATTAACATAGTTGCATCAATCGTCTAAGACCAAGGGGAAGCATGATCAAGGGTGGATTCTTTTATTACTTAAAAATAAAAACCGAAAAAGATCTCTTCTATTGTCTTTGATTATTTGTTTCTTTGAATTTGAACGTTAAAAGCTTTTAATTTCGTTTAGTTGCCTTTATTTGTTACTAGTAGATTGTTAGTCTCTTATCAAATCCCCCAACCTTTATTGTTTTCTTAAGTATTCACTTCTTTCATATTTAATTATAAATTGCTTGACTTCGGAATCAAAACTGTTCGGCCGTTCCTTGTGGGATCGACCCTTATTTACCATTCTACTAGTAGGATAATTGATAAGGTTTAGTGTATTCTTTATACACAATTAATTTGGTAACGCGACGCACGACAATCGCGCTACCAACTTACGATGCAATTCATCTCACATCAACTTGACCAGACCGTAATTAAGACCCAATGATTAGAACATGTTCTCGGTTCATTCCATGAACCTAATCTAGATTTTCTGCGGTTATATGTGTTGTTCACCACTGCAACTATGCTAGGGACAACTACCGCTAACGAGATACACCAAAATTACAGTTATAGCGTGTTAGATGTGGAAACGATTCACAAGAGAAATTGGGCTAGTCAATTTTTAAACAAAATGGTTGATAGAATAATCAAGTACATGCGAAACTGGAGGCCATACACGTTTCTAACCGGATGTTCCTTTTTCCTGCAGGTAATTTAAATCTCGTCATGCAACAAACAACAAATTTAATTCTTACTATATAACATTACTTAGGTGTGGTTCTTTGATTTAAAGTTTTAAAACAAAATCTTTACACAATTATCTATGTCCTCAGAAGTTATTTGGCACTAACAAGTGGTTGGTTTTTTTGGAACAACACCACAGATCTTTTTTTTTTAAGGTTGGTTCTGCCGCAATAACCTGTAATTGTTGACGATCTCCGAGGAGTCAGTATAGTTGATTACGATACGTTCAGAAAAAATGGCTAGTTCAATAAACAACAACAAATGGTGCCTAAAAACAATGGTTAGTTACTTAGTATTAAATCTTGACGATGAAACTATACTGTTCAATAAATTGATTTGTTAATAAATTATTATCTTCTTTTAACGTAGTTGCACCTTTTAAAATTAATTAAATGATATCTAAGGACTATAGATTAATATTATTGCGCAATTCTATGATAATTTATACGTACACACATTATTATATATATTCTGGCGAATAAAATGAGCCGCTATTACTAATGTATGTATCCCAAAAGTTTCTAGTTCATTTGTGTTGATAATAATTATGTGCAATTTAATTTTTCGAAAAATTTATAGTTTTTGAAATTTCTGTAGTATGCCTTGCTAGTCATGACAATAATTATACATTCGAAGTGACAGTATGAAATTAAGTTAAATTTATGTTATTTTGCAAAAAAAATATTGCTAAGTCGGGCTCCTCCTACCTTTTTTAGGTAGTGTCGGTATCAACGAAGTAAATTAGGACACTACATCATTTTATGTATATAATGAATAATGAAAAAAAAAAAGGAAAACTTAGAATAACTTCTTTTTTTTTTTGATATTTTTCTATTGATTTAAATAATTATGAAACACAAACAATTTCTATTACTTAATCAATTTTCACAATTCTATAAATAAATGCAATCCATTTATTTTACTATTATTAAAATTCTTATCTTATATTTTAAAATAAGATTGAATGAAAATATACAATCGTTTGTCCATTATTTAGGTTATATTTTAGAAGGTAGCGTGAATTGGATTTTCTAAATTTATATTATGTTGCGAATCAAGAGTTGATTAGTATTTTTAAAATTATTAAGTTTGCAATAATATCAAATTCATATATTTAATAAAAATTAAATTTAGAATTACTTTAACTTTAAAAGAAAACTAACAATGTATTACATTTTAGTAAAACAAGTGATGTGCAACTAGTGTAACTTAAAATCTTTTTTAGAGATTTGTTATGTTTTTTGTATCCCAGTCTAAACATAATTATAACTTTTAATTTTTATTGTTAAAATATTACTTATGTCCAATAGAAAAAATATTGATCGTGACTCGTCAATTTTTAATCTGATATTTTTGACATAAATTATTAAAGTGAAGTAAGCAACAATTTGCTACCTCGTTATTGTTCCAATGGATTGAATATGTATCGTAGAGTAATTAATTTGTAATATATTTTATATGTTTATTACACATTTTTCCCCCAAATTGTGTCAAACTTGGTGTGAAATTTTTTTGTTGCCTTACAAAAGTTTTACCACAAAGGCACTGGCTTTAGTTTAAAACTTAACACCCAAAAAAATAACACAAAAAAAGCCGGCGGAAATGGCGGCACCCAGTTCGAAAAGCGTTTTAGGTGTCGGATCACGTAGGAAGTGGGGGAAAGAACCATCAGGGCTCAACGCAAATGGTAATAGAGCAAATCCAGCTTATACCGATAGGACAGAGTCTCCGGGGTTTGGAAGAGGTATTTTAGAATCCAGGTTTTTGAAAGCTGAAGGAGAGTTCATTCTTTCCAAGGTAGTCAACGAGATTCGACTGATAAGGGAATCACAAGATATGTTTTTAACGGTCATGAAAGAGTCCTTTGGAATTCATACCCAATAGAAATGTTTCCATGTGCAAGCAAATATTTTAAGAAACATGGAAAGAACATTGAATGACCTAAGTGTGACTGTGCAAGCGATGAGAAAGATTAGCTATAGATAAAGGCAGTAAGGGGGTTGTTGAGGTAAGCCAATTCCCGAAGGGAATATATAATTTATGACCCCAGATAGAAGCATTTAAAAAAAAAGGGTTTGCACTGTGGACATGTTTGAAAATACCCTAGTTATAAATGTGGAGGACGACGGTGGAAAAGCTCCGGAACACGAAACTTTAATGAAACAACAATCTAAGGTCTCCTTATTTTGCTATTTTCTTTAGTCTATGGTGTACTTTTTAATCTATTACGAACTATATTAGAATTTGATTAAATATGCCACTATTTTCCCATTAGAGCGCTAAGGGTGTTGGGAATAAAAGACTGAAGTCAATCTTAAAAAATCATACAGTCTCGCCGAGCTAACATGCTTCCACGCCGGTAAAAGATGACTCAGACGTCATGAGCATGATGACCTGGAGACATTACTTGTTGTTGGGGTACCCATACTCACAAGTGAATATACTAAAGGAGGAAAGGTTGATGAAGCTTGTGATGTACGTAGTGGACACTAATCTACCTCCAAGGAAGTAAACTAGTTTTAATAATTTCTAGTCATGATTGTTATAATTGTAGATATAAGTTAACATCTCCAAATGATATATAATATAGGGAAATTATATCTGAGACTAGGAACACATACTTGGATTGTCACAAAATTATGACGTTGCTACCGGGGAAGTGGGTTTTGCCTGCTGTAATTACGAAACGTATACATATTTTTATTTTGGCATAAAATGGCCTTCAGTACTATATGGAAGATCAACCAGTATACTTTTATAATAAGATAACAATTATTGGCAGGTTATAAATACGACTTCTGACATACTGACTTTGAGGAGGAACGTAAACTTGGTTTGAATATTTGATTCCTGCCTATGTTCGTAGTGGTAAGTTATTCAAAACATGGCCTAATCTAATGTAGATAGGAGACAGACATATTCAAAGTTTAAAATTAATAATCAATTTGGTGCTTATGTCCATATTTTTCCGTAGGGTGAGAAATTTGGAGATGCAGAAGACATCCGCACATAATTTAATGAGATAAAGATAAATGGGGATTTGTGACGGGGGATATCCGAGCAACTTCAAAGGTTAGTGTAGGGCATTCATTCCATGAGTTGTAATGACTAAATAAAAAAACATGGTTAATTAACCAAAGTGAATGTCTTTTGATCCGAAACTATTTTTGGATTTGTTACAAATTATGATACCGCTGCATTTTTCAAATCCTGGACATTTTAAACTTTTTCTTGTTGACCTTCTTCTCACAGAAGTTCAAGTTCAAGATTCGTTCCCAGGTGTTAACACTCTGGACGAATCAACGAAAGCAGCTGCGGAAACTATTATGAGCTTTGGTGTTTTATTCCTTGCTTTCATAGAACGAGATTACATAGAGTAAAAGATTTTGATCGACATAGGCCACAGTTGGGTGTCTTGTAGGAACAGTACAAAAATGAAATCGAGCACAACCTAGTTTGAGATTTAAGGACTTTGAAAATTTCCCCTATCGTCAGAGGTGCGAAGCAATTCAATTTGTAAGCCAGCTAGATATCTTAGTTCCATTACGTTGCTAGTTTGCTCATAGCCCTAACGCACTGCTCGGTTTAAACAAAATAATTGCAGGTCCGACTGTTGCTTGTATGTAATTGAAAATAAGAAGACTTCTAGAAAGTTGACAAGTACAAGTAGAAACGAGACGAGTGACCACAGAGAATTTGAACTCAAGGTGACATACTAAAAAGAAAAATATCGTTACAAAATTAATTGTTGGATTATATTAAACTAACACTTAAATCAATAAAACTTTGTGCTGGCAAGTGAACATGGAGGGAGCTAGCCAAGACATGATGGTGAGAGTGCTCTTGTGGATCGTGTTGCACAAATGCAACATGATGAGAGGAAGGATAGAAGAGGACTCAATGTATCGGTTTGAACGAACCCTAAAGGGATGAAAGATAGGAAAAAAAGAGTAAACAACAGAAAGAAGGACAAGGGTGGGCGTCTACGCCATTTTTCAGGAGCAACAAGAAAACTACACGATAGACAATATATTCATATTTTTTTGTCGCTACCATGCGAGATTCTCGGGTACTTTGGGTCAGAATAGACATTGCTTTTTAACATTTTCTAACCAAGAGCGAAGGGCTTACATTTACACATAGATTGGTGATTCCAGATTGAATGTTTAATCTTTTATTTACTATGCCCGGTTTTTTATAATTGAGGAAATGCTTCTAGTTTTGAATGCACTATCCAGAACTAGTAGCATAATAAACAATCAAAATGGGCCAATTTAAGACCAATAGTCATACCCAAAGTGAACCATTTAGTGGAAAGACACCAAAGGGATAAAGTTAAAAACAATCTTCACTTTTCAAATTCAAAAAATACCCTAGGGTAAATAATAAAGAAAGCTCATATCTTGAAAAAGTAGTCGAGGGATCAGGTAACAAGACCTCTTTTTAGCAAAGGTTGGTTGTCTCCGTTGTGTAACGTACAACATCGTGCCCCCCACAAAATTAGTAGAACAATACATGTAGCAAATAATGGTCGGATTCACCAATTGATAATCACACTCAAAACTGGTTATTTAAAACCAAACACAAATTATATAATACCTACAGTTACAAATAAATATAACAAGAAAACAGAGGGTACGCATAATACTTAACAGTGATTAATCAGGGGAATCAATACATACTAGTGGCATGGAGTGATGAAACAAAAACAAAAATTAGATGATATGGAGTGATGGTCTCATATTTCAGTTGTGCATTGATAAACATAATAAAGCCATGTGCTCTGGAAGATTTTTCATAAACTAATTGTGGGAAGAATTTAAATTTTTATTAGATAGAAAGCTTCTATCAAGCTTGATGAGACATGATACTACCCATCTCGTAAAATCTTTTAAACCAGGAAAACATGTTTCTGAACTGACTAGGGAAGTTAAAATGATGAAATGGTGGATTACTAATACGGTAATTTTGGTAAAATCGGCAGGATAAAGGATGGTCGCGTATATTCTGGGAAGAGTAAAAAATTGAGTACAAATTTGTACACACTGTGGTTCACCTAATTGACAAGATTAGGTTAAAAACTATCTCCGAACACATCAACTGTTTTCAGAGGTAGGTACAATATGCACCACCAGAACATAAACGAAGTGGAACAGCTTAAATAAGAATAATAATTAATAAACGGGGTGTTCGATTTCAGTTTGTGTGAGTACCTAACATTTAGAATCCACAACAGCTCGAACTAATTCACCCAAAAACTGATCCATTGAAGTAGTAAGGAAAACTGTACCAAGTGCAGTAGATTAAAAATGATGAAACAACATCTTAGAGGGTTGAAATGTTACGCCTTTAGCTTCTGCTCTCTTTTTTTTCTCTTTTTTTTTTTTTCCGGCTTCTAACATATTTGTTTTTAGAAAGTTTAATATATTAAAACCAAGTGTTTGTGTGTGTGTGTGTATATATATATAATAAAATTAAAATTAATTAAATGTTGTAGGAAAATCATAAAAGTATGAATAGGAAAGAGGCGCAGAATAATTAGGGATTTCTCATTCATCAGATCCTTATATATAGGGTGCCAAAATATAAGGTTTCACAAATCTGCAAATATAAGTGAATACCTAAGTTGCCCTTCATCAGTTACTTTTAACGAAGGCACACTAATTGTGTTTTTCCTTCAACACTCCCCCTTATGCCAAGCCAAAAAGGGAATTAGTGCATAAGTTGTTGCCTCGTTAAAAACCTTGCCAAGTAACAAAACCCAGTGGAAAAAAATAAACCTTGGTCTAAGGGAAAAAGAGTACAATGCACCTTTGTTGAGACTCCCCCTGAAGTCTACATCTCTACCTTGATACGTACATCTATCAAGAGAGTTTTGAAAATCTTTTCATCCTCAATTTTACATAAATCATGAGGATATTACATGGTTGCGGTTATAGAAAAGTGTTGGTAAATGCTTGGTCTCGTCACCTTTGATGTGTAGCATAATCCATCTGTTTGTTGCAAATAACTTCATCTTCATATCTTCGGATAGGCTCTTCAGTGGTACAACTCAAGTCACAAATACTTTGACCATATAGGTTAAAGAACTTCTTGAGATCATCCATGAGTAATGTGATGAGGTAGCTTGAGTAGTTGTCATAGGTTGATCTTCAAGTTTTCGAATTGTTCCTCATGGTAATACATAACCGGTTTGGTAATGACCTTTACATTGACCACTAAGATAACCAACATCTAAACCAACCAAAGTAGTATTTAGTATTTCGTAGCAGGGCGTAACTTCAACATTTACTTAGGGGTTACATATTCTTTTGTAATCCTTTTATCTCTCTATATGAGAGCATTTGACATTTCCTTTACAGTTTACAATTTCATTTGTAATCTCTCTTGTCTCTAATATGGGAAGAACAAATATGAGTCAACGGTTTCTTTTAGATGTCAAAATACTGTTTGATATCATTCCACTGATATTGTGTTGCCCTGATTAAATATAATCAACATGTTCTTTGAGAAAGTAATACATGGTTGAGTGTATTGAGTTTTTTGTACAATAATGCACACATTTCAATTCAGAAGGAATTTCATCTCCCAATAGCTCTTTCGTCATTTCCTTTGGACTCAAATGGATCCTTCCTTATGTTCACACTTCAACCAATCATAGGAGTGCTAACAGATTGCATTTTATCCATGTTACATCGCCTGATAATCTTTTGGATATATGCAAACTGAGGAATTAATATTCCACAAACTCGGTCTTCTAGTTCAAGGCATAGACAATACCGAGTTTTCCCATGATCCTTTATCTCAATTTAGATTTCAAATACCTCACAGTATCTCTTATTTCATTAAGAGTACCTAGTATGTCCTTAACATCGACATAAGCTGCTATAGTTGAAAATATAGAACTCGTTTTCTTTATAAATGCATAGGGGCAATACTACTTGTTCTTTCCCTTCCCTATCGAGTAGTCACTTAGATGGGTATACCATGTCGGTCCAGATTTATTTCAATCAAAGTGAGCATTTCAATCTAATATTGTAAATGCACTCTGTGGTCTAGAGTCACTTGAGTTGGGCAATGCAAGACTATCTGACACTTTCACATATCTCAATAACAAGATCCCCAAAGTGATATGTTGTAACCACATTAATATGCTGCATTTCTAATCTTTTGGAAACTTATCAATAAGACGTTAAGACGTCAGTTGTGGGAGAATATGTCTCCTCATAGTCAATTCCAGGGCTTTGTGAGAAAACCTTGGTCTTTAAGGTAATTTTTGTAGCTCATGACTTTATTCTTCTCACTATGCTTACTGACAAAACATATTTTATGCCATACAGGCTTTACACTTGGTGAGGCTAGCACTACCAAACTAGATACCTGTCATTTTGTCATAGAATCAAGTTCTACCTGGATTGATTCCATATAGGCCAATATGCTCTTTGTTGATATCTTATAATAGAGCGTGGTTCGATATTATTGTGCTCTATAACTCATTGAGCAACAATGTATACATCATCAATGCACGTGAAAGATTTTTCTATTGACTCACATGCACTCTCATTATCTCTAGAATCATATTAAACTTCAGAGCGTCCACCAGTGATGATTCATAGACATAATTAATTAGAGATAATTTGAGAGTAGTTCTTTTTTCTGGATGATTCAAATTGTGTCATACCTGCAACCTCCTTGGGCAGGTGTTTATCGAAGCACGTGGCATCCTCCATTTCCTTTTGGGAGCCACGACCTCAACCACGCCTCCACTAAGTGTGGTTGCAACCCTTTTATCTGCGGTGTTGTGCCCCTTACTGGGGACGTTTAACCATACAGGCACATTTGCAGCTGATATATATGATCTTGTCACTTAAGCGATTTTAGGAAATGCATCAACAATCAAATCTTCCATACTTTGAAAATCGATAATTCGTTTTACTTCACTTTACATTATGAAGTGTAGGGATCCTAATGAGACATACTGGGAAACACTTCATGTCGTTCCTTTAGAAAATTATTTTTCTTATCTCTCCCTAACGACGGGAAGACTGTCTCATTAAAGTGACAATTCGTCAATCTTGCGGTAAAAGATCTCGTCTGTTAAAGGTTCCAAATAGCGGGTAATAGTTGGGAATCCATATCCAACATAAATACTTAATCATCTTTAAAGACCCATTTTGGTGCGTTGTGGGGGCGCAATATGCACATATATTGCGTAAACAAGTATGTGTAAATGTAAAAACATCAGGCTAAATTCAGTTACCAACTTGTACGCATAAATTATTGATTAGCAGTGGGTCTGAGACAATAAAGTAAAGCTACAATGATACTGCATAATTCCATATCTGATAGGCATTTTAGTGCGTATTTCAATGCCTAATCCTCCACCGATATTCTTTTGATGGTGGCATATCCAAGACTTTTTTTTTGTATGCACGTGGGTTAAAGGATGAACTACATTGATCCCGATAGATATGCAATAATCATCAAATCCTTTTGATAGAAACTCTCTAGTGTTAACAAGTCTTATAGACATTATGAAGTGAAGGTGGTGAGCCCTTATATAATACTAGTAAATGCTCCCGTGCGATGCACGGGCTATTTTTTTTAAGAGTAAATCAATATTAATATGAACAATACCTTTTATTAAAAATGCATTTTTATTTGATAATATATAACCAAAAAAGAAATGGTTAAAATTTGTTACAAGAAAACTGTTGTGTTTTTTTTCTGTTATTCATTCCTTGCCTCTTACTCCAGAAAATCAGATTTTTCCACTAATAAAAATACATTTTAATTTTTTCACGAATTTCTTCCTCGTATCTTATTCCAGAATATATATATATATATATATATATATATATATATATATATATATTTTTTTTTTATTTCATCCGTTTATTTAGCTTCTCTTGTCTATATCAAAACATTCATATTAAATTATAATAAATTTGAATAGATCACCCTGATTGATAATAATAAATACAGTGAACATACATAATCCAGAATCCGATATGATTGAACATATTGAGAAACAAAAAGTTTCAAATCTAATATCAATTAATAGGATTGAGAAATAAATAATCTTAAGGATTATTCTTATATAAAATATTTTATTAGTTTATTTACAAAACATCTTCTATTAGAAACAACAACAAAAAAAAATTAAAGATTATTCTTATATAAAATATTTTATTAGTTTACCTACAAAATATCCTCTATTAGAAATAAATTTTAAGAAAGACATAGAAAATACAATTTTATTTAATGATGAATTGAATCTTCATAGTCCATATGATGAGCTGATTCATATAAATAGAGTTGAATTTGAATTTATAATTTTCAAAGACATAGATGACCTCAAATCTTTCAATTAACTCATTAATACAAATAAAGTTGGATTTTGATTTAGATAAACATAAAGAAAAATTAATGAACTAAACTAATAAAATACTTTATATAGGAATAATCATTAAGAAAATATATTCTTTTCTCAATCTTATTAAATTGTATTGCAATTCTGGATTGTTTATCTTCATTTTCTCAATCTTATTAAATTGTATTACAATTCTGGATTGTTTATCTTCATTGTTTATTTATTATTGTTAATCAGTATGATCTATTCCAAAATTTATTATAATTTAATATTAAGATTTTGAGAGAGAGATGAGAGAAGAAAAAAACCGAATGAAATTAAGTATTTTCGGATTGTAAATTACCAATTTAAATTTATTTAAAAAAAAATGAACATTCTAAATTTCTATTAATTTAGAAATATTCCACCATTTGAAATAAATTTGTTCTAAGATAAATTATTTTGTATTTTTCTGATCGTAATTTATAATTATTTTTTCTGTAGTTGTAAGGTTCACCTGGTCGAGGAGCTTGTACGCTCTGACTAAACGAACCCTTACTACCACAACATTTTTTTTGGAATAAGACATTTTTTTTGGAGTAAGTTCATCAACCATGTTGAATACCGGAGCCATTGTTTCTGTATCAACTGACTTTAAAACTAAAATCTTGCGTGTGACAGATATGGATGAAGGGGTCAAGATATTTATAGCTTATATAAAACCCTAGTATACACGCGTCTGTAACTACGTTATGTAAATATTCTTTGATTTATAAATTGAAATGTATAATTATAAATTTTTTTAATCAGTGAATATATCCACATTAGTTATTTAAAAATTATTTATAGTTATTTCATAAATAAAAAATAGATATAATGTTCTTTAAAAATATAGAATACATATATATACCATTTATTCAATTCCTGAAATATCTCAATTACATATCTAAATTTTATAGTATGATTTTATTATATCTATACTAATGAAATAATTTTAAATTGATTTTATAAGTTGTATTATATACATGCATCGAATATGTGGCAAACATTTTCTTTTTAAACAACAGGCTCGCCTTAGTATACACGCATCTAAATATTCATTCTGTTAAACATTAATTTAAAAAATCGGGGAATCCATATATTTATTTAAAGTTTATTTAAAACTCTAATATACACATGTCTAAATATTTATTCTGTTGATTAAATTAGCGAAATAGTATATTTCAACGAATGTATAATTCCTGAAATATCTCAACTACATTTTACACTATATGTTAAAATAAATTACATGTCTATTCTTTTGTTTTATTTGGTTCGGATATTTAAATCTTCTAATATTCAATTATATTTTACCCTTTGATTTTAGATATGTATTGCCTTTTTTTATTCTAACTAACTATATATAAATATATATATATATATATATATATAAATTCTTTTATTTATAAATTGTATTATATAACTATAAATTTTAAATAGATATGATGTATTTTAAAATTCTAGAAAACATATCTGTAACATATTTTTTAATTCCTAAAACATCTCAACAAAACAATTCAAAATTAAATATATACCATGTTGATATGATTTGGACCGGATATTTAGATCGTTTAATATGACAATTAGATTTTCAATTGAAAAGTAAAGAACAATTCAAAATTAAATATATACCATGTTGATATGATTTGGACTGGATATTTAGATCGTTTAATATGACAATTGGATTTCCAATTGAAAAGTAAATTAGTATATGGCCTTTTCAACTCCACGGATTTTTCAATAAAAATATTTTGATTTATAAATATATATTTATACGTTTTTGAGATATTTTAATTTATATATATTTTAATGATTTTATATTGCTTACTAAAACATTATCAGAATTGTGAATAATGTCGATTCAATTGAAGTTGATACATGGATTTATTTAAATAAAAATTATAAAATTGAAATCTACTATAGTAAAATCAGATTTGGTCTTCAACATCAGCGGATCCTCGAATGTTTAGCGAATCTCTTGCCAATATTCTTCGCGGATTGGCGGTATACATGTAATAAATCAAATTGTTTTTTCTTAGAAAAATATATTGACAACAATTTAAATAATTCACATAACAGGAAATAAATAAATCTAAACTTTTTATATGATTACATATTACCGTAGAAAAAGATGATGGTAGATAAATTTGATTTTTGCAATCTTCAAAGTTGTTTTCGCCAGAATCATGATTCAGTGTTACTGATTTTCTTATCTTTATTTGCAGGTCGTCCCTTTGGAGCATCCATTATGGTGAAGTATCTATCAAAGTTGACACATAATAATTAAAGAATGTCAGAATAATAGAAATTTTCCTCCACAAATGTGAATCCAAAAAACTGTAATATTTACAAAGCTAAGAAATTGCAAAATGAATAAGAAATAGAATTACCCAGCAAAATCAAATATGAATCAAATAAACTAAAATAGTGGCGAAATAAAAAAATTGCGAAATGAATAAAAAATAAAAATACCCAGCCGCAAATGGGATTCTCATTTACGTACATAATAATTAAGGAATGTCAGAATAATAGAAATTTTCATCCACAAATGTGAATCCAAAAAACTGTAACATTTACAAAGCTAAGAAATTGCAAAATGAATAAGAAATAGAATTACTCAGCAAAATCAAATATGAATCAAATAAACTGAAATAGTGGGGAAATAAAAAAATTGCGAAATGAATAAAAAATAAAAATACCCAGCCGCAAATGGGATTCTCATTTACGTGATTCTCATTTACTGAAGACACTGTATTTATAGGAGCAAATATGTTATCAGATAAGGATTTTTTTTTAATTTCAAATTTAAAATTAAATAATATAACGAAATCTGTTTTAAATATCTTTACAGATTTATTGTTGCTGATTTTTCGCCAGATCTCAAAATATAATATGGGATAATTCAAAATTCAAAATTCGAAATTCAAATTCACTTCTATTCTTAGTAACTAAATAATTGGGCGGGAAAAATCTTAACTTACTAATTTTGGATGACTTGGCTTATTATATATATATAGATTTTCTAGGAGTTTTTCAAATGCAATATTTCATGTGGACAACAATGTGATAATCAGTTAGTGTGTCAAAGCATTTACCATAACCATAGATACTTTAATGGCCCACTTTCTAGTTTGATAGATCCACATATATCATATTGTGTTCTTTTGTAAGAATGGAATGTCTTGCTTATATATCTGGCATAGGAATGTCTCGTTCCTACTTATTTCTAAATAATAGGCTTGGTAAAATGAGTAATGTGCCCTAAAACAGTTAATGAGGCATGATGGAATGTTTGCCATGCTTTTAGTTAGAAAGCATTGGCTGTGTTATAATATAATTAGCACTAACACTGTACATCGTATCAGATTTTCATCCCCTTTGTATTCCACTCGGAAGAAAGAATGTCCATATAATTTCTTAAATATGGGTCATCATGTCATGACTTGAATATCTAAAACTCTTGTACCAAAGCCTACACGAGTCAGCATTCCAAAGTCCATTATTGGTAGCAACATATGAGTCCGCATCCCAAAGTTTATTGTGGAATACAACATATTAGTTTGTGTCGAAAGTCCATTTTGGATAACAACATATAAGTATATCTCCCAAAGTTCATTGTTGGTACAATATTTGATCCAATGATCATCATAGTAGTGGAGTACATATCACTAAATTAACTCATTAATTTCTCTAAGATGTGTTTTCTTTCACATTCATTAGAAGTATTATAATATATTCAATTTCATTTTCACACGTAGTTTCTAAATGATAATCTTTGACACAAGTATCTTTACTTAACAATGTTTTAGTAGCTCTTGGTGCATATAGAGCGTTTTGTGACTATAATTGTTATGTTATTAGGCATCTAGAGAATTCGACGATTCTTCGTCCTTTTAGTACTTGTGATTCAATGATGGTCATCATGCAATGATGCAGTGAGTCTTTGTTCTTTAGACTTCCTGTATCTCTTATAGTTAACTGCTCTAGTAGTTTTATACAAAAATATAGTATTTCCACACTTATATTGAAGTTCATAACCAACTCTTTCCCTTTTGTTCGGGGGTTGAGGTATCTTGTGCACCTTTTCGTCATAGCATGCACGTCCAATACCACCATGTCCATTTAGTGGGTGGATATATTGGGAGGGCCTCTGTGGACCCTATAATTCTAACCCTGTGATGTATTATTGCCACATCAGTGGGATTGACACATCCCGTTCCCTTTACTTTGGGGGCTCTTTCCACTATTTAGTTCACCATAGTTAGATTTGGGAATTTTCTTTATCCCAATGTGTTTAATGTTATTTTCAGAAGAAACTGATCATGCCTCTCAACTACTTGCACTGGTTGATTAGCTAATTGAATATTGTAACTCTTTTATTTCATACTATAGCATATACAAGTTCTGTAGTATAAGCACTGGAGTAGAAAAATAAAGAAATTTTATGTATCATATCATCTTCTGTGATTTCTTTCCACATAAAGAGAGTTTTGTTTTTAGACAAAACATGTCGTTATTAAAGTCATTGACCCTTTTGTAGTCTAGTAAGTGGATTTCTTTCCACAAAACAATTAATTCTGAAAGTAGAAAGTTGTCTATTATTTCAAAATTTCTTTTATGACAACCCAATGTTCATCGAGGTATCCTTTAACTAAAGAATATTTTCAAAGTGAGGTAGGATTACCGTGTCACCTCAGTTTTATTAGAGCATAAACTTTGAGTTTGTTGGATGGTTCTTTGTCCTTAGGGTCGGTGAATGACATGATTTGTGAAAATATATTTTTTCAAGTGTGGTACTCAATTTATTATGAGTCAAATAATTCAAATTGATATTGAGTTGGTTTAGTCATTTTCTTATGAATTAGATTTCGAGACCATATATCACAAGTCTTTTTTTTTTATACTTAATAAAATTACTTTATCACGTAGTTGATTTGTCCATGAACCTCCTTTATCATGAACATACATAATTTATCATAAAAATGCATGGGCAAAGTACTAACCAAGTTCATAATCTATCAGATAAATAAGCTAATTTACGAAATTGTAAAATCCTCTAAGGCATAAATGGTTGATTTGTAACTTTCAATTCCAATAAGAAGTTGGAATCAGACAAAACACAATTAGGCACAATCAATATATTTTAAAATAAAACAAAATTCCATTAGTGCCAGAATTGTTCATAATAAAAGTCAAGTGCACATATAGATTCATTCTCATTTTCTTTTTCAAGTAGTTCTATCTCATAGGAGAAACAAATATTTATGCAATTTCTCATGTTAGAGACAAATATACATCATGTTGCATGTCTCTATAAGCAAATATTAGTTATTCACAATTAATTTACAAAGTAGGGTAAGCCAATTTACCTTGCAGGAAAGACACGATTCTTTCCTATGGAACTTCTCAAAATTTGCAGAGGAATAATTGTCTTCCAATATTGATCTCCATGTCAATGGAAACGAGTCCATGGTCACCAAGAATGAAGTTTATAAAAAAAAAAAAAAAAGTTTATAAAAATTAATTGTCAAAAAGCCACTTGAGAGTTGATAATAAACACAAATTTGAATGGAGATAGCATGATTATTGGTAATTAAACAATACATTAACCAATGTAAATTTAATATGGAACACATAATTTTTTTTTTCCTTTCTCTCCGAATTTAGTTATCCAAACCTGAACCTGATCAATAATTCATTCTTCAACAAAAATCCACTGCCTGCATCATCTTTAAAGGAAGATTATTCTTAATATCTTGAATTGCGAACATCATATCATTGGAGTCGAATTGAATAATACACCAACCGACAAGGGAGATTATATATGTCAATGTTTCATTCATAACAAAGCATGATTGATATTCAGGCACTGAACTATATATAATTAATCAATATGTATCTGTAATGATTATATATATATATATATATATATATATATATACAACACACATAATATATGAATATGATAGAAAATTCAAGAAGGAGAGCAAATCGTCCGAGCAAATTGCGATTGGTGATAATACTAGAACATCACTCGTACCGTTCATCGGCAGACGAACTATTAGGTGCCGCAGAGATAGAACATCGTGCTGATAACGTGTTGTAGAAAAATCATAAAAGTAAGAACATGAAAAAGGCGCAGAGTAATTAGGGATTTCTCATTCATCATATCTCTATATATAGGGAGCCAAAATACAGGGTTTCACAAATCTACAAATATAAGTGAATACCTAAATTTTCCTTCATCAGTTACTTTTGACGAAGATACATTAATTATGTTTTTTCTTCAACATTAAATGAATTTTTCATATTATTTATAAAATAATTAAATTCTTTGAAAGAAATATCTTAACTAATTTTATTAGTAGGTGAAATCTAATACATATAGTCAACCAAGATGAATTTCGAATCCATGTTGTTTTAGCCACTAGATGCTAGTCAGGCATTAGATTGTGGAGGAATTTGAGATTAACATAGGGGTTCAATGAGAGCTTAACGCCTAGGCAATAGTAAGTCAGAGTTAGTCGTCATTTTGGCAACATTATGACTGGCTCAATTAATTTGTAGATACGAGTTGTTTCGAGTATTCATTTTGGCAACACAGATTATTTAACTCAAAATAACCACACAAATTAATTGAGTGAGATTCGAGTATTCATCTTGATTCACTATCTATAGTAGATTTAACCTACAAACTCTCTTAGTTAAAATATTTCTTTAAACAAGTATATATTTTTGTTTAAAAAAAAAATAATACATTTTTTTAATTGAATCTAAAAAAATAAAATTCTATATATACATACACTAATTTCAATATGTCAACTCCGTATCTAAAAAATTGGCAAAGGCCCAATTCTGAAAATATCAGTTTTAATAAACCGCACATGGTGCAGTTTTCCCTACTGGATCAGTTTTCCACTTCAACCTCATTTCCGATTCCAAGATGAGATTACAAGTTGAAGTTAATAAGATACCTAACCAAACTTACAGCAACTCGAGCTAAATATCAACAGACAACAACTTATTTCTACCTAGAGAAAATTACCTCCTACCTCCTTTTTTTAGGTCCATATTTAAGTAACGCTTTAAATTAGGAAAATATCAAGAAAACACTACTAAGTAGAGACATAAATTGAGTAAGATAACACGAAACCAATCAACACGAATAGACTACCCAAATCTAGAAACATAATGGACCTAAGTATGCATCCAAGGTGAAACGATGTACACATAATTTTAGGAACTATCTCTAGTTCGCTTGTGCCACTCACACACATTGGAATCATTTTACTACAGAATCTACGTTGATTAGCTTTACATCCCAAGGTATAAAAAATCTACGCGAGAAAACAGGATTGCGCCAATTAAAGATATTTTGATCAGAGAGACCCTAAATTTAAATTATCCATTGTCACTGCTAAAGAACACAACACTAGACTTTATAAGGCGAGGAGAAGTGATGAAGTGACAGTTAAAAACATGCACTAAACTTGGACTCAGGCAGCAAACTATGACAACCATTAACCCTGTATGACATCATAATCAGAGAGAGCATAAGGAAAATTTATTAAATCGAATCAGAACGAATGAAAAATGGAAAATTTATTTGGGTTCATCCTAAAAAGGGTATAAACAATTGTTAAAGGTACAAGGTAATCGTTAAATACCCAAATTCTCTAAAAAGATACTCAGGACAAGGACATTGAAGTCTTACTTAAATGTTCTTGGGCAGGTGGGGGTACAAGAAAAGAAATAGTGGAGCATTCGCGTGGGTAACGTAGCAACAAATATTAATCTGGTTACTTTTACAAAGAACGTGAGACCAAAAATATTTTTCAATTATATTTCCACAAACATATATATATATGTGTGTGTGTGTGTGTGTGTGTGTGTGTGTGTGTAAATAACTAATGTTCTATTGAAAACCAACACTAAGAATATTTGTGAATGTTTGGCATCTTGGATAGGAAATGTGAAGACATGCTAAGCAGTATATGCTACCAAGTATGGATACTAAACTTACATGACATTCTCTATATATGAATTATGAGATTCATCTAATTTGTCTGGGATAAATTTCTCCACGGCTGCAATAACCCTGGAAAGGATAAAGATATTCAAACTCATGAACAAAAACGATCACATAATAACAGGGAAAAGTATCTATAAGCTGGCCCAACGAATAAATGATTTCCTAGATTATCACGCTTCTTCAGAACCTTGCTTTTAGCAGAGATATTATCATAAATTTTCCGCCTAGAAAACTCCAATTCAAGAGCATTTTGCGAAACTTCGATGTTTCATGAGGCCCTAAACAAATGACATGGAATAAATTAGGCAAGTGACAGTTGTATTTGCAAAAGTTACATGGAAATCTAATAGGTGGACCTCTTCCACACCATCAGATGAAGAACTTCTACCCCAATAGCTTTGTATATCCACCCCTATATGTGCAGCATTTAAGGTTCCAAATTCAAGTTTAGAACCAACTTCTTCAGCAGCTTCCTTCTAAGCATCTATTGCTAGTGTTGTAGATCTCTCGGCTAATTCAGCTTTTAGTCTGGCCTGCATAAGAAGTCACATTTTTTTTAAAATTAAGAAGGTTTATAAGCAATTGTGACACCATCAAGTTTTAATGATCTTGATGGTACGATAGGAAACTTCAAGTGAACTATTCAAATACAGAACTAAGGATGTAATTCAACAATAGCAAGGGCAAGTCGTTTGGATTAAACCACCCTAGACCCCAACTTTTGTTTAAGATTACTAATATCCTAGTAGGCGAATGCAAAGCGGAATAAGTACGGCAATCAGAGGTACCAAAATTGCTCATATCCATTAATCTTGAAAGCAAGATCCAAATAGGAATACCCACCTTACATGTGATAACACGGTTTTAAAATACTGAACCCTTCATAAGTATAATTGACATCGATTACTGTATTGAAGCAGGAAAGTTTTCATATCACAGCAGGCTGTATAGTCTCAAATTTAACATTCATGCAAAAAATCCCCCTACCTATAAAAGTGTAGTTGGTTTCTTATAAAATAATGTATGGCCAAAATTACCCCTACATCTATGTTATTTAATGTCAAACAAGTAAATTGTCATATAATTAAGTTACACTAATTAATTCCAAGACAATAGTTGTGAAAAATTACCTATATCTATCATAATAACAAAACTCCCATAAAAAAGAAGCAAAAGTAAAAAGAATCACCTATTTATATTTAAGTTATTGTTACCTGCTGTTACATAATATATTTCTATATTTATTAGTTGTTTAGAGGAATTTATGTAAATGAGACTTTAAGTGGGTGGAATTTTATTTAAGTTATGTTTATTTGGTTATTTTTTGGATTGAGTTTTTTACGACATTACTATTTAAATCATTTGTAGCATGTATTGTAACTTTTATGACCAATAACTTTTGCATTCAAATTATGATTGAATCATGGAACCTTCTCCTGATTAAATAAATGAGAATGTAATATTTTACCACAAAACTGGATGATTAAAATGTATGTCATGACAATCCTGAATAAGAATTAAAATATATTGAGAAGGGTAAATGAGATTTCAATAATTTTGATTTATTACTGATTTAAAAAAAAAAAAAAATTAAAAAACTTTAACCTTCATAGTAAATTATATCTCAAGAGTTTGCTAACAATATATCATAAGCATATACATAGACATTAAACTAAGTCAATTATTATGAAAAAGTTAACATTTTGAACTTTTCAATTTTAACAAGTTGATGCAAGTAAGAATTATATAATTTCAGTGAAAATTAAAAATAAGTTTATCCACGAATCTACAAACTAATAAATTGAGGCAAAACAATAGTGGTAGTTTAAAAGGGTTCTTATAAGTACATATGTAAGAATTAAACACAAAAATTGAGGCACATCGTTTCTTTTGAATCATCTTTCATTATCCTGCAAAAAAAAAAAAAAAAAAAAAAACACCAAAAAAGAGAATTAAACACAAAAATTTATTTGTTAATCCAAATATCTACAACGCGAAATAGTAAAAAACATTAAGTATAATGTCATAATCAGATATATCCAAAGTGTAAATACAACATCAATATCAATATATTACTGAAGTAATATAATGAAACCGACTGAGAGAGACAATATTGTATCAAAACACATTCTAGTTTTGAGATGATGTGTCCCACCAAATGAGGTGAAACCGTAGACACTAACAATTCATACTTTTTCATCATATGTTCCTAACGAACACAAATCCTTCCACAGGTCAAACTAGCTACTGAAACACTGAATAAGAGGATGGTTGAACCTAGACGTCAGTGTCTTGCTTTGCCACCCATAAGTGGGATGCATTATAACATTACTATTATGGTATTTAATATGAAAACCTGATGCTTCACACTGCTGAATATCGTGCGCACACATGTATTTATTGTATCTATAATCATACCAGCCATGATGAAACACCAGGTAGCTCTGTTGCAGGTAGAGACTGGCTACTACCACTTCCAAAAGCAACTCCGAATGATCTGACCTCAAGAGTCGTCACAAATGAGTATGCTACCGCTTTCCCTTATAATATTGGCATCAAGAGAAGCTGCATCATGCAATTTAAGTAATATATTTCAGAGGAAAAACTTTTGTTCCTACTGAGAACAAGATTATACAACGGGTTAAAAAATGACCTGTTTATTGATCAGTAGCCTCCCTAACAACGATCTAGTTGGTCCAGAAGAATTATTGAAAAATAATTATGTCCAGCAAGAAAGGTGAATAGGTCTGTCAAGATTCAACATTAAATCTGTTAATTGACATAGGATTAAGGGATGAAATAAAAAATACATATATATCATAGTGAACTATTATCATCAAGAAAATGGGCAAGGGGCATTGAAGGTTGATTTAGACGGGAAATATTATACAAATATAAGACACGGGAAAATACAAAGGCAGAAAGCATTTGTTTACAATATGCTAATATTCTAGATATAGAGGATGACTATCTAAATCTGTTTGAAAATTTTCATATAAGATTAAAGACAAGGAATCAGAATGGACAGAGGACTGAATTTATTGAGAAACCACTTCACATTCATAGAGATTAAACATAGAATGCATAAAATTAGGCAAGAACAAATTGATAAAATACCCTATTCCAGCAATAATAAGAGGTCATTCTTGTGCTCAAATTATCCCAGAAAGTAATAAGAAATGAGAAGAAGGGGTGATGCTTACGTCACCCTTGATGTGGATGCTGTTTACAACGATTCGAGCTGTCCCCATGAATGGCGTGGCCAACTTAGCAAACAACAATATATTCACATCATCCGAATCCTAGTCAAAACTCAAACGCATGATCCGCTGTTCCATATGGCAATGTTAGCAATATTTTGTCCTCAAAATATTAAAACCATGTTAAAAGATTCAAGGATATCAACTGAAAAGAGAAATCAGGACTTACTATAAAGCTTGATTTTCGATGCTTCAAGCGCCTCTGCATAATTAATAAAGTAACTTAGCAACAATTACAAGTAAAAGTTCATTTTACGTCACCAGACGGAAATGGTGCATGCAGTGGTCTAGCGATGTGATACTAGAACATACTATTTGTAATGTTTACAAAAGTTATAGGTTGAGATAGCGAGATAGGATAATAAGTTCACTACTGACACTGTAAATCATGCAATATATCTATGCCAATCCCACAAAATTCAAAATGGAGAAGGAAGCAACATATAATAAATGGGTCTGGTGAGAGCCAAGAATATTATATATCCACTAAACGAATTGCAGTCAATCTTTGAAAAGATAAAATTGAACTATAATCTTGAAAATTATGGGAGTTCAAACATTAAGAAACCAAATATAAGCAAAACTCTATGGGCAAAATATGCATAATACGTAAACATGATGTGCAATACTAATGATCAAGAGAACCTCGGGAATGAGCTCATTGCCTCATTCAAAGTTTTCATCTGTGAAGTCATTGAGAAAAGTTCCCATCATAAAATGGTCACTTAGCAATGGACACCTTGTTAATTGTAACAAAATGTATCGAGTTGAAATTTATCAAACAATTACAATAAGCCTAAAACTTTGTCATCATTGAATTCAGCAATTGAGATGAGGGCCCATTAGTAAGGGAAATCAGAGTCCGGTTTCAAACAAGTTATGATACTTTGAGAACAAAGAGTATCATTTAGTCGAAATGCAGGATTACCTCTTTTAAACCTTTGTATGAATAGTATCAGATGCAATAAGAGTAGCATCACCATTGAGTTTCAGGAAATCTAGAAACTGACAGAGCCCTCATGGATAAGTAGGAGTTAAGAAACGTATCAATTTAATTACAGATAAAGGTCAGTCAAATCTCGGATCTGATATGAAAATCTGACATTGTACCAGATCGTTATGCATTCTTTTCACCAAAAGAACATGTTGCATGAGGTTGGAGCAAGAAGAACACCAAATAATATGCAACACTATGCCATTTCTGTATGCATATATATCCAATGATAAGGTGCATTGCATACATACAGATATAAGAGAAAAGACGTTAAAAAATATCTAACACATAGCGGAGATCCATATTTTCTCTATGATTACAATTGTATGCACGGTAGTATCAAGGGACAGGGCAAAAAAAAAAATGGTCCTTAAATAATAAGAGAACATAATAGTTACCTCAACGATAGACGCAAACCTTGAAGAAAGCTTTGGGTTGATAAAATTCAACCAAACTTCGGTTAGTAGTTTGTTAAGCCATTCACAGTGCTCTAAAGGTGTTACTGCATGTACATATATACACAGGAAGCAAGAGTCATTTCCAAACAAGAGTAAAAACATATAAACTATCATCACCCGCCTACCATTTTACCCGACTCCTCCCCGCTTTATTCCGCCTAGATCCCGATTAGCCCCGTCTAAGTTTCAATTAGGCACTAAATCTAATTTGCCATGCGACTTTAGAACATTGATATTTTTCCAGAGGAAATTACATTGGTGAATAAGTGAGTATAATAAGACATACAAGAAATAGAAACTAGACTGCATCCCTCCTACTAAAAATTAAGGGATTTATTCTGAACTTGAGGGAGTATACAAACAATACATACCAGAGATATTACCTGATACATAAAAATTAAGGGATTTATAGTAAAATACACATGAATATAATGTACACATTATTCATAAGAATGTATGTTCTGCATTTAATACAAGCAAGCGATAATGTGATTTCTCTTGCTCCAGCTACAAGTTTGAAATTACTAAAATATGCTCAGAGTTTAAAAAATCAAGATCCGGATCCCAAAAAGGGTAAATGTGAAAATAGACTTCCAAGATTAGATAGCATGCATAATGAAATTATTAATTCTCATTTGAAATCTAAGGAGTTATATACCAGATTACACATTCTAATGTGAGATTTGTCTTAGCAGCAATATTAGACTTCCTTATATGTCATGCTTGTTTGTTATTGCTTTTTCATAAACGTTTGTAAATATAAATCGTTCAATTGTATGTATAGATATTGTTGTATGATAATCAATATCTATCTAAAAAATCAACATATCCATAATTACTTCACATTTTACATCAGTCTACACATACACATACTTTACACACACTACACGCATATCACAGACACTACACATACTTATTGCACATGCACAATACACACTCACACACACAGCACACACTTCACACATACTACACACACTTCACACACTTATTTTGGAAGCACCACACATAAAACACACACACACTAATCAAAATGTGTGTTCGATAGTAACTTTCAAATTAGTCCCAAAATTTATAGTTATATCACTCCATTCAATTGCAAGCTTATAAGCTCTTTTATGCAAACACTTTGTAAATTTATAAGCTCTTAAGATACTATATCTTATAAACCTTGAAAAAACTTATAAGATATTGGAACTTACAAAATATTCAAAAGAAGCTTAGCCAACACCCTCTAAATCTATTAACAAGTCAACGCTAATAAAGGAAAGAACACAGAAATAGTTTCTTCTATTGAACTAAATAATATGCCTGCAAAACATGCCTTTGAACGAAACTAATATATTTGTTTTGTCACTTTTATCATAATCACATAACTACCATGTGTCACAACATCTTGGCTTCTCCATCCACAAGTCTTTAGTGGGGATATCATTTCTATCAAACTAAACTTCAATTTCCAACCAAAAGAAAAAGAGCACATCCAAGGTTAGAAACACATAATGATGTATGAAAACAAGCATTAAATTATTCTTTTACAAAGAACTAATAAAATAATTAACTACAAGTAAGAATGAAGCTGAAAATGAAAAATCAAGCCATTAAATAATTCACTACATAGAGATCCATATACGAAAATTCCCAAATCAACCAAAGCAAACTCCAGAAGAAGTCAATTAAACATGAAAAAACTTAAAGAAACATCAATACCCATGAAAGAAAATTAACCTCTGAAAGCAACCCTTCTTATTTCCAGAAATCTTTACCAAAAGCTTAATAAACAGATATGATTATAAAGCTTACTATGTAAGAATTGCAAGCGGGTTAATGAGAATGAGCAAAAGCCCTAAATCAAATACATAGAGCAGCGACTAAGTTAAAATATTTCAGCCGCAGTTATTCGTACATGGTTAGGGTTTCACCGACCTAGTAATTAAAGGATTCTGAAAGGCTACGCGGCGGAGGCTGTGAGGAGGCGGGGAGGGCTACAAATATCACAATAATGACAGGTTGGAGAGGATATGCCAACATACAACGGCAGCGGCGGACTGCTAAAGTCAGCGACAAGGTACAGCGGCGGGATGCCAAAGATGGAGACCAGGGTACAGCGGCGGTGGCGATCAGTGAAAGATCGAAGCGTAGAGGACGAAGGGCTGAGTATTCATTTTGTTGATTTTTTTTTCCGCTAACTGCATTTAGAAGGAAAAGGTACTTCAATTTATTAAGTTTACGTATTCCTTGAATTGCAAAAGATAAATAAAAAATATTAAAATTTAATTCGACTACGGTTAAACCACAATGGTTTTGCGAACCGTAGTCTTTTAGCGAAAAATAGCTATTCGACTACGGTGAAACCACAACGATTTTGCGAAACCGTAGTCTTTTAGCAAAAAAAAAATGTAAAACACTACGGTTTGTACAATGACCACGGTTGAGCGCTAAAAGACTACGGTTATTGCACAAAACCGTTGTCTTTTGGGCGTTGTGATCGACAGTTTTTGTTGTAGTGTTATTTCATCATTTTTAAGTTAATGTTTACCGATATTTATATATATATGTGTGTGTGTGTGTGTGTGTGTAGTTTTTAATTAACTATAGATGTAAATATATTTCAATATATCTAGGGAAGATAAAGAAATATAGACTAATGAGTTGAGATTTTATAATTGATTTTATTTAATATTGGCGTTTAACAAAAATTACAAGCAAACATGACAAACATTGCAATTTGTTAAATTATATTTGTTTCTTTTTTGGGGTGATTTGATTTAATTACTTAGTTATGTCATGTCTTATTATGAGAAGTTTAGAAAGAGTTTCATGTGATGGAAACAAAAAAGTAAAAGAAACAATATTTCTGATTTTAAATAAATATAACTTAAAGAAAGCATAATACCTGTATATATATATTTTAAATAGTTATAAAAAGAAAAATAAAATAACTTAAATAAGCTTCATGTAACATTAAGTATAATTAATTTTAAAATAAAGGAATAGAGGAAATAAGGAAAATGCATGTGTTTTAGGATGAAAAATTTACTTCAAAATGAATTTCAATTTTTTGTAAGAAATTGAGGAAGGAGAAACAATAAGAATAATTTTGTTATTAGTTTGAAGAAAAAATGAAAAGATTCACAATAGAAAGAAGTATGTTTACAAGTAGATCTCCAAGAACCATTTAAGGATTTTAGAAGGTCCTTACTTTGAGTAAACAAAACTTAATCACTTAAAATTATTACATAAGTATGTATCTTTGTAGCTTATTAGCTTTGACAACTAATATTAATTGGTAAAATTCAAAATTTAGTCCTCTAACTATATATAAAGTCCACTAACTTTTGTGGTTATGTGCATTTTTACTAACAACTAAATGTACACCCGTGCAATGCACAAATTAAAACTACCAGTTATATTTAATAAACTTTGTTAATTTGATTATTTTGAATGCATGATCTGATGATGCTGAATATTTTATGTAAAATTCTAAATACAAGCTTTCTCTCCCTATTATTTCTTCTGTGCATTACATAGATTGTAATAATTACATATGCATATAAATTTGAAAGTCACGTATATTAAATAACATAATATTAGTATAAAAAGTCACAAACATATTAGTTACTTAAGTATATATGTGGTAAACTATATCATGTCATATTCAAATAAAAAATAATTGACTTATAATTTTTGTAGGTAACACAATTTTCTTTTCACAAAATAGAAAAAAAATAATAAGCAAACAAATGCAATCAACAAATCACTTTAGCAAATATATTTAAGCTTTTTCCTATTGTAAAGTGTAAACATAACAAATATGTATTTTTATGAATTTTTTTAAACCAAATAATTTAAATTCTCCAAAAAATTATTAAGATTAAAAAATG
This sequence comes from Ajuga chamaepitys, assembly GCA_958295605.1. Classification (NCBI taxonomy): domain Eukaryota; kingdom Viridiplantae; phylum Streptophyta; class Magnoliopsida; order Lamiales; family Lamiaceae; genus Ajuga; species Ajuga chamaepitys. Next base: position 17,262,827 of record OY282501.1, read on the forward strand.
TAAAATTAAGTAAACAATTTTAATCTTCTGAAAAAAATTTAATCCGCTCAAAATAATATTATTTTTGAAATTATATCATATTTTAATTTTATATACAAATGTTTAAAAATCAGAATATATCATTATCATCCTAAAAAAATATTTTACACTTAAAAAATAATATTTTAAGTATAATATATACATTATGGATGTTAAATCGAAGATTGTTAAAAGAGAAATAATGTGATATATTTCTTATGAAAACTCGAGTTGAAACGAAAAAATTATAAGACCTTAAATTTCGAAGAGAAAAGATAAAAAAGAAAAGATAAAAGTAAAAGAAAAAGAATTGATTCGATGAGAAACCAGCAAAGAAGGTGGATAAGACACATATCTTTCCTCTTTTTCTCTTTTAATAACATATGTAGTTGAAGTTTTTTAGAGCACTTTTAATAATTCTATGAAAACAAAAATTTGGCCAAAAATAATGGGAGCGACACGTATTTTACTGTACTTTCTTGCAACTTTCTTTTGTATTAAAGGTAGAAGTAACAATCGTTGACAATCCTGCCTAAGATAGAATGTTTCAGAAATAAATAAATATCCAAGAAAACATAAAATAAGAGCTTACACATATAGTGCGGCAATAAATCACGCAAAAAACTCTTTTATGTTGATGAGAAAAAAACAGCACCAAAAGTATTCTAAATATATTTAATCATATAATTAATTCTCTAATCATAGTAATGGTAATACTTGTATTTGGTTCTAGTGATAAAATCTAATATTATAGGGGTACTATTTTGTTAAATTTACCTTTACACCCTTTTATTGTCTACTAAATTTCCAACATATCTACTGCCATTATGTATGTATTGAAGGGCCTGCAACTAATGGTTAGGGCTGGAAAATGTTCAAGATAACACTCCTCATTTTCTTCAACGTTGTCACTGTGAAATTAGACCAGAAGGTTGCAACGAAGAGGAACCTCAGTCAAGTGCCCAAGGTGGCGACACTCATACTCAGTCAGAATTTCCCCGAATTCAAGAAAACATAGCTTGTATTTGGGCCTCTCCAGCAAGACATACCTTCGAAAGCGGAACCAATTGTTTTGTGGTGTGATGAGCGCGCTACGTCCGTAATTGTAACCTCTTTCCCCAATTCCTAAATCAAACAGTGGAAAATTGGTCAAATTGAATTGATGAATAATAATAATAATAAAAAAAAAACGTAGTGAGAATGTGAACGATTTCACGTGGCAATTTTGTTGATGAACGGTGAATTAATTTTGGATAGCAATGGCGTACCACAACGAGCTTCAGCTTGAAAGAGCAGCAAGAAGACCAAGAACCATAGAATTTGTTGGTACAACATGTAATAGATCGTGATTGCCAAAAATAGATGACTAGAATTAAGTGAAAATGATATTTATGTAACTTCAGTAGTGTGTACTAATTCATTGTTGGAGGGGATATTAGTAGTATAAATTGAATTGGACGGATTCATAATAACCCTGCCTACAGTGAATTTGGAGCGGGCATTGGATTAGTGCAGGGTTTTTGGTATAAACTGTGAAGTCTACCAAATGAGTGATGAATTGGGATAAGTCGAAACTATTCATACTATTAGAGTTATACCACCTAATATGGGAACAATAGTTATACTGTAAGTAGGAAATAAATATGCAGTAGTATACAAAAAAATTATATTGTAACTAATAAGTTTATATTATTAGACAACATAATATATACTATATGCAAGCAGTAAAAGAAAAAAAACCATAATAATGTAGCAATCGGGGTTTGAACCCACGCAACTAGATTACTAGGCAATTTTACCACCGGCCCACAATATGCTTTGTTGGTCAAATGTGCCCTTAAAAATATAAATGCATTGATGTATAAAAAAAAAAGAGAAAAAATAATATAATGTCGCGAGCGGGATTCGAATTGACGTGCTTGCCCACGCCTACACGTTTACACTACTAGGCGCTTACTATTGGGACACCCTATGTAGTGATGATCTAATGCGCCTTTAAGCTTATAAACACTTCGCTGCATTAAAAAAAAAATTAAAAAATAACATGTCGAATCGCGATCGAACCCGAGCGGGTCAAAATAATTTAGGTGCACATTAAGACTTATTGTGCATCTTATTCACACAAGTTTTTATTTTTGTAAAAATGTCATTTTTTCACCTAAATGAGTTGCTGGAAACAATAAATTAGTCAAGCAAGTGAAAATTACGTAAGTGCGCAGACGGAACTTGATGTCTATTCATGCCATATGGTGTTTGTGATTCAAGCGCCACATTTAGCAACCAACCAATATATCATCTAAGGAGGGTAATAGGGCGGGTATGGGCCAGGTTTTTTCTAAACCCATGATCCGCTTCATAAAGGAAATCATAAATGTGTAACCACTGGGTTTACCCATTGGGTTACCACCACACCCTAAAGTGCAACAAAATTAAATTAAATATTGAAATATTTAAAGATAACTCATAAATTAAATATCAAATAAACAACTTAATTTATAAAAAAAGACACGGGAGAGCTGAGTAAGTCAAAATAGCCACATTCATTGTTCATTTAACAGAAAATAAGCATACATAAGGCGTAAATAAACAAATAAATATCTCATAAATCATACAAAATATCCTAAAAATTATTTATATTAAAATAAAGTATCATCACCAAGGTGAGGGGTGTGGACTATTTTAAATAGCTTGTTTAGTGTTATGTATTTATTAAATTATAAAAATATTTATGTATTTAATATATACGAGTCGGGTTAGGAATGAGTTTAGCAAAACTCTTTATCCGCTTAAGACCTTCTAAAACCCTTTGGACTGGAATTTTAGCGGGTTCGACCGAGGCGGGTTTTATGATGTTCGGGTTTAAACCCACCCCATTGCCATTCCTAATTTCATTTTATGTTTTCTTTTTTTTTTTTCTTTTTTTATTCAAATTTCAAATGATTATAACTTATTCGCCTTAAATTCGTTTCATGAAAAATATACTAATTTTCTTTTTAACAACCTTTAATTTAACGTCCATATTGCATATATACTTATGTTTTTTTAAGTTTATTCTTATATAATCTGACATCTCACATATGTTTATTTTGTAACAATAAAGTGAGATTTTTGGAGGAAAATATTTAATTTGAAAAAAAAAATGATTATTTAGACTAGATTATCTTAATTTATTTTTTACATGATTATGTTTACACGAATTTGTCGGATTTACATTAATTTTTGGTAAAAAATAGTTGTACTACTCTAAATAATTTACAATTAGATAATTTGTGAAAATAAAAACTATGTAAACAATAAAATTACAAGCCCATTATATCTAATTACAGTTATTTATCAGTCTAAATGATTATTAATAACAACTTAGTTACAGTTATTGAAATTGAAAAGAAACAACTTTTTATATAGAAAATAAATTGCAACACACTTATGTCTTTCTATTCTGAGTCTACAAGATATGTATTGTTTTCTCATATAAGTTGGCGTGAATTTGGTTGATCTCATATGTATGCTTTCGGTAGTATTTAGAGAGAGTTGAGAGAAAGAATGTATAGAGAGAGGAGAAGATACGAGAGTGTAGTGAAAAACTTACTTAACCTTATGAGAGTTAAATAGTTAAATACCTTTTACCTTGGGACTGGCATAATGGTAATTTTGGTATAATTAGGGTTACCATTGAGCCTAGGCCTGCAATGGGCCTCTTTATTTGGTCTTAGGCTTATGATAATTGTTTACATGAAATGGGCTCAATGTGATATACCCAAAATCGTGGGTTTGGGCCGTCCATTCGGGTTTCTTAGGGGGGTATAATTCATTATGGCACTAATGTCCCCACTTACTACTCCGAGTAAGGAGGCACGAAGTTATCTCGGAGTGAATAATTCCTATCTTGTCAAGTGGGCACTGGAGTTTTAGGAAGTTAATGAGATCGGGGAAGACATGAACTTCAACCTAAGGAGTAAATGAGACTAGGGAAGACCCGAACACAAACTTAAGTAGTAAATGAGATCGGGGAAGATTCGAACACAAATATATGGAGTAAATGAGATCGGGGAAGACCCGTACTCAAATATATGAAGTAAATGAGCTGGGGAAAGACCCGAACTCAAACTTAAGTAGTAAATGAGCTCAGTAAAGACCAAAAATAAATATGTGAAGTAAATGAGCTCGAGGAATACACGAACTCAAATATATGAAGTAAATGAGACCAGGGAAGACCTGAACTTAAACTTAAGTAGTAAATGAGATTAGGTAAGATCCAAACTCAGTTGTGTGAAGTAATGAGATCAGGGAACACCCCAACTCAAATATATGAAGTAAATGAGCTCGGGGAAGACCCAAACTCAAACTTAAGTAGTAAATGAGATCGGGAAGACCCAAACTCAAACATATGAAGTAAATGAGATAGGAGAAGACTCGAACTCAAACATATGAAATAAATGAGATCGGGGAAGACCCGTACTCAAACATAAGTAGTGAACGAGATTGGGGAAGGAAACTCAACATTGATGAGTTAGTGAGATCGGGAAGAATGAATTCACCTTCAAGACATATTGAGATCGGGGGAACCCGAACTCAAATTTTATAAATTAGCAAGATCGTGAAGAACGAACTCACCTTCAAGAAGTATTGAGATCGGGGAAACCCGAACTAAAATTTGATAAGTTGGTGAGTTCGTGAAGAATGAACTCACTTTCAAGAAATATTGAGATCGGGGAAACCCGGACTTAAATTTAGTAAGTTGGTGAGATCATGAAGAACGAACTCACCTTCAAGAAACATTGAGATTGGGGAAACCCAAACTCAAATTTGATAAGTTAGTGAGATCATGAAGAACAAACTCACCTTCAAGAAGTATTGAGATCGGGGAAACCCGAACTCAAATTTATAAAGTTGGTGGGGTCGTGAAGAACTATCACACCCTGATTTTCATAGCTTTAAATAAAAATCATTTAAAGGGATATGAGCTACATCACATGTTTTGAACTTATACAACTTGTCTGATCAATTAAAAAGACAAATTTGAAAGTAAAATAACAAAATTTCGGAAAAAACTCAATTTGAAACATCTTTGAATAGAATATTTTTGCCAAAGCTTAATTTAAATAAAATTAAATAAGTTGACTCAAAACTTTTTATACTAGAACATCAATAGAAACCCTTTCTTTTGCTCAAAATCAAACATCAGTATAAATCACTTTTTGACCTGAAATAAATTGAGAAGTAATTCTTTGACTCTTTGACAACCTTTTGACCATAACATCCACCACCTCCTCGTACCACGACCCAACTCCAATGGCCTGTAGAAACTGAAATGGAATGGGAAGAGCAAACCACAAGCTCAGTGGGGACATGTTTGTCAATCTTTAAATACAAATCATGTAATAATTAATGAATGCATACAACACACTGTAAAATAGATGTTAGCATAGCCAGCACATAACATAGCATATCATAACCCTATTGCCTATCATAGCATAACACAACACATAACATAGCATAGCATAGAATGTAATTAACCTGTTGTCGATTGCCTAGCATAACACAACACAAAGCATAACATAGCATAGTATATAGCATGTTGCCTATAGCCTATGGAATGTTGTGCTTAGACATTAACATCACAATCAAAGAATTTAAAATATATAAACAACCCATCGTTTAGAATTATCCTCACCTTGAAAAGGATGAAACTTGGAATGTAGATGCAAGATGTCCTATTGTCCATAGCCTTTTCATAGTCTCGTTGCTCCTTCCACTTAGACATGCATGAACCTATATTATTCTTATATATATATGGGATTTAGAAATAGGAATTTAGGGTTGGGTAGAAGCTTTAGGAAATTTTAAATGAAATATAGAATTTGTAGGAATATATTTGTTGCGTAGTAATTAAATCATTTTTACATTATAAACGACATAGAAAAAAACTTTGAAAATTTACTAGTAGCTAATAGACACATTTAAAATGATCATATTAAAATTCAATTTTTTTTCAAGAAGTATAACTATGGATTCTGAATTCTTAAAACCGGATTTGTTGAAACTGAAAAATATTATGCAGCGGTAGAAAAACTTATATAAATAAAACAACTACCCATTAGATCCTTTCCAAATTTTATATAAAGATAGAAGACATGTTTATGAAATACATATATAAAAATCATAATTTTTGAATAATTTTAAATATATACCGAATTTTATAAATCGGAACAGAGAGATATTCAGATTCTGCATTGAGGTAGTAGAAAATTCATATAAAATAAGTACATTCTCAATAGATCTGAAATTCTTACAGAACATCACAGGTATAAAGATACACTACATAGCAAAATTTTATAATTTTTGGAAATATTTAGACAGGGGAACGAAATTTAAAACGAAATACCTGTCTATTTGAAGGAGTTGAGATTTAGGCACAAAGTCGGCAGAAGAAAATACTTGGGATGACATGAATGAATTTTTATTGATAAAATAAGGATATTTGGTGGTGGTATTGGTTTATGAGAGGAATCCCATATATATAGATTATATCCTAGGATTTTAGGACTCCTAATTGGAGTAGAACTTGTTCTCTAAGTAAAATCAGGGGCTTTAGCTTGATTTTAGAACATGGTCTCAATAATTATTAGACCCTAAAATAATATGGAGTTCACTATAGTAATAAAAATATTTTATGATTGTTCCAAGAATGACCTCACCTTCGAGAAATATTGAGATCGGGGAAACCCGAACTCAAATTTAATAAGTTGGTGAGGTCGTGAAGAACGAACTCACCTTCGAGAAATAATGAGATCAGGGAAACTCAAACTCAAATTTAATAAGTTAGTGAGATTGTGAAGAACGGACTCACCTTCGAGAAATATTGAGATCGGGGAAACCCGAACTTAAATTTGATAAGTGAGTGAAGTCGCGAAGAATGAACTCACCTTAAAAAAGTACTGAGATCGGGTAAACCCGAACTCAAATTTAATAAGTTGGTGAGGTCATGAAGAACGAACTCACCTTAAAAACCCTGAACTCAAACTTGATAAGTTAGTGAGATCATGAAGAACAAACTCACCTTCAAGAACTATTCAGATCAGGGAAACCCGAACTCAAATTTAATAAGTTGGTGAGGTCGTGAAGAACGAACTCACCTTCGAAAAATATTAAGATCGTGGAAACCTAAACTCAAATTTAATAAGTTAGTGAGATCGTGAAGAACGAACTCACCTTCAAAAATTATTGAGATCGGGTTACTCAAATTTGATAAGTTAGTAAGATCGTGAAGAACGAACTCCCCTTCAAGAAATATTGAGATCGGGGAGATCTGAACTAAAATTTAATAAGTTGGTGAGGTCATGAAGAATGAACTCACCTTCCAGAAATATTAAGATAGGGGAAACTCGAACTCAATTTGATAAGTTAGTGAGATCGTGAAGAACGAACTCATCTTCAAGAAGTATTGAGATCGAGGAAACTCGAACTTAAATTTGATAAGTTAGTGAGATCTGAAGAACGAACTCGCCTTTGAGAACTATTGAGATCAGGGAAACCTGAACTCAAATTTAATAAGTTTGTGAGGTCGTGAATAACGAACACACCTTCGAGAAATATTGAGATCGGGGAAACCCGAAGTCAAATTTGATAAGTTAGTGAGATCGTGAAGAACGAACTCACCTTCAAGAAGTAAAGTAATCGTACTACCCCAAACTTGGTTACTTTATGCAACCATAAAGTAACCATTAGGATAGTTCTTTCTCCTGGGCATTTTGCATAGTCTTCCAGACTTGCTAAGTTCTCAAGTTGTTTGTTTCTCTTTCTTATTTTTTCTTCAAACTATTGAAAATAGGGTCGTGGATGGATAGTGGTAGGTATAATACCCTACTCCCCCCTTAAAACTTGACCACTTTAATCGAAGCTGAAGTGGCCAATCTGTGAGAGTTCCTTTTTCGTGGTTACTCTTGCACGATCTTTGGGAGTTCATGATTTATGTGAAAATCAAAGCTTGAAGGTCAGTGCAAGGTTAGTGTTTGCTTCTTGATACCTAGTTATGACTTGATGCCTGGTTCGAGGCCAAGGCTTGATGCCTGATTAAGACTAGTTATTAATGCCTTGTTAAGACTAGGGCTTCTTGCTTGGTGCAAGACCAAGGCTTACTGCCTGGTTTAGACCAGGAATTCATGGTTGGTTAAGACCAAGGTTTAATGTTTGGTTAAGACTAGGGCTAAATGTCTGGTAAGACCAGGGCTTCTACTTGGTTAAGACCAAAGCTTAATGCCTGGTTAAGACCAGGGCTTCGTGCTTGGTTAAAACCAAAGTTTCATGCCTGGTTAAGACCAGGGTGTCTACTTGGTTAAGACTTGGGCTCCTGCTTGGTTAAGACCACAACTTAATGCCTAGTTAAGACATAGTTTAATGCCTAGTTAAGACCAAGGCTTCATGCTTGGTTAAGACCAATGCGTAATGCCTGGTTAAGACCAGGGCGTTCTTTGTGCCAGAGTAAATCTGGACTTTTCACGGATTTATCCATGCTAGACATTCAATAATTAAATTTTCTATTGCATAACAGTGTGTTTGACAACATAAATTTCATTATCATGCAATATGCATATCTATTAAAATTTTGGGCTATTCACCATATTTATTAAACCATATGGGTTTCAAGAATTATTTCTCAAGTCCAGTAGAGACTATCAAGATCACACACTGTCAATTCATTAATTTTAACATTTAATGTCTAATATGCCATTAGAAAATTATCACAAGAAACAACATAGATGCATTTTATTCCAATAATCAATGCATTTAATGTCTTCCCACCATGCATGATCTATTCTATGTCCAAAAGCCAATTTAATTAAAGGTATTTTTGGGAAATCGGAATTGGCTTTACAAAGGCCAAAGATGTATTCATATTAAGCAATTTAATGATCACGTAAAATACATGTCAAGGACTACATCCATTGCATCCCATGCATTCATAGAGAGCAGCTCGTGAAAAAATAGAATTCAATTCAGCATGTACAAAAGCTAATTTAACAGATAAGCAGTAATTAGAAATAAATCATAAAGATGAGAGAGGATGCCCAAAGTCGATAATCCAGGCTCAGAGGGTCCAAAATCCATAGCTCGACAGCCCGTTTCATAAGTTTGCAATATACAGTGAGTGTGATTCAAGAGAGAGAAAACAACATAATTCTGCTAATGCTGAGGCTTGAAATGGGATCTATTTTATCCCAAATGATGTTTCTAAATAAACAGACTCACAAACAACCAAATGAAAATATATTTTGTTCCATGGATTTTGCTCCATTGTTGGTTGTGAGAATCATAGGGGGAGTGAGTAGATGCGATGAATTTGTCACAGAATATTTACAATGGCGGGATGGATCTTCCCATCGCATCTCAAAATGGAAGAGATCGTTTTCCAAAGATGGAACCACTGTAGTGCCATAATGAAGCCAGCTCCGGTACTACGAAGAACTGGTTTGCCAAAGATGATTTCGGTTTGGGCCTCTTCTTCGGTCTTCAACTTCAGAGTGTAGGTGGTTCAACTCTCGATAGATTGGTCCTGCAAAAACCACATCGGGGGAGGGCTCTGGCGCAGGGACTCTGATGGTCAAGTCCGTTGGTGTAAATTTGGTTGATCTCATATGTATGCTTTTGGTAGTATTTAGAGAAAGTTGAGAGAAAGAATATAGAGAGAGATGAGAAGATACAAGAGTGTAATGAAAAACTTACTTAACCTTATGAGAATTAAATAATAAATACAGTTTACATTGCGGTATAATAGTAACTTTGGTGTGATTAGGGTTACCATTGGGCCTAGGCTTGCAATGGGCCTCTATATTTGGTCTTGGGCTTATGGTAATTGTTTACATGAAATGGGCTCTATGTAATACACCCAAAATTGTGGGTTTGGGCCATCAGTTCGCTTTTCTTAAAGGGTGTAATCCATTATGGAACTACATTAAAAAAATACACAAAAATTGCAGAAAAGGCTCCTTTAGTAAGGATAAAAGAGTAAAATTACAAAAAGGGGCGCTTGGGGTCATAAGTTGTTGAGTCGAGCTCCTCGTATGCGCTCGACTCGGTCTTCTCGCAATTCCTGGAGAACATCAGTGTAGAATCAGCTCTTGGCTCGAACATAAAAGTTGTAGGTCCTCGTCGCGCAGTCGAATAGCATCTTAAATCGCTTGAATTTGAGTCCGTATGAGAAAGTTATTTCAGAAATACGGAGAAGGCGTGCTGAAAATGGACAAAACCGGCCAACCGATCAACTATCGCTCCGGCGGAGAGAGGTGGCAACGCACTGGAATTGCTGTCGCTCCGGTAGTTGTCCAGCAGTCCACCCTCTTGCCCTTCTTTTTTCTTCATATCTTCTTTCATCGCCATTTTGGGCCTCTTCCTCTCGTCTTCTCGACCTGATCCCTTTACGACTTTTGTTTGAAACTCAATGAACTTCGAGTCAAGATTTTTTAGGATATTATTTGGGCCCATTTGGGCCTCGATATGTGGGTTGGAATGGGGAAACACGTGCAATTAACCTCTTATTTCGTTTTTTATCATTTTGAGGTCTTTCCACCCATTTTCTCGTATTGACTCCTTCATGAATTTTGTCTGTGACTTGGAGAACTTCAATTTGGGCATGACCCCAGCCTATTTTAGGCTGCAGGATGTGGGCCAGAGTGAGAAAATTGATGCAATCGCCTTCTTGATCTCTTGGATTTTTCTAATCTTCAAAAGATGACTAAAAAACGCCTAAAAGCGCATCAAATCATATCAAAAAGGAAAATCAACCCGGAAATATACTTAAATGTGAAATCACACTTATACATGATGTTAGAGTTTGTGGTTCAAACTCTTATCTTTGATTTATTTTTATTTTGCCTTTTATATACATTTTATGTTTTAATTAAGACTATAATTATGGATATTTTGAATGTCAATTTACCAACAATGATGCAGAGAGATCTGATCAAATATGAAGAGTTGAAGACCTAGTCCAAAAGTTGTTCATGAAGTTGGGCGACCGATTTGGTCTCCAACAAGCAAGACTAAGTCTGCCTCGCTCCATCAAGTCACCTATTCGAACGTGTAGCAGCCACCAACTAACGGCCCCAACTGTAAGGAGTGGTGGTTAGTGAAGAGTGTTCTCCAAGTACAAGTTGCCTATAAATAAGACTTCAACTATCAACAAGAGATAACAATTTCATAGGAGAAAACATACTAGTCTGTATGTTGAGCTGTGTAGTCTAGAGGGTTTACTCATTCGTCTATCCAACCTAAAGTGTTCTGTTTTTGTAACATTCAGATTCCTCACGAATCTGAATCACTTTTTTTAGAATATTTGTTAGGATAGTTTTAGTAGGTTATTTGGTCCTCTAGATATTTTCTAGTCGCCCATTGAGACGTTAGAATTCGTGTAGTGTAAATCGAAGTCTATCACAATTTACTTTCAGAATATTTTTGTAATTGACAAGTATATAGTGAGTTTTTTCACTCTGAAGGCACCCACAAGTGATATAAGTCTTGTGGAAAAATTTAATTGTGTTTGTCATATTTGTTTTCGTTGTGTTGTACTCTAGATTGGGTAAACCTCATACCTACCCTCTGATTGTTTTGGACAACACACTTTCAATTGGCACCAAAGCCATCGGTTGACACAATAAGCGTGATTTTGATAGTCTGTTGTCACAATGGACACTACCACAGCAATAAGACTTCCAGTCTTGGACTGTTCCAATTACGACTATTGGAAGATTCCGCTGAGGAATCACATCAAGTCGATTCATGTGAGAGCATGGACGGTTTTCGTAGAAAGCTGGAGGTTGCCTATGATCACTAATCGTGATGGTAAAAGAATAAAAAATCCTGAAGATCAGTGGAATCGAGATGAGATTGATCCTCCTAACTACAATGAACGAGCACTCAATGCAATCACTCTCGCGGTGGAGATAAATATGTTTAGGTTAGTAAAACCATGCAAAACGGGAAAAGATGTTAGGGATATTCTCCAATGTCATTGTGAGGGTGCTGACAGTGTAAGACAGTCTCAATTGAGAATGGTCACGGATCGGTTTGAGAACATCCTGATGGAAGAAAATGAGTCCATCCAAAGCTATTTCAATAATATTCTTGAAATAGCTAATGAGGCCTTGGACTTGGGAGAAGGCATTAGCAACAAGAATCTTGTTTCTAAAGCTATTCATTCACTTCCTGATTTCTTCAACGTCAAGGTTTCTTCTATTGAAGAAGCCCATAATACGGCCATGATGGAGCTCACTACTCTTATGAGCATCCTTCAAACCTATGAGATGAACATGAACCATCAAAAGAAACTGTACAAGGGAAAACATGTGGCCTTGCAAGTTCAAGATGGAGAGTCTTCCAAGGAACCCATAGCCTCAAATGAAGAAGACGATGAGGAACAGGAAGGAATAGGTGAGGAGACTGATGTAGCCCTACTAACTCGCAAGCTCCATTCAATAATGAGGAAGCTGAAAAGCAAGTCTACAAATGAACCATGATCTTTGGCTCAAAAGGGATCTCCATCAAAGAGGTTGCTTCCAGTGTCGACCCCACCGGTTAGAAGAGCTTTTTCAGATCAACCAGGGCACGAATCTAGAAACGTGGATTATGTTCAATGTCGGGCATGCAAGAGATATGGCCACTACGCAAATGAATGTGGCAATATTCTTCGCAGATACGACAAACCTAACTAGGTTTCTTAAGTGATGACGATGAGTTAGAGCTTGAAGCTTTAATCGATCAAACAACCTTGCTTTCAACCTTAGAAGGGGTGCTTCTCACTGGATGACATTGAAGCTGAGTCAGAGGTTGACTCGACCTATCACTTAGTCTCAGGTAAGTATGACTCTAGTTACTATCTCAACCTATTTTGTTTCAACACCCCTGTTGAAAAGGAATCAGAAGAGGAGATAGATGATGAAACAATCGAGCAATCGAGATAATTGAAGAAATGAAGGTGATGTACTTGGAGCTGCTCAAGAAATGGAATCAACAAAGTCGTGACATGGTTAAGTTGAACGAATAGAAAGATAATCTCCGTGAACTGGTGAAAAGGTTGGAAGTACTCCTGACTACAAAGAATATTGAACTCGAAACTGCAAAGGAGAAATTGTAAGAAGCATCTGGAATCTTCAAAAGGTTGAATTCAGGTACTTTTAAACTCAGTGAAGTCTTATCTATTGGTAGAAATAATCATGTCAGACTAGGATACACTTAATCTAGGGAAACTAGCATAGTAAGTAGTAATGGACTTCCTCTTGTTTGAGAAGGTAAGAACTGTGTTAATGTGAAAACTAATAGATGACCTAAGAAATCGAAAGATAAAAAAAAAAAAAAGGATGTTTTTATGGCATTACGGCTTAACCCTTAGTCATATTAAACCTTTTTGTGAAAAAATGAAATCTGATGCGAAAAAAAGGGTAAGGGGTTGACTCAGAGGTTACACAACCCCCCATCTGGCCAGATTGTCCAAAAACCTAACCTTAAGCCAAAATAATTGTGGATTCGAAATCTGATTTAGTATGCAATGTTGCATTTACTGCTTTAAGAACTAACATCTCAAACTCAAGGTACTTTGATAGTGGTAGTTCTTGCCACATGAAGGGAAATAAGAATTTCCTTGTTAATTATGTACCATGTGTTGCAGGTCGTGTGTCCTATGGAGGAGGTTCCAGTGGACAAATAGTTGATAAAGGAACGTTGAATGTTCCAGGTTATCCTAAACTGCATAATTTATATCATATGAAACGATTGTTTGCTAATTTGATTAGTATTAGCCAATTATATGATGATTATCTACAAGTTAAGTTCATCCAAAGCACATGTGATGTCTTTGAGCGATCTAACACACGTGCTATGCGAAGATCAGCTGACAATTGCTACCTCGATCGAGAGTTGAGGTGCAATAGAGCCCATATAGATGACACGATCTTGTGGCACCAAAAAATGGGACATGTGAACTTTAGGAATTCAGACAGACTGGTGAAATTTAAAGTTGTAATAGGTATCCCTAAACTATAGAAGAAACCGAATTTTGTCTATGGTGATAGCGAGAAAGACAAAGAGACTCGAGTCAGCCATAAGGTTGCCCAACACCCAGGTCAACCGATTGTTACCACTCGCTGTTTTGAATTACTTTACATGGATCTTATGGGTGCTGTGGAAGTTGAAAGTTTAGGTGTGTGTGCTGTATCTTGAACGATCGTGAAAACCTTTCAAAATTTGATTCTAAAAGCGACAAGGGCATTTTTCTTGGATATGCCACAAATAGTCATGCATATAGGATCTATAACTTGAGAACTAGATGCATTCAAGAATCTGTAAGTGTTGTGTTTGATAACTATGTTGATGCTACAGGAAAGATAAAACAAGATGATACAGAATATATTATCGATGATCCCAAAGGGATTGAAAATGAGACTGAAATCGATGCAGCAAACGACCCAACTGCTAGGTCAACCCCTGTCAATTAAATCGAACTCAACGAAGAAAGCAATGATGATCCTGATCCAAATCTTCAGGTAACAATTCGTCGTGATCCACCTGCTCGAGTAAGGTGTAGATGTCAATTCAATTTCATCAAGTGGACATGTCTTGTAGTAGAGATTGAGAAGAATCAGGAACCGGGTTTAGGTTGGGAAGAACCGGGCCAGAAAGTCGGGTTTAAAGTAGTTCAGTTTTGGAAGAACCAGAGTTGTGACGGTTATAACAGAATTATGCAACGGTTTTGAACCGTTGCATGTGAAACCGTTGTCAAAGGCGCGTAACCAGTTTTTAAAGCAGTTGAAACAGAATTGCTTCCAGCTTCAAAAGCTTCTTGATTCGAGCTTAGTTCTATATATACATTTGTTCCACTTGTAAAGACGAGTTGATACACGTATTTTTCCCTCTGTAAACACTACACAATCATTAGAATTAGAAAGCTAGGGTTCTTAAGCTCAATTCGATTTGTGAATTGGGGCTTCTGGTTTTCTGGGATATTTCTTGTAATTGATTGTTCAGTGGAGTGAATTGAGGTATATAGAGCCTCCGTGGATGTAGGTCACATTGATCGAACCACGTAAAAGCTTTGTGTTCTTCATTTGGTTTCTGGTTTTGCGTTCGGTTTTGTTTGGCCGTTTTTCAATTCATTTTTCATTCTTTTCTGGATTGAATTCGTTTGTGTGTGTGTTGTAAGTGATTGAAATCTTAACAAGTGGCGCTGTCTGTGGGAAACAATACACACACACTCAAAGAAGAAGAAAGAATGGCTGGAGTAAAGATGGATGTGGAGAAGTTTTCAGGTAAGAATGACTTCTCACTCTGGAAGATCAAAATGAATGCAGTACTGATTCAAAATGGCCTAGACTCTGCACTTCTTCCTGTTGATCAATGGCCTGATGCTGAGAAATCCAAGTTTCCAGAATTGGACAAGAAGAGCTTAAGTCTGATATTCTTATGTCTGGGTGATAAACCCTTGAGGGAGGTATCAAGGTGCAAGAATGCAGTGGAGGCATGGGGAAAACTGGAGGAACTCTATCAATCAAAGTCTATATCCAACAAACTATTTCTGAAGCAGAAATTAATGTCCTTCAAAATCACTGATGATAAGGTTATTTCTGATCAACTTGATGAGTTTGTCAAGATGATTGATGAATTAGAAGATCTGGGGGTGAACTTGGAGGATGATGATAAGGTTCTAATGGTGCTGAATGTTCTGCCAAAGTCCATGGAAAGTTTTAAAGATGCACTGATGTTTGGAAGGGATGGAAAAATCAGCTATGAATCCATCCTATCAGCATTGAAGACAAAGTGTTTTCAAAATCAGGGAGAAAAGGGCTCTACACAAGCTGGAGAAGGTTTGAACATTAAGTTCAAAAAGAATTTCCAAAAGAAGAAGTTCCAGGGATTTAAAGATAACAAATCTGGAACTCAGAATGCAAAGAAACAAGGAGACTGGGTTGAAACCAGAAAATGTTTCAAATGCAAACAAGCTGGACATTTGAAGAAGGACTGTCCACAAAAGAAGAAGAAGCAGGAAAATCAGAGGGCAGAAGTAGCTATGACTGAGCATCAAGAAGACACTCCAGAAGTCTTAAACATCACAGACACAAAAATGGAAAATGAATGGGTTCTTGATACTGGGTGTTCATTCCATATGTGTCCCAATGAATCCTGGTTCAAGGATTTACAGAAAGAAGATGGTGGATGTGTATTACTGGGAAATGACCACTCCTGCAGAGTTAAAGGCATAGGATCAGTTCAAATAAAAATGCATGATGGAGTCATCAGAACTGTTTCTCAAGTAAGGTATGTTCCTGGACTAAAGAGAAATCTCCTATCCCTTGGTTCTCTTGTGGCAAATGGATGTCAGTTCAATTCACTAGATGGTTATCTTCACATCACTAAACACAACAAGTTGGTAATCAAAGGAAGGCAACATAATGGCCTGTTTATTTTGATTGGATCACCTGTGATAGGATGTGCTGAATCTGTAATAAGCAGAGAAGATGTTATGAAGTGGCATAGGAGACTGGGTCATATTGGAGAGAAAGGATTGAAGGAGTTATCAAAGAAGGGCATCATTGGTGAAATGGGAAATAGAACACTGGATTTCAGTGACAAGTGTGCTCTAGGAAAAGCCAAGAAGCTGCCCTATGCTAAAGGGATACATTCTACTCAAGAGACACTTGATTATGTACACTCTGATATATGGGGGCCTTCAAGAACAGAAACACATGGAAGAGGAAGGTATTTCATGTCCATCATTGATGATTACAGTAGAAAAACATGGGTATTTGTTTTAAGGAACAAGAGTGATGCATTTCTTAAGTTTAAAACATGGTTGAGTCAGGTGGAAAACCTAAGAGGGAAGAAACTAAAACATCTGAGGACAGACAATGGCTTGGAATATCTATCTACTGAATTCACAGGGTTTTGTGAAGAAAAGGGCATCACAAGGCACAGAACTGTCCCACTAAACCCCCAACAAAATGGGGTTGCTGAAAGATTTAACAGAACTGTGCTGGAAAGAGTTAGATGTATGCTGATTGATGCTGGATTACCTAAATCATTCTGGGGAGAAACAATAAACACTGCATGCTATTTGATCAACAGGTCACCATCATCAAGTCTAGGAATTAAAACTCCAGAAGAAGTGTGGAGTGGAAAGGTACCAAACTACTATGACTTAAGAGTGTTTGGTTGTCTGGCCTATGCTCACATTAGGCAAGACAAACTTGAGGCAAGAGCACAGAGATGTGTATTCCTAGGATATCCTGAGGGCATAAAAGGCTACAGGTTATGGTGCATTGAACAGGGAAACCAGAAGCTCTTGATAAGTAGAGATGTAAGGTTCAATGAGGATGTGATGGGATACAACTCTACTGGAAGTCAAGAGGAAGCTGATGGTGCTGTGGAACCTGAAAGAATTTCTATTCAGGTGGAGCTTAATGAGGAACAGATACCACCAGAGAAGAATACTCAAGCTCAACAAGAAGATGACAGTTCATCAGAATATGAAGAGAGTCACACTGAGATTGCAAATCTCAGAACTTATAGCATAGGAAGGGACAGGCCAAGAAGACAAATCCAAAGGCCTGATTTCTATGGACAAGCTGGAAGTATATATTATGCATTGAGTATAGCAGAAGACTTGGAGTTTCAAGAGCCTAGTAGTTTCAAGGAAGCAATAAGTTCCAGTGAGAGTGAACACTGGATAGGGGCCATGATGGAAGAAATGGAATCTCTGGAGAGAAGCCAAACCTGGAAGCTGGTAGACAAACCAAGAGGGCAGAAGCTAGTTAGTTCAAAATGGATCTACAAGAAAAAGGTAGAGGCTGGAAAAGCTGATAAAATCAGATACATAGCAAGGCTGGTGGCCAGGGGCTTCACACAAAGAGAAGGTATTGATTATAATGAGGTGTTTTCTCCAATAGTGAAGCATTGCTCTATCAGGTTACTTTTATCAAAGGTAACTCAAGAAGACATGGAACTACAACAGTTAGATGTCAAGACAGCATTCCTGCATGGTGATCTAGTTGAAAAGATATACATGAAGCAACCTGAGGGCTTTGTGATTCCAGGAAATGAAGAGAAGGTCTGTTTTCTCAGGAAGTCACTTTATGGGTTGAAATAGAGTCCCAGGCAGTGGAATAAGAAGTTCAATGAGTTCATGGTTAGTGCAGGATTCATAAGAAGCTTATATGACAACTGTGTATACTTTACCAAAGGTTCAAGAGTTGAACAAGTGTTTCTGCTGTTATATGTGGATGATATGCTCATTGCCAGTAAGAGTATTGATAAGATACAACAGCTAAAGGAAAGACTGAGTTCAAAATTTGACATGAAGAATCTTGGGGAAGCCAGGAAGATTCTGGGAATGGACATCATAAGAAGAAGAAAGACTGGGACATTATGGCTCTCACAAAAACAATATTTACAGAAGGTTGTGGAGAGATTTCACATGCATGAGTCAAGATAAGTATCCCAGTTAATCTACAAACTAAGCTGTCCAAGGATCAGTGCCCTAAGACATCAGCTAAGGAGATTCACATGAAGAATGTTCCATATGCCAGTGGTGTTGGCAGTTTGATGTATGGAATGATATGTAGCAGGCCAGACTTGGCCTATAGTGTGTCTCTGGTAAGCAGGTATATGTCAAATCCTGGAGAATCACATTGGGAAGCTTTGAAGCAGGTTTTAAGATATCTGAAAGGATCTGTCAGTATGGGGTTAAAGTTCCAGAAACAAGAAGCTAGTACTATACCTTTGGTTGGATATGTTAATGCAGACTTTGCTGGAAACTTATATACTAGGAAATCTATTGCAGGGTATGTCTTTACTTTGTATGGAACAACTGTAAGTTGGAAGAGTGTGCAACAGTCTGTAGTTGCATTATCAACAACTGAGGTAGAATTTATTGCCTTAACTGAGGCAATCAAGGAAGCTCTGTGGCTCAAGGGAATCCTCAAGGACTTGGGGATAAGACAAGAATGTGTTACTATTCAATGTGATAACCAAAGTGCTCTTCACTTGGTGAAACATCAAGCTTTTCATGAGAGGTCTAAGCATATTGATGTTAGACTTCATTTTTCAAGAGATATAATTGAAGTTGGGTCTGTTGAAGTGAAGAAAGTGCATACTATGGATAATGCAGCAGATTTTCTGACTAAGGTAGTTCCTAGGAGTAAGATGGTTCATTGCTCAAGCCTGATAAGGTTTGAACAATGCAGTTAAAACCTGGAGGTGACAAGGCAGGTTGAGGTGATGAAGTGCACTTGAATTCACTGAGGTGGATATTTGTAGATGTCAATTCAATTTCATCAAGTGGACATGTCTTGTAGTAGAGATTGAGAAGAATCAGGAACCGGGTTTAGGTTGGGAAGAACCGGGCCAGAAAGTCGGGTTTAAAGCAGTTCAGTTTTGGAGGTTGTTGAAGAACTGGAGTTGTGACGGTTATAACAGAATTATGCAACGGTTTTAAACCGTTACATGTGAAACCGTTGTCAAAGGCGCGTAACCAGTTTTTAAAGCAGTTAAAACAGAATTGCTTCCAGCTTCAAAAGCTTCTTGATTCGAGCTTAGTTCTATATATACATTTGTTCTACTTGTAAAGATGAGTTGATACACGTATTTTTCCCTCTGTAAACACTACACAATCATTAGAATTAGAAAGCTAGGGTTCTTAAGCTCAATTCGATTTGTGAATTGGGGCTTCTGGTTTTCTGGGATATTTCTTGTAATTGATTGTTCAGTGGAGTGAATTGAGGTGTATAGAGCCTCCGTGGATGTAGATCACATTAATCGAACCATGTAAAAGCTTTGTGTTCTTCATTTGGTTTCTGGTTTTGCATTCGGTTTTGTTTAGCCATTTTTCAGTTCATTTTTCATTCTTTTCTGGATTGAATTCGTTTGTGTGTGTTTTGTAAGTGATTGAAATCTTAACATAAGGAATGACCATCCTTTGACTCAAGTGATAGGACAAGTAGGAGAAAGAGTGGGAACCAGATACATGGTAAGACGGGTATGCATGTCATCCACTTACAATGAGGTATATCTTTCTGCTTTGTTTCTCTAATTGAACTTAAGAATGTTGTTGAAGCTCTTAAAGATCATTTTTTGGATAAATTTCATGCATGAGGAACTTGAACATTTCACTTGTGATGATGTTTGGAATCTTCTGCCTAGGCATGTAGATTCTAATGTTATCGGTACCAAATGGATCCTTAAGAATAAATCAGATGAATCTAGCAAAGTAATTTGTAATAAGGCACGTCTAGTAGCTCAAGGCTATACACATGTTGAGGGGGTGGACTTTGATGAAACCTTCACACTGTGGCAAGAATTGAGTCAATCAGACAACTTCTTGCAATAGCGTGTCATATTGGGATTACATTGCAATAAATGGATGGCAAGGCTGTTTTCTTAAATGGAAGGTTAAATGAAGAATTCTATGTTAAGCAACCAAAAGAATTTGAGGATCCTGCTAAATCAAACCATGTTTATAGGCTTAAAAAGGCCTTATACGGTTTAAAACAAGCACCTCGGGCTTGGTATGGTCGCTTAACAGAAGTCCTCATTGAGTTTGTTTTTGTTAGAGGGGAGATTGGTAAGACCTTATTCATCAAATGAACCAATATATCCATTATTGTTGCTTAAATCTATGTAGATGATATAGTGTTTGGCTCATCGTTGAGAGATCTCCTTAATGAATTTGTGAAAGTTGTGTCTTCCACATTTGAAATGAGCATGGTAGGCGAATTATCTTTTTTCCTAGGCTTACAAATAAAACAAATGTCTAATGGAATTTTCATGTCACAAAGCAAATATGCTAGGAATTTGATTAAATGGTTCAATTTAGATAGTGCTAAACTCATGAGAACTCATATGGGTTCTAGCCAAAAGGTCTGTAAGGACAGTGTCGGAGAGGAGGTTGACCAACCCTATACCGATTTATGATTAGGAGTTTACTTTATCTAATAAGAGGTTGACCAAACATCATGTATAGTGTGTGTTTATATGCTCGCTATCAAGCCTGTCCTCCTAAAGAGTCTCATCTGAAGGTTGTAAAGCGAAGCATAACGTATGTTACAGGTACAGTTGACTTAGGAATTTGGTCCACCAAGAACACCAACCTTGTTGGCTACACCGATGTTAGCTGGGTAGGTGATTTAGATGATAGAAAAAGTCCAAGTGGTGGTTGCTTCTATCTTGGTAATAACCTTGTTTTATGGCATAGTCATAAATAAAATTGTGTAACACTTTCCACTACTGAATCTGAATATGTAGCGGCTGGAAGTTCGTATGCACAATTATTGTGGTTAAAACAAATGCTTAATGACTATGGTTATGAAAGCAGTGTTCTACCCTTGTACTGTGATAATTCAAGTGTCATAGATATTTCTAAGAATCCTGTTCAACATTCTAGAACTAAGCACATTGATATAAGGCATCTTTTATTAGAGACTTAGTTGAACAGCACATTATCTGCATTGATCATATTTCCACTGAAAATCAGCTTGCAGATATCTTTACTAAGGCTTTAGATCACAAGAGATCTTCCATCTTGAGAAATTCTCTCGGTATTTGTTTAATGCAGTAAGGGTTATACTGGAGGTTGCCACATCAGCTAAGGTAATCTCATCTTTGCATATATGCATCTTGTTTAATTGTTCATGTTCTCATGCATATAGTAGTTATTTCAGATAAATCAATGTCAATTTTTTGTTGTTCTTCCAAAGTCGGCAAAAGAAAATGATGTTGGTAAAACGAATGATACTTCTTTGAGTAACTCGGGACATGGTAATGGCTATATCGTGATTCTCGTGCTAAAAGAAGAAATATAGAAAACGTTTGAGTGGTGAGGTAAACTAGGGGCACGAAACTCACAATGAAGTGTACTGTATGCCGAAAAATCACCCATAGTAGTTCTTTTAATCTTAAATCACTAAGTAGCTCGGGACATGGTACTGGGAATATCGTGATCTCTTGTCAAAAAGTGATGGATGATTAAAAATTCGTTGGACCAAAATTATATTCTTGTGACTTGGAAAAACAAAATTAAACTTCATTAGATTTATCTTGAGGTCAAGTTGATCCCTTCTTTAACCATAGTATAACTGACATATATTTTCAAATTATATTTCCCTATTTTTTAGGATGAGATCATGGTTGCTAGTCAGTAATTTTTTGAATTATTAATTCAAATTTACAACGGCTATTTGAAGGGGAAGGGTCTTTTCCTACTAAGTAGGGATATGATTCAATCCTTACCCTTGTTTATCTCACCCTTTCGTTGTTTTTAACCCTAGCAAGTTATTTTCTCTTCTTCTTCTTCTTCTTCTTCTTCTTCTTCTTCTTCTTCTTCTTCTTCTTCTTCTTCTTCGCATAAAAATTTGCTACCGGAACTCTCAAAATCCACCCTCTCTGTCTCTCTCTCTCTCTTCACTAAAGTTTCAAAAGTTTGCAATGGATCCATCCGATCTTGCGAAACTTATCAGCACCATCAGTGCTGAAGTGGTGAACAAGATGGCATCACCATCGGCTGCACCTGCTCCAACAATACCCACCCCTACTTTTACTCCAATGGAGATATCACCAGAGGTTGCTTGTCCGACCACCACAGGCTCATCCACTGTTACAGAGGTTAGTCCACAAGTTGGGACACCCATGGACATATCCCCCATCCATGGAGTTGCTGATCCATCAACAAAAGCTATAAGTTTTCCAACTCTTCTTATATCCTACCGTCAATCACTATCGAAACAATGCTACCGCCACCTAGAACACCTTCAGTTTCTATTACCATGGATTTTTATCCACAAAATCTCAACGGTTCTTTTGTAAGGGGAGGTGAAATTGTTCCTACACCCATAACTACTCTCTTCCCTAGAGATTCCAATTATCCATTCAACGTGGACGAACCAGAAGGTACAGACTTGGGATTTTTTTGCTTCCGTAAGTGTACAATTGGAGCTGAGAGCAGTGAGCAGCCTAGACGTTCATCGAGATTGACAAAAAAGGTTTTGGATGTAGCTGATAGGAAATCAGGCAATAAGAAAAAGAAAGCTAGTTCATCCCCTCGTGCACCCCTTCTAAAAGATAAAGAAAGGTCCAAGCAGTGAAAAAGACTCAGTTGATCGATGAATCCTCTAATAGTGAAGAGGATGATGTATTTAAAGTAATCGACAAGAAAAGTGAGAAATTGGTTGCCCAATCCTCCTCTTTAACCGAGCTTGACGATGAAAGCAACGAGGATTTTTAATGCTAACAAGAAACCTGCTTCTGAAGCACATTCCAGTTATGGGGAAGAAGAGGAACCATTCTTCCAACCATCCATTTGTGTGATGGTTCGTTAGTATGTCAGCAGACTGAAGACAATGAAAGGCAAAAAGAAGGTTGATTGCAAGGTTGGCTCAACCTCTTGGTCAACCAGAACCCAAAAGAAGACTCCAACACTTGAGCCTGCAAAAGAGAGCTCCCCTAAAGTCGGGTATGATTTAGGCAGTTCCTGTAATGAAAACTTTATTTTTATTCATGTTTAGTTGAGGGAAACATGTTTGAATGCTTAAATATAAGACCGGAGATGCATATCAATATAAGTCAACTTCGAAAGCATGGTATCTATTAGTTGCTAGAAAAGCGGGGTTTGGTATCAACTGTGATATCTGCCTCTCCTTATCATGAGGAGATGATTATATATTTTTATGCAAACCTGTTGAAGAATGTAGCCTACTCGGAATCCTGTTTCTATGGAAAAGGTATATGTTCGTGGCATGATTTACGATTTTACTCCAAAAATCGTCAATGAGAAGTTAGGCACTCGGAATGATTCCGAGAGTGCCATTTATGATGACTTAGACGAGATTTACATTGTGATCACTAGTGGCAAAGCTACATCTTGGCCCGATACTCTGAAGATTTCTACTCTTTCCCAATTATATTGTGGCCTCCACAAGGCACCTGTGCACAATTGGTGTCCTTCAACAAACACCTCCAAGGTCACAACTGAACAAGGCCGACTAATGTACAAGAGAAGTATGGGGCGTTATGTTAACTTTGGAGACCTCGCGTTCAAGTATGCCATGAGCCACGCTGAATAGAAACAAGCCTTGGAACTCCCATTTTCTTCAATCATTTACAATATTTTATGCTCACAAGGTCTTCCTAACACTTGTGATCATGAATTGATCATGCCTCCATCACTAGAAATGCATCCATCAGTCACCTCCACCACTAGGTTCATTGATCTTCCTTGGATAGATGATGATATTGAGAATCCACCACGGTATGACCCTCAGGTCGAGTTAACCCCTACATCGGTACAAAACCGATCATTCATTCTTCATCAACTTCAAGCACTGACTGCCTAGATCACTGCCCTCATGAAGGTTCGTGATGATTTACTTGTCTCAATTTCTACAGAAAAAAGGGGGAGGTAGTACATCCGATGCCACTGTTGAAGGTGTTGAGGGTGGTGCGGACCCTAAACTAACCCCCATGAGAGCACAAGGATTCAGGGGGAGTGGTACACGTGGTAGTGCACACACTTTTAGGTCATTTTAAGTGTCTTTTTACGGACTTTTGTGTGCATATTCACGCGTGTTTTGTGCGTTTATTTCTCATTGGGAAATTTGACGTGTTTGGTTCATTTCCATGTCAAGACAGGTGAATTAAGGCCAAAAAGCAGGTTCGAAGATCTCAAATTGACAAATTGAGCTCAAAGGAAAAAGAAAACAAGGAAAAACAAGGGACCATGCCCGAGGTGATGATGCCACGCCCGTGGCTCAGGCCACTGCCGAGGCTAACCAGCCCACGGCCGTGGTAAATCCTCCAGAAGAGGGCCAAATTGCTGCATTACATGCCACGACCGAGGTAGTCCAACGCCACGACCGTGGCGAGCCAAGCCCCACGACCGCGGTCAGAATAAGCCACGGCCGTGGCCAATCCTCCAGAAGAAGGGCAAATCCAGCCCAACCAAGACCACGGCCGAAGCGGTTACTGGACCACGGTCGCGGCCCCAAATTGGGCCCAAAATCCTTGTTTTCACCACGCCCGCGGCCAACTTTGTACCGCGGCCGCGGCAGGGTTCCCTATTTTAAAAACCCAAACACGTTTTTGCCTAAATTTGAGCTAACACTTTCTCCCCTATATATATATATATCCTCTAATTCGAAATTGACCAACTTTAGAATACAATCCCAGCCACTTTGGGACCTCCATCCTCCTCAAGAACACATTGGGAAGAAGATTGAAGGCCAATTCATCCTCAACCCAAAGTTCTTGGTTTAATCATCAAATTTATCATGTTTTCTTATGTTTCTACTTATTTTCTGTTTGTCTTAGCTTCAATGGGTGAGTAGCACCCTTTAGTTCACCCTTGATCATTGTGGAACCTTGAGTTGAAGACATTGATGTGATTATTGCGGTTAATGCTACCGAAAATATTGTGTATTCAAGTGTTTAGTGTTATTTGCTGTTATTGAGCCACATTTATGAATTGATTATTGGATTGATCACCCTTTAAGGGATTTGTGAATGTGTTGCTAGAATAGGAAATTACTATCCGTAATTGTAGGATTTCCGGTTCCCGTGTAGCAAACAATAGATTTATTTATTAGTGATAACACAAAGTTCAACCACTAAAACCGAGCTTGCGAGTTTTATGTTGAATTTATCTCGTTGTCCTAGTGTTTAATGCATTTGGTTATTGAATCTAAGAGAGCTTGTTCGAGGATTCGATTAAATTGAATAGGGTTAGTCGAAGAGCTTATTTTGATTAACTAAGATTAAGGGACAACAAGGCTATTAGAGCTTGTTAATAGCCTTGAGATAAGGGCTTGAATCACAATTTAATCAGGCATTAACATAGTTGCATCAATCATCCAAGACCAAGGGGAAGCATGATCAAGGGTGGATGGTTTTATTACTTGAAAACCAAAACTGAAAAAGATCTCTTCTATTGTCTTTGATTATTTGTTTCTTTGAATTCGAATGTTTAATTCTTTTCATTCCGTTTAGTTGCCTTTATTTGTTACTAGTAGATTGTTAGTCCGTTATCAAGTCCCCCCCAACCTTTATTGCTTTCTTAAGTATTTATTTCTCACATATTTAATTATAAATTGCTTGGGATCGGAATCATAACTGTTCGGCCGTTCCCTGTGGGATCGACCCTTATTTACCATTCTACTAGTTAGAATGGTTGGATAAGGATAAGTATAATTCTTTATACTAATTAATTTAGTAGCGACACACGACATTCGCGTACCAAATTTTGGCGCCGTTGCCTGGGAGCGGCGATAGAATAGCGTTGATTTGTTGATCAAGCATCATGGTTAATTACATATATAGTTATTTTCTTGTTTAGATTAGTAATTTTATAATCTTACTTTGTTTCTTTATTTTTGTTTACTCACAGTGAATGTTCTTGCGTTCGCAAGGAGAAAAAAGACTGCTATTTGAACCTGATATTGTAGAACGTGAACGAGAATTGAGAAGGAGAGCTCGAGATTTGGAGCAAGTCCGAGAAGGAGTCGAAGTATTGAATTTAAGGGGTGAGGAGATCATCAACGTAGAAGAAATGGCTGAAGATCAAGGTCAGGAAAGAACAATGAAGGAATTGGCTAACACAAGGGTTGCTCAAGAACCCTTGTGCATCACCTTCCCAGCTATAGGAAACGATAGTGCTTTTGAGTTGAAATCGGGGCTCATCCACCTACTACCTTCCTTTCATGGGCTGTCCGGAGAGGACCCTCATAAACACCTTAAAGAGTTTCATGTAGTTTGTTCGAGCATGAAGCCATCGAGGGTGACGGAAGAACAAATCAAGCTTCGAGCATTTCCGTTTTCACTAAAGGATCTTGCTAGAGACTGGTAGTACTACTTGCCATCGGGTTTCATTACTACTTGGGAGCAGATGGAAACACAGTTTCTTGAAAAGTATTTCCCAGCTTCTCGAGCCACCAACATCCGAAAAGAAACTAGTGGAGTGAGGCAAATGCAGGGGGAAACATTGTATGAGTACTGGGAACGATTTAAGAGGCTTGTAGGAAGTTGCCCTCCACATCAAATCACTCCGCAATTGTTAATTCAATATTGGTATGAGGGGTTGTGTCTAACAGATCGAAACATGATTAATTCAGCGAGTGGAGGGGTTCTTTCCGACAAGACCCCAACCGAGGCCCGAGCATTGATTTCCAAGATGGCCGCCAACACTCAACAGTTTGGTTGTAGAGTACCAGTGAGGCAAGTCAAAGATGTTATCGATTCAACTGTGAAAGAAAGATTGGACCAGCTCACCGACTTGGTGAAGAAAGTGATCTCGGGTGGCACTCCTACTACAAAACCTTGCAGAATCTGCCAGGTAACCGAGCACTCCACTGACACTTGCCCTATTCTCGGAGAAGAGATGGAGGCCCATGCCAATGCGGTTCACAACTTCAATCCTAACTCATCCGGGAGGAAGTATGATCCTTATTCACAATCATATAATTCGGGATGGAGGGACCATCTGAATTTCAAATATGGCAATTAGAATCCAAGCATGAACCAACAAGGTGATCATACTGGGCACAACCGACCCCCTTTTCCTAGGGGATTGTTCCAGCAAAGATAGCCACCCGAGCAGGTACCCTGTGATCCATCTCTTTCGGATATTGTTAAAAGCTTAGCTACTAGCACGCTTCAATTGCAAAAAGAATCGAGTTCGAGATTTCAAAGCATAGAAAATCAAGTTTGGCAGATAGTTTCGGCGGTATCGAGACTCGAAAGTGCAAATAGTGGCAAACTTCCGGCTCAACCAGAAATTAATCCCAAAAACGTCAGTGCAATCACCCTGAGGAGCAGGGTGGTGCTTGGAGAGCCTAACAAGCCCGGGCATCACTTTGGAGGTGAAGAGGAAGACGAAAAAGAGGAAAATTTTACTGAAGAACATGCCACAACCGAGGCACAAGGAGACCTCGGCCGTGGTAAAATTGAGCAATTCGAAGGAAACTCTACTGGAAGAATTACCACGCCTGAGGTGACAGTTGCCTCGCTCGTGGTGGACACCTCGGCCGCGGCCTCTGACTGCCACGACCGCGGCCTTTTTCAGCAACAAACAGGGCACCAATCTGGAAGAATCACCACGGCCGCGGCCACTAATGCCTCGGCCATGGCCCCTGAACAGCCTATTCCTACTCCACCACTTCCCTTCCCAAGTCAAATCAAGAGGGTAATAGACAGAAACAAGGATCAGGACATTCTAGAAGTGTTTCGGAAGGTGGAAGTAAACATCCCGTTGATTGATGTCGTTAAGCAAATTCCGAGATATGCTAAGTTCCTCAAGGACTTATGCACTAACAAGAGGAAGCTCAAGGGGAATGAAAGAGTGATCATGGGGGAAAATGTTTCTGCGGTTTTCCATAAAAAGCTCCCACAAAAATGCAAAGATCCCGGTATGTTTGTTATTCCTTGCAAAATAAACAACCAACGGATTGAACATGCTATGCTAGACCTAGGAGCATCAATCAATGTTATGCCTCGTTCAATTTTTCACTCTTTAAATATGGGACCACTCAAGGAAACAAGTGTCGTCATTCAACTAGCCGATCGAAG
The DNA here is from genome assembly GCA_958295605.1 of Ajuga chamaepitys. NCBI lineage: Eukaryota > Viridiplantae > Streptophyta > Magnoliopsida > Lamiales > Lamiaceae > Ajuga > Ajuga chamaepitys. Next base: position 17,291,432 of record OY282501.1, read on the forward strand.
CACTTCGTATCCCGATGGGGTGATCGAGGACGTGCTAGTTGAAGTTGACGAACTCATGTTTCCCGCTGATTTGTTTTGGACATGCAAAGCGATCCATCAATGCCCACACCGATCTTGTTGGGAAGACCATTTCTAAATACTTCCCAAACCAAGATCGATGTTCGTGAGGGCACCCTCACGATGGAATTTGGTGGTCAAATTGTCAATTTCAATATCTTTGATGCAATGCGGTTCCCGGAGGATGTTCATTCCGTATTTTCTATTGATGTATTTGATCCACTTGTGGAAGAGTTTTTTGAGTTGTCATATAGGGACCCAATGGAAGTTGTGCTTACCACTCATCTAGAGGAGGGAAAAGAAGAGGTTTGGCAGACTAATGAGGCATTGGTGGAAACAGTGGCACAAATGCATACTCCTAAGTCATCCCCACCAAAATATGCGCAAAAGTTCATCCCACTTCCGGATACACACAAGAAGATGTTACCTTCTACAGTGGAGGCCCCGACTCTCAAGTCTCCTCCCGACCACTTGAAGTATGCTTACCTAGGAGCGAATGAGACACTACCAGTGATCATCTCATCCAAGTTGTCTCCAAGCCAAGAAGCATCCTTGATAGAGGTCCTTGGAGAACACAAGGGAGCGATTGGTTGGACTATTGCCGACATCAAAGGCTTAGTCCATCTCTTTGTATGCACCGCATTCTACTTGAGGAGGATTCAAAACCAAGTCGGGAACCCCAAAGGTGACTTAACCCACCTATGATGGAGGTGGTGAAGAAGGAAATCATCAAGCTACTTGATGTTGGGATTATCTACCCTATATCGGATAGCAAATATGTGAGCCCAACACAAGTCGTGCCCAAAAAGTCGGGAGTGACGGTAGTGGAGAATAAAGACGGGGAATTGGTTCCCACCCGTTTGCAAACCGGGTGGAGGGTGTGCATAGATTACCGTAAACTGAACCCCATGACCCGCAAAGATCACTTCCCCTTGCCATTCATTGACCAAATGCTCGAGAGGTTGGCCGGGCATTCCTTCAACTGCTTCTTAGATAGATACTCCGGGTATTTTCAAATAGCCATTTCCCTAGAAGATCAAGAGAAGACCACTTTTACATGTCTCTTCGGTACCTTTGTAGGGAGGAGAATGACATTTGGGCTATGCAATGCTCTGGCCACCTTTCAACGGTGCATGGTAAGTATCTTTTCCGAATATGTCGGGCATATTATTGAAGTTTTCATGGACGATTTTAGCGTGTACGGTGAGTCTTTCGAAAAATGCCTTGATAATCTTGCTAAAATTATGAAAAGGTGCATAGAAACAAATCTTATTTTGAATTGGGAGAAATGCCATTTTATGGTTGAGCAAGGCACCTTTCTTGGGCATATAATTTCATCAAATGGCATTGAAGTTGATAAATCTAAAGTTGATCTTATTGTTGCCTGCCTTACCCCGCAACTGTGCGGGAAGTGCGATCGTTTCTTGGCCATGCAGGTTTCTATAGGCGTTTCATTAAGGATTTTTCAAAGATCCCTGTCCCTCTGTGTCGGCTATTGCAAAAGGACGTTGAATTTGAGATGTCGACTGATTGCAAGATCGCCTTTGATCAGCTCAAGGAGGCCCTTACATCGCCCCCCATTATCCAACCTCCGGATTGAACACTATCGTTCGAGATAATGTGTGATGCAAGCGACTAAGCAGTGGGAGCGGTATTGGGGCAACGGAAGGAAAAAGCAACCCATGTGATCTACTATGCCTCAAGGACCCTAAATCCGGCACAAGCAAACTATACTACCACAGAAAAAGAACTCTTGGCCATAGTTTTTGCTTTAGAAAAGTTTAGATCATATCTGCTTGGCACAAAGATTATCGTTTTTTTTTATCATGCAGCTCTTCGGTTTCTATTATCAAAGAAGGAAGCTAAACCAAGACTCATAAGATGGATTTTGCTACTTCAAGAATTTGATTTGGAAATCAAAGACAAGAAGGGAAAGGAAAATTCAATGGCTGATCACTTAAGCCGATTGATACAAGAGGAGGACGAAGTGCCCCTGAAGGAGAGCTTCCCAGATGAGTAGTTATTCATGGCATCAGATTCGAGTGTCCCATGGTATGCCAACTTGGCAAATTACTTGGTGAGAGGAGTATACCCCGATAGCATGAACAGGGCCCAAAGAGATAGATTGAAAAGCGAGGCGAAACACTACTTTTGGGATGATCCGTACTTATGGAAACATGGTTCAGATCAAGTGATGCGAAGGTGCATTCCGGAAGCAGGGGCTCAATCGATACTTGCTTTCTGTCACTCCTATGCATGTGGGGGACACTTCGGTCCAAAGAGGACAGCGCACAAGGTTCTCGAGAGTGGGTTCTTTTGGCCAACCTTGTTCAAGGATGCCTATACTTTTTGCAAATCATGTGACAACTGTCAAAAGACGGGGAACATCTCACGAAGGAATCAAATGCCCCAACAGCTAATCATGGTATGCGAATTTTTCGACATTTGGGGGATGGATTTCATGGGCCCATTCCCATCTTCTTATGGGAATCTTTATATCCTTTTGGCTGTGGACTATGTGTCCAAATGGGTGGAAGCAAGAACTACTCGTACAAATGATTCAAGGGTTATTTCGGATTTTGTTAAGTCCAACATATTTGCTAGATTTGGAATCCCGAGGGCCATCATAAGTGATAGCGGTACGCACTTTTGCAACCGGACCATCAAAGCACTCTTCAAGAAATATTCAGTTTTGCATAAAGTGTCTACTCCATATCATCCACAAACGAATGGGCTAGCCGAGATTTCAAATCAAGATCAAGTTAGTGCTAGAGAAAATCGTTCAACCAAACCAGAAGGACTGGAGTTTGAGGCTTGATGATACCTTATGGGCATACCGGACCGTCTACAAAACTCCTATAGGTATGTCCCCATATCACCTTGTCTATGGCAAACCATGCCATCTGCCGGTTGAACTCGAGCACAAAGCCTATTGGGCCATCCGGAGATGTAACATGAGATTAGATGAGACGGGTGTGCACCAGAAACTTCAACTCCAAGAGCTAGAAGAAATTCGGAATGAAGCTTTCGAAAATGCATTGATATATAAGGAGAAAACCAAGGCCTTTCATGATGCAAGAATTTTTTTTCGTGGTTGGAGAGAAGGTACTTTTGTACCACTCAAGGTTAAAATTGTTTCCTGGAAAGTTTCGATCGAGATGGATTGGACCATTCATTGTCAAGAAGGTATTTCCACATGGGGCCATTGAGATAGAAAGCGGTAAAATGGGCAAGATTTTTAAAGTAAATGGACATTTGCTCAAGCCGTATGTTGAAAGCTGTCAAGAAAGTTCCAGTGAAAAAGAACGAGTAGAAGACCCACCACTGAGCTAAAAGTGCTTCCGTCGAGCCCACGACGTTAAACAAAGGCGCTTGTCGGGAGGCAACCCGGCGGTTACTCGTTTTCACGCATTTTAAATTCATAGTTTAGTAGCTTTACTATTATTTTAGTATTTTAAATTGTTTTGGTTAAATGTGTGTAGGTACAAAACAAGCCATTCAAAGAGATGGTGTGAAATGGGGGTGAAGGAGTCCGAAATGGAGGAATTACCCTGGAGAAACACCACGGTCGTGGCATACAATGCCTCGCCCGCGGGCCTCCTATCAAGAAAAATGTGAACCCATTCTAGACAACTCACCTCGACCGTGGCTCTTCAACGCCACGACCGTGGCGAAGTATGCCTCGCCCGAGGCTTTTATGTGAAACGGTCGTGGCACAAGAAGTGAAAAATGTGAACCCATTATGGACAAAAGGCAACGGCCGAGGCAAGTGAAGCCCACGGCCGCGGTGAAGAAGAGCCTCGCCCGTGGTGTTCCCATACCATGCCCGAGGCCATTCATGCCCGAAATCCCTGAAGCCCATTTGAAGAATTGCCACGGCCGCGGGATATCAGTGCCACGCCCGCGGTAAGCTTGATCATTCGCCACGGCCGCGGCACGCTTTGCGCCTCAGCCGCGGCCAATTGCCAGGTATAAATAAGCAGACGCGGGCGAGGTAGGGCATTTCACCCCCTCTTCCTCGCGAATTTACGAAACACACACTCACACACACACAAAATCCACCCTTTTCACTCAATTAAAATCACTCAAACTCACACTATCACTCATCCACATCACCACACACATTTCCACCCGAAAAATTTCGGATTTGGCGCGGATTTGGAGTCGGGTCGAAAAGGGCGCGAAAAATCAAACTTCAAAATTTCTCGATTAAATCCTACCGGTAAGTATGGCTATCCTTTTCCTTAGTCTTTTATTACTATTCATGAATGTTTTTGTGAGATTAAGGGCCAATTTTGTATTAGAATAGCTTTTGTGTTGATGTTGGTTATACACGAACTTTTTGTTGTGATTTTTTTGCCAATGTCGACTTATTTTAAGCACTCTAGGACTCAATTTGTTGTGGTAGCTCTAGGCTTTACATGATTGTTGATGTGGGATGATGATTGGGTTGACAAATTTTAAATTTTGGAGGTGAAATTGGTTATGGCAAATCATCAAACACATGGCATGCACATTTGATTGTTATCCTTTTGTAGTTTGTTTTGATTGATATGCTCGATTTTTAGGTCTATTAGTTGAAATTGTGGTGAAACTAGGGAATTTTAGACTCTTGTTGCCTAATGAAGAAAGTTGACCTATTTTTGTTGAGTAATTGATCAATTTTAGTTACAATAAGGATAGTAAATGGAAGTGTTTTACATATTTGCAAACTGTGTCAAGTCGATTGAATTTTCCATTTTTTTGTAAGTTCATTTGTGCGTTACTTGTTTATCGAGTAATTGATATAATGAACTTATTTTTTCAATTGAATTTGATGTGCAGTTGGTGATTCGAGAATTTAAATGTGTGTGCTTGTTCTTTGTAGGCTAAATGGGACCATCAAAGAAGACATCCAAGAAATCCACTAGCAAAAGTGCCACCACAAGCAAGGGCACAACAAGTATAGGAAAGGGGAAGGGCAAGTTGGTGATTCGGGACCCCATCCCGGAAGAACCTGAGATCGAAACCCCGGAGGTCCCAACGTCCACAGGGCCAGACAGCCGACTTTTCGACATCATATTGGAAGACCCGGTTCACCAACATAGGTTTGCCTGATTATTGAAGCGCCAGATAGTTGCCACCCGCTATTTCAGAACTGAGTGTTTAACTACTATGGGGATCAAGGACAATGTGGAGAAGTTTCTGAGAGCATCGGGCCTCATTGGACTGTTCACTCCAAGGCCCACCTATCAACGATTTGTCCTTGAGTTCTTCCGCACACTCTCGGTCCGAGCCAACTCCGAAAAATGTGGAAATAGAATCCACAGTATTTCGTTCCATCTGCTGAACGAAAAGAAGACACTCACATCAGCGGAGTTGAGGAGGATTTATGGTTTCAAGGAAGACCCCTCCACCACAAACTTGGGAAAGATCGATGAGTTCAACGTCTGGCGGTTCTGGGGGCAAATAACTGTTGCTCCCAGCTTGGTTGAACCGCAAGCCTTCTATTCAAAGAGCTCCAAAACGAGCTGGATTAGAAGTCCAGTCGTAAAGGTTTTGCAAAGGTTTCTGGCATTGACACTTTTTGGGAGGAAAGAGACGGGGGCAACAAGGATGTCTGAGCTCAGTATCCTATGGTCCATCCTCAGAAGGACCGATAGGAGATATGAGGAGGTGTTGATCGAGTCTTTTGAGAGGACGGTGAAGGAACTGACGGCGACAAGAAAGAAAGAGCCAAAGCAGTACGATCCAATCTTCAGCGGAGCTCTTATCACCCCGATTTTAGAGCACTTTGGAGTTCCGTTGATCGACTTCAAGGCTATTTCAGACTCGTTCCTTCTGGGTTAGGAGGATTTAGCCAACATGAGGATTGCTGCTTTGGGGCAGGAAGATGGAGTCTTCGTCCCCTACGTGATCCAAAATGTAGGGCCAATGCTATGCCTTCCCAACCCAGACCTCACCCACATCAGAGACCTTAAATCCACAGCTAACTTGGCCTTGAGCTTAGCTGTACACCGGGCAGCCTCGAGGGAACCAAGTAACCTCGAGTTCTGGAAATATCAGAGAGGCCAAGTGTCGGAACATGCTGCAGAAGGGATTGACCTTACAGGCGAGGGTGCGAGCAGCCGTCAATCACGAAAAAGACCAGTATCCGTTGTTCAGTCCCAGACCGAGTTTCAACAACAGGTGGATGAGAGATTGAGCACAATAGAGGGGGACATCAGAGAGATCAAGGGGAATCATAGCAAGATCCTCAAGGCACTCAACAGCCTTCGAGCAGGTTTTGGTGGCCAAAGCTCTCGATCTTCACGACCGTCCAAATCTTTGTGAGTAGGAGTACCAAGAATATCTTTCCTCTTTTTTCAAAAACTTAGTTTTCAACTAAGTTTGGGGAGAAAAGTAAGAAGTAGGATGTTCTTGGCCACCCCGGTATTGAAATCTCTCATGTTTCCTTTCCATATTTTACTGCCTGTTGAATATTTAGGCCTGTGTGTCCCTTCTGATTTGCCTATACTTGGGATTCACGGCGTGTGTGCCGTTTGATTGTTGTTTTTGCCCTTGTGACTTGGTTTGCACTATTTCATTGGATAATCTGTAGGATTTTCTTTTAGGATGTTGTGTACTGATTGGCCTGTGTGTAATTTTCTACTATCATATTTTTTTGGTTAAGTTAAATTGAGCTTTCTTATATATATATGATGACGTCTTGGTACCTACCTGCATAGTAGTAATAATTTTGTATTTTTAGTAGATTGAGATAGATGGTGTTGAATAAATGGTTGAGTTCATTAAGCACCAATTCGTAGCCTTTCTTTTCACAAACTTTGATTTTCAATCAAGTTTGGGGAGGGGGTGGTAGGTGTACGGATTTGGCCGCTTGGAAAAGTTGATTGGACAAAATTGGAATGAAAATGTCGCAAACGGTTAATGATGACAAAAAATTTCATCAAAATTTAAAATTTGGCTCATGGTAGAGCATGATAGGCTATGGGACGAAATTGAGCTTACATTCAAAACTTTTGATCAAATTGTTGCCTAGTGAGTTTTTTAGCCTTAAAAGATACTCCCACAATTTGAGTGATTTAAACTTTCTTTCGGTGAGAAATTCATTGAGTGCATCTAGTTGTCTCTAGAACTTGCCTTGATTCTCTATTTTGAATGATTCGGTGTGTGACATTGAAAATGATCTTAGGAAATTCTTGACTTAAGCCTATTTCAAACTTGGAAATACACCCTTTTTCACCAAAAGATCGAAAATTTTCCTCTAGTTAACCCCTTGAGCTTTTAGCCTCTTGTTTGATAGTCCAACTCTACTAGCCAAGTACCTTTAGATTTAGCCTTTGACCTTAATTGGACTATTTGAGTATGAGGAAGGCGGTTGGAAGGTAGTCGGGTAAATTTGGGATTGAAAGGGGTAAACTATTGGGAATATTGAAGGGTGAAAGGAACTGAAACAATAGGCAAAGAATTGAGAAATTTAGTTTCTCCTAGTGTTTGAAAATAGTTTGTAAAAAAAAAAAAAAAGTCGAAAATCGAAAAAAGTCGAAAAATCAGAAAAAGAAAGAAAAAGTTAGTTGTATATACTTAATTGTTGATTTTGATTTGGAGAGACTAGTAATGTAAATGTCTTTTAATCGATGTTCTCAAAGTTGTAAAAATTCAAAAGAAAATACAACCCAAGGGAGAATTGAGAAAGCATTTAGGTTGTGAACTTTGTGGTAAGGAGAAGAAATCAATTTTTGGGATTGGTTTACTAAGGAAGTAAAGAGTGAGGTAGAGTGATTGTTGTTTGAGGGGTATATGAGATTAGCTAACTCATTTAGTCCATTTTATAGTCACTTCTACCCAAAATTATCCCACCTTACCCTAAACCAACATTACAACCCGTTAAAGACCTTTTTTATTCTTTGTCACACATGTCGAGTATGCGTTGAAGTTTAGATGATTGGCAAGCCTATGGTAGACATTCTTTGCATTTCAATGTGAGCGTATATACTACCTATTCAATACACTTGAGAGTCGAGAGATACACTCATCCGGTAAGGATTTCAAGTTGAGAGTGTCAAGTCTTGAAAGTAGTTGATATGGCTCTAACTCTTATGCTCAATGTTATCATGATTGCCTAACTTTTGGAAATTTCTTCTGAAATCGATTTCGCCACTTAAATCTGCACTAACAAGTGTCCTTTCTTCTTTTTCTTTATTTGTTCGGGACGAACAAAGGTCTAAGTTTGGGGAGATTTGGTACACGTGGTAGTGCACACATTTTTAGATCAATTTAAGTGTCTTTTTACGGACTATTGTGTGCATATTCACGTGTGTTTTGTGCGTTTATTTCTCATTGGGAAATTTGACGTGTTTGGTTCATTTCCATGTCAAGACAGGTGAATTAAGGCCGAAAAACAGGTTCGAAGATCTCAAATTGACAAATCGAGCTCAAAGGAAAAAGAAAACAAAGGAAAAACAGGGGACCATGCCCGAGGTGATGATGTCACGCCCGTGGCTCAAGCCACGGCCGAGGCTAACCAGCCCACGACCGTGGTAAATCCTCCAGAAGAGGGCCAAATTGCTGCATTACATGCCACGACCGAGGCAGTCCAACGCCACGACCGTGGCGAGCCAAGCCCCACGATCGCGGTCAGAATAAGCCGCGGCCGTGGCCAATCATCCAGAAAAAGGGCAAATCCAGCCCAACCAAGACCACGGCCGAGGTGGTTACTGGACCACGGTCGCGGCCCCAAATTGGGCCAAAAACCCTTGTTTTCGCCACGCCCGCAGCCAACTTTGTACCACGGCCGCGGCGGGGTTCCCTATTCTAAAAACCCAAACACGTTTTTGCCTAAATTTGAGCTAACACTTTATTCCCTATATATATATATATATATATATATATATATCCTCTAATTCGAAATTGACCTACTTTAGAACACAATTCCAGCTACTCATCCTCCTCAAGAACACTTTGGGAAGAAGATTGAAGGCCAATTCATCCTCAACCCAAAGTTCTTGGTTTAATCTTCAAATTTATCATGTTTTCTTATGTTTCTACTTATTTTCTGTTTGTCTTAGCTTCCATGGGTGAGTAGCACCCTTTAGTTCGCCCTTGCTCATTGTGGAATCTTGAGTTGAAGACATTGACGTGATTATTGAGGTTAATGTTACCGATAATATTGTGTATTCAAGTGTTTAGTGTTATTTGTTGTTATTGAGTCACATTTATGAATTGATTATTGGATTGATCACCCTTTAAGGGATTTGTGAATCGCGTACCAGGGAGTCTAGTCAGTTTAATGATGTTGCCCGCCGGGGTGAGGTTGGTGACGATGACTTCGTTTCTCAGGCATATTTTCTTGATGATGAAGAAGATAAAGAGGAGGGGGAGGAAGAAGAGTCGAGTGAAGATGAGGAAGAAGTTGAAGACTAATATTTTGTTTTGCCATTTGATTGCAGGATAAATGTTTATAATAATCATTTTATTTTTGAAGCTTTTTTCCTTAGTTTTTTTTTATGTTCCCAGTTTATATCATTTTTCTTTTTTAATGATCATTTCCTTTTGAATTATTTCTTGCATATTGATCTTTTTGAAATTTTTCGTGGGCTTCATTTGGGATATTTAATTTAATGGGAGCTTTTAAAATTTTAATTATTTTTTCGGTTGTGTGTTTGTTTTATGTACAAAAGGCAAAAAGGGGAAGATTGTTAGATTTTGTAGATCAAACTCTTATCTTCTACTTGTTTTTGTTTTGTCTTTTATACACATTTTATGTTTTAATTAAGTCTGAAATTATGGATATCTTGAATGTCAATTTACTAACAATGATGTTGGGACATAAGAACAAATATGTAGAGTTCAAGACCTGGTCCAAAAGTTGTTGAGGAAATTGCACGAAGGACTTGGTCTCCAACAAGGAAAACTGAGTCTACCTCGCTTCAACAAGGCACCTACTCGGACGTGTAGTAGCCACCAACTAACGGCCCCAACTGTAGGGAGTGGTCGTTAGTGAAGATTGTTCTCCAAGCTACAAGTTTCCGATAAATATGATTTCAACTATCAACAGAAGACAACAGTTTCAAACGACAAAACATACCAGTCTGTATGTTGAGTTGTGTACTCTAGAGGGTTTGGTCAACTGTCTATCCAACCTAAAGTGTTCTGTTTCTTTGTAACATTCAGATTCCTCATGAATCTGAATTACTTTTCGTAGAACACTTGTTAGGATAGTTTTAGTAGATTATTTAGTACTCTAGATATTGTTTAGTCTTCCATTGAGACATTAGGATTTGTGTGGTGTAAATCGAAGTCTATCTTGATTTACTTTCAGAATCTTTTAGTAATTCACAAGTATATAGTGAGTTGTTTTGCTCTAAAGGCATTCACAAGTGATATAAGGCTTGTGAATTCTTTTGAACTGTGATTGTCATATTTATTTCCACCGTGTTATACTCTAGGTTGGGTAAACCTCGTACCCAACCTCTAATTATTTTGGAAAACACGCACTTTCACATGATAAATACTCGCAATTCTCATATAAATATGGATGTAAAATATGCAAGAAAAATGACATTTGTCACGTTCATTTGTAGTGTAATAACAATGTGACCGTGTTGTTGAGACACGCAAAATTAATTTATCTTAACTCTCCTCCTAGCTAGTTGTATTGGTTAGTGAGAGTCCTTCTCGTAAGGAGCAGTTCGACTATTTATGTTTTACATATTAATTTAAAACAAGAATAATTTGGCCAGGAAGGGGGAAGATTGGTTGGAATTTATTTAACTAAATGTTGAACTAGAAAATAAACAAAACACGTAAAATAAAAGAAATTGAGATCAACTAAGAATGATATTTCAGTCTTTAGTCTAGTTATTCCCTAATCTGATTAACTTTGAAAATAATGTAACATCTCTCAAATCCAGCATAGAGTTTAGACCCCCTAAATCAACAACAAACTCTGTCAATTTTGATTATCCCTGAATTATAGCTAATTGATGTTAATTCATAACAGTTACGGAGTATGAACAAACCCTCGCAATAGATACATGGATATTAACGTGGGTGACCAATCTAAATTAATTACCCACGTATCCTAAACAATTAAAACAAGTAGCATAGATAATTCTATGATTGAAATCGAGAAAACGCGCCGGAATGAATTACAATACAATCATGATATAGGGTTCAAATATTGATTGAGAATTGAAACGAAGGAATTAGCACACATAGCGGTGCTCAAAATCATGCTCACAATATAGGAACATCTACTGGATTAATGCAATATGGCAAGAAATAAGAGAAGATCAATCTTCTTCTTTGAATGAAACGACGATGAATCCATTCCAAAGGTCTATATTCCGCAAGTTCTCGATGTCTCCAAAGTGTTCACCTCCTTTTTTCCTCCCTCAATACGTCTTTTATACATCCTCTCACTTATGTTAGACCTTTAACTTATGTTAGGCCTTTGACATATTGATAACACGTTACTTATGCATGTATTTAGGTCGATTTAGGATCATATTTTATATCATTTACGTGCATATTTGACCGGCATTTATTTATATTAATAATATTTGGGTCATTTGACGTGTTTCGACTTGTTTTGAAGTTAATTAGGTATTTTTATTCCATTTGGATGAAATTCGAAGAGGAAACAAGTCAAATAGGGTTAAAACGGATGAAAAATGAGTCAAAGGGCCAACACGGCCGCGTCAAATATGGACACGGCCGTGTCAAAAGTGGCTTAGAACATGTAAAAAGGCACTGCCAACCAACACGGCCGCGTCAGAATGTGTCCCGAAAGTGAAGTTTTCTGTCAGCTTGACACACCTCTAGTATTTTGGCTATATCTTGAGATTTACAACTCCGATTGAGGAGAAATTGGTGGCGTTAGAAAGCTGATTCAATGGGATACAACTTTTCCTGAAATAGACAAATCTCAAAAATGATTGGAAGACCCTCAAAAATGGCTTGGAAGTCAGAGCTAAAAATCTGCCCAGGAAAAGCGGACGCGGCCGCGTCGCAAGGCCAACACGGCCGTGTCAGAAAGGCTTTTCTGCGAGAATTTCCTAATTTTAATAGGATTTTGATCCTATCTTCCCCAATTTTCATCCCCAACTCTATAAAAAGGACCCCAAGCTCTAGGAATCAGGGAGAAAAACATCAGAAGAACATCAATTACATCATTATTCTACCTAGAAGGAGTCTTGGAGGACAAAGAAGACGAAGATCATCGAGACGGATTTATCCGGGTTTAGTCGTTCTTTCTTAGTTTTATCTTTTACAATATTTTTCGTAGAATTTTGTATTGGATTATTACTAGGCATGAGTAGCTAAGCCATTCGTATCCTAGGGTTAGAAAGTAGGGATTATTATGACAATGTTTTTATTTATGGTTTAATTTATTAATTCCGTTCTTTACGTGTTTTATCTCTATGTTTGTGCTTAAAACTGAATTTAGCTTGATCACCTAGATTTAGTAATTTAGTTTAGACCCTAAGACAAAAGTAAAAGAATAATATATTAACTAGTTGTCACGATTAACTAATTTAACGAAGAGTTTAACAAATATTAAAGGACTACCTTAAGATGTCGATTTCAGAATTAATTACCATGCAACCATAGACAATTGCAAATGTAGATGTTATATGAGTTATTGTGATTATTATACTTTTTTGTTATGGGGCTTCACGAGTAGGTATTCTTAGACCTCCTTCCCAAGTGTCTAATGTGTGGATTATCGACAACGGAAAACTTCCCAGATGGAGTGCCTATAACTTGTAAATGTGCCTAGGAAATACCGCCATAATTTGCGCTTCACATTCTGGTCATATATTGGGTAAATATTATATCGTGTGTTGCCATCCACTAATACGCTCACCTTCCGATCCTATATTAGGTATGTGATTGTAGTGTGTTAAATCTTGAGGGCCAATCTAATCTAACATCCATCAAAACTCAACACAATGAATAACATCAAGAACACATAATTATAGCATGCATATAACAATCTACATTCGTAATTAAAACCTACTCTCTAATCTTAAGATATAAAGCTACTACTCCATAACGATATAAAGAAAATAAATAATCATAAATAAAATCATTGTCTTAAACAAAATAAGTCAATTGAAATAATCAAGGACCACTGGTAAATTCTGACAGATGAATAATCCCGTCGTCTTCTCTGGCTCCATAGAAAACTGCTCTGTAAAACTACCCCAATTGCAAAGAATATAACTATAGATTTCTAGCTAAAAATATTGGTAGTGATGTATCTGATGATGTAAAATTAACCCTAAGGCTAGGTATTTATAGGAGTATACAACAGTAGGTTTAGAGCAGGCTTAAGTCGAATAAAATCCCATAAAAACTCTTCAGGCGGAGAAAACTCGGCATTTTGTTAGACCGATTGCAATACATGTATCTAGCCTAGCAAGTGCTAAATGTTTTACATGAATTATGGGTCATCGTAGAAAACTAGACTGGATGAAGTGAATATATTTAGTCTAGCAAATGCTTAACGTTTACACTTGTTTTAATGATCAACGCAGGAAGCTAGACCGAAAATCTAGGGGTGGCAAATCGTGCGGGTTGGGCTGTTATCGTGCCAACCCAATAAGACCCAAACCAATAAGGACAAACCCTAACCCGCCCATTAATCTTATTGGTTGAAAACCTCAACTTAAACACGAACCAATAAAAACCCGATAGCCCAACCCGATCCGATAAGACTGTCAATACTTGCATGCGTATCTATGTCTTATTATTTTGTTAGGCTCACTACACGTATTACTACTATTGTTTTTGTAAAGTACAAAATAAATTTTAACATTCAAATTAAGTCGCACGCTTCTATATATACCTACATTCTCATAATAGATGGAAAAAAAAAAAAAAAGACAAAAATATTAAGAAATAAAAAAACACAACAAAGGTCTAGAACATTAGACATAGTTATTGAACAAAATTCTTTCAAATTCTCTAATCAACATTTCCATTCTAGGTGCCTAGGCCTTATGTCATCAAACTCTTCTTCAAACAATTTTTTCCGCTAGATCAATCAACTCCAATATTTTCGAATAAATTATAACTAATATGTAGTAGTAGTAGTAGTAGTAGTAGTAGTAGTAGTAGTAGTAGTAGTAGTAGTAGTAGTAGTAGTAGTAGTAGTAATAATTGGTTATCGGGTCATTATCAGGTTTTATCGGGTTGGCACGATATGACCCGAATTTTATCGTGTCTTATCGGGCTGACCCAATAATGACCCAAACCCGATAAACATCAACCCAAACCCGAAATTATCGTGCGGGTTCATGTCGTGCTATCGGGTTGTGCCGAGTTTTGCCACCCCTACGAAAATCCCATGTTATTCGGTCGTGCAAAATGCATTGTTTTCTCTTCTCATTTTGCTTCATCTTTTGGGCCTCTCTACTCCATCTTGGGCCCACCTAAAGGCTATTTTGGGCCCAATTCTCTAATTCGTTCCTTCTAAGCCTTCTTTTATCAGTTCGGACTTGTGATTTCACTATTAACTAAAAAAATGTGCTATTTTGTACTAAAAACACTGCAAAACCAATAAACAAGTGAAATTCACAAAACATATGAAAATCTAGGTTAGGAAGCACCGATTTACGCTACAATGCACAATTTTAGCTATGAATATATGCCTAAAAATCACATCAATATAAAGTGATCACTCGGCCGCACCGAAGTTTTCCAATGTGATAAGGCTCTGAAGCTACAGCTTGACCGAGTCAATATGGCTCGGTGAAGCCAACGTTGATAACCTATTATGAATTTTACTCGTATTTTTTATTATTTTGGCCCATAGGTTTGTAGATAAAAAAAAAGTGAGTTCAGACTGAAGAAGGAGTCGCAACGAGGTGTCCTAACGGAGCATGCTATCAACATCCTTTGGTTAAAAGTAGTATTTAGATTTATTTTTAAACACTATTTTATTTCAGTATGGTTTTTTTTTTTTATTAATTCGATTATGGGCTAGTCATATGTTGTCTTAGAATTTTAGAGAGTAGGTTTTACTTGCGATGTACACGATGAATGTTATATTCTTGATTTATATTTTTCTGGTACATTATTGTTTGCGTGTGATGATATCATTGTTTTTAGAATAGCCTCATCACCTAGTTCTAGCACATACAAGTGACAGGCCTAATTTCTATCCCTAAATATCGCAAGTATACAGGTGTAGATGTGTATAGGATAAATCAAGGTTGATCCTCAGAGAAAAGGTTAATGCAGTTCGATACCCCAATTTTATAGGATTACCCTAACTAGACACTCGAATTGCAAGGTTGATTTTAATAAACTAAATTACTAATACTAATTAACTTAACTTGTCAAATGAATAAATTCCAATTAACGAGAGTGTATCCTAGGGCTTCGATTTCGTGAATTACTTCAATATTGATTAAGTTTAACTTATAGACTTTTAAACCAAGTTTTAGTATTTATTAGGCCGCAATTAAGTAACTTAGTCCTTCTCGCGAAGTGACTAAGTCATGGATTAATTAGGACAACTACCCTCTCGAGTCAATTAATTCTAACAACTCCTAAAAGACCATTAACCCTTACCCACGCAGTCATAGACAACTACGCTATATGTTGTACGTCTATTAATAATTCTCTCCTCTCGAAGCGAAATTGCTAAACGGGTAAACTAAGCCTAAGTGATCAAATTATGCTTAGATATGGAAGAAAACAAACATATAGATAAATACTTAAAACCTTAAATCAAACATTGTCATAAACACTACTCTCTAACCCTAGAACACGAGTATTTTAGCTACTCATGCCTAGCATTAAATCTATACAATAATTCCTAGAAAACATCGTAAAAAAATAAAAAGCTAGATAAGAAATAATTAAACCCGGTGTAGTCGACTCGTCAATCTTCGTATGCTCGTTCTTCAAATCGCTCTCTAAATACTCTTCAATGCGTATATGATGTAATGTAGATGATCTCCTAAAAAATGAGCAATACTTGTCTTTTTACAAACTTTGGAATAGTCCTGGGGAACTTAGGAATCAATTCCTACTTGGGACAAAAAGTTCTTCAAAACGGGACTTTTGACGTGGCCACGTTGTGCTTTTGACACGGCCGTGTTACTTTGAACTCCGATTTTTTTCAAAAAGCGGCATTTTGACGCGGCCGCGTTGCAACACGAGTGAGGATTTGTATTGCACACTTGTTTTGGCACGACTGTGTTGCATCTCTGATGCGGTCGCGCCGGTTCTCATCTGGTTTGACTTCTGGACCAGTTTAGGCCGGTCTAGGCTGGTTCGGACCGGTTTTTGCCGATTTTGACTTCCCTTTGACTTGTTCTTTCATCTGTTGGTTGTAATTACGACTTTCAGTCCTGAAATTTCTCAAAACGACCTTAAAACAAGTGAAACACGTTAAATAGTCCAAATTATATAAATTTATCCAACTCTAGACCATATCTGCACATAATTGCTATAAAATACTATCCTAAATCGACCTAATTACATGCATAATTAACGTGTATCAAAATCCCCGAAACTTAAACTGTTGTTCGTCCCGAACAATATAGCAAAAGATAAGAAATGCAAGTTGTTTATGCAATGGTTTAGGGGCCAATTGGATGATGATTCAGTTTCAGACTGATTTTCTTTTTACACAATTTAGGCAACACAATGTACTTGAGCATATGTGATAATATGAAAATTAACTAATCTCAAGACTTTGAACTTTCGAGTTATTGAATCCTCACTGGTTATGTATTTCACTCATCTCTCAAATGTTTAGGCTAATTTCATTTCCGCTCATATTGAATTACATGCAAAGCCTACCATATGCTTGCCAATCGTCTATACTATACCTCGTACTTAATGCGTGTGAAAAAGGATAAAAAAGGTCTTTCTTTTGGTTGTAATGTTGGCTTAAGGTAAGGTGTAATATATTTGGCTAAAAGTAACGACTTTTGGACTAATCAAGTTATTTCTAACCCGACCACCCCTCAATACAATCACTCAACCTCACTCTTCAATTTTCAGCAACTCACCCCAAAAGACATGAATTCTTCACCTTCAATAAACCTTTACAACTAAAGTGTTTTTTCAAAACATAATCAATACATGGGTACCGCATTTTTGGGACTACCCGACTGTCCTAATCAATTCAAACAATTCTAAGCACTTTTATTATTTCCTAGCCTCTCCTCTTGGCAATTTATTAACAAAAGAAAAGAAAAAGTTGATTGTTAATAAATTCTTCACCCAAACTACCTTCCAATTCTCCTCCCTCTAACTTGACTAATCCAATTAAGGCCAAAAGAGTTAAATTGAAAGATTTTTGGCTGGCATTGTTAGGCTATGAAAAAATTAAGGCTTTAAGGCTCAAGTGGGCTAAGTAGGGATAATTCTTGACGTTATGGTCCAAAGAAAATTTTTCACAGTTCAAATAAATAGGCTTCTAAACAAAAATGCCTAAGATCACTTCCTAAATCACACCACAAATTTGACACATTCTTAGTAAAGACTCAAGGCAAGTTCTAGAGACTAGTGCACATATTCAATCTAATTCACACCGAAATAATGTATATTACTCCGAACATAGGAGTACAATTCATTGATGTCCGCTCCTTGACTAGTCATCTGCTTGTTTAGCTCAATAAATTTACTGTCCACCTTTCTCTCTTGTTGAGCTAACTTTTCATCGTACTTAGCAAATTGGGACTGCACTATCTCCTCTTGTGTTGGCTCCTTACCATCATAAATCATACCATTCATGACAGTAAATCCGGGTGGCGGATTAAGTGAATTCTTTGCGTTGCCATAAGAGAAATTTTGGTGAATCCGATTAGGAGGGTACTGATTGTACCTTGGCTGATTATTTTGGAAGTTATTGAAATTCCTTTGATTTACAGAATTCACACCTTCAACTTCTTCCTGGCCCACTATCTGCTGTGATGAAGTGTCATTATGTTGTGCTAACGTCAGACTAGTTAGCAAACTTACTTGGCTCGTGAAAGCTGTCAACTGAGATGTAAGGTTTTCAATTGGCTCGTTCTTGACTGGTTCTGCTTCTTTACACTAGCTACTCGTCTCGGATGATTTCTTTCATTAGGCCACTGGTAACTTGTTCTGGCCATAGCATCCAAAATTGAGAATGCATTCTTCACAGTCTTCTCCATCAGACTTCCACCTGCAGCTGCATCTACATGATCTCATGTTGGAGCAAGTAACCTATTATAAAATTTGCAAACTTGTTGCTTCTTTGAGAACCCATGTTGAGGGCAACTCCGGATAAGATCGCGAAATCGCTCTCAAGCTTCACCAAACGGCTCTTGATCTATCTGCTTGAATTGGTTTATTTTGTTATGTAGATCTAGCATCTTGCTTGGTGGAAAGTATTTCTGAAGGAATCTTGTGCTCAGGTCCTCCCACTCTGTGACATCATCCAGTGAGTTGTACCACTGTAAGGTTCTATCTTTTAAAGAGAATGGAAACAACCTCATCTTGACTTGGTCATGTGGCACATGATTGATCTTGATAGTGTTTTCCAACTTGCGAAATTTTTTCAAGTGCACATTCGGATCATCAAGAGCACTACCCCAAAGCTGGTTCTGCTGCACTATATTAATTAGTGCTAGCTTTAAATTCAAAACTATTTGCCTTCAATGGTAGGGGTTGTACTCCTCCGTACTGCCGATTCGGTGTAGGCCGTAGACAATCACTGATAGGAGAGATATCCTCGTCTGCATCTTCTTGTGCAACATGAATTCGTCTCTGCTGCTGTGGTGGTTGCTGCTACTGCAAGTTGGTGACTCGATCATTCAGATTAGCGAGAGCCCCTAGTATCCGAGTCAATGATTCCTCTTGGGTCAGATTTTGTGGTATGTTTTCCATCTCGAATGTGGGATTTCTCGTACGGTATCTACGGGTGGTTGCCTCAATCTCAGGATCTAGAGGGACAAGATGTTCCTTCTCTTTTGATCTGGTTTGCATGTAATACTAAAATATAATAAATAAAAAAATTGAAAAAAAAACAAAATTAAAAATACGAAAAATAAAGTCTAGTCTAGTATCCTCCTATTTCTCAGGATAAAACTAGGACGCTATACTTATTCCGCGATAACGGCACCAAAAACTTGATAGGCCTAATTTCTAACCCTAAATACCGCAAGTATACGGGTGTAGATGTGTATAGGATAAGTCAAGGTCGATCCTCAGAGAACAGGTTAACGTAGTTCGATACCCCAATTTTATAGGATTACCCTAACTAGACACTTGAATTGCAAGGTTGATTTTAATAAACTAAATTACTTATACTAATTAACTTACCTTGTCAAACGAATAAATTCAAAATAACGAGAGTGTATCATAGGACTTTGATTTAACTTATACACTTTTAAACCAAGTTTTAGTATTTATTAGGCGGCACTTAAGTAACTTAGTCCTTCTCTCGAAGTGACTAAGTCGTAGATTAATTAAGACAACTACCCTCTCGAGTCTATTAATCCTAACAACTCCCAAAAGACCCTTAACCCTTACCTACGTAGTCATAGACAACTACACTATAAGTTGTACGTCTATCAACAATTCCCTCCTCTCGAAGCGGAATTGTGAAACGTGTAAACTAAGCCTAAGTGATCAAATTATGCTCAGTAAAGAAATAAAACAAACACATAGATAAATACTTAAAATTGGAGTCTATAAATCAAAATCTTAAATCAAAACATTATCGTGAAACACTACTCTCTAACCCTAGGACACAAGTAGTTTAGCTACTCATGCCCAACATTAAATCCATACAATAATTCCTAGAATACATCAAAAAGAAATAAAATCTAGATAAGAAATAATTAAACCCGGTGCAGTCGACTCGTCAATCTTCGTATGCTCGTTCTTCAAATCGCTCTCTAAATACTCTTCAATGCGTATATGATGTAATGTAGATGAGCTCCTTGAAAAACGAGCAACACATGTCTTTTTATAGACTTTGGAATAGTCTTGAGGAGCTAAGGAGTCAATTCCCACTTGGGACAGGAAAGTTCTTCAACATAGAACTTTTGACGCGGCGCGTTGTGCTTATGACACGGCCGCGTTACTTTGAAATCGGAATCTCTTTAAACAACATCAATTTGACGCGGCCGCGTTGCATATTGGACATGGCCGCGTTGCAACATCAGTGAGGATTTGTATTGCACGCTTATTTTGGCGCGACAGTGTTGCATCTCTGACGCGGTCGCGTTGATTCTCGTTTGGTTTGACTTCTGGACCGATTCAGGCCGGTTTTTTGCTAGTTCGAACCCGTTTTTGTTGGTTTTGACTTCCCTTTGACTTGTTCCTTCGCCCATTAGTCGTAAATCACGGCTTTTAGTCCTGAAATTGCTCAAAACGACCTTAAAACAAGTGAAACACGCTAAATGGTCAAAATTATATAAATGTATCCAACTCTAGACCAAATATGCACATAATTGCTATAAAATACTATCCTAAATCGACCTAATTATATGCATAATTAACGTGTATCAACAAGTCCAATGCCTAAGACTCGAGATATGAGATCATGGATGACCAAACTGCACACAACATAGTCAGTCAATAGACTGAGAGGTTGAGAATGGTTATGGAGGGTATTTCCTCGGCAGTTTTAGGAGATGATGTCTTCAACAATAAGTGTAGCTATGGGATCCAATATCATCTTATATCTCAGTCCTTCAGTGAGGTTTTTGCAGCCACTTCCCACACACATAGACGTTATTCCACTCTCGACTGCACTCCGGATAGCGAAAAGCATAGCTATCCCTTCCACAGTTGTAACACTTCCATCTACCTTTCTTCGATTAATACCTACTAGAAACACCGCCCCATTTTCGTCCCTCACCACAAAGCTCGGCCTAATCTCTCCATTTTACAAACACACAACATCACTATTGAGCTTGTATACACCAGTTGATGTTGCAGTCCAGTGTATGGCTGGTTTCCATCGAGTTTGGTGCTTATCCATGATCACCTTTTTTTGCCTCATTTGTGTAAGGTTTTCTCCATTCAAATGGTTGATCGTACCCACACATGACACACCACCATACTCATACACTTCGATGTCGATGTAGTTAAACACTTGCATATTATATTTTGAAAGACCTGAATTGTTCCCGTACAACATTCAATCGGGTCGAACATATTTTCCATAAATGAGTCGTGGCTCTACATTGTAAGAATAGGTGATGTGCAGTTTCATAGTCCTTCATGCATAGTGCACAAATGGGATCCCCATCCCAAGACCTTTTAATCAAATTATGTCAGGTAGGTAATGCATCATTAATCGCTCGCTAAAGAAAAAATAGGGATTTTCGGGTGTACCTGAATTCGCCAAAACTTCATCCATATGGGGTCGACGGAACTTGATGTTGGTTCATCTAAGCCCAATGTTTAGAAATAAGATATGGCTAACATGTATGTTGATCAAACGGTGAAATAACCATGTTTGACGTCTTCCAGATCAGCTTGTCAGCCTATGGTGTATAGCACAATGGAGTTCGTAATTTTTTTCTCCTTTCTCTAGTGCAAAATTGTTGTGGACCACGTCAGGCTTCCATTGTGTCAAGTCAACATCTATTGATGTGTCAATAGTCGCATGCATGGGAAAACAAGAGTTAACGATTGATCGATGTTTAAAATCATTTACCCCTACCTAGCAGCCCTTCGGATTGAGATGTTTCTGCCCAGCCTGCCCGAACTGATTCGCCATCCAGTGCTCATATCAACAAGTTCTCTAAAGGATAATAAACTTCGCTAAATGAAACTCAGCTGATACCCTAATCCATCACTCTCCAAATCACCCTATTGGAAATATTTTGATCTGAACAGTTTATACACCAACGAGTCTGGCCTCTCTTGAATCCTCCAAAATTGCTTAGCCAACATTGCCATATTAAATAACTGAAGCTCCTAAAATGGCATCCCCCCAAAATTTTTAGACTGTCGATAATACTCCATCTCGCCCAATGACAGTACCTTTCACCTTCCCCATATCTCCACCAAACCCTCATCATTGATTTTTCTATCTCGACGCAAGCCGATAAAGTCAACATAATATAGGACATCAAGTATGTTGATATCACCTGTATTACTCCTTTTATAAAGATTTCCTTAACTGCCTGTGATAGTGCTTCCTCCTTCCATCCCTTAAGTCTACTCACCACTCTATTTATCACCATACTGAAAACGTATTTTTTTTATGTCCTACTAATGTTGGAAGCCCGAAATACTTCCCATGTTTCTCCACATGCCACAACCTAAGTCTATCACGCAACTCAATGCTAACATTTCCCCTAGCACTCATCTCCAATTTTTTTAGGTTTATTATCTACCCCGAAGCCCCTTCTTAAACTTGTAGTATCTCCGCTACTTTATTCACTTCATTCTCGTTTGCCCTAAGAAAGAGAATACTATCATCCACAAATAGCATATGAGATATTTCGGGAGCCTATCTAGTCACTTTGAAGCCGTGGAGTAAATTATCTCTTTCCGTCTTCCTTAATAGGGCACTAAAGCCTTCTGCACAGCATAAAACATAAACATGGTGATAGAGGGTCTCATTGTCGGAGCCCTCGCTTAGGCACAAAAACATCAGACGATGTCCTATTAATGAGAATAGAATAAGAAACCGTAGTTACACATCATAAACTCAAAGAGACAAAGCTCTTAGCAAAACCCATTTTACTCAATATCACTTTCAATAATGACCATTCTACCCTTTCATATGCGTTACTCATGTCTAGTTTCAAGGCTAAATGACCTATCCTAAATTATTTTTTTTTATTTTTTTTTTTTCATGAAGTGGAAAGTTTCAAAGGCAGCCATTACATTATCAGTAATTATTCTACCTGGTATAAAAGCACTTTAACATTGAGAACTAACACTAGGTAATACGACTTGCAGCCTATTGGTCATGGTCTTGTAATAACACGGACAACCACATTGCAAATGCTTATTGCCCAAAAGTCTTTTTGTGAAGCTAGTGATTTCACTTTTGGCATAAGAACCCCGTGAGTTAAATTGAAAGAATAAGGATCAGCCCCATGTTAAAATTTTCAAAACACACTTAACAACATCTTGACGAATAATATGGAAGACTTTTTTTTTTTTTTAAGAAAAACATAGGGAGCATACCATCTAGCTCAAGGGCCTTTGAGGGATGTATCTACTTCAGGGCTAAGTAAACCTCTTGTTAAAAGAAGATAATGTTAGTTTCATATTCTTTTCTTGAGTAACTTTTATCTCCACACATTCGAGGACATTAACGATCCCAAATAGAGAAACAGAACTGAATAAATCTTTATAGTAGTCTCTAAACACCTTAGCTATCTCTTTCTCCTCTTCCACCCACTGTCATCCCTCATAAATCACTCTATCAACCGTATTCCTTTTTCTCATATTACTGGCTTTCTGATGAAAATAATATGTCTTACTATCTTCTTATCGTATCCACAATGCTCATGATTGCTGCAACCAAATTTTTCATCTTGTCGCATAAGCTTGTCCAATCTATGCTCAACCTTTTGGCTTTGGGACACTACCTCATTAGACTAGGTAGTTTTATGTAAATTTGATAACTTACCGGATAATTCGGTATTATGTTTTGCAAGCATTGTCGAACGTCACCTTATCCCAACTAACTAAAACTTCTCCACATTTCATAATTCAGTCCCCAAGATCAATGTCCTTCCATATTCTACCAACTAGTTTTTATGACATCCTCACAAGACTCATGTTGCAGCCATATGTTTTGGAATCGAAATTATCTAGGTCTCCTTCTCCGTCTATCTTCCTTTGACTTGTGAGGATAATGTGAACTGAAGAGTACCACTACCGGATGATGGTCCGATTTAAAGCTATCAAAATGTGAAATACATATATGTGGATACAGATTTCTCGATGCTTCATTCCCAAGAGCTCTATCCAACCTTTCTTCTATGTTATCATCTCCTGTCTGGCCTTCTATGTTATCATCTCCTGTCTGGCCATTGGATCAAGTGTATTTATGATCCCAATGAAATCCGAGGTCCGAAGTTCACCAGCCTCCATAGTTGCATGAAATAATGACATTGTATCCCCAAAC
Source organism: Ajuga chamaepitys (assembly GCA_958295605.1). Lineage (NCBI taxonomy): Eukaryota > Viridiplantae > Streptophyta > Magnoliopsida > Lamiales > Lamiaceae > Ajuga > Ajuga chamaepitys. The sequence continues at coordinate 17,315,574 of OY282501.1, forward strand.
CAAAAACTCCAACCTTACTTCTTTGCCGACCACAATACCTCATTGAAGTCCCCTAAGAATAGACAAGGTTGGTCATTTCCAGGTTAGATCCATCGGATCAATTGCCATGTCTTATACTTCTCACGTGCCTCTGACCACCCATAAACTCCTGAAAATGTCCACTTTCTTCCTAAATAAATTTCTATGGTTCAATTAGATATTAATAGACATACATGAATGTAAATTAAAATTATAATAATTAAATTTCTAATATTCATTAAGCTAAAACAAGAAAGTAACAATAAGACTAAACGTGAGTATTATCAAACTACACGTGTCATCCATATTTCGAATATTACGGGGATAATTCAGCTCAACCACATTTTCAAAGAAAACGTTGTACTCATCCATATATTATAATAATATACATAAATAATTATTAGAAAACCTTACATGCCACATATTCACTTATCTAAATTCAAGCAACGGAGCAAATCCAACTCCATAAATAGGTAAACTTACGAATCTCCATTGACGACCCAAATGAATTCTGAAAAATATGCGTAACTAAACAAAATAAAAAAATAGTATCCATTCTGCACACCTAGCAAGAAGCAACAACCAATTATAAATACTCCCTCCATCCCGGTTAAAGCTTCCACTTTGTCCGAGCACGTATCTTAAGAAAAAAACAGTTATTTGACTTTTTTAAAGGTGGAGTGGAGATTGAGTGGTTGAGATATTGAGGGTGAGGATTGTGGGATTAGTTTCCTTTTTTGGGGTGACAACTTTAGTTGGGACGGACCGAAAAGGCAAGTAGGCAGCTTTAAGCGGGACGGAGGGAGTACTATTTTTTGGGAAAACATAATACTTTTTATGAGTAAATGCATTACAAATGGATATATAGATATAATTTATCACATCTTCTATTTATTAGGATATATTTGATTTGATGTATTAAAATATATATATATATATATATATACATATCTTTTGATGTGTTACCTTTTTTATATTTATCTATATAGATAGTAAATATATTTGCCATCAGAAATCTGGATTTGATATACTAGTATATCTAGGTATTGTATTGTTGTTTTAGATGATTAATGTTATTAATGTGAAATAGAAAAATGAGGTATAATCCCAATTTTTTCATCTTGTTGAGTATTCTGACAACCAACGGGTCTCGACCCTGCGTACTATTGTTTTTTATATGTTCCATTGAATAAATTACTTTTGTTGTAAAATATATTTTTCAAAAGTAGAAGATAAACTATCAAAATGAGGGTTATAAATATTTTATTATATATGAACTTGAGGTTCAAAACTTATATAAAACTATATCGATAAGAACATATAATGTTGAAAAAAACACACACACATGCGCACACATACAAGAACTATGATGTTTTATAAAAAATATTTTATTTTACTGAAAAATATTAGCTTTACTGAAAAAAGTATTACAATAGGATGTAAATGTAATAAAAAAAATTTTCCCAAACTTTAATACTTTTCTGAAAGTAATCCTTTTAAAGTAATCTATCAAAATAATGGTTGAATACAATTTGTGTCGTCTTATAAATTACTTATGTTTTAGTTTAATATACATACATATAGCTAAAAGTATCAACAATTTATCTTAAAATGTAATAATCTGAATGTTCATATAACTTTTAAAATACAATTCATAACCGAGCATAAACCCAACTAGATCATCCGAAAGAACGTCTAGTTGTTTGAATCAAATAGGTGTATGATGAATTGTAGATTCTCCTTATTTATTTTTTAGTTATTTGTGTCTTATTACATGTAATCACATTACTAATGCACCATTTATTATTCAGACACACCCATATTATTAATATTACAATCCTCTTATACGCAGAGAGCAACCAATATCCTTCGAGGACGGTGGAATGGATTTTGAGCAAGAAGAACAACCAAATTATCCATCAGCAATGTCTCTCCTTTCTGCCATAGTATATTAATGCTTTCCTCTTTCATTATTTTGAGACAGTGGTTGACGATATTTTTAGGCAAAGGAGTTCAATCACCCAAACTTCTTGTCTTCTTCGGATCATTCTGTTCATCTTCCCAAGCAATATAAGTAGCTACCATGCTATTAAACCATGTGTTGCACTGCCTTATTTTATCGTATCTGATCGTCTGAGTGGGACCCATTATCATCTTCACCCTATTCGCTATCGATTCCAACTTCATGTCTAACTTAGCAGCTTTGCAAAAAAAAGAATGAGGATAAATCAAATCATCATTAATTGATATTAAGTAGTTGGTTTTGGAATATTAATAAATAATTCATATAAGAAGTTTGATATGAATTTCATATAGGGATTGACTTTGAGCAAACAATCGGCTAATATTTCTCATAAAATAATTATAATTTACAAGAATAGTATTTGATTACAATTTATTTTTTATTTTTATTTGATGATACTAGTGTACACTATGTGTTGTACAAGTACCATGGTTTTACATTTGTGTATTAAGATAGTTTAACTAATTTAAAAACTAACGTTGCGTTTATTAGATAAGACGATTTCCACTTCAACGAGACAACTCTCTAAGGTAAAGGAAAACAAAGTAAATTCTGTAAAGATAATGGCTTCCATCCAAGAAACTAATGTCGCCTTGATGTGTCCACACTGTTGGAATTTTATAAATAAAGTGTTTCTTATTAATATAATGATGTTTTAGGTGGGTTTTTTTTTTAACAAATTTCAACACCGTGTTGCTTTATTTTTTGAATCAATGGGATGCATTAACTAATTTTTTTTTAATTTTTAATTTTTTTTAATATAATCATCTATCTCCATTAACTTTAGATCGTTGTGTTAGAATTGCAGCAACTCTTATGCTTCATATTCGATTTACAACATTACAAGAAAAAAATTATCCTGTAACATAAAAAATCGTTGCTAGCTAATCATATGATACCCGTCTCTAAGATAAAGTGACACATTTGAGATGTAACGTTTGGCCTTTGAAATAAAGTTGCTAAAATTTACAGATGGATATTTTCTATCTCCGAATTAGTGACCAAATTTATGTCTCCACTATGAAACAGAGAACAAATTCCCTGCCGAATAAACATAAAATGTTTGTCTCATATATTTGGTTGTTATTTTTTTAATAATTGGACTCTAATCATTATAAATAAGTATGCCATATTGCATCACACTTTTTTATTTCGTTCTTATTCAATGGCTGATATTATCCTTAACCAATTTCAATCTATGATATCATGAAAACTTCTTGTAGTGCAATCTTCTATTGCATCAATTACATTCATCGACTTTTCTCTAATATTTATATATTTTAGGATGCCCAATATAGATACAGAGGGACAACTAATATTTCTATTTATCGATTTCGAACTCGTCGACAAAAGCGAATATCAAAATAATATTAGCATAAGTTTTTAAAATTCCATAATAGATATTGAAAAATTGGTAAAATTAAATTTTGATAACAATATCACTTGGATCACATGTTAAATAGGTTAGAAATCAATGAAATGGTTGTCAATAGTTGAAAATACAAATGAAATATAGGTTAATTACGTAAAAATTCATGATATTTTAGCCAATTATCCTTTGCAACATGATGTTTCGAACATAACATAGAAATATACCACCTTTATAATTTTTCACTTTCATGCACCCAAGCAAGCTTTTTACTCCAATGTTAACACGAAGCCCGAAATCAAGATTTTGGTTATCCCAACTTTAGACATGTAATCATACAATATTTATAAACCCCTAATTAAATAAAAATAATAACGGTTACTGATTACGTTTAACTAAATACAAGAAATTGGGTCTTTATCCACACATAAAATAGCCACACATAAAATGTGTGGGTATATAGCCATACATAATTTATAGATGTGTGGGTAACAAGATAATGTTAATTAAATTACTTTGTGACATTTGTTATATGTTGCTAATACCCTTCAGCAACACGTAGATGCAATCCCTCAATTTTTTTTAGTTATACACGTGGATTTAATTTTATAATAATGCTGACATGTAAATTAATTTTCAATATTACCCACACATAATAAAAACTCATATGTATGTGGTTAATTCTCTATAAAATTTAGCGACACTTAATTCGACATGTTAAAAATATGTGATAAAATAATGGCGATGTGGCATTTTACGATTAAAAAGCGCCAATCCAAATGAAATATGTTCCATGTTTATCTCACTCTTCAAATCATTAATATATGTGTATATAATTACATATAAGAATAAGAATGATTCTTAGAATGTCCACAATATTTACGTTTGTGTAATCCAATTCATATCAAAATTTGTCCGCCAAGCCCTTTATTCACCCCAATCAGTGTGCTCTTAATATATTTATACATGAATGCACTCAATTTATAATAATTACATAGAATAATATTTATAAACTATATAATTAAATATTAAATTTTTTATTGTGTTATATATATAACTATATTCATGCATACATGTTATTTAAATATGATGTTTTATTATATAAATGTATAATACCTCAAGAAATTAAGTTTATATAATAAGTTTATATAGTATATATTGATGGTTTCCATGGTAATTTGTTACTGGAGTTCGGCAAAAAAGTATATATAGTAGATTCAGAATGTTTATTTATAACATTGGTAAAAGAAAAATTCATCTAAAGAGAAGATGTGCCTACCCAATGTGTCTACTAATTAATGTGTCAAAATTTTATAAAACGAATTTTATTGTACTGCCCAAATTTAAGGATAAGATATTGACACATTAGTAGTGAGTATAGTATATACATATGTGTCGACTATGGGTGTCAATTCGAGTCATTAGATCGGGTTCGTGTTCAATTCAGATTGATTCGGATTATATATTGAAAATGATTTGAAATATATAATTATTATAGTTTAAGAAACAATATTGATTTCGGTCTTTTCGGGTCAAAATCGGGTTAATTGGTTCGTGTCTTTGTTTAAAATACAATTTGGTCTCATAGGCCTGGCTTGGCGGGCCGCGGGTCAACTCGGTTAGTATATTATAGTGGAGATATGTTGTGTCGGGCTGACTAATTTTAGGACTGATCAAATTTTGGCCCGTTCCGACATATGGCATTTATCTGACAGGCCGCGAGCTGACTCGATAATCTTAGTATATCTTAGGGGGATAAGTTAGGTCGGACTGACTAATTTTAGGACTGATCAAATTTGAGCCCGACCCGACATATGGCGTTGGTCCGACGGACTAAGCCTGACTGAACCGGACTACTCGAATTGCCACATCTACCTACACCAGCCGGTAATAATAAACTCGTTAATATTTTTTTTAAAAATTTCAGATTAAAATGTTTGTTAATATTTTAATTTTTAAGTTTTTCTTTTCTTTACAATTTCCAAGTCTTCTTGAAGCCGACTCCAAGTCTATTCTTAATACTATCCTAAACAATACTTGATTTTTTCTATCTCTTTGGAGAGATAGAAGACTATATCACGATATCTTATTCTTAATTCAGAGATTTAAGGGATTTAGTAAAAAGAACCGGAGGTACTCGTACCATGATATCTTATTCTTATATGCAATGATATAGTTGTGTATTTATATATATGACATATCTAAAGATACGCACTCGAATATAAAACCGCCTCCCACTTCTCACAATTGAGTTCCGCGCGCATTCTTCTCTGCTTTCATCAAAAGTGAGGATGACGTTGATACCAAAGAGCACATCAGCCAAGAGTTTGTCATTTCTATTGAAGATTCTATCAGGTAATTTTTCATGTCCCAAAGATTAATAGGTTATGGAGAAAATTGATTCAATCAATAACGAAAACACACATGAATTGAACAATAATACTGAGAATTCCGATTCATTAGGCAGCTATGGGGTTATGGATGATGAGATTCTAGATTGCAAAGGAATTTCTCAAAACAAGCTTACTAAATTTCTGGACTAATTTAAGTTTCACTCGATTTTTTAAGTCTTAATTTATGTGAACAACAGAGTATATACATATATATTTAGTTTGTGTGTACATTGTCATATGTATTGAGCTTCAATTTTGGTTGTAATGATTGGCAATATCAAAATTTTAAGAACATAATGAATTTTATCTGATTAAACATGACATCAAATTATCACTGCTAATAAAAAATTTGTTTACTTTAGCAATTAAGGAATACTGACCTTTATTTTGTGATTTTTTGGGTCTTTTGTAGCCAGAAAGATTAGAAGCAGGGTGATAGAAGTAGTAGAAACGGATTGTCTTCCACCAAGCAAGATCTATTAGAACTGATAAACAAGGTAACAACATCTAGCACTTTATTTTCTATTGGCAGTTTGTCTCTTAGACTTGATTTATGGGTAATATTTGATTTAGTGACAACTTTATTGAAGTTATTATGTATCTTGTGTTGAATATTATGATATAGATATTAGATAGTTTCCTATAATGAACTGGTGCGTTAAATTGAAAATGGCTATCCTGATCTTCATTATCACTAACATTTCCAAAGTACCCACATGTGTGCTAAATGTATTAAATTATATTAATTCAAGTGTTTGATGACACACCATTCTTATGGATTGATTTTAGAAAATGGATTTCTATGAAGTTTATGTGTGTACTTGTTTTGGAAAATAGATTCCTATGAAGTTCATATGTGTACAGACTTCGAAAAATAGATAAACTGCATCCATAAATCCAACAAGAGTGAAATAATAAAGAATAAAATAAAGTTAATTTTATCAAATGCATACTGCTACTTATTTTCCCATAGATTAAGCTTTTTCTTTGATAGCCTAATTTTAGAAGTCAGCTAAAAAACAAATCTTATTGTTTGTAGTTTTACAGAAGGAAGAAAAAAATAAGACAAATTCTAGGATGTCCTCTCTATAAGCTCTTTTGTAAAAATACACTAACTCCAATTAATTCCCGTCTAGGTGCTCGACTTCATTAGTCGCCTATATTTATTTTATGATTCCTCCCTCTCTAACCACACATATGTCCCGACCAGCTCCACCTATGCCTTGACTAAGCACTAGACCCCAGTCCACTGCCTAACTAGCGTCTAGCGTCCGTAAGTCACCGTCATTAAGTTTAATAACTTAGTCACCATCTTTCATCATCAGGCTCTCCTTCCATTATCCCCATTACCTTTTTTTACCATTATTTAAATTTTAAGTAGAGATTTAGTCAATTGATCACGTATCATTTACTTATATAAGGCTTAATATTCTAGTGTTATTAGCTTTACTCACCCAAGTTACATTTATTTCCAAATTTCCATTCAACAAGTTATATTTAGTATCCAAATTTTCATTCAAGTACGGTAATGTACTGTTGAATTCTGATGAAGTCTACCTGTTTCACTTCTTTCGCTACCTTAGAGCTTAGGTTTGTCTTTTGGTGCCTTGTACGCCAGCTTTGCCTTTAGCTACTACATGTCAATCCATGAAAATTTTAAGCAGTGTTGTTATACCGAACCGACGATCAAACCGGTCTCACCATCGATTAGCGGTTCAACCGGTTGGACCGATGTCTATCCGAAAAATTAGTTGTCATCATTTATTAATTTTTCTAAAGTAATTATACATATTACCTTCCACAAAAAATAAATACTTAAATAGAAAATTAATAAATAAACTTCAAATTTCAAATAAAGATAATTATAACTTAATATACTAATTAATAATATGGATGTTTTTAATAAAATGTAATAATTTTTAGTCCATGGAGTTTTTGTAACTTCAGACTCTGTTTTCAATTATGACAAATATGATAAATAATGAGTAACTTGTTAAAGTTCTATAAACTAAAAGACAAACGGAAAGAAATCTATAAGGGAAATAAGGACAAAAGAATTTGATAAAAAAAACCTAAAAAACCACATACACATGCACAAATGAGAATTGCCGATTTTTTTCGGTTCCGCGGTTTCCCTATTTTAATTTCAAGAGTTGAAGGTAAAAAGTTAGAAGGTCCCAAAAGGAAATCGTATTTGATTATCTTCAAACTAAACTAGTGCCCCTATTAACCCATATGTTTCACCATTGGATTAGTCAACTGGTTCTATTTTAACTATTATGTCTTATTTACTTCATTTTAAAGGTAGTTTTATCCCTTTTTTGTGATTTGTGATATCTCTTTAAAGGTAGGTTGACTTATTTCCACCACTATTTGTAAACCATATACTAGAGAACCAACAACCTATCTAAATTAATTATATATTTCACACTTTTATGTTATTAACATTGTTATTATTTTATTATTAATTGTTTCTTAGATCATTAAAATAAATAGCTTATGGATCACCAATGGGTAAAGAACTTGAATCGGGTACCTCCAGAATATAAAGATGGTGTACAAGACTTTATAAATGTTGCGACGCGTTGTTTAATTTCTAGGGGGTTAACTTTATGATCTTGCTTGAAATGCCTCAATACAAGATTGCAACGTATAGATGTGATTAGAGCTCATTTGATAACGGTAGGGATTTCTAACTCATACACAAAATGGGTATACCATGGTGAAGAAGAACTCGACGTGGAAGGTATAGGGGACGGGGAATTTGCTGATGAGGAATTTGATGGCTTGAGGGGAGGGTTGCATGATGTCTTTGGTGATCAATTTTTCAATATTAGAAATAAGACGAGTTTGCTAGAAATGAGCAACCAACTGCTGAAGAGGCTCGTAATGAGAAGCTATATGAAGTAATACACAACCCTTTGTATGAGGGCTGTGAGGGCACTGCATTGACCTTTATTGTTAAGCTAATGAACATAAAAGTGATTAATAAATGGAGTGATAAGTCATTTGAGATTTTGTTAAAGTTCTTCACCAAGATCACCCAAACGGTAATAATTGTCCAAATAGCTATTACAACACTAGGAAATTGCTTTATAAGTTGGGTTGGGTTATGATCTTGTTGATGTTTGTCAACATGATTGTGCCATTTTCTATGGTGAATATAGAAATGCTACAGTTTCTCCTATTTGTGGAAATAGTTGTTATGTTTGTAATAAGATTCCACATAAGAGTTTGCGCTACTTCCCTATGACACCTCGTCTAAAGAGAATTTATACTGCATGACACACAACCAAAGACATGCGATGGCACAAAGAAGTCCGTGAAGAAGAACCTGGGGTGATGCGTTACCCTGCTGATGGAAAGGATTGGAAACACTTTGATCAGCTGTACCCTGACTTCGTTGCGGATTCAAGAAATGTACGTATGAGATTAGCTTCTGATGGATTCAACCCTTTTAGCAATATGATGACAACACACATCATATGGCCCATCATTTTGATGCCTTATAAGATGCCACCCTGGTGTACAATGCATAGAAGCAACTACTTCTTAACGTTATTAGTTCCTGGACCGAAGTCCCCTGGCAAAGACTTTGATGTTTTTCTAAGGCCGCTTGTGGATGAACTAAAAACTCTATGGTGCAATGGGGTTCAAGCATATGATGATTATTCTAAATCCTATTTCACTCTCCATTCAACAGTTATATGGACAATCAGTGACTTTCCTGCTTATGCTTACTTGTCCGGGTGGAGCACGATGGGTAAGCTAGCCTGTCCAATATGCCTTGAGGATACCCGTTCCAAAAGATTTCGAGGAAAAAAATGTTATATAGGGCATCGATGCTTCTTAAGTAAAACACACTCTTGGAGGAAGAGCACTGAGTATGATGGTAAACCGGAAAGAAGGGGACCACCTCGTTATTTTTCTGGGGATGATATTTTGTTGTAGTTACAAGAGATACCCAGATGTTCTCCTGGTAAAGCAACTAATAATGAGCATAGGAAAAGTAAACGGGGTGCTAATGAGTTGAATTGGTCGGAAAAAAAGTATTTTATTTGAACTTCCATATTGGTCAAAACTATTGATGCGTCATAATCTTGACATAATGCATATAGAAAAAAATGTTTGTGATAATATTATTGGAACCTTGTTAAATGATCCTATTAAGTCGAAGGATACTATAAAGGCACGTCTAGACTTGGAAGAGCTTAACATTCGTAGAGAATTACGGTTAAGAGAGCGGAATGGAAAGTTTGAGAAACCTCATTCTAATTACACATTAAGTAAAACAGATTGTGTAGCGTTCTGTGACTTCATCAAATCAGTTCGCTTACCGGATGGGTATGCGTCTAATATTAGTTGATGCGTGACAAGTTCCAATACTCTTGGAGGGATGAAAACACACGATTGCCATGTATTGCTTCAGAAAATTTTGCCATTCGCCATTCTCTCTTTCTTAGATAAGAAAATACGTGCCACACTTACTGAGTTTTGCCGATTCTTTCAAAGACTATCTGCAAAGACTCTTTATGCAAGTGAACTTGAGGATATGAAGACAGGGATAGTAATCCTATTGTGCAAACTTGAAAGGATATTTCCACCTGCATTCTTTACTATTATGGTCCACCTATGTATGCATTTACCTGAACAAGCGTTGTTAGGCGGATCTGCTAATGATAGATGGATGTTTGGCCCTGAACGTCGCATGGGTACCTATAAGGGATATGTTCAAAATTATGCACACCCCGAAGGATCTATTACTGAAGCATATGTTGTTGATGAGGCTATTACATTTCTATCTCGTTATTTACATGATAGTGAAACAAGGTTCACACGTATTGAACGTAATTGGGATGAGCCTATGACAAAATATAAGATGGAGATATTCAATAACAAAGTTCGTACTATGGGGGCTTCGAAATTTGAAAATCTCGGAATCAATGGAAATATTGTGCAATGGTATCTTCTTAATAATTGTGGAGATGAACTACATGTCTATTTAAAGTGAGTTTAACATTTAATTAACTTTCTTTAGGTGAAATATTACTTATGTCTAAATAAAGTACTTGATTATTTTTCAATGTTGTGAGCACAAGGAAGTTTTGCGCTAAAAAAATATACAAGATGAATATTTTGATGCAATACAAAAACGTGAATTTTCTTCTTGGTTCAAGAAAAAGGTACATATATTATAATTTTGATAAAAGACTTGAAATAATTATATCTAAATATAAGTTTTCTACAGATGGCTATCCTTAGGTTCAACAATGACCATACAGCAAGTGATGATTTGTATTCGTTGTCACAAGGTACGGACGATCATTACACAGTTTGGGATACTTGTTTTGTCAATGGTGTTAGATTTCGTTGCAAGGAACGGGAAGACAAGTATAAGACACAATGTTCTGGAGTTTTTACATGGGTTGATCATGGGAATGGTGATATCACTTATTACGGTGTTTTGCTTGAAATTATAGAATAGATTTTATCAGTTAGAGAAAGGTATACATGTTTCATCGCAAGTGGTACAATACAGACTGTAAAGGAAAGAACATAGTAGTTGATAACAATTTAACATCAATTAACATCATATCTCAATGGTATGAAGATGATCCATTTATTTTGGCAACATAAGCTCAACAAGTCTTTTATTTGGACGATAGAGCCAGGGTAAATAATTGGATGGTTGTGCAAAAAGTAAACCATCGTAATATTTATGATATACCTGAGCTTGAGGAAGAAGATAGTACAAGTAATGATGCACTTCAAGAAGAAGATACTAGTGAGTTTTCACCGTTCCATCCAATAGAAGAGTTAGAGGACACAACTTTATTGGTTCGAGAGATGTGGCTCCAATGACCTTGCCTCATGAGGCGGTATTTAAACTTCGCACAAAACCCATTCTCCATGTTAATGAAGATAACCATTAGGAGGATGACGATGATGGTAGACTTTTTGTTAATGATGATGAAGTCGGTGTAGAATCTGAACCTGATGATAACTTCAATGATGATGATTATGATGATGATGATGATGATGATGATGATGATGATGATGATGATGATGATGATGATGATGATGATGATGATGATGATGATGATGATGTTGATATTACATAATTGTCTTGTTTGATTAGGTTATCTTTCTTGAACAATCATTTGAATGAATTTATTATTTCCTATGTGATTTCAACTAGATATTTTATTTTATTTTTTTTTGTAGTGACTACATGGCTTTGACAAGAGGAGGAAGTGTTGGACGTGGTGGAAAATTTGGGAGAGGTGGACGTGGTGGACAAGTTGGGCGTGGTGGACATGTTGGACATGATAGACTAGGCATAAAGTCCATAGCCCATCAGGTACATCACGTTTTCTTTTTTGTCTTATAACTTCTTCTTACTATGATCTTTTGTTCAACATTTTGTAACTATGTGGAAGTTTGAGTTGAGTTTAATGTCTATCTTGTTCCTACTTCATTTGTAGATCCATCTCATTTAACAAGGCAACAAGTAGGTACGTAAATAATCACACACACACACACACACACACACATATATATATATATATATATATATATAATTAACTTGTATATTGTCTAAATTTGTTCCCGATTCATTTATAGGCCCATCTCATTTAACAAGACCACATGCTGGAAGTAAGTCTCAAATTTTGTACTATTTGTTTTTTACTTAATAATTGTATAAGTTTATAATTATTTATTATCTAATTAACTCTCCCTACATCTTTAATAGACCTATCTTCAGCAGTGGACCACAACCTGGTTAGTAATTTGTCAAAATTTATTAACATATAATATTAATATTCATTATACTATGTTTCTGAATAAATTTGGTGTTGTCAAATGTTTGCTACTTTATTGTAGACTCATCTCCTTTGGCAGACCCAACAACTGGTTAGTAAGACATCATTTAATATTCTATGAGCATAATAATTTAATGTATATATTATATTGTCTTTTCATACATCATCTTCAGGGTCTTCTATACCAGAACAAATTCCAGCAGGTGACTGCAATGAGGGGTCAAATGGAGATTCACGAAAGCGCGGGATTACTTGTGGTCAAGGTGCTCGAAAGGCAATGAAAAGTGCAAAAGGTCGCTTGACCGTACAATTTGAATTTTCGTTGATGCAGGCAATATGTAGCGATGCAGAGTGCTTCAATAATGAGATTGGCTATATCGTACGTAAGTATTGTAGTCTACGTTATAATGATTGGAGGTATGTGCCAATGCATGAAAGGGCACCTCTTCGCCATAAACTTCTTGTAAGTCTTACTTTTTTTCCCTTTTTGCCCTACTATGAGTATTAAGGATGAACTACTCGTGATATGACTGATTCATGTAAGATTGACACATCTCCCCCTCATTTCCCCTACTTTTAGCTATTCGATATTGATGTTGAGGATGGGAAAGTCCAAAAGGTTATTGATGCACAAATGCATGAAGCTTGGAAAGGCTACAAATTTAAGCTGCATAAGTACTTCAAAGAGATTGGAGGGGAGGAAGATCCAATTAAGGCGAAGGAAGACGGCCATGAGGAAGTTAGCAAAGAGGATTGGGAATATCTTTGTGACTATTGGATTGATCCGAAATATTTGGTAATGCAAATATATTTTTACTCATAATGATTATGTTTTGGAAATATTCATTAGTTTTATCTGGTTTTTATTTTTTAAAGGAAAAAGCTCAAAAGAATGTTGAAGCTCGTGAAAAACGGCGATATAAATCCAAAAATGGTTAAAAAACAACAGCACACCATCATCTAGATCGTGGAGCTGATTTGGATGCTCCCACTGGCCATATCGAGACGTGGCGTCTTTTGGTTTGGCATCCCGAAGAAGGTTGGGAGTCTCCGGAGCTAGAAGCTCAATATGTGAGTGATGATTTCTAGTGTTACGTAATATGAATATAATCTACTTCTTCATCTGTTATTTATTTATATGATCATCTTGTTATTTTGTCAATGGCTTTACCAGTTATGTTGTTATTAGTCTTCATGGAAGTAACCATAGAATCTCCTTTGCATGTAACATTAGTAACCCATTAGGTCATCCATGAGTTGGTTGTTTTTTGCTTATGTGGCACTTAATTTTTTTATTTTTTTTGTATTTTTCCTGCTTAGTCACTTATTAGGATGGTAAAGAAATTAAAAATAAAATTATATATATATATAAATATTTATATAATATTAAAATTTAGATATAAATGATAATTAAATTTATATAATATTTAAAAATTCATATTTTTAAATCCTAATCTGAAAAATTATTTTAATAAATCTTTAATATATTATTTTGAATTAATCCAGATTGTAAAATATATAAAATGTTCAAAATAAATTATAGAATGATTTAAATATATATATATATATATATATATATATAGATATATGATTACTAAAATATTTAATGTTAAATTATTTTTTTTATTTTATCTATAAAATCAGTAACATTATTTTAGGAAAACTTAAAGTAACTTGAAAATTTTTAAAATTAATTTATAAATGTATAATTAATTTTAAGAAGTGTCTTAAATCTTAAATTATTTTATATATCTAAATGTAAATTATAGAATGATTTATAAAATCAGTAAAATTAAATATCTAAATTTTATTTATATAAAATAATTTAAGATTTAAGACTCTTCTAAAAATTAATTTTACTTTTATACATTAATTTTAAAAAATTTCAAGTTACTTTAAGATTTACTAAAATAATTTTACTGATTTTATAGATAAAATTAAAAAAAAAAATTAATTTAATATTAAAGATTTTAGTAATCATATATCTATATATATTTTTGTTTTTAAATCATTCTATAATTTACTCTAAATATTTTATATATTTTACAATCTAGATTAATTCAAAATAATATATTAAAAATTTATTAAAATAATTTCTTAGATTAGGATTTAAAACTATGAATTTTTAAATAATATATAAATTTAGCTATCATTTATATCTAAATTTTAATATTATATTAATATATATATATATATATATATTTGTTTATTTCTTTACCATCCTAATAAGTGACTAAGCAGAAAAAACACAAAAAAAGGTCAAAAAATTAAGTGCCACATAAGCAAAAGACAACCAACTCATGGATGACCTAATAGGTAACCTGTAGTAGCCGGTCACGGGGCATTTCTATCAATTTTTTGTAAGTTAGAAGACATTTTTAAAAAGTGTCAAACTTAAAGGATATTTTCTTAATTATGGCAAACTTACGGGACATTTTTACCAATTTTTCCTAATAATAATAATAATAATAATAATGATGATGATGATAATAATAATAATAATAATAATAATAATAATAATAATAATAATAATAATAATAATAATAATAATAATAATAATAATAATAATAATAATAATAATAATTGGGTTACCAAAATATGATTCTCCACACAAATTTTTATCTTTGCCCGCACATAACAAATGCCACATGTCACATGCTCCACCATCAACAATACCACGACATTGTCCACGTTAGCACCTACGTGACCAAGAATGCCACGTCAGCAGCCTCGTCATTGCACATGTCATCGTCCACGTCAGTAGCCATGTCATCAAGAATGCCACGTCAACATCCACATCATTAACCACATCATCGTCCACTTCAGCAACAATGCCACGTCAGCTTCCATGTCATCATCCACATCACCCTCCATATCATCATTACGCAGTTGGAGGATATATTAACCACACATATTTGAAATTTCATTGACACATATATGTGTAGGTATTCAGATTTACCCACATATTGACAAATGTGTTGGTAAAGACATTCTTTTACATAAATATAGTGACACATGCTTACACTTTTCTTATGCGTGGGTCAAACAAATCAGCCACACAAAGCAGTACTTTTACCCACTCATGCGTGTGTGGGTAAAGACCCAATTTCTTGTAGTGGCGCACACTAAAATCTAAAAAACAATGAAGAATTATAACACCCAAAATAAACCCTAAAAATATCAGAAAAGAGTGGATCTTGTGTGCACCCAACACACAATAAGCTTATTGTGCACCGCACGCCCTAAAATCCTAAAAACCCTAAATTTACCCTAAAAAAACCCTAAACCCTACCCTAACCCTAAAATGGCGGTCTAAGGTAAGGACTTGTAAGGTGTAGAGGTCGCTTCAGTTTGAAATGGCTCTAGCTAAAGTCGATCCTTCAAAGAAATCTGATGCAAAGGCTCAGGCCTTAAGGACTGCTAAGGCAGTAAAAGCAAATGGAACAGCTATCAAGAAGAAGACCAAGAAGATACGCACGAAAGTTACTTCCCACCGACCTAGGACCTTGAAGAAGGACAAAAGTCCCAAGTAGGATTAGTGCACGTCCGACTTAGGACCTTGAAGAAGGACAAAAGTCCCAAGTAGGATTAGTGCACGTCCTCGCAACAAACTTGACCATTACCAGATTTTGAAGTACTCCCTCACCACTGAATCTACCATGAAGAAGATTGAAGACAATAACACGCTGGTTTTCATTGTCGACCTTCGTGCTGACAAAGTACTCCCTCACCACTGGATCTACCATGAAGAAGATTGAAGACAATAACACGCTGGTTTTCATTGTCGACCTTCGTGCTGACAAGAAGAAGTTCAAGGATGTTGTTAAGAAAACATTAAGACAAAGAAGGTTAACACACTTATCAGGCCTAATGGTACAAAGAAGGCATATGTTAGGGTGACACCCGACTATGAGGCTTTGGATGTTGCCAACAAAATCGGGATCATCAAAACCAACTTCTTGATTTCAGTTTTTGTTTGTTTCTCTTAACGTCAGTGGAAACACTTGAGAATTTTGTAACTCAGATGCCTATCAACATTTCATTGCGTTTTAGATTGGTTGTTTTCCTATACCTCTATTTAATTGTCTTGCCAAAGTTGATATTTTGTTTTCCATTGTAACTTTTATAGATTATATTTGGATTAAGGAATTTGAAATGGATAGAATTTAGAATTAATGAATTTTTTTTTTAAAAAAAACCCTAAAAACCTTAAAAACTAAAAACCAAAAATCCTAAAATCCTAGAAAAACCCGAAAACCCCCATAAAAAACCCTGAAAACCCCTAAAAACCCAAAATCCCCTAAAATCCAAAAACCCAAACCCTAAACCATTCCCAACTTTTGTTTCTCTCTCTAGAGCAGAGCATCTCTAGAATCCACTTGCACACAACACACCAGACACTTTGACCCTACTGTCGGCCACCGACTACCGTCCGTCGCTGCCGACCAGCATCTGACTACCAGCGTTCCGGGACCACGAACCGCTACACGGACAGTAGCAGCTTCGTCAAATTCTTTGTCTGCTACTCTACTGTTCCGACCTTCTTCTCCAAAACCTATTCATTTTCTGGCGACCATCCCCCTCTCGTGCATGGCCGCCACTTTCCTGTAATCCCTTCTTTAACCTCTTCTCATTCCTTCGCTATCCTCACGGTGGAGGAGCCCATCAGTGCAGCCATGGCCACCTGTCATCCCTCCACCACCCTCATGGTGGCGTAGCACATCTGTTCATCCCCCCTCCACGACCGTGACCACCATACCAACGGTAGTGCAGTCTATCGGCCCCAGCACATCGACTAACCTTATGATCCAACAACCATGTATTTCATCGACTTCATGTTACCTTGTCTTGCTGGCGATTCCCAAATCTGAGTTCTTGGGCCTTCATCTCCTCTCGCCGGCGAGCCTTATTCCTAGAATAAATCCTAGTTAAAATGCTAAAAACATCTCGTACTACCCATCATCAACGAACTCTTGTTTGCAGCGTCGTGAACCAAGAGGGATTAAACCCTAGCTGCAGCTCATATCCCTATTTATATAAGCATGTCGGGTTAATGGGGCCTTTTTCAGAGATGGGCCCTCCCTCGGCCTAGGACCTTGAGACTTTGGGCCTCGCTAAGCAGGCCTCCGAGCCCACCACTAGCCTCTCTGTTGTTGTGCCTTTTACCCCCTCGGGCCACCTAATTCATCTTGGGCCGTAACTTATATCTCTTAACCCTCAAAATCTGATTGTGTCGTTCACCCCACAAGCTTTTGCGTAAATATTGGCCCTTTACTCAAGCCCACCTCCACCAACCCAACTGCCCGCCCAACATCTCGGCCTTGGGCCATTTTCTAGTGGCCCAACTTCACTCTCTACTGGGCTGCCTTCTCCTCCAGCCCAAACCGCCCTCCCCACTTTCTCAAGCCCACCTATCAATATAACTCTCGATCCAATATTGCTCCCATTCCCACCCTCCACTTTGAACACAACCTCATTTCCCCCCAGCCTGCCTACTGACCTACCCCTCACATACCACTCCCTCATCACCAACCCCATCGCTCTCGATCCCCCTAATGATCTCTTCAACTCATTTGCCTCTACCACCACCCCCAACCTTGATCATGCTTCTACTTTGCATGCTAACCCGATCGTCTCGGCCTGTCCCTTGTTCTTGCTCGACCCAAAAAATCCAAATCCATGCCAAAGCCAACCGCTGCCTCAAATCCTTGCATGTTTGAGGGAGAGCTACGTCCTTATGGCACCGCTTCTAAAATTGATAAGCGTTTAGTTGTGAGTTAATCTTCTAGCGAACTTAAAAGCATTTATGTCAAGTATAAAAATTACCTTATTGGTAAGTTTTCACATGCTATTCCCACCCTTATTGGAGGGACTTCGCATATTATGACTCGTTTTGTAGATGAGCATGATTACACCAAGCTTTGCTTGGGTAAATAAACTGTTCTAGGTGTTAAATAGGGGTCTTTAAGTGTACTCCAAACTTTGATTTGAAGTTTTAGGCAGTTGTTGCCCTAGTTTTGTGTAGACTGCCGAAATTGCCCATTTTTCTGTATAATTAGGAGATGATATATACCATTACTCGGATTCTTGGCAAGTCCCTCTAGATTGACCAGCCAACCGTGGATCAGAGCAGGGGCGTTTATGCCCGCTTTTGTGTTGAGCTCGACCTTCTCGAGGAGAGGTCCTTTGAGGTTGAGATTAATTTGGAAAATAGGACACTCATCCAGAGAGTGATTTATGAGTTTATTACAAATTATTATATTGAGTATCGTCATGTCAGGCACAAGGCCCATGATTGCTATATAGTGGGGAACAAGAAGCGCCCGCCTCCCTTCAACAGGTGTCCCCCCACAGCACAACATCAGGAGCAGACCACCAAGGGTCCTGCCCTAGGCTGTAGAGGTCGTTCTCGGCGAAAGAGTCGGCGCCGTCGGAGTGGTCTCCCTGATCAGCCAGAGGTTGCTCACTCTCTTCTATTAGCTCAGGGAGAGCAGAGATAGACAGCTGGATTGCAGCCACGACAATAAAGAGCGTCGGCCCCGACTTTCAAGTGGTAGGAGGTTCCTCCCAAGGACCCTCGCAGGACGGGTCTCTTATTCCCCGAGGTCCTCCAGGATGCACGCAGATCCTTCCACACATATTTTCACACCCCTGATGCAGAGGATGACCTGTTGGACAACGATAAAGCCCTTCCAGTGCATAATGATGACCTTTTTAGAGAGATGATGGAGAGTGAGGACACTCTCGACGACCTGACTGATGATGAGACTGAGGGTAGAGAGACCTATGGCTCCGAGGGAAAGATTGAGGCCCCCCTCAGCATGGAAGAGCATTCACTCCCTGATCATTAGTCGGACCCCCGACCACAGCAGCCCAGGTTGGTTGAGCACACCTACACAAGGGCCGCTCTGGGAGAGGAGACAACCACCCAGTTGGCTATCATCCCTCTACCGACGTCCTCCCCTATTCAGTGTTCCCTGAATCGGGCTTAGGATGAGGTTTCCACGAGTCTTTTTTGTTTAGTGCCTTTCTCCCGTCTCTCTCTTATGGTTCGGGGAGAGGCAAGCACATTGAGCAGTACCATTGTATCTACACCAGATCGTTATTGAGGAGTGGAGAGTGACCACTTGATGCCAGCGCATCTGTGGCCATGTTCGGGGACACCCTTCCCTTGGACGAGGTGGCCATTCTGGTTGTGGCTTCCGGATTCTCACGAGATCCAAGACTATCCATAGCATTCGGGGCCGCCACTCTATGTCACACGGATCCATTTCTCCTTTAGTTTGATTATGTTGACACACTTCATGATTTGGAATGCTCGTGGCATTGCTAATACCGCCACCCAGGACCACATTATTCTTCTCGCTCGGATGCACCGTTTGTCTTTATGTGCTCTCCTGGAGCCTATGGCTTATGTCTCCCAGCTTCAGCTCATCGTCGATCGTCTGGGTTTTGTCAGTGGTATCTGTAATGTTTCTGGCTAGATCTGGATTCTTTTGGCCTTACACTATCATTTTCAAGTCATCTTGGACACCGAGCAGACCCTCCACCTCCCTCTCTCCATGTCCATCTTCTCCGAGCCAGTCTTCCTCTCCTTCGTCTATGCTAAGTGCCAGAGAGTGCGTCGGCATGCCCTTTGGAATACTTTGCGAGATATTCATGAGTCCGTTGGTGATAGGCCATGGTTAGTTGGGGGGATTTCAACATCTTCTTGCATGAGCAAGAGCGCCTAGTATGTTGGAAAATATGACCCGTGCGATGTTGGATTCAGGTTTATGATTGTCGACATAGAGCTGATTGATGTTGGGTATACGGGGTTTGACTTCACGTGGGAGTGTGAACCCTTGAGAGAGAGGTTAGATCATGCCCTGTTTAACGAGGCGCGGTCCTCCCTATTCGGGGGTGACGAAGGTCTCTCACCTGCCGAGGTATAAGTCGAATCACGCCCACCGGCCACACTAGTATGGTGAACTTGCAGCTAAAGCTCACCCGGCTCAAGAAGACGCTGAAGCAGTGGAACTAGTCGGTATTCGGGAATATCTTCCACGGACTCCAGGATGCGCAGAGTGCCCACGCTGCTGCCAAGTTAGCCTATGATAGCGATCTTAGTCCCTCCCATCGGTCTGACATGCACCGCCTGCATGCTGTGTACTAGCTGACTCTTCGAATCGAGCAGGATTTCTAGAGGTAGAAGGCTCTTTTTTGTTGGGTTTTTGAGGGAGAGAGTTACACCAGGTTCTGCTCGAGCTTCGTCAAGCAAAAGTCTGTCAATCCTATGTCCATAATATTGAGGCCGACGACATCACAATTTCTTACCAGGATGGGATTCGGGTCTCCGCTGTTGACTTCTTCTAGAATCTACTCAGTGTGGAGGAGGAGGATTTGGGAGCTCCCATTGATGATTCCTTCCCGAGACTACCTGAGTTCACTAACTTTGACGGGTTGTGTGATCTGCCGACGGACGAGGAGATCAGAGTGGCCGTGTTTGATATTGACCCGACGAGTGCCTAGGGCGAGGATAGGTTCTCCTCCTTGCTCTTTCAGAGCTGTTGGGAGATTGTGGGACCGGATGTTAAGTTTTCAATTCGGGATTTTTTCACCGGCACCCCCATGCCATGAGGTTTCACTGCGACTACCATCACCTTAATCCCGAATAGGATGAACCCCTCTTCTTCGGCTGACTATCATCCGATTAACCTCTGCAATGTCACGAACAAGATCATCTCCAAGATCCTGAACTCCTGTTTGGTACCCCTCCTCATGTCCCTCATTGCGCCAAAACAGAGTGGTTTTGTTCAGTGGAGATTGATCTCTGACAATGTGCTTCTTGCCCAGGAGATGGTCCATGAGCTGAATTACAAGATTATGATGCTCACTCTTATGCTAAAGATCGACATGGCGAAGGCTCATGATAGGGTGCAGTGGTCATTCCTGAGATACGCTCTGATGAGGATAGGTTTTCCTCAGCGTTAGATTGACTTCTTCAGGCACAGTGTGGAGAATTATTGGTTCTCGGTCCTCGTTAGTGGCAGCCTGGCTGTCTTTTTCCACTCGATTGGGGGCCTCCGGCAGAGAGACCCATTCTTCTCCTCTCTATTTGTCTTGGATGCTGACTATCTCTCTCATGGGCTGAATGTGTTTGTTTGGGATAGACCGTGTATGGTTTACAAGGCCATTGGCTCGAGCTACCCCTTATCCTATCTCGCCTAAGCAGATGATGATGTGATCTTCAATTGTGCTGATTAGGAGGGCTTATTTGATTTGGATCTATTTTTTAGCCACTACGCTATTGTGACTGGTCAGCCGATTAATAGGAAGAATAGTAATTTCTTTCTCGGTGCCACCTATGAGGATTCTTGGAAGGACCTTGTGACACATCAGACTAGTTTTCAACTTTGGTACCTCCCGGTCACTTATCTAGGCATCCACTTGTATAGGGGCAATATGCGCAAGGCTCTCTTCCAGCCAATTGATTCTGTGCCTTATGAGTAGCATTGTCTCTGGGTGGTAGGCTCGCTCTGATTAAGAGCATTATGAGCACCGTCCTCTGTAAGATCTCCAATTCATGGTCACCCTAAAAGGAGTGCTTCAGGTTATGAGTCAGATCATTGCTACCTTCTTCTGGAGCCAGGATGGTGATGTTTGGAGATGCTACTGAATTAGTTAGAGGAGGGCATGCCTCCCAACTGATGAGGGAGGGCCTTAGCAACCGTGATTTTTCCGATCTTTTTCGGGCTTTTGGGATGAAGATGTGGTGGCGATTCAGGGAGGGTGCTCCCTTTGGGCACAGTACCTGCGGGAAAAGTACTGCTCGCATGGACTCGTGGTCCCTACACGTGCTCGAGTTAGGACACACAACAATACACAGTGGATCCGGCTGTGTAGAGTTTCTCTACAGGTTCAGAATCATATTTTTTGGGCTCTTGGTGAGTGTGAGCTTTTGGGATGACACTTGGCTTAGGCACCGTCCGCTTTCTGAGATTTATGTTGTCGAGTTGGCCGTGCGATGTTGAGTGGGATTTAAGGGTTCAAGATCTCTGGTATGACAGGGATTGGGATCTCCCTAGGTTCCAGTATGATATTATTGATACTTATGACCTTCCCTAGCATCTTTTGAGTGATATTGCCCAAGTTCCGATCAATGTGGGATAGTAGGGATCGCATGCGCTGGAGATATTCTCCGCACGACGATTTTACACTGACAACTGCTTGGTAGTTGACAAGATTGAGATTGCCCCCACAATTTATCCTTGGAGTCATTTGGACGGATTTACTCCTTCCAGATATGTTTGTGTTTCTATGGAATTTTTTATTCCTTTGCCTCCCCATTGACTCTTACCTTATTCCCTTGGCTTCCATATTTTTTCTAGATGTTATTACTATGTAGTTTTTGCTTCCTGGCAGACGGAGATTATACCTCACTTGTTCTTTCAGTGCAGCGTGGTCCGGTCGGTGTGGGATTACTTTATGGCATGGTTTGGGGCGGAGGTGCTTTTGACCTTCGATCCCTTTCTCTTCCTTAGCATTTTCCTACATGACACCGGCACACATGGAGTATGCAGCTTTCATTATTCCTTATTTGATCCTTTGGTTCACGTGGACATAAAGGAATAGTGTAAAGAATAGAGGTAGGGCCTTTTTATTTTCTCACATTATTTTGCAGGTAGAGCGACATCTGGCATTGCTCCTCTCGAGCAACCATATACACCCCGGGCCTGGACAGGTCTGCACCCCTGCAGCTCATTTCCTCCACAACACCACCACATCTCTGGCCCCTGCCAAATCACCCATTATGGTTCGGTGGAGAGCTCCCGACCCCCCTTGGGTCAAGCTCAACACCGATGGATCCTTCCTCCATGTCACGGCCTCGGCTGGTGGTGGTGGTCTGATTTAGGATCCCACTAGCGATCTGACTTGGGCTTTTCGTCAGTCACTCCGAGCTTCTTCGAGCTTCGATGTAGATCTCCAGGCGTTGGCAATAGGACTCACCCTCCTTAATGACGATGCCACTCACATATGGATCGAGATGGATGCAGCGATGGTGGTCACGCTCCTCACCTCGGGCAAGCTTGGATCATGGCAGGTCTCCCACTCACTTACACAGGTGTGGGTTTTGTGAAGAGACAAGACTATCCGGATTACACACATCCACTGAGAGGGTAATCGTCCGGCAAACCACTTCGTTGAGCTTGGGCACCACACTTAGCCCCTCATCACTTACACTCCCGGGATATCGTCTCCTTATCTTCTATCCTAGATTCGCTTGTACCAGCTGGGATACCCTAGCTTCCAATTTCGTTAGTTTTATTTATCTTTCTATTTTCTATGTTTGTTCTTATGACTTTACTTTTGTGGCTCCTTCATCTTTTTTAGCCCCCAGCTAGTTTCCTCTCTTTCTAACCGCCTTGAGTTGTCAGTTGGTCGGTTTGGGAGGGAACCTCTCACCATTTTCCTCTAGTTTGGGAGTTTGGGCACTTTGAGCCTACCTTCCCCCGATTTACGATTCTGGGTACTTTTATCCTAAATTCTTGTATGTTTGATTGGACTTCATCGTTCTTATTGTGTATACACAGGTTGGGGACCGCGCCTTAATCCCCCACCCTATACGGGTGTTTCTCTTAAAAAAAATCCTAGAAACCCCCAAAAACCCCTAAAAACTCCCAAGTGCACATTAAGGCTTAATGTGTGTTGGGTGAACACAACTCGTTGTCATCAGACAAACATATATATTACCTTTGGATGAGGAATGTATGATTCGATGTTGAAAATCTGCAAAACACAAAATATGAATGATAAAAAATTAACAAGTTGATATTGTTATCATACATTTTTTTAGTAAACCCCGAAACTATTATTGAAAGTCAATGTTCAGGCAAAAGCCTTACATCCCGAAGAAAAGAAGATAAAACCGAGGACGGAAGCGAACCCGTCTAAACTAGACAACAATCTAAATCACCCTTATAATGGGCTAAAGCAAGAAGTCGTCGTGCGTGGAATATAAGTAAAATCACAACTATTAAAGCGACTCAAAAGATAAAAAATATCCTCAATGATAAGGTCGTTGTAATCGCCTCTTTCTAATCGTGAACCGTATCAATGAATAAGCTGAAGATTGTCTCCTTCAACCTGGATATCAGTCCAGCCTCGGTCACAGGCCATCTGGAGGCCGAATCGTGCTGCCATGGCTTCACACATAAGAATCTTGCCATGAACTCGAGTTCGTTGGGCCCTTGCAAGGAGAAGGTTTTCCTGTGCATCTCGTATCACGAACCCAAGACCCATAGTTCCGTCCTTGAAAACCGCAATCAAAATTTATCTTCATTCACCCACATAATGGTGGCTTCCACACCGGAGGTGCTGCTGGATTTTGGACAGCAGGCTGGGGCGTTGTCATAGCTACTTCGGCGAAGTCAACTGCCATTCTTCTTGCTGCGAGTAGAATGTTCGAAGCCAAAATGGGAGTTTTATCAAACACCCATTTATTTCTAGCAACCCACATTTTATACAAAATATAAGAGAAGAGTTGAGCTCCTTCTAGTGGCCACTTGTCAAACATTTCCACATAGACATATATGGAATGGTCGTTGATCACGTGAAAATTGAATTGGGGATCGGCCCCGGACTTCATGCAGCTTTGGACACATAAATAGGAGATGTTCGGTGGACTCTTCATCATCCCAGCATTAATGAGCAAAGAGGCAAAATTCCCATCTTGCGTCGTGTCAAATTTTGAGCGATGGATAAGGCATATTTGCAAGCGTACCAAAAGAAATGTTTCACCTTCGAGATTAGTGGCATGTTCCACACTTTAATCCATGCCTTCGGGGAAATACTCATCGTTTGTAAGTCTCGGTTAAGATCGGAAAAGCGTCGCATGGCTAAATGATACGCCGTCTTTACCGAGAACTTTCCATTATCCATCAATTTCCAATAGAGTTTATCGCCAGGCCACCGCTTACTCAGTGGTGTAGCCAAAATTCTGGATGCATCCACCGTAGAAAACATTTCTCGTATAAGCTCCTCGATCCATGTCCCTGAGATAGAATTAACAAACAAAGCAACATTAGTATTATCAGGAATAAACACGGCACTTCCCTGCGGCAGTGTAGGATCATCACATCCTATCCAATTATCCACTTTAGCCTCAATGGCCATCACCCACCCGCCAACCCATCCCCCCTTAATCAGGTTACGAGCTTGGAATATACTACACCAGGCATAGCTAGGATTATGCCCAAGATGTGCTGCAAGCAAAGAATTATTAGGAAAATATTTTGCTTTTAACAATAGGATACTAAAGAATCAGGGGAGTTCAAAATTCTCCAAAATTGTTTAGTAACCATAGCTAAATTAAAAAATAAATAAATAAATAAAGCTCGCGAAAACCCAAACCCCCTTCTCACTTTGATTGCACCATCTTTGCCCAGCTGACCCGGTGGTATTTCCTCTGATGCTCTAATGATCCCCAATAAAATCTTGCAATTGCCTTCTCAATCTCATGGTATATTCCAACCGGGAAAATGAAGCAGCTCATGGCGTACGTAGGAATCGCTTATAGTACCGTCTTGATGAGTATTTCTCGTCCCGCCTTTGTGAGTGCTTTTTCCATTCATGACTTTAGCCTGCTAATCACTCTATCAACAACTGTCTAGAATATGGCCTTTTTATATCGTCCGATAACTGTAGGTAGTCCCAAATATTTGTCGAAACGAGTAGCCTCTTTCACTCCTAACACCTCAGCTAGGCCAACTTTAGTCGTAACCGTCACATTTGCACTCGTGACAACCTCTGACTTATCCAAATTAATCCGTTGACCCGAGGCATTCTGGTATTCCTGCAATATGCTTCGAATCTGCTCACACTCTTCACGTGTGGCTTTGAAAAACAGTATGGATTCATCTGCAAAAGGAGGTGAGAAATGATCGGGGCACTACGCACTAATCGGATCCCATGAATGCGCCTCTCTGATTCTATTTTTCTTAATAGGGTTGTGAATCCCTCTTCACAACACAAGAACGGGTAAGGAGAACGGGGATCCCCCTACCTCAGTCCCCTACTAGGGACAAAAGAATAAGTGGGAGTCCCATTAAGTAGAATTGAATACGAGACATAGGAAACACAACGCATAACCAAATTAATCCAAGAATCAGCAAAACCAAGCTTAGAAAGAATAGCCCGTAAAAACCCCCACTCAACGCGATCGTACGCCTTGCTTATGTCCAATTTCAAAGACATTACCCCTTCCCTCCCTACTCTCTTATTACGCATAAAATGAAAAAGTTCAAACGGCAATCAAGGCATTATCCGTAATAAGACGATTTGGAACAAAAGCACTCTGAGTGACCGAGATAACACTAGGCATAACCGATTTTAACCTATTAGCTATGACCTTAGTAATAATCCTAAAAATCACATTACATAGCTTAATAGGTCAAAAATGCTTAGGGGTCGACGGCATTTTAACCTTGGGAATAAGGACAATATGTGTGTGATTAAAGGGGGTGGGATCATAACCGCAATTCAATATATTCAAACAAAGTGCAACAACATCAGAATGTAAAACAGGCCAGATGCGTTGATAAAATAAAGGCGGCATACTGTCCGACCTGGGGGCCTTGAGTGGATGCATTTGTTTTGTTGCTCTGTGGATCTTCGGGGTCATGTATGTGCTAGTGAGTGTTTGGTTCATCTGATGTGGACCTTAGTGTCAACCGCTCGTAGAACCTCCTCCTCATCCGCAGTGCCCTCTGCTGTGAAAATCTGAACAAAGTACCGTCACATAATGTCAACAATTTTCACTTCATCTTCTGTCCATAATCCAGACTCATCTTGCAGTTTCAGGATCGTGTTTCGAGTCCGCCGACTAGAAGCCTTTCGATGAAAAAAGTTGGTACTCTTGTCGCTTGTCTTTAGCCAAGTCGTGCGGGCCCGTTGCCCCCAAATTAGTTCATTGCATCCCTCCAAAGAAATAATCTCACTTTTCAAACATTTCATTTGTTGCACATTCTGGGCCGTTTGTGGGTTTGCCTGCATTTAAGCGAGATCAACTCGCATTTTTGATAGCTTTCGGCGAACATTTTCGAATACATCATTCTCCCATTTCTGAAGTACCGATGTGGTCTGCCCCAATTTCCCCAAAAAATCACCAGGTCCTGCTATCCAACTTTCTTCGATCACCCCCTCACAATCGGGATGGGTTAGCTAGGCTTGTTCAAACCGAAAGAGCCTAGTGCGCTTCAATCTTCTATTCCCGCGACGATCCAAAGCCTGGAGTTCCAGTAAGATCGGCGCATGATCGGATGATAACCATGGGAGATGACATACTCTAAAATGCGGGTATAACAACTTCTAGTTACAATTGCCTATGACGCGGTTGAGACGACACTGTATCGCCTCATCATCATGCTGTTTGTTCGACCATGTGATATCATGCCCATAAAATCCCAAGTCTTCTAGTTATAGCTCCGAAAGAACCTCTCGAAAATCCCTCATGAGGGATATTGCTCACGAGTTCCCGCCCATTTTCTCCGATGATCACAGTATTTCATTAAAGTCACCAAATGTTATCCGAGTTATGTTCGGTACGGGGGCTATTTTCCGCATCAGCTCCTAAATATGCTTTCTTTTGTATTGCTCCGGCCATCCGTACACACAACTTACATGCAAGTCCTTATTCTCACCTGAAATAGATATATGCGCCGAGATATGATGATTAGAAAAGAAATAATATTTACAGTAAAACGTTCCTTCCAGAGCAAACAGAGGCCGCCACTACGTGATAGACCCATGCTGGTACACGTGTTCGTGCACACACTTTAGGACACTTTAAGTGTCATTTAGTGATGTTTTTGTGCAATTTCACGTGTACTTCGTGCATTTAATTCTCATTGGGAAAAATAATGCTTATGGATCTTTTTTATGTTAAAACAGGTGCAAAGGGATCGAAAAAGAGCATCACAAGATTGCAGAGTCGATGAATCGATCGAGGCAACAAAGGACAGGGCTAAAGGAAGATCTCGGCCGAGACAGGTTGCAAATCTCGGCCGAGATGACCTTCCAGGGAAAACCTAAAGTTTTGAAGAGCCGAAGATCTCGGTCGAGATGGGCAACACATCTCGACCGAGATGACCTTCCAGGGAAAATCAAGACTTTCAAGAGATCAAGATCTCGGCCGAGATAAAACCCAATCTCAGCCAAGACAAGCCAAACCCTAACATGCCCTGAAATCCTCTTTTTCACATCTCGACCGAGACACAATTGCATCTCGGCCGAGATTAGCCTTCGATCCACCAGCAGAAAAATCCTCTTTTCACGTCTCGGCCGAGACACACTTGCATCTCGCCCGAGATCCTTTACCCTGTTTTAAATTTGTGAATGCGATTTTACCTAAAACTCAAGTAACAACTCTTCCCCTATATATATAAGTTCCATTTTGAATTTAACCTATCTTTGGACATCCAATAACACATTTTCCATCCTCCATCATCCTCAAGGACAACATTGGGAAGAAGATTGAAGGCCTTTCGTTCCTCAACCCAAGTTCTTGGTTTATTCTATAAATTTATCATGTCTTCTTGTATTTCTTTATTTTTGCTGATTGTATAAAGTGTAATGGGTGGCTAGCACCCTTTATTTCAGCCTTTGATCATTAGTTGAACCTTGGATTGAGAATCTTTATATAATTTCTACGGTTGTTAACCGATTGGATTATGTTTTTTGAATGTTCTATGTTATTTGGGATTGTTGATTTACACTTATGAATTGAATTGTGGGTTGATCACCCATTTGGATATTTGTTAGTGTGTTGCTAGAATTGGGCTTATAATCTGTAATTGTTATGAATCCGATTCTCGTGTAGCAAATAATAGATTTATTTTATTGGGGATAACATAGAGTTCGACCACTAAAACCAATCTTACGAGTTTTATGTCGAATCTACTCCGTTATCTTGATTCTTAGTGCACTTGACTATTGATTCTTAAAGAGCTTGTTTCAGGAATTGATATGTTGAGTAGGATTAATTGAAGAACTTGTTTTGATTAATCTTACTTAAGAGACAACAAGATTGATAGAGCTTGTTACTAATCTTGGAGTCGGAGTTCTAAGGCTAACCAATTGGGTAATAACATTAATTACATTATTCGAAACAAGGGAATACTTGAATAAGGGTTGAATCCTTTAATCATATTTTAAAACCCAAAAATCAATCTACTTATCTTGTCATTTTATGTTAATTGAATCTTAAGTTTATTTGATCTTAGTTTAATAGTTGTTCTTGGTAATCATTAGTAGTTTGTACTCGGATAATCAAACCTCCCCCTCCCCCCCCCTTTTATTGCTTTCGTTATTTGTTCCTACCTTTATTTAAAGTTTACAATCGCTTGATCTATCAAAATAACACTAGATTACCGTTCCTCGTGGGATCGACCCTTACTTGCCGCTCTACTAGTTAGAGTTGTAGGCCAAGGTTAAGTGTATATTCACATATACACAATTTAATTTGGTGCAATAATTCGACCACTTACCAAATTTTGGCGTCGTTGCCGGGGAATGGTGTTAAGTGTAGTATTATTTTTGGTATTCAAGAATACTCTTTATTTACATAGGTAGGTGTTTGCTTCTTTTATTTAGTAATCTCAATCCTCACCTTGGTTCTTTGTTTGGTTTAGTTGTAGTGGATGTTCTTGCGCACACAAGGGGAGAAAGGATTGTTGTTTGAATCGGACATCGTTGAACATGAGCGGGTGTTAAGGAGAAGAGCCCGTGATTTGGAACAAATCCGAGAAGAATTTGAGGATTTGAATATAGAGAGTGAGAAAACCATTGAATCGGAAGAAATGGCTGATGAACAGATTCAGGGGAGGACCATGAAGGAGCTTACTAACACAAGGGTTGCACATGAACCCTTGTGTATCACATTTCCGGAGTTTGGGAATTATACTACCTTTGAGCTCAAGTCGGGACTCATTTATCTCTTGCCATCATTTCACGGGCTATCCGGGGAAGACCGGCATACGCATTTGAAAGAGTTTCATGTGGTCTGCTCAAGCATGAAATCGACAAGAATGACTGAGGAACAGACTAAACTGAGGGCATTCCATTTCTCACTCAAAGATCTTACAAGAGATTGATTATACTATTTGCCACCCGGTTCTATTACCACTTGGGAGAAAATGGAAACACAGTTTCTTGAGAAGTACTTTCCTGCATCACGGGCTACCAACATTAGAAAGGAGATTAGTGGAGTTAGGCAAATGCAAGCTGAAACCTTATACGAATACTGGGAAAGGTTCAAGAAACTTGTAGCAAGCTCCCACCGCATCAAATCCCCTGCAGCTGTTGATCAAATCCCCCTAGTGAAGCCCGAGCATTGATCTCCAAAATGGCAGGCAACACTCGACAATTCGGTTGTCGAGAGCCCGTGAGACGTGTCAAGGATGTCATCGATTCGAGTGTTGAAGACAGGTTGGATCAGCTTACCGACCTAGTGAAGAAAGTTATTTCGGGTAGCACTCCTACTCCAAGACCTTGTAGAATCTGTCAAATAACCGAACACTCCACTGATACTTGTCCTATTCTCGGAGCAGAGATGGAGGCTCATGCCAATCCAGTACACAACTTAATCCTAACCCTGCCGGCTAAAAGTATGATCCTTATTCAAAGACATACAATCCGGGATGGAGAGACCATCCCCAATTCAAGTATGTGCATCAGAATCCGAATGTGCAACAGCAAGGTGAACAAAGTGGGCACAATCGACCCCCCTACCCTAAGGGGATGTTCCAGCAGAGACAGCCCACTGAGCCAGTACCCTCTGATCCATCACCGGCGTAGTGAAAAGCTTGGCAACCAGTATGCTTCAGCTTCAGAAGGAATTCAGTTCGAGGTTTTAGAGTATCGAGAACCAAGTCAGTCAAATAGCATCAGCAGTATCCCATCTGGAAAGTGCTCAAAGTGGAAAGCTGCCCCCACAACCAGAGATAAACCCCCGGAATATCAGTGCAATCACCCTAAGGAGTGGGGTGATGCTTGGAGAGCCTAAAAAGCCCGGGCATCACTTTAAAGGAGAGAGGAGAGTCGAAAATGAAGAAGATATTGCTGAAGACAGAATCTCGGTCAAGAAACACCAAGATCTCGGCCGAGATTATTTACTTCGACCACAAGGGAAAATTTCCTACCCACCCATCTCGGCTGAGAAGGAAGTGAATCTCGGCCGAGATTCTTCAATCATGGCTGAAGGTGAAAAACACTGTAAACTCTTCTTGGCTGAGACACAAACCAATCTCGGTCGAGACCCTCAGAGGTCACAATTCAATGTTACAACTCCACCACTTCCGTTTCCCATCCAGATCAAGAAGGTCCCGGATAGAAATAGAGATAAGAAAATGCTGGAAGTGTTCAGGAAAGTTGAGATTAACCTTCTGTTGATAGATGTAGTAAAGCAAATTTTCCGATATGTGAAATTGTTGAAGGACCTTTGCACCAACAAGAGGAAGCTGAAGGGGAATGAAAAAATGATCATGGGAGAGAATGTATCCGCAATCTTCCAAAAGAGACTCCCACCGAAGTTTAAAGATCCCAGAATGTTCGTGATCCCGTGCAAAATAGGTAACTATAAAATTGAACGTGCAATGCTCAACTTAGGAGCTTCAATTAATGTTATGCCACGTTCAATTTTTTATTCTTTAAATTTGGGTCCACTTAAGGAAAAAAGAGTAGTCATTCAACTATCCGACCGAAGCACTTCGTATCCCCATGGGGTAATCGAGGATGTGCTAGTTGAAGTCGATGAATTTGTGTTCCCCGCTGATTTCTATGTGATGGACATGCAAGACGATCCATCAATGTCCACACCGATCTTGTAGGGAAGATAAACCAAGTTTGATGTTCGTGAGGGCACCCTCACGATGGAATTTGATGGTCGAATTGCCAATTTCAATGTCTTTGATGCAATGCGGTTTCTGGAGGATGTTCATTCCGTGTTTTCCATTGATGTTATTGATCCACTTGTGGAAGAGTTGTTTGAGTTGTCATGTAGGGACCCCAATGGAAGTTGCGTTTACCACTCATCTAGAGAAGGGAAAAGAAAAGGTTTGGGAGACTAATGAGGCATTGGTGGAAACAGTGGCACAAATGCATGCACCAAAGTCATCTCTACCAAGATATGCACAGAAGTTCATTCCATTGCCGGATACACACAAGAAGATGTTACCTTCTATGGTGGAGGGCCTAACCCTTGAACTCAAGTCTCTTCCCGACCACTTGAAGTATGTTTACCTAGGAGTGAATGAGACATTACCGGTGATCATCTCATCCAAGTTGTCTCCAAATCAAGAAGCATCTTTGATAGCTGTCCTTAGAGAACACAAGGGAGCAATTGGTTGGACTATTAACGACATTCAAGGCATTAGACCATCTCTTTGTATGCACCGCATTCTACTTGAGGAGGATTCAAAACCAAGTCAGGAACCCCAAAGGAGACTTAACCCACCTATGATGGAAGTGGTGAAGAAGGAATTCATTAAGCTACTTGATGTTGGAATTATCTACCTTATATCGGATAGCAAGTATGTGAGCCCAACACAAGTCGTGCCCAAGAAGTCGGGAGTGACTGTAGTGGAGAATAAAGATGGGGAATTGGTTCTCACCCGTTTGCAAACCGGGTGGATGGTGTGTATAGATTACCGCAAGTTGAACGCCATGACCCGCAAAGATCACTTCCCCTTTCCATTCATCAAACAAATGCTAGAAAGGTTGGTCGGACATTCATTTTACTACTTCTTGGATGGATACTCTGGGTATTTCCAAATAGCCATTGCACCCGAAGATCAAGAGAAGACCATCTTTACATGTCCCTTCGACACTTTTGCATGGAGAAGAATGCCATTCGGGCTATGCAATACTCCGGCCACTTTTCAAAGGTGCATGATGAGTATCTTTTCTGAATATGTTGGGCATATTATTGAGGTTTTTATGGACGATTTTAGCGTGTATGGTGAGTCTTTTGAAAAGTGTCTTGATAATCTTGCTAAAATTCTGAAAAGGTGCATGGAAACAAATCTTGTATTGAATTGGGAAAAATGTCATTTTATGGTTGAGCAAGGAATTGTTCTTGGGCATTTAATTTCATCAAAAGGCATTGAGTTGATAAATCTAAAGTTAATCTTATTACTGCCTTGCGTTACCCCGCAACTGTGCGAGAAGTGCGATCGTATCTTGGCCATGCAGGTTTTTACAGGCGTTTCATTAAGGACTTTTCAAAGATCTCAGCCCCTCTGTGTCGGCTATTGCAAAAGGACGTCGAATTTGAGATGTCGAATGATTGCAAGATCGCCTTTGATCAGCTTAAGGAAGCCCTTACATCACCTCCCATTATCCAACCACCGGATTGGAAATTGCTATTCGAGATAATGTGCGATGCTAGTGACACGCAGTGGGAGCTGTCTTGGGGCAACGGAAAGGAAAAGTAGCTCATGTGATCTACTATGCCTCCAGGACCCTGAACCCGGCACAAGCAAACTACACCATCACAGAAAAAGAACTCTTGGCTATAGTTTTTGCTTTAGAAAAGTTTAGATCATATTTGCTTGGTACTAAGATTGTCATTTTTTCTGACAATGCAGCTCTTCGGTTTCTATTATGAAAGAAGGAAGCTAAACCCAAACTCATACGATGGATTCTATTACTTCAAGAATTTGATTTAGAAATCAAAGACAAGAAAGGGCAGGAAAACTTGGTGGCTGATCACTTAAGCCGATTGACACAAGAGGAGGATCAAATGCCCTTGAGGGAAAGCTTCCTAGACGAGCAGTTATTCATGGCATCAGATTCAGATGTTCTGTGGTATGAAAACTTGGCAAATTACTTGGTGAGAGGAGTATATCCCGATGGCATGATCAAGGCCCAAAGAGATAGATTGAAAAGTGAAGCGAAACATTATTTTTGGGATGATCCATATTTATGGAAACATGGTTCAAATCAAGTGATACAAAGGTGCATTCTGGAAACAGAAGTTCAATCGATACTTGCTTTCTATCACTCCTATGCATGTGGAGGACACTTTGGTCCAAAGAGGACAGCGCACAAAATCCTCGAGAGTGGGTTCTTTTGGCTAACTTTATTCAAGGACGTTACACTTTTTGCAAATCATGTGACAACTGTCAAAGGACGGGAAACATCTCACAAAGGAATCAAATACCCCAACAGCCAATAATGGTGTGCGAAATTTTTTATGTCTGGGGCATGGATTTCATGGGCCCGTTCCCATCTTCATCTGGGAATCTTTATATCCTATTGGTTGTGGACTATGTGTCCAAATGGGTGGAAGCAAGGGCTACTCGTACGAACGATTCAAAGGTTGTTGCGAATATCGTCAAGTCCAACATATTTGCAAGATTTGGGATCCCGAGAGCCATTATAAGTGATAGGGATACGGACTTTTGCAACCGGACCATCGAAGCACTCTTCAAGAAATATTCGGTTTTGCATAAAATGTATATACCATATCATCCACAAATGAATGGGCTAGCCGAGACATCAAATTGGGAGATCAAATCAGTGCTAGAGAAAACCGTCCAACCAAACTAGAAAGACTGAAGTTTGAGGCTTGATGATGCCTTATGGGCATACAGGACCGCCAACAAAACGGCCTATAGGCATGTCCCCATATCGCCTTGTTTATGGCAAATCGTGCCATCTTCCTGTTGAACTCGAGACAAAGCCTATTGAGCTATCCGGAGATGTAACGTGAGTTTAAATGAGGCGGGTGTGCACCGGAAACTTCAACTCCAAGAGCTAGAAGAGATTCAGAATGAAGCTTTTGAAAACGCGTTGATATATAAGGAGAAGACCAAGGCCTTCCATGATGCAAGAATATCCCGGAAATATTTTGTGGTTGGAGAGAAGGTACTTATGTACCACTCGAGGTTGAAATTGTTTCCCGGAAAGCTTCGATCAAGGTGGATTGGACCATTCATTGTCAAGAAGGTATATCCACATGGGGACATTGAGATAGAAAGCAGTAAAACGGGCAAGATTTTCAAAGTGAATGGATAATTGCTCAAGCCATATTTCGAAGGCTGTCAAGATAGCCCGGTTGAGGAAAAACGAGTAGAAGGCCCACCATCGAGCTAAATGAACATCCGTCGAGCCAACGACATTAAACAAAGGCACTTGTCAGGAGACAACCAGACGGTATCTTTAAATTTTTGCACTTTCAAATTTATAGTTTAGTAGCGTAATAAATACCTTGTGGCATATTTGATATTTTGTTGAGAAATATGCAGGTATAGATCAGAATAATCAAGAGATAGCATGAAATGGGGGTGAAGAGGATGAAAATGCAGGGGAAGAAATCTCGGCCGAGACGTCATGCAGGCAAAACAGGGCAATTCCCTGGAAGGCTATCTCGGCCGAGAAACACAAAGCATCTCGGCCAAGATTCAGAAGAGCCCAAACTGGCTAAAAATTCTGGAAGACTATCTAGGCCGAGACACCAAGCCATCTCGGCCGAGATCAATTTGTCCAAGATTGAGGATGAATGCCGGAAGGCTATCTCGGCCGAGACGCACAAAGCATCTCGGCCGAGATCCGTTGCTGAGCGAAATGAGCTTGAGATCGAAGAACGGATCTCGGCCGAGACACCAAGCTAGGAAATGCATCTCGGCCGAGATTCTGCTCAGGTATAAATACCCCTGCGCGAACAGATTAAGGCATTCTTTCCCCCCCAACTCTCGATTTTGCACACAAACACACACTCCACTCTCAAATTTCACCATTTTCACTCAATCAAATTCGCTCAAACTCACACAAACCCTCACCCACATCATATAACGCATTTTCATCCAAAAGTTTTTTGATTTGGAGTGGTTTTGAGTTCGGGTTAAAAAAAGGCACAAAAGGAAATTTTCAAATCTTCTCCGTCTAAACTCGTCCGGTAAGTATTGTGATCACTTCCTATTACTTTAGTGTTATTGATTGTTGAATTTAATTCATGATAGGAAGTCAATTCTGTATTTTTAATTGGTTTTATTGAATTTGGTTGAAAATTTTCAATATTGTGTAAATTGATAGCCGAATTGATTTATTTGCCAATTAAGAATATAAATTTGATGATGATATGCGATATTTGTGGATGAGGAGATGGATTGGTGAGACATTTGTGAATTAGGATTGTGAATACTGTTCAAACATGTGTATGGATTGTATAGCCCTTTTTGCTTGATTAATATGATAGTCATTTCAATTCTTGAGCTAGAATGGTTTATGTGTAATCGTTTGATATCGCTTGATATATGTTAGAACACATTAAATGGATTTAGCTTATTTTTGTTGATTTGATTGTCGATTTGGGCTATTTGGACTAGCTAATTGATTCATGATTGAAGAATAATGAGTGTGAAATTGCTTCTCCCATGGATAAATGATGGTGGACATATAATTTTGAAATTTTGTTTTTCAACTTAAGTTTGATGTGTGTGTTTCTGACTGGTTATAGGCAAACAATAGCACCACAGAAAAACACGACGAAAAACACCAGTCAAGAGGGCACTTCAAGTAGGCGAGTAACACAGAAAATCAGAAAAAATCAAGCCAAGGGCAAAAAAAAAAAGCAGTTGAGCACACACCAGAGGCTCCCATACCGGAAACTCCAACAATCACAGATAAACCCACAAACCCTATCGACTTCGATATAATTCTGAGCACAGACGAACATAAGAAGAGGTTCGACAAATTGATAAGGAGAGGCGTGTCGGCAACCCGTTTTGGCGATCCAAAGATTTTGGACGCCATGGGCATAAGGCAAAACGCCAATGATCTCTTAGAACAAACAGGGCTCGCCCAATGCCTAGCACCCCGACCTACATTCCTCAAGTTTGTGCTAGAATTCCTTAGCACTCTAAATCAAGGAGGAGTCACTTTCCTGCTCGACAAAGGTCTACAACATCAAGTTTCAACTTCTGAATGAGACAAGGAGCTTGAGCCATGACAACTTGAGGACTATATATGGCTTCAAAAGGCCGACTGTTAGCGATGAGGGTGCTTTACGAGAGTTCGATGTGCAACAATTCTGGGGGCAAATCACTACGGCCCCTGGAATAGTTGCACCACATGCTTACGACCCAAGGAGCTCCAGGTTGACTTCAATAAGAAGCCCGGTGGTTAAATATTTTCAGAAGTTGTTGAGCTCGACAATCTGTGGCAGGAAGGAGATTAGTTCTCCTCGATTATATGAGATGGAGATTTTGTGGGCAATTGTGGATAGAAGACTGAGGGACTTCCAAGAAGACCTGATACTGAGATGTGAGAAGACAGTAAAGGAGTTGAGGACAGAAAGGAAGAGGGAAACGAAGGTTCCAGACCCAATTTACTACGGGGCTTTGATTACCCCCATTCTTGAGCATTACAACGTGCCCCTCCCAGAATACACATCCATCAGCAATGAATACTATTTAGACTAGGAGGAGATGGAGAATATGAGAATAGCTATGCTCGGGTATAAAGAGGGAAAGTCGGGACCGTCTGTCCCTTACATCCTCCAAAATGAGGAACCTTACCTCCGTTTACCTAACCTCGGGCTGACGTACATCAACAACTTGGAAAGCAAATTAAACTTGGAACTGAGCTCAGAGGCACACATCAATGCGTCCAAAGACCAACTAGTGATGAATTGACCAAGTTCAAGAGAGCAAAGAAGTCACGTCCGATTGCAAGGTTTCGGAGCACGGGAGGCGAGAGGGAAGGTAGCAGCCAACCAAACAGACCATCCAAGAAGAGACCAGCATCACTTATGCTGTCTTAATCTGAGTTCCAGGAACGCCAAGAAGGACTGGTGGCTGCAATGGGGGACGAAATCAAAGAATTAGAGCTGAACTGGTGGAAATGAGGACGACAATTGGAGCTGAATTGAGAGACATCAAACAGACCATTAAAGAAAACCAGGCCAAGCTCCTCAACCTCTTCAACACCATCAAGGAGTGTTTCACTGACTCAAGCTCCCGGCCTTCCCGATCTTTGTGAGTAGAGTATCGAGAAATCCTTACTCTTCTTTCCCAAACTTAGTTGAAAAACTAAGTTTTGGGAGAGAACAAGGGGGTAAGACATTCTCGGCCGCTCGAACTTCCCAAACCCCCCTCCTACCCCTCTTTATCTTCCTTTACTGTTTATGTTATTGCCTTGTGTGCCCTCACTTCTGTCACTTCACACTGTTATTGTTGGTTTTGGCCTGTGAGCCATTTGATATTGTGTTCATGATTGAATTGATTTGATGGCCTGTGTGCCAATTATGATTTGTATTTTAGCTTGATTACTGATGATTGACTTTGCCTTGCTTGTTGATGAGATTACTTGGCCTGTGAGCCAATTGTTACCTTTTGGTTGTTTTGGTTATTTTGATATTGTTTATAGTATATTTTGATACCTTGCACCTTTTAGGAATAGGATTTTTATTAAATTAGTTAGTTAGTTATTGGCTTTGGTTAAAACGGTTAATAATTGGTTAAATTCAACGAGCACCAACTCGTACTCCTATTTTCCACAAACTTGGTTTCAAACCAAGTTTGGGGAGGGGGTGGTAGGCGTACAAGTTGGCTACTCGAGAAAAAATGATTGAACCGTGTAGGAATAAGAACTGTGGCATTAGTTAATGATGAAATTTTTTGAACAAAAATTTTGAAAATGGCACATGATAGAGCGTGGTAGTCTTTTGAAACAAAATCGAGCTTGCAATCAAGATTTTTTATCAAAATTTTGCCAAAGTGAGTTTTTGAGCCGAAATAGATACTCCCATCTTTGGAGTACATCAAAATCTTCTTTCGATGTGAAATTCATTGAATGCATGCATTTTCCTCTAGAACTTTCCCTAATTCTCTACTTTTGAATGAGTTGGTACATGTTGTGGCATTGAAAGTGATCTTAGGCAATTCTTGATTTTTAGCCTATTTGTAAACATGAAATGTCACACTTTCTCACCGAAAATCGGAAAATTGCCCCTAGTTAGCCCCTTGAGCTTTTAGCTTTTCATTTGATAGCCCAACTCTATAAGCCAAGTACCTTTTGATTTAGCCTTTGACCCAATTGGACTATTTGAGTACGAGGGAGGCGGTTGGAAGGTAGTCGGGTAGATTAAAAGGGTGAAGAGAATTGAAACAATAGGCAAAGAATTGAGAAAACTAGTATCTCCTAGTGTTTGAAAATAGTATATAAAAAAAAAAAGTCGATTGTATATATTTAGTTCACTGCTTTCGATTGGGAGAGACTAGTAATATAAATGCTTTTTGACCGGTGTTCTCAAAGTTGGAAATAAAATTTGAAAGAAAACACACCGAAGGGAGAATTGGAAAAGAAGCATTTAGGTTGTGAGTTTGTAGTAAGGTGAAGAAGCCGCATTTTCAGTATCGGTTTGATTGGGAAGTGAGAGAGTGAGGTAGAGTGATTGTTATTTGAGGGGTAGATGAGAGTAGCTAACTCATTTAGTCCATTTTACTGTCACTTTTACCCACAATTATCCCACATTACCCCAAACCAACATTACAACTCATTAAAGGCCTATTTGATTCTTTGTCACACATGTCAAGTACATTTTCGAGTTTAGATGATTGGAAAGCTTATGGCAAGCATTTCGTGCACTTCAATGCGAGCGTATACACGTCCCATTTGATACACTCGAGAGTTGAGAGATACACTCACCCGATGAGGATCTCAAGTCGAGAATGTCAAAGTATAGAAAGTACTGGATTTTGCCTATCACACATGCTCATTCCTTTCATGTTTGCCTTGCTTTTAAGAAAATAATCTAAAACCGATTGCCACTTAAATCTGTCCTAAACACATGTTCTTTCTTCTTTTACTTTATTTGTTTGGGACGAACAAAAGTTCAAGTTTGGGGGGATTTGGTACACGTGTTCGTGCACACACTTTACGACATTTTAAGTGTCATTTAGTGATGTTTTTGTGCAATTTCATGTGTACTTCGTACATTTAATTATCATTGGGCAAAATAGCGCATTTGGTTCATTTTTATGCTAAAACAGGTACAAAGGGATCGAAAAAGAGTATCAAAAGATCGCAGAGTCGATGGATCGATCAAGCCAACAAAGGACAGGGCTAAAGGAAGATCTCTGCCGAGACAGGTTGCAAATCTCGGCCGAGATGACTTTCCAGGGAAAAAACCTAAAGTTTTGAAGAGCTGAAGATCTCGGCCGAGAAGGGCAACGCATCTCGGCCGAGATGACCTTCCAGGGAAAATCAAGACTTTCAAGAGATCAAGATCTCGGCCGAGATGAAACCCAATCTCGGCCGAGATAAGCCAAACCCTAACAAGCCCTGAAATCCTCTTTTTCACGTCTCGACCGAGACACAATTGCATCTCGACCGAGATTAGCCTTCGATCCACCAGCAGAAAAATCCTCTTTTCACGTCTCGGCCGAGACACACTTGCATCTTGGCCGAGATCCTTTACCCTGTTTTAAAATTGTGAATGCGATTTTACCTAAAACTCAAGTGACAACTCTCCTATATAAGTTCCATTTTGAATTTAACCTATCTTTGGACATCCAATAACACATTTTCCAGCCTCCATCATCCTCGAGGACAACATTGGAAAGAATATTGAAGGCCTTTCATTCCTCAACCCACGTCCTTGGTCTATTCTATAAATTTATCATGTGTTCTTGTATTTCTTTATTTTTGATGATTGTATTAGGTGTAATGGGTGGCTAGAACCCTTTATTTCAGCCCTTGATCATTAGTTAAACCTTCGATTGAGAATGTTTATGTAATTTCTACGGTTGTTAACCGATTGAATTATGTTTTTGGAATGTTCTATGTTATTTGGGATTGTTGATTCACACTTATGAATTGAATTGTGGTTTGATCACCCATTTAAATATTTTTTAGTGTGTTGCTAGAATTGGGCTTATAATCCGTAATTGTTATGATCTGATTCCCGTGTAGAAAATAATAAATTTATTTTATTGGGGATAACATAGAGTTCGACCACTAAAACCAAACTTACGAGTTTTATGTCGAATCTACTCCGTTGTCTTGATTCTTAATGCACTTGATTATTGATTCTTAAAGAGCTTGTTTTAGGAATTGATAAGTTGAGTAGGATTAATTGAAGAGCTTGTTTTGATTAATCTTACTTAAGAGACAAGAAGATTGATAGAGCTTGTTATTAATCTTGGAGTAGGAGTTCTAAGGCTAACCAATTGGGTAATAACATTAATTACATAGATTATTCGAAACAAGGAAATACTTGATCAAGGGTTGAATCCTTTAATCATATTTTAAAACCCAAAAATCAATCTACTTATCTTGTCATTTTATGTTAATTGAATCTTAAGTTTATTTGATCATAGTTTAATAGTTGTTCTTGGTAATCATTAGTAGTTTATACTCGGATAATCAAACCCCTCCCCCCCTCCTTTTATTGCTTTCGTTATTTATTTCTACCTTTATTTAAAGTTTACAATCGCTTGATCTATCAAAATAACACTAGACTACCGTTCCTTGTGGGACCGATCCTTACTTGCCACTCTACTAGTTAGAGTTGTAGGCTAATGTTAAGTGTATATTCACATATACAGAACTTAATTTGGTGCGATTCTTCGACCGCTTACCACATGCCTTTGCAAGGAACCAGAAAACAACCGTAGAAGTGAAATCGAGAAAATTTTATATTGTTATCGTACATAAACACACCTAAGATGGATCCCAACGTGGAATCGGTGTATCCTGTTATTGTTTCAAACATCATAGTTTTCACACTTCTCCAATAGCTTAGTTATGCGATTCAATTAAAAAACAAAAAAACAAAAAAGTTTGGCTATGCCAAAAAAAAAAAAAAAAAAAAGAAGATGAATGAATAAATGTTCATAAGTATAGCACAAAAATACCTAGTAGATGAGAGTGGAGATGAAGATAAAGAAGCGGAGAGAAAAAAGTATGTCTGGTTGCAAGAAGGATTGTGCATAAATATATTTGGTGTGTTAAAAATTATTAATTAAGCTATATGCAAATATGGAAGGATTGAAATCTTAATTAAAAGATATATTTTATAAAGTCAAATATGTTGTTTCAATACCATTTAATTGGAACTTTTTTTTCTATAATTAATTAGTCTTAGTTTTTATAATTAATAAAGTTGATCAAAGTACTGGAATCAGCCACGTGTCCATGCTGATTGAGGAAAGCTGGTTTGGATGAGAAAACACAATCCTTACTAAAACTTATAAGGATTGTGTTATAACATATATATACATATATATATATGTGTGTGTGTGTGTGTGTGTGTGTGTATATATATAGAGAGAGAGAGAGAGATTGTTGTTGAAAGAATTAAACTGAAATAAATACTAAAAATATATATAAAAATTAAAGTGAAATAATTAAGAAATATAGCTGACACGACTAATGTTTATAAAATGACAGTCAATTCACCAAAATATAAAGACAGATGAATATTGTTTGGAATTATGTGTTGGCAGCCACTTTTCGCATTTCATAAAATTTCTCAACACAATCCACTAATTTGATAAATTAAAATGCTATAATAAAAGAGTACAATATCCTTAATAAAAAATAAGCATAATTAATTAAAAATAATATATACATGAATTTTGAAAAAATAAGAAAAAAATATATGATGTCCTTTCTTCAACCAGGACCTGGGATCAATTCCCACCGATCTTATCCCAACCAAAACTTATACTATTTTTTTTTTTTTAATTTTCTTTCTTCTACTATAATTCAATAAACCCTAGTCTCATCAATGGTACCGCTTAGTATCGGCAATACGGTCAAAAAATATCTTTTATTCGTTTCTTCGTATATTTGAATTCTTCAAAAGTAATTATTTTTCATTGTGTGTTTCGTAGTAATTTCGACAAAACGAGTGAGCATATTACCGTGTTAGATTAAAGTCAATTGTTGCATTTCTATTAAACCTGAGAAGAAAAACATCAATCTCGACTTTTATAGATTCCTGATAGTAGAATGGGTCTGTCGCAGAATGATAGATACAGGTATAGCCATAAAAATCTTTGAAAATCTGAGACTAGCAATTAATGGGGAAATGAATATCTAGTACAATATGAAGTTGTAAATTGTTCGAGAAGATCAAGTCATAGAGCAAATATGTTGTTCTCTACGTAGATGAAATCAGATATCTGCTTGGGATAGTGGGTTCGATTAAGTGTTCTTCTTTTTTTTTTTTCCTCTTTTTATTCTCTCTTCTTTTCTTTCTTCTCATAGTCCCATTTGTTTTCTTTATGTTTTCTTTTGTTTTTTGATGTTTAATTATTTTATTTATAATATTCTAACTCAAATAATTTAATTTATTAAAGAATGATATAATTGATATTTAGTGGGTATCATTAATAAGTGAACTGCGTTGGAAAATTATATGAGCTGTGAATAGTCGCCGCCTTAGGTGCTTTTTGATATTTTTCTGAAATTTTTTAAGATTATAATTCATGATTTCCTTTTTTATTTTCCTGGACTAAAAAAAGAAGAAAAATGGGAAAAAAGTTCCCCTACAAATGTGGAAAGTTAGTTAAGAGCCAACAAATAATATCTTCTTTTCTTTTTCCTCTTCTTTTCATTTTCACTCAATATTTAAAGGTCTTATAACTTTTTTGTCTCAATTCCCTTTTTTATGAAAAATATATTGAATTTATCTTCTTTTCATGATCATAGATTTAACATTCATTTTACATGTATATGATTAAAATATTATTTTTTAAGTCTGTGTTACTTTTTGGGGTTATTATGATATAAATCAATCTTCTAATTTTTGTTCATAAAATAAAATTATCAAGTAATTTCAAAATAAATTTTTTTTGGAAGAATAAAAGTTATCTAATTTTTTTAGAAGATTAAATTTTTTTACTTTTAGTTTTATTTTAATAATTTTGGATTGTTTAAATTATTATTTTAAAGATATTTTATAAAAAGTATTACAAATTTGTTAGATTTGCAATTTATAGTATAAACGCTTAGATATATTAGTTAAAGAGATTTGTTGATGGAATTAGTTTGTTTTTTCTGTTTTTCTGTTTTGTGAAAACAATGTGCTGACTACTTTTATTTAAATGTCACAATAATATAGTTTAACACCCTTATCGTTAACGAACTAATATGATTGTGGGATCTCATGTTAATATTATT
Source organism: Ajuga chamaepitys (assembly GCA_958295605.1). Taxonomy (NCBI): domain Eukaryota; kingdom Viridiplantae; phylum Streptophyta; class Magnoliopsida; order Lamiales; family Lamiaceae; genus Ajuga; species Ajuga chamaepitys. The sequence continues at coordinate 17,360,370 of OY282501.1, forward strand.
AAATTTTATATATATGACTTTCGAACAAATATTTATCGGGGACACATGACATTGTTTCGCATTTATATGAATATATAATTATATTAGTATTTTATTATAATATTACAAATATAATATATATATATATATATGTGTGTGTGTGTGTGTGTATGTATTATATTGCGTACATCGTCCGGATGGATAACTAGTATTAGAATAAATGCATATTGGTCATTCCAAAATATTTCATCGTAGAGAACACACTGGAGAGAAGGTAAATTCGACGGATGAAGCATACAATATCCAGAGACTCGAGCTAGGGAAAGCTAATACTAAAGCGAGTTAAGAAAATAAATTGTCGTTTTTTTTTACGAGATTAATTAATATTCATTATAATGTAAACCTATGACCACATATTTGTATTACAAAATTAAATTTTACAAAATACAATATCATCATATTAAATTTTATAAAATACAATTAATTCTAAGATACCAAAATGATTTACTATTACAGGGTAAAATCATTTTTGTCTCATAATATTTTACTTGTACAATTTTGGTTTCAGAAAAAATGAAAATTTCAATTTAGTCTTATAATTTTAAAGTTTGTTCGAAGTTAGTCATTTTTCGCCGCCAATGACAAGTTTTAGCTGGAAAACGGCACGTGCGATTTTCCTGCCAAATTAATTACTGGCGGCGAAAAAAATTAAATACAGACAAATTCTAAAGTTATGGGATAAATTGAGGAAAAGGTTACGAAAAAAAAAATGAGTTTAGCTCATTATTATGTTTTAAACCTTATGCTTAAAGTACTAAAAAAAAAGGTATCTGTAAGAACGTAGGCATGTATATATCCCAGACAAATGCATACGGTTGTGGATAGGTATATGTGGATGAAATCATCTGTTTCAAAATGTGTATTTCACTTTGTGTTTCACACACTAGGGAGGTGACAAATGACCCATGATGCTATAATTCTAAAAATTCTGAAAATATGTCACTTTCATAATGTAAAAAGCACAAAGCAGAATACACATATTAGAACATATGATTTGATGTCAATCACATGCATCCCATTGGAGAACATAATCCTGAATAAAAAAATTCATGGCATGCAGGAATTCTAACATAAAATCGACATAAATATATGCATTGGAGAACATAATCCTGAATATGAACATAGAATTATGGACCACTACAAAACTATATTTTAGTCTACTTCTCTACTCCTAGTTTGAGACTTCGTTACAACAGTATATGTTTTCTCCCACTTTAAATCTTTTATTTCATTTATCTTTCATAATTATTCATTTATCAGTATTATATTCAATTATTCATCGATAGTTGTATTAATTGAAGTTGCTAGGTATTAAATTTTACCAATTAGTATCACTAAAAATGAAAATGAAATTTTACCTATTAGTAGGTTTATCACGGTTGATTCAAAAAGGATTATTATGGTTAAAATAGTTTGATGATATGTGTATTGACGTGGAAGACACATGATATATGCATTTGATTTTAAGATTTTAATGTGATCACACAATGTGAATTAAATCCAATATAATATTCATTATCATAAATAGAGAACTACGTACAAACACATATACTAATGTATATATGTATTATATATATGTGTGTGTATATATATATATTTACGAATGGATAGTAAATATTGTGGTTTATTTATTACTACAAAATGTAATTAACATATACAAGATTTGGTAAAACTTAGTTTAATTATGTGATTTAGATCATTTAAAGCAAGGAAAATTGCAAAACATGCCCAGTATGTTAGGGGGTCGCAATTTATGCTCATCATTTTTTGTGAGTGCAATTTATGCCCCCCATGCAGCAACTCTATTCAATTTTTGCCCAAATTTTGTCGAAAATTAGTAAAAGTCACGTGGCATGTCATGTGCCAATGAAATTACTAGATTCCAGCCACCCTAGCTAACTTGACATCCGATGTGGAAAAAGAAAATACACTTGTGTGCTTATTTTTCCTTATTTTGGGAGGGAAAATGTTGTAATTAGAAGCCTCATTTCCCATTTCCCTAACAATTCACGAAATGAAATCGAAGGAAAAATACTTGAACCCTAAATAATTCAACTACAATCTCTTAAAGACAATCAACCAATCCCCAAGAAGATATGCGCAATCGGTGTTTTGGAAGATGGTTTTTCCACATAATCAACATCCACGCCTTCCACCACCATCATACCGTGAGTTGTCACTCCCTCATATAGTGTTCTTTATTTTTTTTTGTAATTTTTAAGTTAATCTTAAGCTTTTGAGTAAAAAATGTTTACACCTCACCCTAAGTACGGATTAAGGTAATGAGAGACAAAAGCCCGAATTATTTGGATGTAAAATAAGAGTGGGGGACCACATTGCATTGAATGGTGTTACTGGTACCCCATTGTTTAATTCGTGCATGCATGTGCTGGTTTTGGGTGGCATTGAAGAACTTAAAGTTCCTAAAGCATGTATGCCCTTGTTTGTTTCAAATTACAGATCCAAAATCAAAGGAAATCACTAGTGATGCATTACGATGGCCGATTTGAACACAAACCTTTTGCAAAGTACTAGGAGAGCAAGGTAGTTGTTTTTTATTATGCGGATGAGAAACATCTTGCAATGAAACCAACTTCATCTTTGGGCTTCCAAAGTAGTGGGGGATGTGGATTTCGTATTCTACATTATGATTGATAGCGTGTGGTTGGTATGAAAAGTTCTTATCCAAGAGAGAGCTTCACCTTTTTATTAACAAATTTCTTAATGTAGAAGAACTGTTAGTTAACTTGACTACGCTAGAACAAGTAATTGTGGAGGATGAGACTGAATTAGGACATAATGAAGGGGATATCATAGGGGGTGATGTTGGTGTGGCTGCTGTAGAATTAGGCTCAGCTGGTAAGGATAGGTGTGAGAATGAAGCTAGGATTGAGATCCATGGAGATGGTAATGTTGAGAAGAGGATGAATGACAAGGGGAAACAAAAAGTTTATTGTGATGTTGATTTGGTGGGTGGTGGCATTCCTAAAAAACAAAAGGGAACGTATTGATAGAAAGGGCAAAAGAAAAGTGGGTGAAGGAGCTTTTAAGAAGGCTGATGATGTAAGTGAGAGCAAGACAGATTTTGAGGATAGTGACTACGAACAAAGGGAGAGTGACACTAAGGATGATGATGTGATGTATGATAAATATGTAGAGAAGAATCGCCAATGTCAAGCTGAGTGAAGAAGTCGAGGAAAGTGATGAGGGATCTGATGAAAGCGATGATGTATAGGATGGTGATGATTTTGATGAGAGGAAGGATTCAGATGGGGAAGAAGAGGGGCTAACTTATCCAATCTTCAATCCAGCCACCATTTTCGTTCTGCACTTGGTGTTGGAACAAGTTTTTAGCACAAAGGCAGAGTTCAAGAAGGCAGTTTAATCAAATATTGCCCTTGGAGGATGCACATTAATAAAATGAGAGGGGAGGCCAGTTGGCAGCTTAGGGTATGTCAATCGAGGCATAGTTGTTCTAAATTAAAGAAAGTAAAGAATGTGACGACCCTTTGGTTGGTGGACATTATGTCATTCTTCAAGACAGATGCGAAGAGAAATGTCAAGGGTTTTAGGCTTGATGTTGTTAGATTGTTGGGTGTCTCCATTTCCAAAGACTAAGCTTATAGAACAAAGAGCCAGGCACTTAAGAAGCTGGAAGGGAGCCTAGAAGAACAGTATGATAGACTGTGGAAATATAAAGAAGAGCTCTTAAGCTCAAATCCCAACTCAACTGTGATTCTGGGAACCGAAATAGATGATGAGGGGAACTTGAAGTTTGATAGGATGTACATGTGCTTCAAAGCGCTCAGGGAAGGGTTTAAATCTGGTTGTAGACAAATTCTAGGGGTGGATGGCTATCATTTGAAGGCCCCTATGCTATTGAGATAACCCCATTAGAGATCAATCTAGACTTACCGTTATTCATGTTATTCAGTGCCCTTCCAATCGTGGCTTGACAGTCACAATGAACCATAACTGTTGGCACTGGCTTACTCTAGCATGGAATATCTTCTAAGAAGTTACAAAGCCATTCAACTTCTTCACCAGCTTTATCCAAAACGACGAATTCTGATTCCATGGTGGATCGGGCTATACATGTCCATTTAGTTAATTTCCACGAGATTGCTCCACCTCTAATGTGAAAACATATCCAGTCGTGGAGAGTGAGTCATTCGTGTCACAAATCCAATTTGCATCACTGTACCCTTCAAGCACAGGAGGATATTTCGTGTAGTGTAGCCCATGATTAAGAGTATACTTTAAGTATCTCAAAGTCTTTGTCAAAGCTTTTCAATGTTCGACTTGGATTGCTCGTGAACCTGCTCATTTTGTTCATAGAACATGCAAGATCAGGTCTAGAACAATTTGTTATGTACATCAGACTTCCAACCACTTTTGCATATTCAACTTGAGCTACTGGTTCACCCATTTTCTTTTTCAGATGAAATTCAGTTCTAATGGTGTCTTGGCAAGTGGATCATCATAAGCGTTGAATTTGCTGAGTACTTTCTCTACATATTGAGACTGGGTCAGAATAATTTCCTCAGATGTCCTGATAATCTTGATTCCTAGAATCACGTCAGCCAAGCCCATATCCTTCATGTCGAAGTTTCGTTTTAACATTCGTTTCATATCAATGATGATTTCATGGTTACTACCCATGATCAACGTGTCGTCTATATATAGACACACTATGAAAAATGCTTCCAATGTACATTTTATGTACACACACTTGTCACACTCATTGATCTTGAAACCATTTGACAGCATGGGTGGTGGCAAAGGTGCCTCATTAGCTCTCTCAAGGTTCCCATCTTTCTCCTCACTCTCCTCTTTTTGACCCTCATCTTCTTCTTTACTATCCTTCCGCTCCCTAGCTAATTCAAGCCTATCCTCCTCATTGACTACCGATTTCTCTTCACTCCCCTCTTCTCCCACAAACTTGAGGTCTTCCTTAGGTTCGGGTTTAGCTCTATATTCGGGTTGCCCAGAAGGCTACCCGCTTGTCGAGACTATCCCCCTGGTAAGTTAAGGAAGAATTGTTCCATCATTTTGATGTGGTTCAAGAGGGTTTCGAATTTGGCATTCATATCTTCCCTATCTCTTGATTGAGCTTGAATTTCCAGAAGAACTAAATCGGTTTCATTTCTCCTAGTGTAATTTGAGTTTTGATTTCTTGGTGGAAAGCCCGGAGGATTTAGTGGTGCGAAATGATTTTGGCCTTGGTATTGTGATCGTTGGGATAGGTTTGCGGAGTTTTGGGCATTGGCATATGAGAATGCCAGGTTGTGTCTCCATCCCGAGTTGTAGGTGTTCGAATAAGGGTTCCACTCCTCTTTTCTAGCTCTCTCTAGCATTTGTACATCTTCTATTTGGACCACTATTGAACACCCACTTGCTAAATGTCCCTCACTTCCACATATAACACATTGCATTTGAGGATTGGGGATTAGGGTATGTGGTACTTATGGATTTCATAGTACGAACTTCTTAGTAAGAACTTCAAGTTTCGATGCTATCAAATCCAAAGTGTATGCTTGGTGCATACCTTGAACTCGTTTCGGAGCACTTGAAGATGCGATTAGGTTGCCCCATAGCCGATTCCATTGGTTGTGACTTGTAGACATCACTTCAATAAGCTCGAATGCTTCTTCAATGCCCTTGTTCATAAGGCACCTCCTGAGGTGGCATCGACGGTGCTCGATTGTGATAGGATAAACCATTGTAAAAAATATCTAGGAGCATCCATCTTTCAAGCCCATGGTGAGGGCACATCCTCAATCCTTCTTTGAAATATTCCAAAGCTTCGAAAAGTGATTCATCTTGCTCTTGGGAGAACGTTGTGATTCGATGGCGGAATTGAGTTGTCTTGCTTGGGGAAAAGTATTTCTGTAAGAATTTTACCCAAGGATCTTCCCAAGACATGATCAAATATGATGGTTGAGAATTTAGCCACACTGATGCTCTATCCCTTGAGGAAAAAGGAAAGAGTCATAGCTTTATTGTTTCTGAGGGAACGTCCATCATTTTGAATGTATCATAGATTTTTATGAATGTAGATAGATGAAGATGAGGGTCTTCACTTGGTTGCTCTCCAAACTAGTGGGCTTGAATAATCTGGAGGAGACCGGGCTTCAACTCAAAAAAATTTGCTTGCACCCGTGGCCGAACTATGCTTGAATGTGTCTCATGATTATTCGGGGCAACATAGTCCCTTAGTGTTTGGCGAGGAACGACCTCCTCTACTTATTCTTGCGGTTGATTGTTATCACGATTTTCCATTTCCTCTTCTTAGTTCACCTGTACTTTTTCTTTCAATCTTCAAACTCCTCTTCAAAAGGTTCGATCAATCTCAAGGTCGGGATCAACAAGTGTAGTGTCCACATTTCTCGTCCTTCTCATGCAAGATTGGTGCCTTAAAGGAAAAATATATTAAACAATCTAAACAGAAAATAAAACTAAGATATATTATATAATAAATGCTAACTCTCAAAGAATATGTATGACCCGACTAATGACACGGGGAGGAAATCCTCCCCAGAAATGGTGCCATGAACTTATCTCGAAAACCCATAAAAAAATATCAATTTAGGAAAGGTTTTCTTAGTCCGCAATCGTACAGATTAAGACAGAGGTAGTACAAGTCGAACCACAAGGAGGATACCCTGTGTGGGTCAACCAAGCCAAGATTCTAAAAGTTTAGCTATAATGGTAGTTTGAGATTTGATTATACTAAGATCGCAAAGGAAATAAATAGATAATTAGTTCGGTTTCACCCAAACAAACAAGGCTAATATCCAAAAAACGAAAAATAATAATGTTAAGGCTAAAATGGTCAATTCACTACCAATCCAATAAAGCAATGAATCCAGAATACGGTTGAGGTGCCGCATTCCCTTAGGATAATTATGTATTCGGGGTTCAATATAAACTACCTACACAAATTAGAATTACAATCTCAACCCCAGGTCCCACCTTACTAACTACGTAAGACTAGAAGAGGTTAGTTCGACTTCTCTTACGCTAAATACCGGCGTAAAGGCGTAGCATGGACATACACAATTAAACCTAATTTCGTCTATCCTAGCCAACATACCCTAGACTCTACTTCCCCGTTTGGTAGAGATTCTCCTCCATAGGTCTCTCTTCTACCGAATGTGTGTTTGGTTAACCTAATCATCCAAGGCTAATTTCCCACCCCAATAAACTAAGGTAGAATTCAACCTCTAAGCTCAATCAAGATCAAGTTGACGATCCTCGAAAGGGTAACTATCTCTAGCCTAGGGAGTCAACTATCGACTCCTAATTGCACCATTAACCCTAAGCCACCGAAAGCCGGAGCTACCGTAAAGCAAACCTGTGGTCGTAGGTTCAATCAAGTAATTATCATAACAAATTAACCAAACCCTAATCATAGGTTACAAACCCTAATCACATCAACAATCAAATAAATCGAACATTAACCCCGAAGCTCGGGCTAATCCCTAGTTTCCTGAAACAATAAGACTACTCACAAGACATAATAAAAACTCCCAACAACATCATCACTAAACAAGAATTCATAAACAACCAAAAAATAGAGGAGATTAGAAACTCTTAATAATAATAATAGTCGGAAAATCTTGAATGTCCTTCAAGGGTGTCACTCCCTTGGAGTCTTCTTACAAGCTTTCCCAAGAACTCTAGCTTTTTCCCCTTTAAGAGGAAGAAATCTTGGCCTAATGTCTAAAAATGAAAATAGAACTAGAAGAAGGAAAATGAAAGTAAAGTTAAGAGAGTCAAAAAATGAGGGAGGAGGGGGTACTTATAGAAAACCCACTCCTCCACTCTCAAAGGATAAAACTGTGCTGAAAAATAGCCTATGAGTAAGGGCATAATAGTAATTACAATCAAGAAAACAAGGGATCTTGAGTTATGAGTCTAACTTCTCGTTTGCGCGTAATTCGGACTTCTTGTGATTACTGGGAAACATCGGTACCGAATCAGCTCTTGAGACGAACATAAAAATTATAGATCTTTGTCTTATGGTTGCGTGACACACTAATAGCAGATGTTGTAGATGGAAACTACCAATGGTATCCACTTTCTTATGTGGTTGTGCCGAATGAGTGTACTGAGACATGGACATGGTTCTTAACGGTCTTAGAAAAAGACTTAGATATTGTGAGGGATTATGAATACACATTGCTGTAGAAATGACTTATTGTTGCATTCAAGAGGTTCTACCTGATGCCTATCATAGATATTGCGTTAGACATTTGCATTCTATCTTCAAATTGCATGGTTTTTTTAGAGCTGACTCAACCTAACCAAAGGCCAAAGCTCATAGAATGCCATCGAAAGTACTCTGGCAGCCCCGGTTCAAGGGCCATCTATGTAAGATCAATTGCATACTTGTATTGGGTCTTCAACTCAATCAAGAGTACAATTTAGAGCCCATCCAACAATGATAGATCACCCCTTGCCAGAAAGACTCAACAACCGTCCTCATGAGTAAAAAAAAATGCATAATGATGGAGAGTGGAAAAAGACATGGCCATGAATGAGATGCCCAACAAGAAACAGGAGAGAAGTAAGAAGACTGGAAAGTAGTTCAATTGTCAGTTAGACGGATTTTTTATTTATTTATATGTAAAGCTTGGCTTTATTTTATGCAATTCCTTTTTGATGTGATTATGTTTTGAATCAATTCTTAGATGTGATGTAGCAATTAATTGATCATAATCACACCTTTTGAAGAAGTTTTGGTGTTATTGGTAACTCTTGAAGCTAGTTTTAAGTTCAAGCATCTTTTATGTATTACATTAGTTAGCTTTCAGAAAGTATATTCAAGATCCACATTGGTGAATTTGTGAGTTGTTGTTAAGGCACCATATTGCATTGTATATTGTTGATTATGAACCTTATTTGATATGTGTTGTATATGTTATGTAGATAACTGATTAGCAAAAGAATGTACATTTAATTGAATGCACAACCAAACACATATTCACTTCCAACATTCAAAACAAAAACAAACAGCCTTGCATACTAAAACTACTCTAACACCTCTAAAATGCCCCTGCCACCAACAATGTTCCGTTCAACAATATCCATCTTCACGGTCTTGTAAAGTGCCATTGCCACCAAAATTACAAGGATGAGCATTGCAGTCTTCTTTAGGCAGAATCTTAAGTTCTGAAGCTCGTTGTTTATCCGGCGTAATGCCCGATTGTTAGCTTCGAGCCAGTTCACCCTCCATAGCAACCTCGATATGACCACCCTAGCCCTTTGACATATTGGGGGATCTTTAGAAGCAAAAACATCACAGCCTACATGCTGAAACAACAAATCAATAAAGAGTCAAAATTAGTGGGCATGTTTTGCCAAAACACTACTGCAAAATTTCAGGCACATAAAATACAAGAAATCAATGACTAGAAACACTAAACAACATCTCTAGCATTCAATGGCGGACAAAATTTTACAAAAGAGCAACTTACAATATAAGCAAGACATGATTGGAATCGTCTCCCTAGGTTTGATTCAGTCCAAGAGGTCCGAATGACAGCTCGATTCTCGCAATGGTGGCCCTCAATGTACGACATTTCACACTCTAGAAGATAATCTTAGAGCAAATTCAGAGGGTAATTGAGTCTGCACCTTCTTTTGCCTTATTAGGGTTCTTAAGAGTTGGGGGTGAATTTCTACATATCTCAATTTCATAAGAAAAGAGAATTTTGATTAATTGTTATTTTCCACACACTTGTTCCCCTCCCCTAACTAATCCTAAGTGGAAAAAAAAAGTCCAAGCCATTTTTTTTCCACATCGGATGCCAAGTCAGCGAGGGTGGCCAGAATCTAGTAATTTTGCCGGCATATGACATGTCACGTGACTTTTACTAATTTTCGGTGAAATTTGGGCACGAATTGAACAGAGTTGCTACATGGTGGGAAGAAATTGCACTCACCAAAAATGATGGGCATAAATTGCGACCCCCTATACATATTGCCCATATTTGCATTTTTTCCTTTAAAAACAATATATGTGACTCCCTTGTTAAATTTCCAGTCTTACGGTCTTACTTACACGGTTGGATATTAATGAGCAATCCCCAATGCATTTGATGGTGGAGCTCAACTAATCTTCCTCCACTTCTCAAATGCATGGTGGATTGCCCCCATCATAATTTTGACCATCATGACAAAGTAGGCATAATTACACATAATGAATGTGTTAGTTTAAGGCTATGGAGTGTTGAAGTACTGTTGGTTGAGGCAGATAAAGTAGTGAAACGTAGAGAAGAAATGGTTTTTGCCTTCCCCCATTATATTGGGGAGAACCTTACAAAAACACACCCAGTCTTTTTAAAGAATGGCCAATTAATCAAAACAGAAAAAGATCACATTTCTTTAAACTATTAAGCATAAATGATGTTAGGGATTTGGGGTGTCAACAAAGCCTCACATCTGTTAAATATAGAAAGTATCGTGGACATATTAGAATTGATATGTTTCTCCATTGGTACGGGCCTTTTTTAGGTAAGATCCAAAAATAAATCCGTGAGGGCTTAGCCCAAAGAGGACAAGATTGATATGTTGACTCTTAACCATGTAATTCGAATTCCCTGGTGCCCGGAGACTAAGTCGACTATGTTTCTATGCCATATAAGTCAATTGCCACAACTCACACGGTGCAGTTTAGTGGAGGGGATCTTCAAACGTACAACAAAGTACTCAGTTTCAACGCCACATAAGTCGATTGCCGCAACACACACGTTGCAGTTGAGTTGAGGCAATCTTCGCGCATACAACGCAGTACAACTTGAGCTTGGTACAAGTTCTATGTAAAGCTTGGGTAATCGCATTGGATGACTAACTTGGTGGTTCTTTGTTTGAGGGAGGATTGTTAGGGTTTTGGGGTGCCAATTGCGCGTACAACACAATACCTATTTTCGATGCCACAGACGTCAGTTGCCGCAATGTACACGATGCAATTGAGTAGATGGGATATTCACACATACATCACAGTACAACTTGGGCTCAAGATAAGCTTGGTACTAGTTGTACGTGAGACTTGGGCAATCTTAATGTATGGCTGACTCGATGGTTCTTCATTTAAGGGGGGTCGTTAGGGTTTTGAGGTGTGAATCAAAGTCCTACATCAATTAAATACGAAGAAGATCATGGTCAAATTAGACTAGGTATGTTTTTTCGTTAGTATGAGGTCTTTTAAGGTATGACTTAAAAATAAAGGCTCAATCTATTGGCAGTCCACTTATTTTATGAACACAACCCATTACTAAATACAACCAACAAGGAATCAATAAATCTATTCTCAACTCAACCCATTAGTTTCCATTCATATACGTATTACTAAATAAAACTAAATTTAAATTTAAAAAAATCAATTTATTGAAAAAAAAAAAAAAAAAAACAGGAAACAATAGAAGAAAGACATTTTAATTCGTCTAACTCGAACATTAATGAAGACTAATTAAAGGCAATTTATTCTTCATCCTTCCATCCGTCAAACGGAGAAAAGTTCTTTGTGAAAACTGAGGGAAGAAACATTTTGGAGGTCAGCAAGTGGGAAAAATAAATGAAAATACATTTTCGAGATCAAATAATGACAAACATATGGTTTGAGACAAAAATAGACATGAAGTCAGTGAATAACAACATATTTTTCCCTAAAAACGAAGTTAAAGTAAGAAATAAAAAGAACATTCATCTGATAACGCATTTTCCCCTCTTAAATTTTCATTGCAAATTAATTATTACAAGACTAGAGTCATAGAAGGGCGTTCAAGTGATCGAACAAAGTGAAAGATGAACGGTGTTGTGATTCGTTATTATTAGGTCCTCCATTGATGAAAACTTGAAGAAGTTAGGATTTATAGAAATTTGGAAGAGGGACCCGGATTGATTTAAAACACACGGAAGAAAATTTAGATTGTACTATTTTTTTAATATATTTATTATTTTAATTATTTATATTTTGTTATTATTAAGGGTGTTCTAGTCACTTTAAAAGAATATTTTAGTTTATTAAATTAGTTGGTTGCGTTAAGAAATTCAGCGGACTGTAGATAATCGCCGCAAAAAATAAATTCATACGAAAATGAGCCAAAGCAGATAATATCATGTCAATCGTGAGCAATAAACCCGCCAAGTCTATACAAATGGTATTTGGGTAAAATAGCAATTGAATAGTAACATACTTATTCCTTGTTTAGATTCTAAAATTTTAATTTCTTAATCTATTGATAATATCAGCAGTGTTAGGGTTGTCCTAAGTAATAAATTTTGGTTTGGGAATTTGGCAAGGTGTGAGAAAATTGAGCCAGAGTTCCCTCTTTTTGTTTTGGTTTGTGAAATTCTGAGAACTACAGTGAATGTTATAACATTCACAGACGAAACAGTAAACAGAACAAATCACACCACAATATAACCGCGGGGCTGAATCCCTCAGACCCCTCGGACTTTATGTTATTGATAATATTGCCAAATAGGCTATGTTTTACAAGAAGACCTCACTCTTCTATCCTAACCTATTGTATCATCAACAACGCCCGGCGACTCCCGTCGACTTCTTCGACACTGACACGGCACATCACCGAAGGTTGGACGAACTCTCCCGAGCCCGCCTTGAAGTAGCTTCTCCCAAAGATACTTCTACTTGACACACTAAGACTGACAAACTATTACAACTCGAAGACTATGTTATAACACAGTGAAAATCAACTTTTGACTCAATCAAAATAACGCTGTCGATTACTAAGATACTGATCTGTTTCTTTGAACTATAATCACGTATTCGATGCACACTTAATGAACGACTCCGGTTAATAAATAGCGGGGTTCACAGCTTTCTCTCCAAGTAACATATCTCTGGATAAGATTGTAATCTTCTTCCAAATCTTCCATATCTTCCCATATCGTTTGCAATCCTTATCCATAATTCCTATTTTCTGCACATAAAATAAATAATTAAATAACAATATATTTTTGACAAAACTCCCAAAATTAAATTCTTTTACAATCTCCCCCTTTTTGGGCATTTTTGTCAAAAACCAACATAATCAGAAATAGTGCAGAAATAAAATCAGGACACTTCCCTTTTCAAAAGCCACTCCCCCTAAGCTGTATAATCTCCCCCTCAACTGCACAACTCAAACACAAGAGCCAACAAACAATATATCTATGCAGAATAATCATCCTAAATCAATCAAGAAGATGGACTCCCCCTACACAGATGATTGTTGACACAAATCTCCCCCTGCACAGAAGCATAGAAACTCGAAACAAAAAAAAAACTAACAAATACCCTGAAGGATAAAAGGAAGAACCTCTGAATGATATCTCGGAAGTGAATGTTATAACAATTTTCAGAATGATGTCTCGGAAGTAAATGTTATAACATTTTCGGACGAGCCATAGAACTGGAATCCCACTTCCAGAATTCAGAAATAATCAACTCCCAACAATTTATTCTCCCCCTTTTTTGACATAAAATGCTAACCAAAACATAAAACAAAGACATGGAAACATATATTTGGAACACCATGATGTGACCGGGATGACATTTTTAAATGATAGAGACAGAGCTTTGTGCCGATCATGGGAGATACTGTATGCTTGCACTTCCTCGATGTGGATTCATCGTTAGCCATGGTGCGAGATAAGTGGATGATTCTGACGACTAGGGTTTATAGAGAGATTATGAGATAATGTAGTGAGATATGACCCAGTGCAATGGTCCTCGATTTTTGAAGGGGACATGGGTTTAAGTCCAAACCACTCTTTACTTTAGCCCACAAGATATTTTCCACCTGATCTAGGGATTAGAATAATGGAACCAAAAAATAAAAATTAAACACATGTCCACGATCTAATTTTACGGATTAAACATAGGCACCATGGATATAAAAATGAGAATTTGCACACACCTATCAAGTCATGCAAAAGTGCCTAATGCAATAATATAAATTGACTCGTGTAATTAGTGCCCCACAATCTGTGGCAAGCAGAGCATTTGGCAAAGAACTAGACAAAATTTCACATCAAGACATTACTGGCACAATTTGAGAAGACGGGCTAATAAATATTAAAATAAAGGTGCCTTATTCCTCTGACTTCTTTTACCCTCTCGTGGAGTAGCTCGCAAACCCCATGAGCCAAAACCGCACTAGGAAAACCCGGTGCGACGAGCTCTTGGTTTCTTCTTATAACCCCTTGATCAACAATTAAGACAGCAAGCATTAAGAAATTAAACATTTTATTTTTGTGGTCGGCGGCTTTCACAGATCAATCACTTTCTGTGTTAGTAGCTCTTTTCAATCTTTGTGATCGATAGCTGCTCTCAACATCATTTCATGACCGTAGCCCTTTCCGACAAGAGGGGAATGAGTGTGCCAGTTAGTTGAAAAGAAATGTTAAGTTTTAAGCCAAACAACCCTTTAAACTTGCTCCTTCATATGTGGCGTATGACACGAGGATGTATAAAAAATGTCTAGTGCAAATCCTAGATGCATGTTATAACATAGATTTTTTTTTCTCTTTTTTTTTTTTTTTCTTTTTTTAAAGTAAAGACCTATTGACTTTTTTAGTGTGACAAATCTCTGAAATCCAGGGCCTTAAAATAAATATCCGCTAATTGATCTCCAGTTGGACTATGATTCATGATAGTGGTTCCTTCTTCTATTAGGTCCCGAAAATGACGGTGTCTAATATCCATGTGCTTTATTCGAGAGTGTAGGACCAGACTTTTGGTAAAGGTATTAGCACTAGTATTATCACAGAATATATTGGGAACACTTACCTCAACACCATAGACTGACAACTTTTGATTCATCCTTACAGGTTGCGCGCAACAGCTCCCGGTGGCTTTACACTCTGCCTCTTTGTATCTCTTATGTTCATGTTTTAACATGTAAAGAAGATTAGCAGATCTATCACCGGTTAAGACACATTTATCCTCATCATCATAAACTAAGCACTGGTCTTTGGTGAATTTAACATGCAGACCTTGATCACATAAATGACTAATGCTAATGAGATTAGTTTTCAAGTTTTCAACTAACAAAACATCATGCAATCTAGGGAATCCGCTTAAATTAAGTGTACCCTTCCCAATTACTCTACTTCTAACCCCATCACCAAAAGTAACAAATTCATTGACTATCGATTCTATGTTAATCAAGTGTGACCTATTTCCAGTCATGTGCCTAGAGCACCCACTATCAAAGTACCAAACCCCCATAATAGCAACATTCAAAGAAAACATGGTATTGAAACAACCGTGACTTTTGGGAACCCAAACTTGGCGTGTCTTCGAATGTTGTGCTGGTCTCACATCCACCTTTCTTCGTCGTGTGCTTCGAGGACGACCTCTGTAGTTCCAACCTGAAAAGGTATACAAATAGTCAGCTTTCATTTTATAACAATTAGGGCGAAGATGTCCAGGTATACCACAATAATGACAAATGGGAATGAATGGGAGACTATTTTCGAAACCCTGCTCAGAATGTTGTAACATTCTATTTGGTCGACCACCTTTTCTTCTTGCAGTATGTTGGTAATTTTTATACTGTCCAGTAGGACGTGGATATCTAAGATTACTTCCAGATTTCTCTGCAAATATTCCGTGATCAACATGTGTTATAACATTTTCATCAGACTGCACAAAAACAGACTGATCAGCATTAGATGACTCCCCTGCATATCCAAGACCTGTTACATCCCCATGCTTCTTTCTTAGACTTATGAGTTCAGTTAGAGAAGCCTTACCAGAGTTTAAACGTTTAAAAACCTGCTTCGATTGTTCTAACTCTGAGTTCAATCTTTCGATGGTCTGGTTCTTTGTCATTAAGCACTCCCTGCTTTTTTTTAGGTCATCCTGACTCTTCTGAAGTTCCGCCCGTCAGGAAGATACTTCATTTTCTTTGTCGGCTAGTGTGTGTTGTAACACTACCTCAGCTTTTCGAATCTTTTCAGTCTCCGCTTGCGAGTCACGAAGTTGTCCTTCGAGTTTTTTAATTGCTTTGCTCCCGCGAATGCACTCGACTGACAACTTTTTGTACATTTGTTGCATCTCTTCTATGGTTGGTCCTGTCTCTTCATCAGATTCATCAGATTCACAGAAATTTGGTAAATCATGTTGTAACATACCTGATGCATCAGTTAAGCTTGTGTTTTCTATGTGAACGCTGCCTATCAGGCATGCATGTGATGTGGTTAACGCGGCAAGGTTGCTTGAGTAATCTTTGTCTCCGTCAGATATTTCTTCCTCCTCATCAGATTCATCACTCCGTGTAGCAACAAATGACTTCTTCTGTCTTTTCAAGAAGGTAGCGCATTCCTTTTAAACATGTCCCCAACCGTTGCATACTCTACACCTTACTCTATCGGTTTTTGTACCTGCAGGGTTAGATGAAGAAGTATTCTTTGAACTCACAGTGTTAGATTTACCTGGCTTCCTTCCCGAAGTAGATGGCTTTCTGTCACTTTTCTGAAAATCCATGTTGATGTAGTTTTGCAGGATCAGCCGTATGAGAATACGGACCCTCTCTGATACCAATTGAAATTCTGAGAACTACAGTGAATGTTATAACACTCACAGACGAAACAGTAAACAGAACAAATCACACCACAATATAAACGCGGGGCTGAATCCCTCAGACCCCTCGGACTTTATGTTATTGATAATATTGCCAAATAGGCTATGTTTTACAAGAAGACCTCACTCTTCTATACCTAACCTATTGTATCATCAACAACGCCCGGCGACTCCCGTCGACTTCTTCGACACTGACACGGCGCACCACCGAAGGTCGGACGAACTCTCCCGAGCCCACCTTGAAGTAGCTTCTCCCGAAGATATTTCTACTTGACACACTAAGACTGACAAACTATTACAACTCGAAGACTATGTTATAACACAGTGAAAATCAACTTTTGACTCAATCAAAATAACACTGTCGAATACTAAGATACTTATCTGTTTCTTTGAACTATAATCACGTATTCGATGCACACTTAATGAACGACTCCGGTTAATAAATAGCGGGGTTCACAGCTTTCTCTCCAAGTAACATATCTCTGGATAAGATTGTAATCTTCTTACAAATCTTCCATATCTTCCCATATCTTTTGCAATCCTTATCCATAATTCCTATTTTCTGCACATAAAATAAATAATTAAATAATAATATATTTTTGACAAAACTCCCAAAATTAAATTCTTTTACAGTTTGTTTGTGATTTAGGGGGTAAAATAGGCTAGTCATAAATGATTCATTAAACTAAAAACAAATTTGGCAGACATAATTGTGGACTCCATTAAACATTACATTTATTATATAGGATGTAAATGTAATGATATCAAATTATTGGCATGTAGCGTAAAGATCCTTGGCGTCCTGGGCCCATCCATTTTCCACACAACTAAAAATTCAAATGTGTACGTGAGACAAGATAAAAAATGAGTCCGCTTCTGATAAATTAGTCGATTTGGAGCTAATTAAATAAATACTTGAGTTCAAATATTTTCATACTAGTCTATAATTCAACTTTTGCTAAATCAATTCGTGTCCTCCCTCTCCCAGAAACGATAAGGTGAAACTTTAAAATTTCCATTTCATTTTCATCAGTCATTTGTATTATAATAAACATTTTCATTTTCATCTTTATTGACATTTTATTTCTCTTCATTTAAATTCTTTTTTACATTTACATAATGGAGATGGGCCGAGCCAAGTCAATCTCGAGCTCAAAAAATTTCTATCAAACTCGAACTTTGAATATTTTAATTGAATTTTAGCTCGAGTGTATTAATAATCGACTTCAGAGGACTCAGTTTAACCCCTAAAAATCTTATTTTCTCAATGCGCTCTTGAAATGGAAACCACAAGATTACAAGTAAAGGTAGCATAATTAGATGGCTTTGCGCAATTGGGCGGAGTCAGGGACGGTACCGCTCAGTTCATCCTTACTTCTCGGTAAAATTATTCTGTATATATATAGTATAATTATAGTTAAAGAATGAATTTTACCATTTTCAAATTCTAAAAGTTTTAATATTAAATATCTTAAAAATTGGCTCTCCTCATAATAAAATTCTGGCTTCGTTTTTAGATGGAGTGAAATGTGATAGTCATTTGACACATCTCGTGACTATGATTATAGGCTAAGAGGGTGTTTGGCTAAACTTATTTCAAACATCTTATAAGTTGTTTAAAGAGTTTATAAGATGCAATACGTTAAGAGCTTATAAGTTAATAAAGTGTTTGGATAAAAGACCATATAAGCTAGCAATTGAATAGAGTAATTTAGCTATGAAGTGTGTGTAGTGTATGTAAATGTGTGAAGTGTGTGAAATGTGTGTAGTGTGTGAAGTGTGTATAGTGAGTGAAGTGTGTGTAAATGTGTGTAGTGTGTGTAAATGTGTGTTGTGTGTAAATGTGTGTGAAGTGTATGTAAATGTCTATAGTGTGTGTAGTGTGTGTGTAGTAGGTGAAATTTGAGTGTAACTTATAAACTCTTAAAAAATAAGTTGGACTAGAGAAGCTTTTTTTTTTTTTTGAGCTTATAAGTTCTAGGAGCTTATTTTTACATCTTATAAGTTGTTTAACATCTTATTTTACCAAACAAATTTGAAGAGCTTATAAGCTCTCAAACATTTTATAAGATGTTTTGAGGAGCTTATAAGCTTAGCCAAACACTCTCTATGTCTAACCCAATAAATTTTAATCTACTGTAAGGACATTAGCCCCGACTTTGTTCATTGACCGAATGGACTCAGATAGGGGTATAAACGAGTCAAGTAAAGTTGAGTACTGGCAGGTTTAAGCTCGACTAAAATTTGCTCAAGACTCGAGCTCGGCTCGAACTCGAATGAGTCCATTTTTTTCCAACACGAGTTCAGCTCAATAGAAACTCGTTGAACTCGAAATTGATTCGGCTCGACTCGATTAATGTCAAATAGAATTGAAAAAATATAAAAATTACATTAAAATTGAAAACGTTAATTATACTATAAAGGACTGCAAATGGGACCATAAGGTTTCACCTTATTTCATTATAAATATGTTAATTATAAGAGGTAAACTAATATTGTAACATAAGTTAGATTAAGCTCGCAGGTAAACAAAGTAGAGCAAGCAAAGGGAGTTCGCTTGCCAAGTCTCCCAGCTCTCCTCCCCAAGTGCGCGGCAGCTAACCCGCGTATCACTGAGTTCGAACTTGAACTCTACACCTCGAACTCAACTCTTTATATCGATTCGATTTCGATCTTTTTACGAGTCGATCCCGAGTGACGCATAAATTGTCTCGACTCACTTACACCTTCATGGACGGAGGTATAGCCGGCCTCTACCAGACTCCAGCCCAGTGCAAAGTTTTTTACAATCTCAATTTTAGTAGTATAATTTTATTTATTATTTCCTCCAAAATTTAACGAAGCTCACCCGACTTTATTTTATTATTCACATTTTAGTATGTAACACACATATAAATAAATAATTCATACTAAAAATCATGACTAAATATTTCGTATCAAACTCATCTATGAATTATGTTAGTAAGTTTTCTCTTAAGAAAAAAAGAAAATTGTACATAGACCCTTGGCAATTACATTGAGCTCCAACAACTTTTTAATGTATATAATTTTTTATGTTTCAGTCCATCTCATATTTAAATTCTAGATTTACTCCTGCGTCCTAGGTCAGACTGCCAGAATACTGTTTGATTAACTATTTTGGGCCGGATGTTTCATTAACGGACACATAGTTTGACATGAGGGTATTGCATAAATTTCTATAAATAACTAATTCGCACTAACTCTTTTTACTTTTGAAATATATCTTTTTGTTAAAATAAATAGGAATATAATAAGTGCAAAGATGTATATAATAACGGCACCATCACCACCACCAACAATAATAATAATAATATTGCAGTATATTTTTTGTTAAAATTAATAGGAATATAATAAGTGTAAAGATGTATATAATGATGGAAGCAATAACAACAACGACGACGACAACGATGACGACGACGATGATAATAATAATAATAATAATAATAATAATAATAATAATAATAATAATAATAATAATAATAATAATTGCATATATTATTATGTTGGATTTGAGTTATCATTTTTAGTATAAGCAAATCATAAGGCCAAAGCCCACGCGAAGGGTCATTTATAAAGTCGATGTCAAATCTTTGTAAAATTTATGTTTCATCATTGCACCTATAAGATAATATTTTAATGTGAAGTTCATTTATATAACATTAACGGATCACTAAAAAATATATCGATTAGTTTTAATTTAATTTTAAAGTCAGATAGATGTATAATACAAAATTCCATTTTGGTGGAGAAAAAATAATAATTGAATATATGACAATATACATGTATTAATATGGCACATATTATAGCGTATATTAATATTAATGTCTTTTATTGAGCTACTCTTGTCTGTAGCTGTTACATAGAACTTATTACGTATGATCGGGAGGAATCTTATACCTTAAATAGGGTTAGGATTTGAAAATGAGTTTAGATCATTATTTTTGTCATGGATTTAACCCGTCATACGGAATGAGATTTGTGTGACTGTCACACACAAGTTTGTCTTTTTTTTTACACAAATGTTAACTTCTTCTATTGAGCTAGTTTTGTGTGTAGTAGTAGTCACACAAAACTTATTATGTATGATCAAGAGGAATCTTATTCCTCAAATAGGGTCATGACTTGAATATAGATATTGGATTACTATTTTAGTCATGGAATAGAACCGTCATACAGAATGAAATTCGTATGATCGTCACACACAATTTTTTATCTTTTCTTTACATTCGTGCGACTATCAAACATAAGTTTTCGTCTTCATTTATTTTATATGGTTCCATTATGTTTTTCTTTTCTTCATGTGCAACAATTATTTTTTTATACTTTGACAGTATTTTTAAAATTTGATTTTTTCTCCATCATAAAAGAGTTTCTTTCTTCAATAACTAAGAAGACACTAGAAATAATAGAAAATAAAAGCATACAAAAATTCAAGGATGCTTTTCCACCGACCTACATATCTTCATGTAATTGCGGCTGATGTATTACACTCGTATTATTATAGTATTTCCCCTAATGTCACATATTTCAATTAATAAAACATTTTTAATGTATTTGGAAAAATAAACTTAACCCATATTTTCTTTCCACCCTTATTTATCTAGAAATAGTTGGGATTTCCATGAACACCAGTAATAACATTAATAAAAAATACTCTCTATTTCTTTTTAATTGATCATTACAAAAAAAAGAAAAAAACAAATCAATGGATTAAGAATTTAATTTTTTTCTAAATATATCTCAAACAATATCCTTTCTCTCTCATATCTATCTCAAATCTAAATTAAAAAGTAAGAGATATTTTTATATTAATAAAGGGATAAAAATGAGAAAAATAGTAAAAAATAATTAAAAGATCAATTAATTCGAAAAATGATTAAGAAGCTAAAATATCAATTGAAAAAAACGAAGGAAGTATATAATATGTTTTAATAAGAAAAGCAGCTATAATTTCATAATGGCAAAAACTCATATGTGACCGTCACACGGTATGACGGAAAAAGTATCATTTTTTTATGGTAAAAGTATCACGTTTATCTGTAAAAGTATCACTTTTTAACAAAAAAAAAATCACTTTTTTGTAGCAAAAGTATCAATTTATCTGTAAAAGTATCAATGTAGTAAAAAATATAACTTCTTCCTGTAAAAATATCACTTTTTCCTGTAAAAGTATCAATGTTTTCTGTAAAAGTATATTCCGCCACACGTGTGACCCTTCACACCATGTGACTGTTCACACACAAGACTCACTCTTTGATAATTACTTGTTAATCATATTTGTTGTAATTATGGTAATTTGAAATATAGTTTGTCGTAAAAAATATCGTACTCATTTTTTCTCTATAATTGTGGCAACTATGGATAATTATATATATTGTAATTATATTAAATTCCTGTAAATTGACAACTATCACTGGCAATTTTAACAATATATTGTACTGTTCACGTCCTGCTTAAAAATATAGGTGCTCTTTTTTGCTAATTTATAAAGTAAGTGAACTCGCCTGTGCCACAGGCGAGTTCACTTCTCCCTGACAACAGCACAGTGATCTCGCCCCTGCCAGGGGCGAGATCAATTGGGATATTTTTTTTTTTTTTTTTTTTTTGAATCTCGCCTGTGCGAGAGGCGAATTCAAGTAGATACATAATCTCGAGAGGCGAGATCAAGTATATTGGTTTTTTTTTTTTTTTTTTTTAATGGCGTAGCCCATGTGGGATCAAGTATATTGGTTTTTTTTTTTTTTTTTTTTAAATGGCGTAGCCCATGTGGGATCAAGTATATTGGTTATTCAGGACAGTTCAATACGTCGTCAATTCCATATTTAGGCCAAACATCATCTTCGTCTGGTCATGCAACATTCAGTTTAAATATCAGCACCCAAGATGATGTTCAATCACAACGAGCCCAGGACACGGAAGTCGATGCCCCTATCGAGGAACGGAGGGGGTGAGCAAAACGAAAAAGAAAAAAAACTAGATGTGGGACTGGTCATGAATATTAGATTTTGTAGTTTTCAAGTTATTTGTAATAGTTGCATAAAGTTGCGTTGATATATTAGATTTTGTTTTACCTAAAAAATATATTAGATTTTGTCTTACCTAAAAAATATATTAGATTTTGTCTTTCATGTTATTTGTAATAATTGGGTAAAAAGTTAATTGATATTTTAAATATTTATAATTAAATTAAATATTATAAATTTTAACTAATCGAATTTATTGCATTGACTATACGATAATCTTAATCTTACATAAAGAAAAAGTTGAATGCGAGTTAAAAAAATAAATTATTCCTTTTTAACGAATATATATATACACACAAAATAATTTTTTTAAATTTTTAATATATTTTTCAGAAATTACACTAATATTCCGATATCTATTGATATCTCCGTAAATACCGATATTTTCGTCCTCTCGGTTAAAATCATACACATATACGGGTGAAATAATTGAACTCGCCCACATGGGCTACGCCATTTAAAAAAAAAAAAAAAAACCAATATACTTGATCCCACATGGGCTACGCCATTAAAAAAAAAAAAAAAAAAAAATCAATATACTTGATCTCGCCTCTGGGAGAGGCGAGATTATGTATTTGTGTACTATATCTACTTGAATTCGCCTCTCGCACAGACGAGATTCAAAAAAAAAAAAAAAAAAAAAAAAAAAAATCCCAATTGATCTCGCCCCTGCCACTGTGCTGTTGTCAGGGAGAAGTGAACTCGTCTGTGGCACAGGCGAGTTCACTTACTTTATAAATTAGCAAAAAAGAGCACCTATATTTTTAAGCAGGACGTGAACAGTACAATATATTGTTAAAATTGCCAACTATCACTTGATGTATTACCGTTTTAAAAGCAAAATTTATCTCATTTGTTGTTCTTAAAGCACAAATACTTATCTTAATGCATAATTTATAGTATATTTTATCCGAAGAAATTAAACTAAACGTCATTACATTTTATTTTCTACATCTCTATCAAACCTATATTTATTGTTATCATAGAAAAATACGGAACGGTATGTTGAATTGGTCCAACCATTCCATTAAATCAGCCACAATCTAATTTAGAGGGTGTTTGGCTAAACTTATTCAAATCATCTCTAGCATTTTAAAAGATGGTTTTAGAGCTTATAAGATGTTAAATCTTATTTAAAAGTTAAATTGTTGAAGTGTTTGGTTATGATAAGATAATAGCGCTTATAAGATGTTAGTAGTGTCATTTCTGTAATTAAAATAGTAAAAGTTAAAGTAAAAAATCAAAATAAAATCTTATTTGAATAAGTTGGATTTTCCTTACTTTTTTAAAAACAACTTATTCTGAAATAAAATAAGATCTTATTTGAAAAATATTGCCAAACACTTTCAATGAACTTATAAGCTCTTAAACATCTTATAAGATGTTTTGAAAAACTTATAAGCTCAGCCAAATACCCTCTTAGAGTAGAGCCAACCCCACATGTGCAATTCACCAAATGTTGACAATCAAAATGTATTTATACATTGATATTTAGAACACCCATATTTTACATAAACTAATGTGTGTTTGCTTAAAATTTTCCTAGAGGACCAAATCTTAATAAAACTCACTCGTTAACTTTCTCAATTAAATTTGATTCAATCCTTCCTAATCTTAAGCAAACGCTGCCTAAAAAACATTAAATCACTGCTAAGAAACAGAAAGGAAAAAAAAAACAAGACCATCAAATTACAAGGAAAGGAAAAAAAAAAAACTATACGGTACAGGCTACCCCTGAATCAAAGTAGAAAAAGGCTATAACAGAAAACTACTATAATTTGAAGAAATCGCATGATCATGCGATATGTTATAAAGTCACAAAATTATCAGACCTTAAATTGATCAAGATGAACACGTGATCTCCGTCAACGGTAAATTCACATCACGCGCTTCCCTGATTTGAGCGGCCGGCGGCGCGTGTTGTTGTTTTTCCCGAAAGCACCGCAAAGTCCGCAGGCAGAAACCCTGGGAGACGGCGGCTCAAGCGCCGGCGTCACTCTTCCCGTGCGGTATCCACGTCCGCCGTTGGATCGGCTCCTTTCGATGGTTAAATTGGCGGCGGCGGAGTCTCGGTTTTGAGATTTCTTGTTTCTGTCAGCTTGTTTTTGTTTGTCGGCAAGCTGATTGAGTTCGCCAGACAAGAATTTGTCGTCCCAGACTAATCCCGAGGAGCCTTGACGCCTGAAAGATACTGCAGATCTCTGGAAACCTTCCATCAAAATTCTATGTCTTTATCCTCCCTCTCTTTCTCTCGGTTGAGAATTATTGAGGCGTTTGTTGAGTCGCACCTTTGGGGTGATTTGGTGTGGTGTATATGTAGATGTGTGTTCCCGTCTCTATATACATACATCGGTGTGTATAGGGATGCAAGTCAAATCAAATTATACTGATTCGGTTCGTGATTCGAATTCGTTTAGGATGATTCGATTCGGTAAAATTCGAATTCGAATTCGAATTCAAATCATATTTTTTATTCGTTTACATTTCGAATCGAATTCGAATATATATGTATTCGATTCGTCAAATTCGATGATTCGATTCGATTCGATATATATATATATATAATATAATTATAATAAATAAAAATATATTTAATAGTAAATATATACAAATTCCCTTAATACATATGGTTTCTAATATTCGAATCTAGACAAATTTGATTTCGAATCGAATTCGAATCGAATATTTTCTAAATAACAATATTTTTTTTGTTGAAAATTTCAAATTTACGAATCACGAATCGAATCGAATATATTCGGAAAAGAAATTCGAACCGAATTCGAATCAGATTTAAAATTCGATCAACGAATCGAATCGAATTCGAATCGAAGCCAAATTTCACGAATTCGAATCGAATCTCTTAATATTCGCTTCGATTCGGTTCGTTTGCATCCCTAGGTGTGTATACGTCCAAGGAGCATATTATACGTTGTGCATTTGTGTTACTATTGGATCATCTATTCTAAGAGTGAGTCTTGTGTGTGAAGGGTCACACCTGTGACGAAATACATTTTTATAGAAAATTAGTAAATGCATCGTACGGGCTATTTTTTTAAACAGTAAATCAATATTAACATGAACAATACTTTTTACTGAAAACGCATTTTTATTTGATATTCCCTCCGTCCCGACTTATCTTGCACGGGGGGTCTGCGCGGATATTAAGAAAAACTGTTTTTTGGGTGTGTGTTGACTTTTCAAAGTTGCTTTATGATTATTTGCTGAAAATTAAGGTGATGATTAAATCTTGCTAATTTCATCTTACATTTTCTGCAAACAAAACAATTTGAAACCTGCTACTGTTACAAAAACTGCTAAATTTATTAAAAACTGAAAATTACACAATAGCTGCAAATACTGTACGAAGTCAAAAATTTCAGATTACTAGGGAAATTTTCCCTCCAATTCAGTCCCGCATTTTTGAGTTTACAACAAATTAGTCCAAACTTACAAAAAATTCAAATTTCCTCCTAAATTTAAATCAAACCCAAACAGCCTATTTATTGAGCATTGAATGTGAAACAACCACATTCAATGCTCAAATTTTATCAGTTACAGCAGCAAAAAACTAACACAACAGTAATATGGTTTGCAACAAAAAAGGTTGGAAGAATTTGTCCCCGTCAGACCGCTCCTTGATTGCTCAGTTTCTGATTGATAACAGCACGAATCGGGTGGTTCATCATGGCAAAATCGGAGAGGCGGCAGCATCATTCGGGGTTAGTCGTCGAACCATTCATAACATTTGGGCGGCTACAAGACAACAAATGGCAGAAAATGTTCTTATCAGTTTCAATACCAAAAGACTGAATAAAGTAGTCGTAAGTAAAGAGCTCGACATAACCCGGCTGAAGGGTATTCCGTTCAACAATAGGGGCACAATAAGACGACTTGCATCAGAAATGGAAGTGAGTAAAAGTGTAGTGGGGAGATGGGTAAAAGCTGGAAAAATTAACCCACATACAAATGCGATTAAACCGGCACTCACACAAGTCAATCAGGTACAAAGGCTCAGATTCAGCCTCTCTTCTCTACACTTTGATAGTCTAACAAACAAGATTAAATATGAAACGATGCACAATGTGGTCCACATCGACGAGAAATGGTTTTATATGCAAAGGGATAGTGAAAGAACATACAAGCTGCAAGAGGAAACAGACCTATATAGGTGTTGCAAAAGCAAACGCTACATCACTAAAGTGATGTTTATGTGTGCTGTTGCAAGGCCTAGGTACTCAAGCCAAGGCTTAATTGAATTTGATAGGAAAATTGGGTGTTTCCCATTTACAATTCAAGAACCGGCTAAGAGAAACAGCATTAACAGACAAAGGGGCACACTTGTGACAAAACCAATAGAGTCAATCACAAAGGAAGTCATCAAGAGGTGCATATTGCAGCAGGTAAGTGGTTGCTATCAGTTTATAAATTCATCATCTAGCCATACCACCTAATTAAGTCTCCAAAAATGATTCATAACAACTTGTTTTAAGCTGTTGGGAATCATTCGGTGACATTACAACATCTAAATAACCCAAAACATGCAGATTATTCCAGCAATTAAAGCTAAGTGGCCAGAAAATGCAAGCAAGCATATCATCATACAACATGACAATGCCAAACTACACATTAAAGACACTGATGTTCAATTCAGAGAGGCTGCCACTGCAGATGGTTTTGAGATTAAGCTTGTTCGTCAACCACCCAATTCCCCAGACACTAATGTTCTGGATCTCGGGTATTTCAGAGCTATTCAATCCCTACAACAAGAAACACCTTCGAAAACGGTTGAACAACTTGGGCAGAACGTGATTAAATCGTTTCACGATCTAGAGGTAAGGAAATTAGACCATGTATTCTTAAGTTTGCAGGGCTGCATGAATGAGATAATAAAGTGCAAAGGGCACAATAGCTACAGATTACCTCATTTGGGTAAGGCAGCCCTAGAAAGGGCTGGTAATTTACCACAAAGTTTGGAAGCTGATGAGGCTACAGTTAGGGAAGGGATTGAATGCCTAATGGAGATTGAAGAAAATGTTGGGGCATACCAAATTGGCGGGCTAAAGGCTGCTTTAGGTTACATATAAGAGTATGTTTAGTTTAGTTTAGGAAAGCTTCAGCTGGAATAGTGTTTATGGCATAAACACTATTGTGTGTACGTTTTGCTTAAGTCATAAACACTGTAATAGGAGCTTTAATTTTGTGATATGATTTGATATTTTCAAATTAATCCCCTCAGAAAACTGGTCATCATAGGGGTATCAAATCATTGTATGGTAATATGCCATCTTCTTAAAGAGCAAAATTACAAGAATTCACTCAATTTAAGAACAACAGCAAATTAGGACCAGTTTACAGTGTCGTTCAGCAACAACAAACACAAAAGGGGCATGATTTAGGCACAAGCAGATCCGGCGGCAACACAAACCAGCAGCAGAAGCATGCATACAGCCTAATTAGCCCTATTAACTTGGTCTAAGCCAAGTAAATTGCTTAATTAGGACCAGATTACAGTGTCTATCAGCAACAACAAACACAAAAGGGGCATCATTTAGGCACAAACAGATCCGGCAGCAACACAAACCAGCAGCAGAAGCATGCATACAACCTAATTAGCCCTATTAACTTGGTTTAAGCCAAGTAAATTACTTAATTAGGACCAGATTACAGTGTCTATCAGCAACAACAAACACAAAAGGGGCATCATTTAGGCACAAACAGATCCGGCAGCAACACAAAATAGCAGCAGAAACATGCATACAGCCTAATTAGCCGTATTAACTTGGTATAAGCCAAGTTAATTGCATAATTAGGACCAGATTACAGTGCCTACCAGCAACAACAAACACAAAAGTGGCATCATTTAGGCACAAACAGATCCGGCAGTAACACCAAAAAATAAGCATCATATAGGCTCAAAACACTAGCCAACCTCAACATAACGTCAACATGCAAACATCAAGCACCACTAACAGATTCACATAGCCAATAAAGCCAATAAAACCAAAACCCCAGATCGGGGAACAAACGTCACAAACGAAGGCTAATAGGGCAGAATTTCATGACCTGTCCAAGAATGGGAAACCATAAGATCAGCAAATCCTTGAAATTTTGGCCTTTTTCCCTCGAATCCAGACATGGACTCGTATAAACAGCCGGCGAAGGGATATCGGAGCCAACCTCAACAGATCCGCTTGTGATTTCGGACGAGAATCCCAGATCTGCAACTAGATCTGGATTCTTCGAGCCCGCGGGGACTACTTCAGTCGGAAACTGAGTCTCCTCCACAATAGTATCTTCGGAATCGTAGCAAATTAGAGGAAAATCTGGTGAATCCTCCATTAAAATGTATGGGAAATACTGGAGAATCCTCCGATGTAAGAGTGTACCGGAGAGTCGTCGAAGGGGTGGTGATATGAGGGGGTTTGAGAGACAAATGCGAAGAGGGGATGTAAAGCGGCTAGGGTTTTCTGGTGTAGAGGAAGAACACCAAAGGATGGAGAGAGAACCGAGTGAGTAAGAGAGAGTGTCTTGGAATGGATTGAACAGGTTTAATTTGGAATTGGGTTGGGCTGGTTTTGGGTATAAGGGGTTTGGGTATGGATCAGCAACAAATGGGTTGGGTTAATCACAAAAGTGATGATTTAGTTAAAATTAGGATATTTAACTAATTGTTTGTTAATGATTTTAGTAATGGCATTTTTGTTATTTTCGTAAGTATGGAGGATATAATCGGGTAAAAAAAAATTTCTTTTATGGGGTGTGCAAGATAAGGTGGGACGGCCGTTTAAGGAAAGTGTGCAAGATAAGGTGGGACGGAGGGAGTAATATATAACAAAAAAAGAAATGGTTAAAATTTTTTACAAAGAAAACTTTTGTGTTCTTTTGCAGTGTTATTCATTCCTTGCCTCTTACACCGGAAAATCAATAATTTCCACTAATAAAAACACAATTTAATTTTTTCACGAATTTCTTACTCGTATCTTATTCCAGATTTTTTTTTTTTTTTTTTTTTTTTTTTTTGTCTCTATCAAAACATTCATATTAAATTATGATAAATTTTGAATAGATTACACTGATTGATAATAATAAATCAAGCGAACATACATAATCCAGAAGCCGATATCAGTTAATAGAATTGAGAAATAAATAATCTAAAGGATTATTCTTATATAAGATATTTTATTAGTTTATGTACAAAACATCTGCTATTAGAAACAAAAATAATTTTTTAAGGATCATTCTTATATAAAATATTTTATTAGTTTACCTACAAAATATCTTCTATTGGAAATAAATTTTAAGAAAGACATAGAAAATACAATTTTATTTTAGGATGAACTGAATCTTCATAGTCCATATCATGAGCTCATTCATATAAATAAAGTTGGATTTGGTTATAGAATTTTAAAAGACATAGATGACCTCAAATCTTTCAATTTTTTAATCGAATAATCTCCTATATCCATAAGATGAACTCATTAATATAAATAAAGTTGGATTTTGATTTAGAAAATTAATGAACTAAACTAATAAAATACTTTATATAACAATAATCATTAAGAAAATATATTCTTTTCTCAATATTATTAAATTGTATTGCAATTTTGGATTGTATATCTTCGTTGTTTGTTTATTATTATTAATCAGTATGATTTATTTCAAAATTTATTAAAATTTAATATTAAGAATTTTGGAAGAGGGATGAGAGAAGAAAAAAACAAATGAAATTATTTTTAAGAGAAGAAATAAAACGGATAAAATAATTTACAGATAAAATAATTTGGGAAGAAAAAAAATTGTACAGTGGAAAAATACTAAAAAAACTGATTTCGTGGAATAAGAGGCGAGGAAGAAATAAAAAAATATATTTAGCGGTGTTTTTTTGGTGGAGTATGTTAGCTGGCCGAACACATTATGGGTGAGCTCTATAAGAAAACTCACCGGTGGTTCCATATCATTATTGATATACAATATCATATCATTATTGATATACAATAATCTATATATAGTTTGATACATTGATTTTTTCTCCTTTTGCCGTTTTTATAGGGAGTATAGAAAATTAAAAATCATATCTGAAAGATTTGGAATGACTTTTGCCGTTTTTGTAGGGAGTATAGAAAATCAAAAATCATATCTGAAAGATTTGGAATGATCTGGATATTCTGTTATCAGATATCTCCAATTAAAGATTACATATTATTATATATTAAAAAATTCATATTAAAATATCCACATGATAATTATAATTATATTAAAATAAAAATCGGTCTATAATGAGTATTGATTTCGCTAATCATTCCAATTATGTGATAGTTCTAAATTTATATATGATAACATTTTATAGTTGTTATCCACTAATCTGTATATTAAATTTATTTTGTTTATAAGATAATATTTTGCAAATTTTTCTGCAATAGTTCATGATAGTTGTTAAATGGAATATTTCTTCTTAAAAATACTGCGTATAGTCGACTGAGTTTTATCAAAGTTTAATTGTAAACATATTGTAATGACAAAAAAAACTCAAAGTTTAATTGTAAACATATTGTAATGAAAAAAATGAAATACTGCGATAAAATTAGAATTTCAATTGAAGTTGATACATGAACTTAATTTTGCAGAAATTAAAAAATTGAATTCTGCTACTATAAAATCAGAATTAGTCTTCAATCTCAGCTGCCTCGAAGAGTTGATTGTCTCAAATCTTTTGCCAATATTTTGAACGGATTGAGACTGTACATGTTATAAACAAAATATAAAATTTAGCACAATATATAGACAATAATATAAATAATTCACATAACATAAATTAAAAATATAGGTTGAATTTTTATATGATTACATATTCTACGATGATGGTCGATAGATTTGAATTCTGCAATCATCAAACTTGTTTTCGCCAGAATCAAGATTCAGTGTTGCTCACTTTTTTTTTATCTTGATTTGCATGTAGTACTTCGAGAATCCATTGTGAAGTACCTATCAAACCATAATAATCAAGGAATGAAGGAATTATAGATATTTACAGTAAAAAATGTAAATTGTGAAATCAACTATTAAAGTTGACACCCTAATAATCAAGGAATGAAGGAATTATAGAAATTTCCAGTAAAAAATTAAATTGCGAAATGAAAAAGAAATAAGAATATCCAGCTGTAAACGTGAGTCTCCACTAATGTGAATGAAATAAACTGAAATAATTGCGAAATAAAGAAATTGCAAAATGAATAAGAAATAGAAATACCAGCTGCAAACGTGATTCTCATTTACTGAAGACCTTATGTTTTTATAGGAGCAATAATGTTATTGGATAAAGATTTTTTTAAAATTCAAATTTCAAAATTTTAAAAAATGTGCAATAAATTCTGTTATAACAAATTATGTTATACATATATGTAGAGATATGTTATTGCTGAATTTTAGACGGAAAAAAATATTCGAAAATTTGAATCCCGCTAATATCATCGGATTTTTCAAATTTCAAAATTTAAATTCATATCTATTTATGGTAACTATTAAAATGGACGGGAAAATTTTCATTTTACAAATTTCAAAATTCAAATTCACATCTATTTATGGATAAAGATTTATTTAAAACTCTAAAATACACATGTTTAAATATTTATTCTGTTAATTAAATTAGCGAAATAGTATATTTCACCGAATGTATAATTCCTGAAATATCTCAACTATATTTTACACTATATGTTAAAATAAATTACATGTCTATTCTTTTGTTTTATTTGGTCCGGATATTTAAATCTTCTAATATTCAATTATATTTTACCGTTTGATTTTAAATATGTATTGCGTTTTTTTTATTCTAGCTATATATATATATATATATATATATATATATTATTTTATTTATAAATTGTAGTATATAACTAAATTTTAAATAGATATGATGTACTTTAAAATTCTAGAAAACATATCTGTAACATATTTTTTAATTCCTAAAACATCTCAACAACATGAACAATTCAAAATTAAATGTATACCATGTTGATATGATTTGGTCTAGATATTTAGATCGTTTAATATAACAATCAGATTTCCAATTGAAAAGTAAATTAATATATGGCCTTTTCAACTCCACGGATTTTTCAATAGAAATATTTTTATTTATAAATATATATCTCTACGTTTTTTTTTTCTTTTTAGAATATCTTAAATAAACAACGCTTTTGTCGAGATATTTTAATTTATATATTTCAATGATTTTATATTGCTTACTAAAACATTATCAGAATTGTGAATAATGTCGATTCAATTGAAGTTGATACATGGATTTATTTAAATAAAAATTATAAAATTGAAATCTACTATAATAAAATCAGATTTAGTCTTCAACATCAGCGGATCCTCGAACGTTTAGCGAATCTCTAATCGTTTTCCAATATTCCTTGCGGATTGGCTGTATACATGTAATAAACCAAATTATTTTTTTATTAGAAAAATATATTGACAACAATTTAAATAATTCACATAACAGGAAATAAATAATCTAAACTTTTTATATGATTACATATTACCGTAGAAAAAGATGATGGTAGATAAATTTGATTTTTGCAATCTTTAAAGTTGTTTTCGCCAAAATCATGATTCAGTGTTGCTGGTTTTTTCCTATCTTTGTTTGCAGGTCGTCCCTTTGGAGCATCCATTATTGTGAAGTATCTATCAAAGTTTACACATAATAATCAAGGAATGTCAGAATAATAGAAATTTGCATTCACAAATTTGAATCCAAAAAACTGTAATAGTTACGAAACTAAGAAATTGCAAAATAATAAGAAATATAATTACTCAGCAAAATCAAATATGAATCAAATAAACTGAAATAGTGGGGAAATAATGAAATGAATAAGAAATAGAATTACTCAGCAAAATCAAATATGAATCATTAAACTGAAATAGTTGCGAAATAAAGAAATTGCAAAATGAATAAAAAATAAAAATACTCAGCTGCAAATGTGATTCTCATTTACGTGATTCTCATTTACTAAAGATACTGTATTTATAGGAGCAAATATTTATCAGATAAGGATTTTTTTAAATTTCAAAATTCAAAATTTTAAATAATGTAACGAAATCTATTTTAAATATTTTTACAGATTTATTATTGCTGATTTTTGGGATAATTCAAAATTCGAAATTCAAATTCACTTCTATTCATAGTAACTAAATAATTGGGCGGGAAAAATCTTAACTTACTAATTCTGGATGACTTGACTTATTATATATATATATATATATAGATTCTCATTTAATTGGAGGTCGAGGAGCGGATAATCGAGATTCAGGCGAAATCTCATCGCTGATGACGGCCGGACATGTTGAGTCCTCCGAGCTTGTAAGAAAGCGGGAGGTACTGGAGTTACTCCTCAATATGTATGAAGGTTTGAGAGGCCGCGACAGGTGGCGGCACACGACAGAAGAATACATTGCAAGCTCCAGCTGGGGCCCGGAGATTGCGAAAGCTCCACGGAGGAGTAAAAAGGGTTCGGCGGGGAAAGGCAAAGGGATTGTAATCCAAGAACCGACCCCAGTGGCCGTTGCGGAAGAGGCCCCAGTAGCTGTTGCGGAGGAGGAGGTTGAGAAACTAGCCGAGGAGATCGAGGTGATGGACCCCGCGAAATGGGATCCCACGGAATGGGGTAAGACTCAGAGACCAGCGCCTCCACCTAGTCCTCGGGGCAGAGCGAGGAGCGACGTTCCAAGTCTAGAGCCCAGAGTGAGTCCTCGGCGCAGAGGAAATCAAAGTAGGGAAAGAGCAGGAGCTCAAAGCCGAGGAGCCTCCAGATCCCGAAGGACGCGAAGAAGTCCCCGGGACAGGTCCCAACGCCGGAGCGCAGAGTATTGGCTCGGAGGCCAAAAATAGTGTTTACTTGTTGTAGTGATGTATGCATATATGTAAAGAACCCCTTTTGATAAGTATGTTAAAATAAAAGTGATTAACTTTTGACCATGATGCAAGTGCAATGATTTCAAATTATTTTGACATGCCATTACGAAAAAAATAATGAGGTAATTAGTACTCGGGAGTACAATATGCAGGTAAGGCCTGATAGGGAAACAAGGCAAAGAATCTCCCCGGACGGATTGGGCGGGAGTTAATGGTCTCTCCGGACGGATCGGGCGAGAGTAAAGGACCTCTCCGGTTAAACGAACGAGAGGAAATAGAAGTCCGGGGACTATATGTGAATTTCTCCGGACGGATCAGGCGAGAGATCAATGTATCTGGAGACAGATAATAATAAGTCTAAGCTAGGGCGTCCCCGCAGCGTAGAAAAAAGTACAGTAAGATGCGTAAAGTGAAAACTTTATTCAAAGTAATTGTCGGAACAATTGAAAAATACAAAGAGATTCATAAACAAGAAGACGTTATAGTACGGAAACGAACTAGCGTACAAAAAATGTAAAGTTAGAAAAGATACTTGGCCATTGGTACTCATAGATAAAAGCGCCTTAGATTGGTAACATGCCATGTTCGGGGAATTGTCGTACCATCTAGTCGTGCCAATTGATAACACCCAGAGTTGTGCACGGCAACGACACGGTAAGGCCCTTCCCAGGCGGCATGCAGTTTACCCTCAGGGGCAGCCTTGCTGGCAGAGTTGAGTCGGAGTACTAGGTCTCCGACGTTAAACTGAGTACCCTTAACCCGGAGGTTGTGATACTGAGCTGCGCGTTGCTTACATTTGGCTTGCTGAATGAAAGATTGATCGCGGCGATGTTCGAGCTCATCCAAGTTAGCACGGAGCGCATCGTTGTTAGCCTCGGGGTCCAGAGTAACGAGGCGGGGACTGGGTACCTCTACTTCTACAGGGATGACAGCCTCGGAGCCATAGGTGAGGCTGTATGGGGTTTCTCCGGTTGATGTGTGCGGCGTGGTACAGTAGGCCCAAAGAACCTGCGGAAGATTCTCGGCCTAGAGACCTTTAGCTTGGCCTAGGCGTTTCTTTAAACCAGTAAGCAGTGTGCGATTGGTGACTTCGACCTGACCATTGGCTTGAGGATGAGCGACCGAGGTGAAAATTTGTTTGATATGCAACTCCTCGCACCAGGATCGGAAGGGGTCATTGGCGAACTGTTTGCCATTGTCGGAGATAATGGCGCTCGGGATGCCGAAGCGGCAGATGATGTTTCGCCAAACAAACTTCAAGATGTTCTGACCGGTGATAGCAGTGAGGGGCTCGGCTTCAACCCACTTGGTGAAGTAATCAACGGCAACCACAAGAAATTTTAATCCTCCCGGAGCGACTGGGAACGGGCCCACAATATCAATTCCCCACTGGATAAATGGCCAGGCACTTTATATGCACTGAGCTCGGTTTGTGGTAAATGCTTCACTCGAGAGTGTCGCTGACACTTGTCGCACTTTGCCACTAAGTTATGGGCATCATTAAACAACGTGGGCCAGTAATATCCCCACCGAAGAACTTTCTTGGCCAACGTCCGCGAGCCGATATGGCTGGCACAGGCCCCCTCGTGAAATTCGCGGAGAACATGGTCAGCCTGTGCAGGGTCAAGGCAACGAAGGCTCGGTTGTAAGTATGATTGACGGTACAAGATCCCACCGTGGAGTGCATACTTAGGTGCCTTAAGAACTATCCGTCGAGCTTGTAATTTATCATCCGGCAACGTACCATCCCGGAGATAATGGATGATAGGGGTCATCCAATTGGGACTGCTCTCAGTCAATAAGGAAACTGTGGCCTCATGAATGGAAGGATGAACTGCATCTTCGACGATGATGTCGGGGGACATGTTAGTAGGGACCGCGGAGGCCATTTTGCTAAGAGCATCAGCTTGAACATTTTCTTTGCGAGGCACCTGCTGGATATCAACCGAAGCAAAAGTTGACAGAAGTTTGAGTGTCAAAGTGAGGTACCTTTTCAATGTATCATCCTTGGCTATATAGGTGCCTTTAATTTGACTACAAATCACCTCGGAGTCCGTGAAAAGCTGGAGATGGGAGGCTGCAAAGGATTGAGCGAGCCGGAGCCCAGCAAGAACTGCCTCATATTCCGCTTCATTGTTAGTCACCTTGAACTTAAACCGCAAGACATATTTGATTTCAACGCCATTGGGGCCAATGAGAAGGACCCCGACGCCACTGCCTCGGGTCGCAGAGGCACCATCCACGTATAATTGCCACTTGCAGGTGTTAGCTTCGAGATCGGCGTGGTTAGGATTAATGTCATATGCAGTCGAACTGGGGTCAACAAATGGTACCTCAACCAAAAAATCCGCGAGGGCTTGACCTTTGATAGCTCGGCGAGGTAAAAATTGAATATCGTATTCCCCTAATTCGATGGCCCACTTAGCCAAGCGCCCTAAGACATCCGGCTTGACGAGAATTTGGCGAATGGGGTGATTAGTGAGAACCCTGATATCACGTCCTTGGAAATAAGGGCGCAGGCGGCGGGCCGCCATGACAAGAGCCAATACTGTTTTTTCCACCCCGGAATACCGGGTCTCCGCCCCTTGGAGTGCTTGGCTCACAAAATACACGGGTTGCTGACTCCCATGGGCCTCGCGTACGAGAGCCGCGCTGATTGCTTCCTCGGCTGATGCTAAATATACATAAAGTGGTTCTCCAGGGACAGGCACGGACATAGTGGGCAACTACTTGATGTGTTGTTTTAAAGCCTCAAAGGCCTCGGTACACTGCGGAGTCCATTCGAATTTCTTTGCCTGACGCAAAATTTTGAAAAATGGGAGTTGACGCTCCGCGGCCTTAGACAGGAAACGATTTAAGGCCGCAAGACCACCGGTAAGACGCTGAACCTCCTTTACCGTCGTCGACGGCTGCAGATCCAATACATCTCTAATCTTGGCCAGATTGGCCTGGAGACCGTGCTGTGAGACCACATATCCCAGAAACTTTCTTGAGCCAACGCCAAAGGTGCATTTTGCCGGATTGAGGCGAAGATTATAGCGTCTCAACGTGCTTAACGTTTCAGTAATATCTTGTACACATGTAGTATGAGAGGAACTTTTAATAACAAGATCGTCAACATATACCTCAACATTTCAACCGATTTGGTCTCGGAAGATGTGGTCCATAAGGCGCTGGTAAGTGGCTCCCGCATTTTTGAGCCCAAAAGGCATTTTCTTGAAGGCAAAGCACCCGAAGTCAGTGATAAAGGCTGTTTTGAGGGCATCGCGGTGATCCATATGAATTTGATGGTATCCCTTGTATAAATCCAAAAAGCAAAGTGCCTTGTGCCTAGTAATGGCCTCGGCTTTTTGGTCGATGGAGGGCAGAGGTTAACAATCCTTTGGGCAGTGCTTATTAAGGTCAGAGAAATCTACGCACATTCTCCATGCCCCACTGGACTTTGTCACCATCACGGGATTGGAAAGCCAGGAAGGATAGTGCACTTCAAACAGGATGTCTGCATCTAGGAGCTGTTGTAATTCGGTTCGGATGGCTGCGTTCCTCTTCGGAGCAAATTTCCTCCGTTTTTGTTGTACGGGCTTCACGCTGGGATCAATGTTTAACTTATGCGTAATGAGGTCTGGAGATACCCCTGGCATATCTAATGGAGACCACGCGAAAACTTCAGAATATTCTCGCAAAGTCTGGATGATAGCATTATGTAACGATGGTGTGTCTACAGCGCCGACTGTAACAGTCTGCTCGGGCTTGGCCGGGTCTAGAGGCACCTTAACAGTGTTGTCTCCGAGTGATGCAGACGAATCCAAGGTAGGTGCCGAGGTGGCTACTTGAAACTGAGGTTTGGGAGGAACCTTTGTTGTCTTTTTAAGTGCTACGTACATGCACTCCTTAGAAATCCGCTGGTTTCCACGGATAGCAACCTCGCCATGGGGTGTTGGGAATTTCGGGGCGAGATGGTATGTGGAGCAAACGGCCTTCGACGGGGTGAGCCAGTCTCGGCCTAAAATCATGTTGTATGGAGATGGGGAATTGACACATAAAAATCAACGAAGATGGTTTTTATTGCGGGATAAGTTCCGAGCGAAGTAGGAAGGTTGATGACTCTTTTAGGTCGGACCTCACCCTGGGTGAAGGTTTATAACGGCCCGGGGGCCGGCCGGAGTTGTTCACGAGGAATGCCCATTTTCTGAAAACAGTCGGCGAAGATGACGCTAACGGCGGCTCCGTTGTCGACGAAAACTCGTTTTACCGTAACATTAGCTACAGCCGTGTTAATTACGATGGCATCAGTATATGGGGTGAGCTCGGGAACAGGATCTTCATCGGTGAAACTTACGGTTTCAGATTGGTGGAAGCGTTTGTGGCGCGGCTCCTCGGGAGGAGGCCTGCGCGCTTCCGCCTTCAAGGCACTTCGGGAGGTCTGGGACATGCAGCACATCCTTCAGTGTGAGCTCTTATCCCGAGGTCAGCTTGAGAATCACGTTGCCCACTCCAGCCACCTCCACAAAGGCTTGGTTTCCCATGTGAAACTTCCTCCCGGAAGAAGCCTTGTAACTGGAGAATACCTCCCTGTTTGAGCAGACGTCACAGGAAGCTCCTGTGTCGACAAACCACTCTCTTGGATTGTCCACAACGTTGGCCTTGAAAACCACAGCAGCGAGGTCCAACTCGTCTTCAACAACATTAGCAGTTGTCTTATTCTTCTTCTACTTAGGTATCCAGCAATTCTTTGCCATGTGGTTTGGTTTACCACAGTTATAGCAATTTCCTGTAAACTTGGGAGCATTTGCAGGTTGCTTTCCTTTGCCACTGTTGTTCGGCTGACTATTGTCCCGATTGTTGTTATCGGTTGGGTGTTTCCTCTTATTACTAGAAGATCCCCTCTCCAACAGGTTCGCCTTTGCCTCAGTCTGACCCCTATACCGGGACTCATTTTTCTTGTTGTCTTCCTCAATTCGTAGCTTAAGGATCAAGTCTTCGACTGTCATCTCCTTTTGCTTGTGCTTCAAGTAATTCTTGAAGTCACCCCACCCAGGGAGCAATTTCTCAGCTTGCCACCACGAATGGCACTGGAAGCTTCATGTCTTCGGCTGCGCATCATGAACAATGAGTTGAAGCTCTTGATCTTACTCCACAACCGAGAGGTTTTCCACCATTTTAAAATCAAGAAAATTAGCCACCACGAATTTCTTCATTCCTGCACCATCCGTCTTGTATTTCTTATCCAGAGCCTCCCAAAGCTCCTTCACCGATTTCACATCGGCATAGACATTGTACAACGGATCAGCTAGGTCGTTCAGTACGTAATTTTGACACAGGTAGTCACCATGTATCCAAGAGTCAAAGGCAATGTGCCTTTCCCGACCAGTATCATCCTCAGCTGGGATAGCTGGAGGATCTTCCTTAAAAAAACGAGGCTATTCCAAGGGTGGTCATGTAGAAGAGCATCTTTTGCTGCCATCTCTTGAAGTTTTCACCGGAAACTTATCTGGTTCCTCCACAGTATTAGCCAGAGGAGTAGGAATGGTCCTTGATGGAGCATTGGCGGTGGAAACAACAGTAGTGTTCATTTCAGTTGGCAATTTCTAGAAAGCAGATGTGCTATTTCGTCCTAAGATTGTTATTACAAGCTGATGGTATTTTTGGAAAATAAGAATGTGAGAAAAAGAAGAAGAAACTGAAACGTTAATCAAGTCGTGGAATGCCCACTGTCCTTAGGACGAAATACTTCTCGGATAGTGCTCACAGATTGAAGTATTCGACCCCAAAGATAAAATGATTTTCCCCTATTCTGAAGTAGCACCACTATCAGAAAAGGTACCGCGAACTAAGAATGTTTGTCTAAACTGGAGCTCCTAGAGGTAATATGTTGAATGTCACGAAAACAAAGAGGAAGAAATTTCAGGTGTGTGTTTGCATGCAAGTGACCAGCCTATATATAGGCTTCAGGGGGTAAAAACCAACATTATGGCTATTAATGATACTAATGACTTGCTGGCCATTTCTAGGTTGTTACCTGGCCCAACGGTTTCAACATTATTCCTCTTTAAATGTATCATGGCGATTTTGAACGTCCCATAATGATATTGTTTGAATTCAAATTCAAACCTAACCGACCCAATCCGGCAAGCCCAACAATTTCGGGTCTGTAAAAGGATAGGATTCGAGGCCGAGACATTCCCAAAGCTCGAGGCCTAGCCCAAGCCCAAAGCCCGGGTGCGGACGCGTGTGCGTGGCCGTGGCCGAGGCCAAGCTGAGCCGAGCGCGCGCGCGTGTGGGCTTCCTACGGGACTCCCTCACATGCTATTCCATATAACATGTGACAAAATTATATTTAAAGAGGTTCCACAACAACATTAGTGTTTCAATGTGGGATAATAACTCTTTAGTTATTTAATCCTCCATTAATACATAACAAAGTGGCTAATTTATGTATTAATTTCTCACTCAACAAAATTCGATTTTAAGAAATTAAAAAACCTACAATTATCTACTCCGGGCGTAGATTAATCGTGTGAAGTTTAATTCCTATAAAATTAAACTTCCAACCACTTAATTATAGCATTAAAGTGCCTTAACCACATTTTAGTTTATAATTTATTCTAACCACCTTTAGCACCACCTGAATCGAAAATTGATGGAAACACAGTTCATTCCGCCGCCACCGAAAGTTTATCCACCGGAGAAGTACCCAACCATTGAGCAGAGGACTCAATAGGCGCTAAAACTGATGCAAATCGATGCAAGATTCTGAAGCTTGTGCTAAATTTTATTCAGGAGCTTGGTGTTAGAGGTTGGAAAATTGATGCAAAATTCTTCTTTTCGCATTGTATGCGCGATAAAATTCTTCTTTCCACATTATATGCGCGATCAAATTCTTCTTTTGATTTTCAGGTTGTTCATGAGCGGTGAAACACCAATTACATTGACTATCTGTAGAAATTGTTTTTTTACAAAAACATCTATTCGAAGATAATTGTTGGAGAGAGAAGATAATAATGAACACGATAATCTTGAGAGAGAAGACGGAATCTTGAGAGTGAAGATGGAAGATAATTATTAAAATATGCGAGATTTTGGGATTCATATGAGAGAGACAAATAATTAGCTGAGGGTATATCTATCAAAATATTTCATCATTAATTATTCCCTTTCATTCTAAAACGTCAGTTAATATGGAGCAAAGAGAGTATATATGGGACCAGTTAGGAGCTGGTTTAGCAAAATCCACTGCCCAATTCAAACCCGATAATACCCGTTTGACATGGTTTGAACCGGCCCCACATA
Organism: Ajuga chamaepitys; assembly: GCA_958295605.1. Lineage (NCBI taxonomy): Eukaryota > Viridiplantae > Streptophyta > Magnoliopsida > Lamiales > Lamiaceae > Ajuga > Ajuga chamaepitys. The sequence goes on from OY282501.1 coordinate 17,402,251, forward strand.
AAATGGGTATAGTGTGGGTCCGGATTTCAACCGAGTTCATTGTCATCACTATGCGAGATAATCGAATATATGTTTTTTTATTACTTATTAAAAGTTAAAACTTGAAGAAATATCTTCTTAAGTGCTTAAATGTTTTATTTTACGAAATTCTTATATAATGAATAGGTTAAATTGTTCAGAAAAATTATGTATATATTGATGATGCAAAATTGATTCGTAGTAGGAACTAAGATAGTCCCCATGTCTTGTACTTAGTTGTAATCATTAGTGTGAGTTCGTTGCACGAAAACAAGCCACTGAAGATTCATCAAACTACAAGCAATAAAGTAAGATGTCTGATTCGCTATAGGAAGAGAGGGTCAATCACATAAGCAAGAAAATGCTAGAGCCGATGTCGACAGAAAACATGTAGCAATCTATTGTCAGCATGATTCGTTATAAGTATTACAGGAATCGTAACAAAAAATTCAACAGCAGTCAATGAAGAGAATTAAAGAAGTCAACGTCAGTCCAATTTAAATTGAAAAAGAGTCTGTAGAGACAGACATAATCATGTATTTTCTAGCCCATAGTGTGAAGACACGCATACTGACATAAAGTAAAAGCAACTATTGACTTGTCACCTATCGCAGACTACTTTGATATAATCTTAGCTTAACGAGAATCAACAGCTCTATATCGAATAAGAGAAATTAATGTCAATGGATTTATGTTTCTTCAACAAGACAAATTCCATAGCTATAAATAGAGGAGTCTGAAGACTAGAAAATGAACTTTTCACTCACAACCATCTGCAATCATTGAAATTCAAAGAGTGTTCAGTTCACGAATCTTAATAGGATTCATAGACTAGTAAAGGATGGTCCTTTAAGTAACTTGAAGGTGGAATCCCTGCCTGTATGTGAATCTTGTTTAGAGGCTAAACTGACTAAGAGGGCTTTTAAATCTAAGGGATTTAGAGCCAAAGAAGTTTTAGAATTAGTACACTCTGATGTATGTGGACCAATAAATGTTCCAGCTAGAGGTGGATATGAGTATTTCATCACTTTCACAGATGACTACTCAAGATATGGTTATGTTTACCTAATGGTCCACAAATCTGAGGGACTTTAGAAATTCAAGGAATTCAGATTGGAAGTGGAAAAACAATTAGGTAAGAACTGTAACTCCCCGTAAATTATTTAATTATTATTATATTTCAATATCTATTTTTGTACAATGAGAAATATTTATTTTTCGTAAACTATGGAAATTATTTTAAGCTATGGCTAAAATTATATTTCATGTTATTTGACTTTTAAATATTTAATTTAGACATAAGCCCATGCATTAGTCAAGCCCAAGATAGCCCATGATATTTTTTTCTTAGGGAACAAGAAATAGGAGTTGTAAACCTAGAAATATAATCTATAAATAAGGGATTCATGTCATAAATCAAAATCGTAATCCAAATCATCTATTTTTCTTAAGAATTTCGTGCATAAGCCCTAGAAACCCTTCCGAGAGCCGTCAACCTCATTTTCCTCTTTCACTCTATTTTCAAGGCATCTTCTTTTAAAAATTCGAAATTCATGTCAATACATATTATTTTTCAATGAATTTTTAGTATGTTATTCCATGATATGTCCTCAAATTACAGTAAAAATTTCAACTCCATATGAGTCGTATTTCATTTTATATAAATTTTCTATCTCTGCTGATTCAGATTGTAAATATTATGTTATTCCATCTAGAAAATTCGTGATATATATTTATATGTCTTCAAATCTTATTATTTTTTAATATGTTGTTCCCTAGTATGTTATCTATTTTATATAAAATTTTCAAATCCATCAAACTTATATTTTATTTTATATAATCTTTCTATTATGTCTATACATGATCTGAAATATTCTGATTTCTGATTTAAGAAATTCGAAAAACATATTTATACATGTTGAAAAATTATGAGTTTTGGATATGTACTACATATACATATCTTCTATTATCCTGTAAAGTTTCAAAATGATCCCTTTAGTAATGTTCGAGTTATTAAGGTTTTTACACCGCTGTGCAGAATTTATAGTTTCGACTTGTTCGGTTTCAAAAATTCAAAACCCATAGTTAAACTTCTTGTAAAATCATGAAATTTTAATATGATACTTTCAAGAAAGCTTATTCCCTTCTGTAAAATTTTCAAAGTTTTATCTCTTACCGTTTATGAAAAATATATTATTTATCTGCTGTTGCGCTGCAAATCCATTCCTAGAAGTTCTATTTCTTTCAAATCCATTTTCAAAATTTCCTAAATCATCAACCAAACCCTAAATTCCAAATCCCATATATTAATTGGAGATCAAGATAGAGTCATGCATGCTTAAGTAGGAAGGAGACGAGACTACTGAGTGCTACAAACAATAGAGTAATTGCATCTACATTCCGAGTTGCATCACAATTCAGGTAGGGGTTTCTTACTTGTTTGTCATTATTAATTATGTTTGTATGATATGTGTACATGTTTAACTTTTATTATATGATTTGTGCCTTGCACCCCTAAGTATGATTGGTTCAATCCCTCAAGTTTTGCATGCTACTTTGCTACATGCCCCTAAGTTATAAGTTATGTGGATACTCGTGACCCACCCTCAAGTTATAAGTCATGTAAGTATTTATTACTTACCCTTAAGTTTTATGTCATGATTATAATTGTTATTACATGTTATACTATCAAGGGTGTAATTGGTTTTGACAAGCACGAGCTGGATGTAGCTCACCCCCACTACTTTTAATATTTTCAGGTCAAGGGGCTGGATGTAGAGGAGATGGCGGTACGGTGAAAGCATATGCTCCAAATATAAATTGATTTTTTTTTTTTCTATTTTTTTGGTATTTGCAAGTTAGTCAGAGACATTATTTTCTTAAAAGTTAGATTTTGCTAATTGTTATGAGTCGGAAACAATATATATATTTTTTATTTAAATGATTCAAGTTCTTTCTTAGATTGTGGTACTTATAAAATTTAGTTAAAGTTTGTGAATTATTAGTTAAAGTTTGTGAATTATTTTGGTTGTGAATGCTATTAGAATCTGATTTAGTAGGAACTGATTTGCATTTTATATAGGCTTGTACATTAGGTATGCTTGTACATTCACACACACAAACACCTATACTTAATAGGATAAATTAAAGTACACTCGTATGGGTCTCTTTCCATACGGTCAATGTAAGTGCACTCGTATGGGTCTTTTTCCATACGATCAGTATTATATTATGTATTGCTAGTTAATTATATTATAAGCATGTCAATGTATGATACTAAATAATCCCTTATTTAAGATAATTGTGTTCGCAAATAGATTTAGATGCATTTTTCATTTGGTTCTTTAAAAAAAAAAAAAACAATTACTTATCTCTATTTGAAAAGGCTTTAAAATATTTTTATGAAAATCGGGTCGTTACAAGAACATAAAAACACTTCGATCAGATCGAGGTGGGGAGTATCTATCCAACGACTTTAGGACATACTTGACAGAGAATGGGATTTTATCCCAATTGAGTGCACCAAGGGCCCCACAACAAAATGGTGTCTCAGAAAGGAGAAACAGGACCTTGTTGGACATGGTCAGATCTATGCTAAGCTTCTCAACTCTCAAATTTTTTTTTTTTTTTGGGATATGCCCTACAAACAACAAAATGTACTTACTAAACTTAGTTCCTTCTAAGTCTGTACCTAAGACACCGTGGAGTTGTGGAATGGACGTAAGCCTAATCTAAGACGTCTTCGCCCATGGGGTTGTCCAGCACATGTGCTAAAGAGTAAGACGGAAAAGATGGAATCGAGATCAGAATATTGTGTGTTTATAGGATATCCGAAAGGAACAAGAGGGTACTATTTCTATAGTCCTCAGGATAAGAAGGTTTTTGTAAGCACAAATGTAACTTTCTTAGAGGACAATTATATAGAAGAACGTGAATCCAAGAACAAGGTTCTTTTGGAGGAGATAAAGGAAATTATTCTTAAATCATCTGCTCCACGGATCCGCACTGAACCTGTTCATGAATTCACGACTCTACCATCCGGTGTTGAATCCAGTGGGAGATATATGGTGACTCTGCCAAGAATGTCTATGAGAGAATCAACACCTGAAATGATAGAAAGTCATGTCCCTAATGTTCAATCACCCCTAGGTGATGAGATGGACATCAAGGAACATGAGGAAAGAGAACTATCTCCGATTGGAAACGAACCTATAGCGACTAGACGTGCGAAAAGGGTCATTCGACAACCTTCCAGACATGTTGTTTACGGAGAGTCTCTTGAGGCAGTCTCTGTTGAACAAGAGGAAGATCCTGCATTGTTTAGAGAGGCTATGGAAGATAAAGACGCTGATCATTGGAGAAGTGCTATGGATTCAGAAATGGATTCCATGTACACTAACTCTGTCTGGGATATTGTAGACAAACCCGATAGGGTAAAACCTATTGGGTGCAAATGGGTCTACAAGAGAAAGAGATGAATAGATGGAAAGGTAGAAACCTTTAAAGCAAGACTGATTGCCAAGTGTTATACCCAAAAAGAAGGAATCGATTATGAAGAAACCTTCTCGCCGGTAGCTATCTTAAGTCTATTCGGATTCTCTTGTCCATTGCGGCACATTTCGATTATGAAGTGTGGCAAATGGATGCTAAGACTACATTTCTTAATGAAAATCTTGATGAGAGCATCTATATGATGCAACCAGATGGTTGCATCCAAAATGATCAAAAGCATAAAGTATGCAAGTTGAAAAGGTCCATTTATGGACTAAAACAAGCGTCTAGATCTTGGAATATCAGATTCGATCAAGATGCGAAAACTTATGGCTTTGATCAGAATCCTGATGAATCTTGTGCCTATAAAAAGAAAGAAGACGAAAGAGTAGTTTTTCTCTTGTTGTATGTGGATGACATCCTTTTGATTGGAAATCATGTTAGAATGTTAACATCGGCAAAACACTGGTTGGCGCAACAGTTTGATATGAAGGACTTGGGTGAAGCAAACAATATTTTGGGAATCCAGATCTTACGAGATAGGAAAAATAGAAGGATCGCTTTGTCCCAAGCTTCATACATCGACAAGATATTGGTGAGATTTGCTATGCAAGATTCCAAGAAACGCCAAATGCCTTTCAGACATGGAATTCACTTATCACGGGAGAAATCACCCAAGACTCCCAAAGAAGTGGAATACATGAAACGGGTTCCTTATGCTTCAGCAGTAGGAAGTCTCATGTATGCTATGCTATGTACTCAACCAGATATTTGTCATGCTGTTGGGATAGTCAATAGATATCGGTCGGACCTAGGGCCCGAACACTGGATTGCTGTTAAACATATTCTCAAGTATGTTCGAAGAACTAGAGATTATATGTTGGTTTATTCAGCATCAGACTTGGTGCATGTGGGATATACTGATTCTGATTTTCAAGCTGATAGAGACTCTCGGAAGTCTACGTCAGGGTCAGTATTCACACTTGGTGGCGGTGCTGTTGTTTGGAGGAGCATAAAACATTCTTGTATTGCCGATTCCACCATGGAAGCTGATTACGTGGCAGCTTGTGAAGCAGCCAAAGAAGCTGTTTGGCTTAAGAATTTTTTGCAGAGCCTAGAGGTGGTTCCTTCCGCGTCACAAAGTATTCCTTTATTTTGTGACAATAGTGGAGCTGTGGCAAATGCAAAAGAGCATAGAAACCATCAACGCGGGAAACACATTGAGCGGAAGTACCCCTTCACAAAGGGTTTACCGGCTGGTGTATTTGAGGGTCATATTAAAACTATGGGTATACTAGACATGTCTCATTTACTCTAGGGCAAGTGGGAGAAAATGTTTGATAGTATGAGCGACCTTATTTGTTTTACTTTGATGCCCTTGAGTAAACTTTATCTTATTTGTTTTTGACATTTTGAAATAAATTGATGAGTTGTTCTTTGATTAATTCTTTATGAGCTTGCATGTGTCCATGGATGGTAGATATATTTAAGTCGAGTGTTTGAGTTGTTCAACACAGAAAGATTCGATTTCTTTCGATCCATAAATATTTTTTGTCCGCGATCAGTAAATACTTTTGGAAAATTTATTTTGATAAGATCGTCTCGATTTCATTAAAGTTTGTCTTTAACTTGGTAATGAAAATGAGGATACATGTATGGTGTATTGGACAGGACCATATGAAATTTAAATTGTGTTTTGACCATACAATTTAAAATTCATTGATTGACGTATATATTACCTTAATCCTGAGTGAATAATGTACATTTATTACCAACTAAACATTCTTTGAGACACTAAAGAGTGAGATTATTATATTGATCAATATCTCGGTGTTTTGGGAATTAAAGTGAAGTGATAAAGAACATATATTTACAATATTGGAATCCTTCGCCTATTTAATAGGCATGATCAGGATCTCACGGGTTCTTCTATGAACAGTAAATCTAATCTCAGTATTCGACATTTTTTTTCGAATCACATTGTGTGAAGTGATCACACAGGACTATCAGTGGTACACGTGATCATGCATGCATTTTAGGTCGCTTAAAGTGTCATTTTAATGATATTTTCATGCATGTTTGATTGTGTATCGTGCATATTTGTGTTATTGGGCAGTTTAACATGTTTAATTTGTTTTCATGTCAAAACAGGTAAATTAAGGCCCAAAAACAGGTTCAAAGATCTCAAGTCGACAATCCGAGCTCAAAGGGAAAAGAAAATAAGGAAAAACAGGGGACCTTGCCCGCGTTGCTTATGCCACGGCCGAGGCTAACTAGCCCACGGCCATGGTAATTTGTACAGAGGAGGGTCATTTTCACTTAGCTAGACCGCGATAGAGGCAAGAAGTGGGCCACAGCCGAGGCAGATCAAGGCCCACGACTGCGGCAAAGATTAGCCACGCCCGTGGCTAAAGATCCAGAATAAGGGGTAAATCCAGCCCAACTGATACCACGGCCGAGGCGATAACCAGACCGCGGCCGCGGCCCCAATTCCAGCCCAAACCTTTGTTTTCCACCACGCCCGCGGCTAGTTGTACGCCATGACCGCGGCACAACTCCCTGTTTTAATCCTAAATGTTTTTGCCCATTTTTCAGCCCAACACTTTCTCCTCTATATATATAAGTTCATTTTCGAATTTAACCTAACTTGGAACCCATCCCACCCACATATTCAGCCACTATTCCCCATTGGAAGCAAGAGGATTGGAAGGGAGTTGAAGATCAAGATCATTCAACCCAATTTGGTTCCTTCTATCTTATTTTCATGTTTTCTTTTATTTTCTCTTGCTTTATCTTTGTAATAGTTGTAATGGGTGCCTAGCACCCTAGAATTCACTCTTGATCATTAGTTGAACCTTGAGTTTAAGACATTTATGTAATTCTTGCGGTTAATGTTACCGATTGGATTATGCTTTGTGAATGTTCTATGTTATTTGGGATTATTGACACTTATGAATTGAATTGTGGTTTGATCACCCATTTGGATATTTGTTTGTGTGTTGCTAGAATCTGAAATTACTATCCGTAATTGTAAGATTTCCGATTCCCGTGTAGCAAACAATAGATTTATTTTATTGGGGAAAACATAGAGTTCGACCTCTAGAACTGAACTTACAAGTTTTAAGTCGAATCTACTCCGTTGTCTTAATTCTTAATGCACTCGGCTATTAATTCTTAAAGAGCTTGTTTTAGGATTTGATAAATTGGGTAGGATTAATTGAAGAGCTCGTTTTGATTAATCATACTTAAGAGAGAACAAGATTGGTAGAGCTTGTTATCAATCTTGGAGTAGGAGTTCTAAAGCTAACTAATTGGGTATTAACAATAATTGCATAAATCGTCCAAGACCAAGGTAAGACATGATCAAGAGTGAATCATTTTATTATTTGAAAACCAAAAACCGAAAAAATCATTCTATTTGTCTTTGTTTATTTGAATTGTTAAATTGCTAAGTATTCTTAGAGTATTTGTTATTTAGTTTGCTTAATAGAAATTTAGGTGCTAGTTGTTATTTCATTACCCCCCCCCCCACTTCTTTATTGTTTATTTTTCTAGCTTATTTACATTATATTTCTTGATCATAATAGTTTAATACATAAAGCAAAATTGTTCGACTGTTCCTCGTGGGATCGACTCCTACTTACCACTCTACTAGTTAGAGTAATGGGATAAGGATAAGTATATATTTATATTCATTTAATTTGGTAAGAAATGACTCCTACCAGTCAGATAGAAGATGAGTGTTGAGATTGACAAGTGTTTGGACATAGGCTTATTGGTCATGGTAGCCTATTGCAAATACTTTAGTTGATCGATGGGGGCAATATGTTGGATCGATCAATCAGAGGATAATAATTGTTGATATATTGCTTCAATAATTCCGATTAAATTAAAAGTGCAATTATATTCTTTTAGTGGAATATAATAAAATTAATAAAATAATATGATAAGTCAAGAGTTGACTGGGTCATAATTAATTTATTAGAGCTTAATTTAATTGGGTCCGATCGGGTCCCTTCGGTGGCTCAATATGAACTAGAATAAATTATAGAGATTATAATTTATTATTGCAATACAATAAATATACTGGATATTGATAAATATAGAATATGGAGATATTCAGGATCTCCTATATCTATCAGGATATGTTGCTTGGAGGAAAAGAATAATGGGATATTATATATATAAGTGTCACGCCATTATTCTTCCGATTTCTCAATCATCACACATATACAATATATCCAAGGAGGTGTCCACACATCATGCATTGCAGTGCAGTTCGTGAGTACACCGGAGAAGACTTGGAGGTATGAAGCTACACGCTACAAAGGTATTAATCTAATCCTTCTAGCTTAAATTAATTAATTGTAGAACATAAAATAAATCGGTTGATCCTACAACGATGTATTCGATCTTCAATATTCTATATTGTGGATCGGATAGGAATCGTGGTTCTAACAAAATTGTGATACATTTTCACTGTGATACTTTTATTTGGATCTTTTTATGCACAATGGATTATATAGTCGAATTTTAATTTTTTGTTCAATTAAAAAAAGGTAAAATTTTGCATAAAAAAATAAGTTAAATGATATTTTTTCAAGAAACATAATATTTTTTTGGAAAAATATTTTCTTTTAGAAAATTTAACAATTTATGTAATTTATTTTAATAAATTATGTGTTCTTATAAAGTTTATTATATAAATTTTCAATATCAAGATTTATATAAGTTCTCTATTTTACAACCCATAAATTGTATTCAATTATTATTTGTTGGATTGCTTTAAAGTATTGCTTTCATAAAAAATAATATATTTAACCGGAAAAAAATATTTATTAATTTTACTGCCAAATAGTAATACTTTTTTTAGAAATTGTAATATTTTCTAGTAAAACATAATATTTTTCTTATTAAAATTAATAATTCTTGTTTCTGTGTTCGTATCAAGTTTTATATAAGTTTTTTTACCATCAAACTACAAGTACACTATTTATGATCTCATATTGATTTCTCATTATTTAATTTTGAATTTTACAAAAAAAGTAATGCATTTTCTCGAGAAGTATTAATTTTCTAGATAAAGTATTAATCACAGAAAGTTGTTGGATGTGCAAAGTGGATGCCAACATCTTATCTTTTGATTGATCACATTTTTCGAGTCCATTGATAATTTTATAAGACAAGGGTAATACCTTTGACCATTTAAACTATACTTTACAACAGACTAGTCATACTTTTAGAATCAGTAATACTAAGTAAACGAACGAGGGATTAATTAATTTATAATGCTACAAGTTTTTCATTTTGATTTTCATTCATTTATTAATTTCTTTCGTAATTTCTGCTCACAATTTAGGTATTTGATAAAACAAAATAGCTCCTTTTTTTTTTATGATAAATTGCAATCCAAATCGTATTTGTAACCTAGGCCAACGTGTTTAGCAAAATTGTCAACGTTTCTTCGTCACATTGACCATTAAATTTTTTCTATCATAATTTTGTCAAACTTTCATCGTCTTACCAAAGAAGAAGGGTAGTAAGTGACACCAGTAAGATGCTATAGTCTATGACTCTCGGGGAGGAAAGACTGAGAGAGGCTCTTCAATCTAAGTTTAATTGTTGACGGCGACTATTCAGAACCTAATAAATTTCTTAATACAGACCAATAACTTAATAAATTAAAATTCTATTGTAAAATAACTAAGACACCCTTGATAATAACAAAGCTTAAATACATAAAAATAATTAATACAAATAGTCAAAATAAAATAAAATAAAATAAAATAAAAAGATCTAATTTTTCTTTCATTCTAATCTTCAACTAAAATGCGTTTCATCTTTTCCAAAATCTACAAACTGTAACTTCATTAATGTCTGATTAATGGAGGCATAGAAAACACAAGATAAAAAAAGAAAAAATATATCTTTATTCACACAAAGTGTGTGTTGTTACTGGAATTTAAAAAACATACTAAGAAACAGAAACAACTAAAAATTTGTGAATAAGAGTACTGATAGGTATGGCCCAATCTACCCGGGTCGGCCTAGTTTGCCACCCGGGTTACTTGGGCCTGGAAACACAGGCGCACGAAGAAGCCCATACATGGGCATGCACAAGCCTATGCGGCTCAAGCAAGAGAAGAACAAGTCAAATAAATATTCCTCAACCGCCATGCAGACGTGGCCCATGATCTCCTCAACTTTCCATGCACGATTGTAGGTGCTAGGGTAGTGGGCAGTTCACAACGGGCCTCCGGAGAAATAGGAAATATCTGTATAGATTAAGCCAGCGAATGAATGGTAGGGGACTAATGCTGTTTTTTGTATCTAAACGGAAATAGTAAAAATAATCAAGGAGGGATTACTCTTTTCGGTGGACGTAGATCTCAAAGATCGAACCACGTATATCCTCGTGTTATTTACATTCTTGCTATCTTTATTACTCCGTTAGACTGCCTTAATTGTGGTTTCGTTGGTAATCGTGTCTCCGCTTTATCAATTGGCGCCGTATGTGGGAATCGGAGAAGAAAACCCTAGTATCCTTTATCGTCATACTAATTAACATGGTGAACACTCGCCGATCCGTTGATCCGAACACTTCTTGCCGGAATACTCCTGTCGACCCGATCCCTTCGCGACAGCAGCCACCACTCCAGGATGTGCTCCCAGAGCAGCTTAACTCATTGCTGCCTCTGGCGCCTACGCGTGTATCACCACCAGCGCATGCGGATTCACCGGCGCCGGCTAACTCCAAACAAGCTCCAGCATTGACTCACGCCCATGAGGAGTTTCTCCGGGAACACTCAGCTCTCTTCCAGCAGTGGGCTTGTCGCGCGATCTCCGGTGCGCGCGCTGGTAAAGAAGAGGTTCAACGGCAAAACACCAACACCGACACTGATCACCAACGATCAATGACGATCCGCCCTGCAGGGTGAGACAGGATCGTCGTCGCCATCGGTCATTGTCACCCAGAGACACCCGAAGCTCTGCAGGATCCGGGGTGTGTCGTGCTGATCATGCCGATTTTGACCGGCGCCGACCTGTCAATGTCGCAAAACGGCCTTGCCTGGACAATTCTCGTCTGTTCGACCCATATGAGCAAGAGCAAGCTCAGATCGAGGCCGAACTTGACAAAGTGTTAGGCCTCGATCCCGATGGAGAAATAGTCACCCCTTTCTCTCCGGAGATTGCCAACACGCCACTCCCTGCAGGATTCAAGCTTCCACCTGTTGCCTTATATACCGGCACTACGGACCCCGGCAACTTTCTGAACGTATTTAAATACGCTATGGTTAACCGGGGCTGTAACCAGAAGCACTTTGTGCAAGGTATTTCCCGAATACCTTCAAGATGAGGCCCAACTTTAGTTCGATGCCTTGCCTCAAAATAATATACAGTCCTTCCGAGACCTCGCTGGGCAGTTCTGGACCCAGTTTTATACGCGAGCAAAACCAATGGCTACCCTAGCCGATCTGATGAATATTGAACAAAGGGACGGGGAAACAATCTCTCAGTTTCTTGAGCGTTTCACAACGGAGAGCTTAAAAGTGGGCAATCGGTCAGATGATGTTATTGTCACCGCATTTATGAGTGGCCTCCGGGTTGGACCGCTTTACACTGAACTTGCCTGGAACCCTCCGGCCACTGCCCGAGCTCTCTTCGGGGTTGTAAGCAAGTTTGCTAAAGCAGATGACCAAACTCGGCGTAAAAGAGAGAGACTCGCTGCCGAAAAAAGCCAGAGAAGACGCAAGCGGGGACCAGCGCCCGGACGAGTGCCTTTAACCATCTTGGAAAGGGTAGATTAGAGCCCCGGAGTGACCAGACTCCACTCACACCTCTCACTCGACCGAGGGCAGAAATATACGCTGTGCACAAAAACGAACTACGACCACGTCCATCGATGAACACCCCGGCTGAAAAACGAAATAGAGATAAGTGGTGTGCTTATCACGATGACCATGGACATGACACCGAAGAGTGCCGAGAGCTTATTAAGGAAATTGAAGATTGCTTGAAGCACGGATCTCTTCGGCAATATGTCGCCAGGACGGAAGACATGCCCCGGGAGGCCCGAGATGGGGGTTTTTCCCGAGGAAGGGAAAGTTACAATAATAGAGGTCAGGAACGTCCCCGACCACAATGGCGAAACAATGGGCCTAGGCATAATGACTACCTGCGGCAGGATCAACGTAGAAGCCAGCCGAACCCGCCACCACAACCTCAGCTATTGCCACCTCCACCGCCTCGTGGAAGTCCCGGAGAGAATCTGCCAAATCATGTCGTTCACGGCATAATTAACGTAATCTATGGTGCTATGCCATTGGGGGCTTCCCAAAGCGCCCTGAAGGCCGAAGCGCGTAGGCCTCCTCTCGAGGAGCCTCGTCATAAGCGTCTCCATCAGACTGAAGCGGTGGCCTTTAGCGAGGAAGATCCTGTCCCAGAGCTCACCCCTCAAACAGATGCCATCGTTATTGACATGGTGGTCGCCAATATCACGATCAAGCGCGTCTACGTCGATAACGGCGCCGCGGTTAGCATCATCTTTTCTGACTGTTTCCATAAAATGGGCATATCTCGCGAACGACTCCGGCCTCCCCCGGGGGCACTTCAGACCTTCGCTCAAGGGGAGGTCCAACCTGAAGGAATTATCACCCTTCCCGCTTCATTCGGCACTTATCCCGCGATAAAGACCATCTTTGTGGATTTTTATGTTGTGTCCAGTTCGTCTCCTTACAACATGATCCTTGGTCGAGACTGGCTTACTCCGGCCAAGGCCATTTGCTCCATGTACCATCTGACATTGAAGTTTCCTACATCCTATGGGGTAGTAGCAATACGTGGGAATCAGAAAGTATCAAAGGAGTGCATGCGTGTTGCACTCAAAATGACAGTTGCAGCTCCCCCAAAGCCTTAGTTTCAAATCACTAACCCGGAATCCATTCCGAATACCTCCGAGTCACTCGGAACTGATGTGGCCGAAGTGCCACTAGATCTTGCGAAGCCAAAACAAATTGTCAAGGTGGGCGCTGTCAGTGTACCTTCGCTACACGAAGCGATCATTCAAACACTGCAGGAGTACTCTGATGTCTTCACTTGGTCTCCCCTGGACATGCCAGGAGTATCACCGGACCTCATTACCCACAAACTGAATGTGGATCCTGCTGTAAAACCCATACAACAAAAACAAAGAAAGTTCGCCCCGGAGCGAAATGCAGCCATTCGAAGAGAAGTCCAACAGCTTTTGGACGCGGACATCCTGTTCGAAGTCCACTATCCGTCCTGGCTATCTAACCCAGTAATGGTAAAGAAATTCACTGGAGCTTGGATAATGTGTGTTGACTTCTCCGATCTCAACAAGCACTGTCCGAAGGACTGCTACCCTCTTCCACCAATTGATCAGAAGGCCGAGGCTGTCACAGGGTACAAGGTCCTCAGTTTCTTAGATTTATATAAGGGGTATCATCAGGTTTACATGGATCACCAGAATGCCCTTAAAACTGCCTTCATTATTGACTTCGGCATTTTCGCATTTAAGAAGATGCCCTTTGGACTCAAAAATCCTGGTGCAACATATCAACACCTTATGGACTACGTCTTCCGAGACCAGATAGGCCGTAATGTTGAGGTCTACGTTGATGACCTCGTCATTAAAAGTCTTTCTTTCGATTCTTGCGTACATGACCTTTCCGAGATGCTCAGAACATTACGACATCATAACCTTCGGCTCAATCCCGCCAAGTGCACTTTCGTTGTTGGCTCGGGAAAATTCCTCGGGTACATGGTGCCCTAGCAGGACCTCCAGGCCAATCCGGCAAAAGTCAGGGATGTAATGGATCTCTAGACGCCGAAGAACATAAAAGACGTTCAGCGTCTAAGTGGCGGCCTTGCCGCACTAAACCGCTTCCTAGCTAAGGCAGCAGAACGCCAGCTCCCCTTCTTCAGAATTTTGCGCCAAGCCAAGAATTTCCAGTGGACATCGCAATGCGAAGAGGCCTTCATAGCTTTGAAGCGGCATCTCAAACAACTACCCACCATGTCTGTACCTCTCCCCGGAGAGCCTCTCCTCATATACTTAGCCACCGCCGACGAAGCAATTAGTGCGGCCCTCGTCCGCGAGGACCATGGCACATAACGACCTGTTTACTTCGTCAGTCGAGCCCTCCAGGGGACAGAAGCTCGCTACTCCGTAGCAGAGAAGACAATTTTGGCCCTTGTCATGGCGGCCCGCCGCCTACGTCCTTATTTTCAAGGACATACAATCTACATCCTTACTAATCAACCAGTTCGTCAAGTTCTCCTCAAACCCGATATGTCGGGACGCTTTGCCAAATGGACAATCGAGCTCGGAGAACACGACATACAGTTTCAACCTCGTCGTGCCATCAAAGGACAAGCCCTCGCGGACATCCTTGCCGAGGTCCCATTCAATGGACCCAAGTCAACTATGTTTCCTGGGGATGTATCTGAAACCAACCCCGTTGACGAAGCGAATATGTGGCATGTTTACATTGATGGTGCCTCGGCCGCTAGAGGGAGTGGTACCGGGGTTCTCCTCACGAAACCCGATGGAGAGAATATCAAGTATGTCCTCCGTTTCAATTTCAAAGTGACAAATAACGAAGCAGAGTATGAAGCAGTAATTGCCGGGCTGCGACTCGCCCAAGCCCTGGGAGCCACACATGTCCGTTTGTATACCGACTCCGAAGTGGTGTCCAGCCAGATCAGAGGATCATATAACGCAAAAGAAGATATGATGAAACGGTATCTTGCCCTAACTCAGCAAATTTTGCTAACTTTTGCCTCCGTTGAAGTTTTACAGATTCCCCAAGGAGAAAATACTAAGACTGACACCCTTAGCAAACTAGCCTCCGCGGCCTTGTCAAACATTTCTGCTGATATACTTGTCGAAGAGGCTATGCATCCGGCAATACAGGAACAGGTCATATCCGTGGTGACGGATGCCGAACCATCATGGATGACTCCAATCATCCAATACCTCCATGATGGCATTTTGCCAGCTGACAAGGTACTTGCTCTTCAGATCACACTGAAGGCACCTAAGTACTTGCTTCACGACGGTGTCCTATACCGTCGCTCCTACTTGCAGCCGAGTCTTCGTTGTCTTGGTCCGGTCCAGGCCGATTACGTTCTCCGAGAACTCCATGAAGGCTCATGTTCAAGTCACATCGGATCTCGCACCCTCGCCAAGAAAGCGCTCCAATGGGGCTATTATTGGCCTACCCTGTTTAATGACTCACACAATTTGGTGTCGCAATGCGGGTGAAACATCTACCGAAGACCGACCTCATCGGCATCCAAAGCGCCTGGCCGTTCATCCAATGAGGCATTGACCTCGTTGGTCCATTCCCCGTCGCTCCGGATGGGCTTAAATTTCTAGTTGTCGCCGTCGACTACTTCACCAAGTGGGTAGAAGCTGAACCACTTACTGCTATCACTGGCCAGAATATCCTCAAGTTCGTCTAGCGAACATTGTTTGCCATTCGGCATCCCGAGCAGAATTATGTCTGACAATGGAAAGCAGTTTACCAACGATCCTTTTCGCTCCTGGTGCGCCGAATTACATATCAAGCAGATTTTTACTTCGGTGGCGCATCCTTAGGCCAACGGCCAAGTTGAAGTAACGAACCGCACTATCATCAACGGCCTCAAGAAAAGGCTAAATCAGGCCAAGGGTCTTTGAGCCGAGAACCTTCCACAGGTTCTTTGGGCCTATCGCACAACACCTCATACTTCAACCAATGAAACACCCTACAGCCTTACATACGGATGCGAAGCAGTCATTCCCGTTGAAATTGGTGTGCCCAGTCCCCGACTTCTCAACCACGACCCCGAGAACAACGAGGATGATATTCGCGCTAACCTCGACGCGCTTGAACACCGACGTGAACAAGCATTTATCCGACAAGCTAAATGTAAGCAGCAAGCAGCCAGATATTACAATACTCGAGTTCACGGGACTCAATTTCGAGTCAGAGACTTGGTGCTTCGGCTGAATTCTGCTAGTAAAGCCGCACCCGAGGGCAAGCTACATGCCACTTGGGAAGGACCGTATCGTGTTACCACTGCCTACACCTCCGGGAGCTATCAGCTGGCACATCTGAATGGTACCCCAGTGCCCCGCACATGGCACGTCAGCAACTTGCAACGTTTTTTCCTCTAACCTACTGGGTTCGACAAATGTTTTTCTATTCTTTATTTTCTGCAATACTCTTTTACTTTTGCAGCATCTTAATTCTGTTGTCTTTCAGCTTTAGATTGCATTGTATTCCTATTAGTTCCGACAATGGATATTAATGCAATCTTTCCTTTACACATATGTTATTCGCTTTGGACTACAGTGACCTCTCACCCGATCCGTCCGGGAGGTCTCAAACCTTGTCTTCGGACTAGCGTGACCTCTCGCCGGATCCGTCCGGGGAGGTCTCAAACCTTGTCTACGAACAAGACTTGCCTACTGCCTGATTCGTCCGAGGAGGTTTTTCAATTTGTCTCCGAATGCGTTCCAATATACTAAATCCTTCCGAGGACTAGAACTACTACATTGCATTGCATACTTGCACATTTAAAAACATCTTTACATACACATACATTTCCGTTCAAAAAATATATCAATTTATTTTTCCTTTATACAAATATATTTCATACTTACAATTTTATCTTTTACAAATCTTATACATCTTTATTCTTTTTACATCATGCTATCTATTCTTGCCTCCTAACTAAAACTCGGCACTCCGGCGCCCTGGCAAGTTTCGCCCTGTGCTTGAACTCCTCCGGGACCTGGAAGCACTCCGGGGCACTCCTCTGCTCCTTGGGCCCCCCTGGCTGCTTTGCCGTCCACGGCTCGCTGGCTCGCCCTCTTGGTTGGCCCCGATTTATGTGCCCATTATACTGGGTCCCACTCTGTCAGGGCCATCTCTCGACTTCCTGGGCGAACTCCCGAACTTGTTCCATGGACACCAGGCTTCGCTCCGGTTCCACCTCTCGCCGCACTGCCGGTCTTCTTTCGGACCTTGACCCCTCCTTGTTGGCCCTACTCGCCACAGCGGAGCTCGGTTCCTCAATTACGATTCCTCCGGCCCGCGCTATACGAGTTAGCCTTTTTCTGCGTGTTTTGGAGGCCTTGGCCCGGCTGCAGCTTGCGACCTTCTCTTCCGGGGTGCGCTGCCATCTCTTTCGGCCTTCTAGGTTTTGATACATTCCGAGTAGGAGCGCCAACACCAGCCGCTTCCTGTACACCTCGGCCGAGTTCGGATCCCCGAGGTCCATTAACTCTTTTATTTCAGCTTGAACTTCAACAATTCGAGCCTCGAGGTCCTCAAATGTTAACAGACCAAATTTTGTTAACATCCGCTCGTATTCTCGGTGGTGCACGTACATCCGCTCCACCTCGGCATCTTTTGATAGAGCATTGAGCTTGAAGTGCAGCGCACTCTCCTTAGCCTCGATGCGAGCCTTCTCTGCTTCGGCCAGACTCTTCTCGGCGGCAGCTAGTTTTCTCTCCAGTCGGGGTACAACGTGCTTCTGCAGGTTGTCTCTCTCACCCCGGAACCAGTCCAAATCCCACATCAGCTGCTTTATTACGCTATGCAACTCCTCTGTGCTCTCCTGTTAGCAGCTACACATTCAGTACTATACACAACATGATTCATGGCCGTACAAGTACAAATAAAAAACAAACAAAAAAATTGTTCAACATCCATTCGAAATTCCACTTCAAGGTTCAATCAAATACAAAGTCATTGGGGTTTGAATACATCAACAAAAACATACATACATTCGTTACACTATCTACATCAATTACAATTTATTCAAAATTAGGGGGAACTGACCACCCCCAGTTTGGTCCCCTTAGTTGCTGCTGCTGCTGGCTGCTCTCCCTCCTGAGGCAAAGTCTGGCCGTCCCCGGAGCTTTGCCCCGACGCTTCTGCTGGAGGCTCCATCCTTGGAGGCGGGGCCCATTTTCGTGGCTCCGGCACGAACTGCTCCCTTCTGTATGCCAGGAATTCCTCATCCTGGTCTACGTCGCAGTTGGCGACCTCCTCGGCAGTCAGCACCGTGCCCTTCTCTGCCAGCGCCTCCACCAGGGGCCATTCGGGGACCTGGGCCAGAGCCTCGTAATAGGCCTCCTCCACGGCGCCTACTGAGTTGTAGTCGTCCTCGAACTCTGGACGATACACGTCCACGTCCGGATAGACGTCCTTCACTTTCTCCAGCAGCGCGGAGCGGGTAGCAGTGTCGCCAACGGCCACGAACCTCATCTGATAGTCGAGGAACGTGCCCGTCTGGAGGAGCTTCTCGGCGAACGTCTTCAGTAGGGCCCTTTGGCCCTCGATCACCGCGGCGTCTTTGCCTTTGAGCTTGGCGCGGAGCTCCGCCACTTCGCCCTGGAACAGCCCCACCTCTGCCTCCACGCCCTGAAGTCGAGCCACTTTCTTTTCCACCTCGGAGGCTCTTTTCCTGGCCTCGGACAGGTCGTGGGAGAGTTTGTCATTGCTGGTACGGAGCTCCCGCAACGCATAGGTCAGTTCCTCCTTCTCCTCCCTTTCGCTCCTCCGCCCGAGCTCCATAATTCCTCGGGCTAGCTGCAGTAGCTCCTCAGTCTCTGGTCCTTTCAGACCCAGAATGCTCATTTGCCCCTATGAAAAAATAGTTTGTCAGCTTATTACAGCATATAACGGAAAATACCAATTACACATACCTCGGGGGCAGCGTCCACGCATATCCTCTTCGCCTCCGAGGATGGCGTCAAGGATGGCTCCGGCCTCTTCCTTGACCCCGGAGTCAGGCCGGTTACCACCACGTCTTCTTCGGTCCCTTGAGACCGAACTTGTCTCGGAGACGCCCCTCCTTTCGGTGCCACCTCACCAGCAACACCTTTCTTTTTCAATGCCGGTGGCATTTTTGGGCTCCCCGAAATGTCTTTTCCGAATCGACCCACTGCAAACACAATAAACAAAGTCAGAACTCCTGCAATATAACAACGCACACAATACAATTAATAGTCCTACCCTCCTCAGAAGCCCCAGCAGACGAGCCCTAGCCCCGGATCGGATTTTCCTCCGGTACTTCCGAGTAGTAGAGGCTCAAACTCGCCTCCTCCAACTCCTTCTTCGAGCACACTTGTTTGAAGTTACCCACGGTGCGAAAATCCTCCACTGACTCCGGCTCCGCCACCGGGGCACTATCTACTATCTCCTCCCGTCTCCACCTCGGGAGGGCCTCGTTCACCTTTACAAACAAAAATTTCTCCTTCCAGCCGTCCACCTTACTAGGGTGTTTTACTTTAAAACCACCCCGGGGCCTCGGACTAAATGAGTACCACCCCTTCGCTTTCCTGAAAGCTTTTAGTTGGAAGAAAACCTAAACATACCTACGTCGGGCTCTACCCCGACACCCTTACAAACTACCAAAAATCCTACTACCTGCCTAACGGCATTGGGCGCTAACTGGCACAATGCGATTCCATAATACCTCAAAAGTTGCACTACGAAGTCCTACAAGGGAAATCTTAGACACACCTTCAACTGGTCTCTATACACCCCAACAAACCCCTTCGGCGGGCAACAAACTCGGTCGCTGGGCTCCAGCAATATGTATTCTAAATTATAGGGAAAGTAAAATGAGGGAATCAGCATTTCTAGCTGCACCCGAGTCATTCGAGGCGCCTCCGAGGCCACCTCGAAATCCTCCTCGAGATAGTCGCTGAAGTCTACTGCTCAGGTCAAAATTTTCCTAAAATCCGCCCTGAATACAGTCCTAATTTCCCTCTTCTCAGGGAATATACTTCGTAACGGCTCTGCGTCAATCGGCCGTTCCGCCGTTCCCACTTCCCTAATAGAGGACGAAGACGAAGAAGAAGACATACTTACTTGTTTCAAATAAATTGTTGCTCTGAAAATTGCAAGGTGATTCTCCTTTTCTCCCGCTCTTTGTTTGTCACAATTTGCAAATGAATGGTAAAGTGAATCTTCCTGTACAAGCTTTATATATATATTCAAAAATCAATGAACCAGATTGCGACCTTTCGCATCCAACGCATGAGATGCACGCGTGTTTTTCACGCGCTCTGTAGATAACTAGGAGCGTAGGGAATCACGCGCCTTGGGTTTTGGGGCAATATTGATTGATTACCTCGCCTTTCTTTCAACTCCGGTTGATTATTTCACCCCGGGGGTATTTTATTTCAACTCCGATTGATTACTTCACCCCGGGGTTATTTTATCTCAACTCCGGTTGACTACTTCATCCCGGGGGTATTTTCTTTCGACTCCGGTTGATTACTTCACCCCGGGGATATTTTATCTCAACTCCGGTTGACTACCTCACCCCGGGGCTATTTTCTTTTGACTCCGGTTGATTACCTCACTCCGGGGATATTTTCTTTAAACTCCGGTGGATTACTTCACCCCGGGGGCAGTTTCTTTCAACTCCAGCTGACTACCTCACCTCGGGGGCACACCATTTTAACTACTGGGAACTACATCACCCCAGGGATTCATCAATTCACCTCGGACAACCACCTCACACCCATGCCATTCTCGAAACACTTCAAGCCAAAGCTTGTACCTCGCTCCGGCTGGTTGGGAGGGGGGGCATCTGATAGGTAAGGCCCAACCTACCCGGGTCGGCCCAGTTTGTCACCCGGGTTACTTGGGCCTGGAAACACATGCCCACGAAGAAGCCCATACATGGGCACGCACAAGCCTATGCGGCCCAAGTAAGAGAAGAACAAGTCAAATAAATATTCCTCAACCGCCATGTAGACGTGGCCCATGATCTCCTCAACTTCCCATGCACGATTATAGGCGCCAGGGTAGTGGGCAGTTCACAACGGGCTTCCGGAGAAATAGGAAATATCTGTATAGATTAAGCTAGAGAATGAATGGTAGGAGACTAATGCTGTTATTTGTATCTAAACGGAAATAGTAAAAACAATCAAGGAGGGATTACTCTTTTTCGGTGGACGTAGATCTCCGAGATCGATCCACGTAAATTCTCGTGTTATTTGCATTCTTGCTATCTTGATTACTCCGTTAGACTGCCTTAATTGTGGTTCCGTTGGTAATCGGATCTCCGCTTTATCAAGTACAAATTCACTCCCCATTTACTGCTATCAACTTACCGTTCCCATTTAAGGTAGAAATTTCTCACTACTCAAATGAATATTTTGTTTCGTTGGTTTTTTCCTCCATAATCAAACCTTGAAGGAAATTAGGGCTTACGGAGTTTTTTCCTTATTATTTAGGCTCTCCACCAACTAAATCTACCTTGAAGAAATTAAGGTCTATAAAGTTTTCCGTTGATATTTAGGCTCTTCATGATCAAATTATGAAGAAATTAGGGTTCATGGAGTATTGAGAGGAATAGACACGATAAGATTGAAGAAGGTCGGGAAGAAGAAGAAAAAATAGAATATTTAGTTTTTTATGTATTAATTATTTTTAATAATTCATATCTTTATTATCATTAAAGGTATCCTAGTCATTTATAATAATATTTTAATTTATTAAACTAGCGTGTTACATTAAAAAATTTAGTGGGTTGCGAATAATCATCGCCTTAATTGTTTGGGTTTGTTGACATGTTGGGCCATTAGAAGGTTATTTTAACTATTTTTATCTAATGGTCACCATTTAATATGGTTAAATGTGACAGTTTAAATTGGTTAATTCTACCCTACCCCCTTGGGTATTACCCACATGTGTTATACACCATTAGATTAGTGTATAAATACAAAGTGGAGCGTTGATATTATTTTCATCCTGCATCTATACACTAATCTAATGGTGTATAATACATGCGGGTAATAACCAAGAGGGTAGGGTAGAATTAACAGTTTAAATTTAGGTGTATTAATACAATAAATGTATCGTAGAAAGCGCCCATCAATTAAATTTAGGTGTATTAATACAGTAAATGTATCATAGAAAGAACATCTACTACCTAGACCTTTGGTCCTGGGTTCGAGTCACCGTGGGAGGAGGGGAGAGTTTTTTCTTTGTTTCTTAGATTAGGAGAAAAAAAAAAAAAAAAAAAGTAATTTTGGTATACAAAATTGAGTTCCTTTCTTCTCTTGGAATCTTACACCCAAGTTCCATTTAACAAGAATTGGGAACCCTATTTCTGTTGCTGTAATGTTAACAATGATATTTTTGCAGCAAACCTTTTATTTACTGATTGACGCACCGTGCTTAATTATATATGAAAAATAATACACAAACATAAAATGTAATATCAGTAGCACTAAATATTTGTGACAAATTGATGCTTTTCTTATTCTTCATCATCAACTATTAAACAATAATCTAAAATAATATACAAGATTCTGATTTATACTACTATAGAATATTTTGCACCCTAAGCAACTAATACTAATTAATAGGATATAAATGAAAAATATGATAAACTATAAAACACCAAAATAATTCATAACAACTAACTGATAAAATATGACAAGTCTCATGTGTACTAATTGCATGGTGTAATTCGAGGTGAGTATCACGATTTATACGTAATGGTATTACTTGTTCTGGGTACATGTATTATATATTATATCATTATCCACAACAAGTAATACATTTAAGCATAAATATTAATACATTTTCACCATGATACCTTTATCCAAAACTGCAATACCTCTAGATAAAAATACTAATTCCTTTTTGTCCATGATCGGCATTGCACAAATCTTGTGCACAAGAGACATCCTCTAAAATTATAACACATCATAACATATTCTCCTCATCTCCATGATTCTTGTCCCTCAAGTCTATTCTCCCTCGAATCGTGGTTGATCTCATCACAAAAAAATCCAAAGATGGAACGTCCATAAATTCATGCAACCAAAGATAAAAAAAAATACCATCAATGAACACTTGTGCCGAAGTACCATAATATTACCAATAATAATATGGGTCAATAACATAAATTAATCTGTATTTTTTGTGTTTTGACATTTTGAAACCAAATTTTTGTTGACAAATTGCAACCTAAAGTTCACAAGTTTATAACTTTGCAACCTCCGCTTAAGTATTCAGGCCAAATTCTAACCACGTAACTTGCATATATGACGCTAAAGGGATAATATTTAGGGAAAATTGGTAAAAATAACCCGTAAGTTTGCCATATTTAAGAAAATATCCTCTAAATTTGGCAATTTTTTAAAATGCCTCATAACTTACAAAAAATTGTCAAAAATGCCCTGCAACTGGATATAGCAGGTCACCCATCCGGTTATATGCTGAGGTGGACAAATTCATTGACGTGGCATCTTAATTACCACGTTTTTTTTCCATCAGAAATTCTTTTTTTTTTTTTCCTTAAAATTTTCTTATATATTACTGATATATATATACACATATATATGTATATATCTACCACAACTCCACACATATATATCTTAACCTAAACTGATATATATATATACACACACATATATGTATACCACAGCTCCACCCATCCGTCACTGCCACTCCGCCGCTCCATGCTCCGCCGTCACCGCCTCTTCGCCGTCACCGCCTCCCACACTCTCATATTGTTCTTCTTCCCTCTCACTCTCTTGTTATGTATGGGAATGAAACTCAGCTTCCCTCTCTTCTAAAAATAAGCTAAGCCCATCCTCCCCACCCCTCCCCCTCTTCCCCTTCCTCCTCCTCTCCCCCCTTCCCCTCCCCTTCTTCTTTCGGTGTTTCTCCACCCCCGTTTCCGGCGTCCCCTCACCATAAAAACATTAACCCTAACCCTGAAACAAATCTGAAATCAGAAACATTAACCCCCATTTTGGACACAATACTTCCTTGAAATATATCTGAAATTATGTGAAATAGATTTGAAATTAAATCTGGGGGTGGGTGACATTTTTTTTTTTAATTCACCACTATACGCTGGAATCCGCGCGGCGATGAGGTGGGTGACGGAAAAACTTGCATGGCGGTGATAGGTGAGTGACGAAGAAGATTGTAGGAGCGGTCGACGGCGGCGGTACAAGATTGGCCGGACTGTGTAACAATTAACCTTCCTCTTCCTAAGAATAGAGACAGAACTAATTTAATTTAATATTTTTAAAGAAAAAATTACTAACTGAAAGAGTAAAAACTTGAAATCTAACTAATTTAATTTAACATTTAAAAAAAAAATTACTAACTTTTTTTTTAAAGAAATCAGATTTAAATTTACTATTTTTTTTTTTTTTTGCATAATTTCTTTTTTTTTCTTATTTTTTAATTCTAAATTTTATGCTTCAATATTTGATTTTTGTTATCCTAATTAATTTAAAAGAAAAGAACAATAATAAGGCAAAAGAAAAATAAATATTATTAATACCACATCATACAAAAATCCACATCACCTTCTTAAAATATTTTTTTTTTGTCCACTTCAGCATGTGACCGGACGGGTGACCTGCTATATCTGGTTGCAGGGCATTTTTGACAATTTTTTTTAAGTTATGAGGCATTTTCAAAAATTGCCAAATTTAAAGGATATTTTCTTAAATATGGCAAATTTACGGGATATTTTTATCAATTTTTCCTAATATTTATAACTTGACAATTTTATAGTATCTTTATATAATAAAGGAGAATTGTCCAAAATAGAAAGTTGAACTAGTTTTCCGCCATTTCCTATTCTGAAAATGGCGGCAGCACTTTTGGTATAAAAATTGACCAAATTTTGTTCCCTAAATTTTGATTATGGTATTACTATAATTGAACTAATTTGCAAAAAATCTTGGAAGTCACTCTATTTTAATTATAACATAAATTAATTGAATATAATTATCTTATTCATATGTTATTTTTAGATCAAAAGTACCTCTATATAATTGCATTATATTTGTGCACAACATTTTAACTAGATTGTTATGATCCACTCAGTCAACAAAAACTTATAAATATGCATCTATCAACTTATAGTGTGTATATATCCATAGTACCTATGCATTTAACTCTTTCTATCAACTTATGTTGTCTTACAAATATTTTAACTACTTTCAGTGTAGGAGTATATTTTATATAATTCAAACTAAATCAGAATTGCAGACTATGACCAGTTTGGAAATAAAAAATATAGAGTTATATTTAGTCTATGATAATGCGTAATCCGGTATCCACACAATCTAAGCAACAATTGACGTAGACAGTATAAAAACACACAAGAATTACGTGGTTCGATCCGGAGATCTACGTCCACGGGCAGAAAACGACAATCGCCGAGGTGTTTTTTTTTACCAGAACGTTGAGTTTACAGAGCGTATTCCAAAGTACAAAGTGCGAAGCCTAATTCAGAGTTCTTTTCACCTATTTATACTACTAAACCAAAACCCTAACTAAATCCCTATAATCTTGCCCACCAAATCTGCATGGCAGTTTGGGAAAAGATCATGGCCTTTATTCGCGGAACCAACTTGATTCGCTGAACAGAATGCGTGTTGCTGGGCCTGCTGGGCCTGGGCCTTTGTGCTTGCTGGCGCGCTTGCTGGGCCTGGGCTCAGGTTTGTGCATGCTGGGCCTCGCTGTTAGCCCGGCCTGAGCTGATCGGGTTGGTGACCCGACCCGAGCTGATCAGGTTATCCCTATTAGATGCCCCCCCTCAGCCGGAGCGAGGTAGGAGCTTCGGTTGTCACCGGGGTGGAACCGTAAGGAAGGAAAACCGGGGTCTCTGGCAGGCCGAAGTGTTTATGCGTGACTGAGTCTGTCCGCGCCCCAGGGACTCTGCGGAGCAGTCAATGGACGTAGTGCCGAGTTGGGCCGAAGTGCACGGGACATATGATGAGATATCGAATTCTCCATACGCAAAAAACGCGTTGGAAGTATATGACAGTCTGGCCGAGGTGGAAGGTACACCGGAGTGAGAAGTTTGGCCGAAATGGGAGGAGTACCGGAGTGTGGTAGCATGACCGAGGTGGAAGGTACACCGGAGTGTATCTTGAATCTTCCTGAGGAAGGGTGAGGGTGATGTGATTGGCGGCGCCATAATGAGAGAGAGAGACGTGAAGTGACACGCTCTGCGAGTTCCAAGGCAGCTGTTCCCCACGCGCCTCGGTAACTGTAAAGCGCGTGAAGAGCACGCCTAAATCTGCATCACTGAATTTGAATAGGCTGCATCAGAGCCGTCGGTTTTTTTTGCATTTATATTGGGAATAACTGCACAGTAACTTTTCATCTTCTCCATTGCGATTCATCTGTTTAGAAAGTGGGAAAAAGAGGAAATCTGCGCTTGTGATTCATCAGAGATCAAAAATTTCTCAAATCCACACTTTCGAATTCAAACCAAGTAAATATGTCATCCTCTTCATCTTCTTCATCTTCTGCCCCATCTTCGGCCTCGATCAAAGTAGTAGGAGGCTCAGATAAACCGTTAGATATCCCCCCCTCCTATCATATATCATCCCGGAGAGGGATGATATTAGAACCATAGACAGAGTTGATGGTTTAGAGTGCAACACTATGATGGTATCGTTTTATGAATGCCCGGTGGTGGAGCTTGAGGTGTCGTCCATAGCGTTACGGATGTCGCGGAAGCAACTTGAGAGGGAACTCCCATCATTTTATCTTCCCTTCGACCTTGAGTACATAATTCCTACCCCCGTGGACAGGGCCTGTTGCCCACCGCAGGGGTTTATGACCGTATATATCGACTCCCTTAGAGTGGGGTTGAGATTGCCGCTGTGGGGCATAGTCGTAGAGTTGTTAAAATACTACGGTATTGCCCTCTGCCAGGTAGCGCCGAACGCGGTGAGGCAGCTGGTAGGATTCACTGTGGTTAGTAAACAGGCCGGAATAGAGCCAACTATAGAGCTTTTTAGGTTTTTCTACCAGTTAAAGAACTTCGGGAAGTCCAAGGGATGGTATTCCTTTAGTCCCCGAGCCCGAGGAGGGTTCAAGGTTTAAAACCCGAGCAAAGTAGAGGGGTGGAAGGAGAGGTTCATATTTGTCAGGAATAAGATAGCTCTCCCGAAGTGGAGGAGTGACGAGGTGCAGGATACCGCCCCTGTGGAGAATCCGGGGGCCGAATTGAGGCACATATTCCTGCAAGTGGGGACTTTCCAAACCCTCTGTTCCGAGGAGGAACTGGAGAAGGCTGGGCTTAGCCCATATTATTCAGGAAATGGAGATGCCGAAGAGGGTAGGAGTTCTTGTGTCCTGTTATTTAATTTTGCCGTTTTGCGCAGAACTGACCATAGATATATATTTGCAGTGGGACGCTTCGGAAAGCAGCCAGCATCAGGAAGCCCTGCAGCGTCGGCGGCGGCAAAGAAGAAGGGGAAAGCCACCGAGGTGTCTCCCCGAGAGAAGATGCCACAGAGTGCGGCGACCGTCGACGGGGTCAGAGGAGAGGGCGACGCCGGCGGGGTCTCCGGCGTTATCAAAGAAGAGGCCGGAGCCTACTGGGACTCCGCAAGCACCATCCAAAAGACCCCGGGTTGGGGCAAGTACGGAGGTAATATTCAAAAACGCTGATCATTAGTTTAACTTACGCGAGGTGTGTAACAGAGGCCTGAGCCATGTGTTATGTTGTGTTTAATTCGTCCAGGGAGAGCAGGCGACCCTTAGTAGGCTGGGGTTTGACAGCGCGGACGCCGAGAAGATTCTGCAGCTTGCCCGAGGGATCATAGAGGTCGGCCTGAAGGGCGAGGTGAAGGCCCGGGAAGGACTAGCTGCGACAGCGCGGGACCTCCGCGCGCGAAACGACAAACTAGCGCATGACTTGATCCAGGCACGCAAGAGGGCTGCCTCGGTCGAGTCCGAGGTCACGCGTCTGCGCGGTGTGGAGATGGAGAACCATGGTCTCCGAGGTGAGCTGATGCAGCTGCGGGCGGAGATGGAGGCGAGGGAAGCGGCCGTGGTTGGAGGGCAGGGATCCTTGCTGAGGGTGTTCGCCGAGAAGTTATTACACTCCAGCACATTCCTTGACTTCCAGACAAAGTTTGTGGCAATAGGGGATAAAGCCACACGGGCCATGGTTTTGGAGGAGGTTAAGGAGGCGTACCCAGATGTGGACATCAATCGTCCAGAATTTGGGTATGACCCTGAGGCGGCGGCCGAGGTGGAGAAGGCTTATTACGCCGCGCTAGCGGAGCTGCCGGAGTGGCCCTTGGTGAGTGCGCTCGGGGGGAAGAGGCAGCTTCTGACTGCCGCAGAAGTTGCCAGCTGCGAAGTGGACCAGGATGAAGAATTCCTGGCATTCTGCCGAGGTGAACCGATCACCGCTCCCCCGAGCACCGATCCCCCCCCACAGACGGAGGCTGAGACCCCAGCTGCGATCGGGGCCATCGCAGCAAATGAAGAAGCTGAGGGATTGCCCGAAGAACCCGAGGCAGTTGAGCGGGAGGTCAGTCGATCCCCGCAGATTTAAAATTGTAAATTTGTAGAAATGTTAGGGGTGATGTACTGGAACAGTTGTACTCCTGCAATTTGAAATACAATTCCCTTTTCTTTGACTCTTACTTTCTGGTTACTTGTATGAGCAATTTAGGTTTGTTGCCGAACTGTATGTAACTTCTTACATACTTGAGAGTAATTGATCTTGTTGTCGTCGTTGTCTGTCTAGAACACCGCGGAGCTGCACGAGACAATAAAGAAGTTAATGAAATCACTTGAGTGGTTCCGCGGGGAGAAGAACCGTCTGGAAATGCACGTAGTGCCTAAGCTGAAGAAGCAGATAGCCTCGGCAGAGGAGAAGGTGGTCGAGGCCAATGAAAGAGCCAAAGACTTCGAGATGAAGTATCGAACCACAGCTGCCGAGATGAGCCGCGTCCGCGTTCACCATAAGGAATATGAGCGGATTCTGTCCGAGTTCGGTCTTCTCACTTTTGAAGAAGTAGAAGAGCGGACTGTTGAAATCCAGAGTGACATCGCGGCGCTGATGTCGAGGAGCTCGGTCGAGTCCGCGGAGCTCGTGAGGAAAAGAGAAGTCCTGGAACTGCTGCTCAGTATGTACGAAGGGCTGAAGGGCCGAATCAGGCGGAGGCCTTCTGCTGAAGAGTTCATCGCGAGCACAAGCCAGGACCGAAGTACGCAGAAAGCTCCTCGGAAGGACAAGAAGACCAAAGGCCAGAAGAAACCCTCCGAGCAGAGCAAAGGCATAGTCATCCGAGAGCCAGCTCCGGTGACTACAATTGAAGAAGAACCCCCGGTGATTGCCGAGGAGATAGTCGAGGAGCTGGCCCAGGAAATAGAAGTGATGGCTTCGGAGGAGTGGGACCCTGAGCAGTGGGCTCAGACATCGAGGTCGGCCCCACAGTCCAGTAACCGAGCACAATCCAGAGATGAAGCCCCTAGCGCCGGAGCGCTGAATATTGGCTCGGGGGCCGTAGACATTAGCTTATATACTTGTTGTTTTTGTTGTTTTGTTTTGTTTTTTTTTTTTTTTTTTTTTTTTTTTTTTTAATGGTTGAAGTCTTATGTAAGAAACCATTTGATGTGTAATATTCAAAAGATGATAATAAGACTGTTGTAATGTGTACAAACTGGTGTAATGAAAGTAACTTGTTACAAATCACTTTAATCGGGTGTTCGGGAACACGATAGAAAACTTGTTAACTGTTTTAAATAGGTGTTCGGGAACACGGTATGGATAAATCCAATCTCCCCGGACGGATCAGGCGGGAGTAAAAATTCCCCGGACGGATCAGGCGGGAGTAAAATACCTCCCCGGACGGATCAGGCGGGAGTAAACATTTCTCCGGTTAAATAGACGAGAAAGTGATGTGAGTCCGGGGACTAATATGCAAACCTCCTCGGACGGACCGAGAGAGAGGTTTAATTGTTCGGAGACTAATAATGATAGTATGATTGTGTTAGGGCGTCCCCGTAACATAAAGAATAACACAGTAAGTTATGCAAGCAAAGAATTTTTATTCAATGATAAGCGCCGGAGCAAACTCAAAAGTACAAAGTGAAATAACAACTATAAAGGACATTAAAGGAAAGATAGTACTTGCGATGTGGCCTTCACAGATAGAAACGCCTCAAATTTGTGACGTGCCAACTTCGGGGGATCGGGGTCCTGTTGATATGTTCAAGCTGATAGGATCCAGAGTCATGTACAGCAACGACTCGGTAGGGGCCTTCCCAAGAAGCATGCAGTTTGCCCTCGGGGGCAGCTTTGCTGGCCGAGTTGAGCCGAAGGACTAAGTCCCCGACATTGAATTGTGTACCTCGAACCCGGAGGTTATAATACTGGGCAGCTCGCTGTTTGCACTTAGCCTGCTGAATGAACGATTGTTCCCGGCGATTCTCAAGCTCATCCAAATTTGCGCGAAGAGCCTCGTCATTATCATCCGGAACTAATGGGAGGAGGCGAGGACTCGGCACACTGATTTCAGCGGGGATAACAGCTTCGGAGCCGTAAGTAAGGCTGTAAGGAGTTTCCCCGGTGGAAGTGTGCGGCGTTGTACGAATAGCCCATAAGACTTGTGGAAGGTTTTCAGCCGAGAGACCTTTGGCACTATCCAGGCGCTTCTTTATTCCCGTGAGAAGGGTCCGGTTGGTGACCTCAACCTGCCCGTTTGCTTGAGGGTGAGCAACCGAAGTGAAAATCTGTTTGATGTGGAGTTCTTTACACCATGAGCGGAATGGATCATTGGCGAACTGTTTACCATTGTCCGAGATAATAGTGCTCGGGATGCCGAAGCGGCAAACGATATTGCGCCATACAAATTTCAAAATATTCTGACCGGTAATAGCGGTAAGCGGTTCGGCTTCGACCCACTTAGTGAAGTAGTCTACGGCAACGACCAAGAACTTCAACCCTCCCGGAGCAACGGGGAATGGGCCAACAATGTCGATGCCCCATTGAATAAACGGCCATGCACCTTGGATTCCGGTGAGCTCGGTTTGTGGCAGATGCTTTACACGGGAGTGTAGTTGGCACTTGCTGCATTTGGACACTAAGTCATGAGCATCGTTGAACAGGGTAGGCCAATAGTATCCCAAGCGGAGAACTTTCTTTGCTAAAGTCCGGGAACCGATATGGCTTGCGCAGGCTCCTTCGTGAACCTCCCGCAGAACTTGAATGGCCTCGGCAGGGGCGAGGCACCGGAGATTCGGTTGTAGGTACGATTGTCGATATAGAACTCCATTATGAAGGGAGTATTTGGGGGCTTTGAGCACAACTTGCCGAGCTCGTAGCTTGTCAGTGGGCAGAATCCCATCTCGGAGATACTGAATGATCGGAGTCATCCAGTTCGGATCACTGTCGGTCAGTACCGAAACTGTAGCCTCATGAATTGCTAGATGGGAGAGGTCTTCGACCATGATATCCGGAGATATATTAGTTTGGACCGCGGAGGCCAACTTGCTGAGTGCGTCTGCCCTGACCATTGTTTCTTCCTTGGCGACATAAGTCCCGTGAATTTGCTTGGACACGATCTCGGAGTCCGTGAAGAGCTCTAGGTGACGAGCACCTAAAGATTGAGCGAGCCGGAGCCCGGCGAGGACGGCCTCGTATTCTGCTTCATTGTTAGTCACCTTAAATTTAAATCGGATGACATATTTAACCTCAACCTCCTCAGGGTCGATGAGAAGTAGTCCGGCACCACTTCCTCGGACCGTGGATGCTCCATCCACGAATAGTTGCCACTTCCGGGGTGAAGGAGCATGGGTGACGTGGTGCTGTGTGTCATTGTCTGCGGGAGACTCATGATTGTCTGCCGGGGCTTCGGCCAGGAAGTCGGCAAGTGCTTGACCCTTAATTGCTCGGCGGGGGAGAAACTGGATATCATATTCGCCCAACTCAATGGCCCACTTGGCGAGGCGCCCAGACACTTCGGGTTTCACAAGGATTTGGCGTATAGGGTGATTAGTCAAGACTCGTATTTCACGTCCTTGGAAGTATGGCCGAAGACGCCGAGCCGCCATAACAAGGGCCAAGGCGGTTTTTTCTAGTACGGAATATCGCGTCTCCGCTCCATGAAGTACCCGGCTTGCAAAATACACGGGATGTTGAACCCCTTCCACTTCTCGCACAAGAGCAGCGCTAACAGCCTCCTCGGCGGAAGCCAGATATAAGTACAGCGGCTCTCCGGGGAGAGGAACTGACAAAGTAGGCAGCTGCTGTATATGACGTTTCAAGGCCTCGAAGGCCTCAGTGCACTCCGGAGTCCACTCAAAGGACTTCGCTTGTCTCAGGATTCTGAAAAACGGGAGCTGGCGCTCTGCTGCTTTCGATAAGAATCTGTTTAAGGCCGCTAAACCACCTGTGAGGCGTTGAACATCCCTGAATGTCTTAGGTAGCTGTAGATCTAGCACATCTCGTAGTTTAGCCGGATTGGCCTGCAGGCCGTTTTGTGAAACCATGTACCCGAGAAACTTCCCGGAGTCAACACCGAAGGTGCATTTTGCTGGATTGAGCCGCAGGTTATAGCGCCGCAGGGTGCGCAATGTTTCGGCAATGTCCTGCACACATGAACGATGGGAGGAGCTTTTGATGACTAAGTCATCGACGTAGACCTCAACATTACGACCTATCTGGTCGCGGAAGACAAAGTCCATTAGACGCTGATAGGTGGCTCCAACATTCTTAAGCCCGAAGGGCAATTTCTTAAAAGCGAAGCACCCAAAGGCAGTGATAAATGCCGTTTTGAGGGCATCCTGCGGATCCATAAAAATCTGATGGTATCCCTTGTACAGATCGAGGAAGCAAAGTGCCACGTACCCCGTAATGGCTTCGGCCTTTTGGTCGATGGAGGGCAGAGGATAGCAATCTTTTGGACAGTGCTTGTTGAGGTCGGAGAAGTCAACACACATCCGCCATGCCCCACTAGTTTTTGTTACCATTACCGGGTTGGATAACCAAGAGGGGTAGAATACCTCGAACAAGATGTCCGCGTCCATGAGTTGTTTCACCTCAACTCGAATAGCTTCATTTCGCTCCGGAGCAAATTTCCTCTGCTTCTGTTGGATTGGCTTGACACTAGGATCAATGTTCAGCTTGTGGGTAATCACCTCGGGAGAGACCCCGGGCATATCCAGAGGAGACCATGCAAAAACATCGGAATATTCTCGCAGGGTCTGAATAATGGCCTGATGTAGCCAGGGCACGTCCACGGCCCCTACTGTTACTGTCTGCTCCGGCTTAGACGGATCTAGCGGGATTTGAGCAGTAGCATCCCCCAATGGGGCACTTCCCCGAGGTTCTGGGGCCGGTGATGTCACCTGGAGCTGCTGTTTGGGAGGGACCTTAGCAGTCTTTTTGAGTGCTACGTACATACACTCCTTTGAGACCCTTTGACTTCCACGGATAGCCACTTCTCCATGCGAAGTGGGAAACTTTAGCGCGAGGTGATACGTGGAGCATACGGCTTTTGTCGGGGTGAGCCAGTCCCGTCCCAATATCATGTTATATGGTGATGGAGAATTCACCACGTAAAAGTCCACGAAGATAGTTTTTATCCTCGGATAAGTCCCCAAAGACGTCGGGAGAGTGATGATACCCTCTGGCCGGACTTCACCCTGAGTGAATGTCTGTAGTGGCCCGGGGGCCGGTCGGAGTTGGTCTCGGGAAATCCCCATCATTTCGAAACAGTCCGCAAATATAATGCTTACTGCGGCCCCATTGTCCACGAAGACCCGCCGGACTGTTATGTTAGCTACAGTCATGTCGATGACAATAGCGTCCGTGTGAGGTGTTATCTCCGGAACGGGGTCCCTATCCGTGAAGCTAACAGTCTCGGACTGATAGAGGCGTTTATGACGTGGCTCCTTGGGAGGAGGACGTCGAGCTTCTGCCTTTAGGGCATGTCGGGAAGCCCCGGTGGGCAAGGCTCCATATATCACGTTTATCACGTGAGGAGGTGCGTTGTCTTCGGGTCCCCCCGGAGGAGGAGGTGGTAGTGGGAGACGTGGTTGCTGGCGATTGCGAGAATCTTGCCGTGCGTAGTTATTTGGCCCCGGCCGATTGTTCTGCCATGGTGGCCGATTTTGTTGAGCGCCTCGGTCGTGATAACCTCCGCGGTTGTGGGACGAACCCCCATTGTGGTTTGTCCGAGGTTGGTCTCCGGTTCGCGCGACGTATTGCCGCAAGAGACCCTTCTTGAGGCATTCCTCAATCTCCTTGCTAAGTTCCCGGCACTCCTCTGTCTCGTGCCCATGATCTCGGTGGTACGAGCACCACATTCCACGGTTCCTCTTCTCTGGTGGTGCAGTCATCCGCGGACAAGGTCGCAGATCGTTCTTGTGGATTGAAAGGATCTCAGCTCGTGACTTCGTCAACGGAGTCAATTGTGGAATTTCACTTCGGGTTTCAAAACGCCCCGGTGTCAGGCGGGAAAATGCACTAGGTCGAGTACTAGGCCCGGCTTGTGCCTTGTCGGATTGCCGCTTGCTGGCGTGTTTCTCACGCTTCTGACGAGTCTGCTCCTCGGCCTTAGCAAATTTGCATACTGTTTTGAACAGTGCTCGAGTTGTGACCGGAGTGTTCCGAGCTAATTCGGTGTGGAGTGCTCCGGGGCGGAGTCCATTCATGAAAGCGTTGATGGCCACATCATCGAGGCAATTTCCGACCTTGAGGCTTACTGCTGTAAAACGGTCCAGAAATTGGGTAACGGTTTCACCGTCCCGCTGTTCCATATTCATGACGTCGGCCAGGGTGGCCATGGGCTTCGCCCGTGCTTCGAACCGCGCCCAAAAGTGCTCGGCGAGTTCTCTGAAGGAGGATACGCTGTCACGCGGGAGTGAATCAAACCAAACCCGAGCTTCATCCTGTAAGTACTCAGGGAAAATTTTGCAATACTGGAGGGATGTGATGCTATCATGGCTGAGCATGCTGTGCCGAAAAGCCCCAAGAAAATTGGTCGGATCTCCTGTGCCATTGTAAGGAGTTATGGCTGGCCGTTTAAACCCTTCGGGAAGGGAAGTGGCAATAATTTCCTGGGAGAACGGCGTGATGATCTCTCCATTGGCGTCAAGGCCCAGGATTCTATCCAGTTCAACGTTGCGTTGAACTCGCTCATACTCTTGAAGATCCAGAGCATGAGGATTTGCATAGCGAACTCTCTTGGTCGCATTAAGTGGACGGCGGCGATCCACATCAGCGGGTTCCTCATTGCGAGGTCGTGATTCATTAGAACTCCCCTGGTCCTCGGAAGAACCAGGTCGTTCCCGTCGTCGATCCTGGCGACCGCGGTGTCCCGGGTCCTGCTGATCGCGTGAGCGGGGT
Source organism: Ajuga chamaepitys (assembly GCA_958295605.1). NCBI lineage: Eukaryota > Viridiplantae > Streptophyta > Magnoliopsida > Lamiales > Lamiaceae > Ajuga > Ajuga chamaepitys. Next base: position 17,437,945 of record OY282501.1, read on the forward strand.
GGAGGCACCACGGGATTAGCATTATGGCCGGCAGGCCCCGCGGCAGGCCCCGCGGGACGTAAGCGATTAACTGCCCAATCTTGAAGGACATGTGCATGCTCTTGCAAGAAATCTTGAAGCAGTTCTGGGGTGATTTGAATGTTTACCGGTGGTTGAGCAGCAGCAATATTAGGGTTTTGCTGGTCTTGAGGGGGTGGAGGATTTTGATTACCCTGATGATTGGATGTACTCCCTGCCGGCAATTGCCTTGGCGGCACAACTTGATCCACGGGTGGATCTTGGTCGGATTGATCCCCGCGGCGAGCTTGATTCAAACGAGTCGTCACCATGATTAAGAATTACGTCAAAAATTGTTGGTTAGCGCGTTCAAAAAACTGCCTTGTCGTTCCCACAGACGGCGCCAATTGATAATGCGCAATCCGGTATCCACACAATCTAAGCAACAATTGACGTAGACAGTATAAAAACACACAAGAATTACGTGGTTCGATCCGGAGATCTACGTCCACGGGCAGAAAACGGCAATCGCCGAGGTGTTTCTTTTTACCAGAACGTTGAGTTTACAGAGCCTATTCCAAAGTACAAAGTGCGAACCCTAATTCAGAGTTCTTTTCACCTATTTATACTACTAAACCAAAACCCTAACTAAATCCCTATAATCTTGCCCACCAAATCTGCATGGCAGTTTGGGAAAAGATCATGGCCTTTATTCGCGGAACCAACTTGATTCGCTGAACAGAATGCGTGTTGCTGGGCCTGCTGGGCCTGGGCCTTTGTGCTTGCTGGCGCGCTTGCTGGGCCTGGGCTCAGGTTTGTGCATGCTGGGCCTCGCTGTTAGCCCGGCCTGAGCTGATCGGGTTGGTGACCCGACCCGAGCTGATCAGGTTATCCCTATCAGTCTAATTATGTGGATATTTATTTACATAATAATATTTATTTATTTATTACAAAACATGTGAGGACGTTATTAGAGAATCAGTAATGCGATTTAAGCTAATTATTTAACAATTTAATGAATATAGAATTACTGCCTTAAAAAAATACTAGATAGCCAAATTAATTATTCTCTCAAAAAATAAACTAAGGACAATGATGTATTATGCTAATAGTTCAAACCTAACATACTTATACACATGGTATTATGTTATTGGTCACTAAATTAAATCGGATTCATTCATAAAGAAGATTAAACAACGAAAACATTATGGTTCATATACTTTGACTTATTATTGGACTTCTCTCACACTTACTTTTATTTAATTAATATTTTCTAAATTATAAATATTGCTCTAACAACGTGAAAATGTTGTTTTTGGATGGGAAAAAAATGACCATCTATTTTTTGGCCGACTTCTCTATTTATATATATATATATAGATGATATGTTATGTTTTAAAATATATTTTTTGTTGATTTTATTTATGGACCAAACTACTTATATTGTATTTGAACTGCACATAAAAGTAATATACAAATAATCAAATATATAAGAATTTGGTATTAGTTTACCAAAATTATTGGCAATGTAAAAATGATAGTGCTTATAAGTTTTATGTATTTAGATTGATTTCCATGCACTATATACATATATGCCAATGTTTCATTTTTCTGCAACAAATTATATTGTTAAAGTTGAGTATGTAAAAACGATGCCCTCTCTCTATAAACCTACTATCAAAACGGATTGAAAATTGACAAATCCATATTTAAACAAATACATAGTAGCAATAGCAAGGAAGATATGTTGAATCTTTTATGGGGACATAAAGTCAGCTTGCAGGAAATTTCATGATAAATAGATTCTTTAGATTAACCATAAAAATTGAAAAAATGGGAAATTTTACAAATGTATTATTGGGGAAAAATGCAATATTGGTCCTTTGAGTTTTACCTACTTGCACATTTGGTCCTCTCCGTTGAGCCTTTTGCACATTAAGTCCCCTAATTTAAATTTTTGCGCGATTTCAGGACAAAATTGGTCGGATTTTTTTTAATTCACCGGAGTTAAGCATGTGAGATGCATGTGACTCTTAAAATTGGGGATCTTCGTCCATTTAAACCACGTGGCACAATCTGGAGCATTGAATTGATTAAAAAAAAAAATTCCACCACAATTTTTTTAATTACACACAAGCATTAATTTGGGATGGAGGAGTGCGACAATGAAGTCCAGAAGTCCAGACCGTCGAGATGGAGGAGTGCCGGATTCAGTCTTACGGATCAAGACTGTCAAAACAAGAAATAAAAACAGAAAAAAGAAAAAAAGTATTGAAAAACAGAAAGGGGAAAACAGGGGGTACCTTCATTTCCACAAACTTTTTCTTGCAATTTCCTCGTCAAAATCAAGATTCTCACCCCTATTTCTGCATAATTTGGGATTCACTTTTGTTGGCTCGACTTTGCGAGGTTTCTTCATCTCTCATTGTTTATCTGATAGTCAATCAGAACTCTATCACGAAACTCTGTGGGGGCGTTCGAAGCAAACGCCGTCAAACTACTGGGACAGAACGCACTTACAACAGCCTTAGGGCAGACGCCGCCAAAGAGCCTAAGAGCCGCGAGCCATGGGCGGCGAGCATCTAGGGTTAGGTTCAAGAAAATCCCAGGAAGGAGATGATGATATTCGATGATGAATATTCAAAAATATAATTTTTTTTAATTTTTAAAATAAATTTTCTTTTTATTTTTCTTTTATGTGCCTAAAATGAATGTTTGTGTAATTAAAAAATTTGAGGTGGATTTTTTTTTTTAATAAATTCAATGCTCCAGATTGCGCCACGTGGTTTAAATGAATGAAGATCCCCAATTTCAAGAGTCACATGCGTCTCACATGCTTAACTCCGGCGAATTAAAAAAAATCCGACCAAATTTGTCCTGAAATCGCGCAAAAATTTAAATTAGGGGACTTAATGTGCAAATGTAACGCCCCAATCCCATTAGCTCGGGATTAAAGTGCTACTAAATTTTCTTTTCTTTTGATTAAATAATAAATCAGAAAATGTGCGAAAGCGTGACTTAAAATGTTTATCGGATAAAAGTAGAAATTTTATTGACAATAAGATACTGTCAAAACATATTTACACTAGTGATGCCAAAGTTTCTAAGAAAATGCAAATCCCGGATTTTGTGACACTCAAACTTATTAATATACACAGAAGAGGCAAAAACATCTTTGAGTTGCGGGTAGAAGAAGGAACCCGGTGACCTTTGCCGCAACAGCCCCGCCACCTCGCTCAACTAACCTGAAGATTTGTAGTAAATTATGGGCATGAGTATAAACTCAGTGGGAACTTTGTAAGCAGTTATACTAACGAAGGTGCACAATAATAAACACATCCTTGACTTAGGAGTTCATCTTACAACTCAAAAGCCATATTGCTAGACTAGGGGCCAATCTTACGACTCCCAAGTCCCACTCAAAAGCCAATCTTACGACTTAAGAGGTATCATATCATAAGCCCGAAGGCAAACATATTTATAAAGTACAAGTTCAGTAGCATAATATACTCACAAATAGCCCAGTCACCCACCTTGTTTTGCTTGCTTTAAAATAGTTGAGTCGTGTATGTCCTAGGCCCAACCTGCACTACACCTAGCACATGTTGTTTAATTAATTAGTATTACTTATCGGGTTTAGTATTTTCAAAGTGATTAAGTGTGGTACAACATCTTTGAATTATGTTTATCTTTTACAATTTCTAATACATAAGTCGAGTCGTAATAAATTATAGTCCTAAATTAAAAGGCCTAATCATTTTATTAAATTTAAATTATTAACAACATTGATAAATATTTTAAACTAACTACCATGTATTTCAAACAACAACTATTTAATACAAACTTAAGAAAATAGCTAAATTTATAAATCTACTTAAGTCAAGAAAATAATTAAATTCTTAAATCTATATAAACTATAAATCACAATGACAAGAAAAATAATAAAAGAAAAACTATTAAAGAAGACGTACCTCAAAAGATTTTAACACTATTCAACAACTTCCCAAAACACCGGTCCGAGCGTTGTCGAAAATAAACTTATAAGGGCCTCCTAGTTAAAGGAATTCCTTTTAATACATTCACTGAAATGTTTAGTTATTAGTTCATTTCCTATAACTTATTTATAAAGGAATTTTTCAACAATTTTTCAACTTTTTTTTCGATGTGGGACGATCCAAATTTATGTTAGTTTTATGTATACGTTTTGTTTGTTTAATATTATTATATAACTTGTATTATTTGCTATTTTAAGTATGTGTAAGTAGTTTACTAAATATAGTAATTCATTATTTTATTATTTATTTAGTTAGATTAGGCATATTTACTTATGTACGTTGTTTTCTTTACTATATTATTATATTATTATTATTATTTTATATATACATATTTATATATTGTAGTTTTAGTTATTATAATTTAATTTTACTTCTTACTTTTTAAATTCGATGTTAATTTTAAACTTCTGTTTTGTAAACTTCTAATTCTTTCCCTTTAGGTGCTAGGAGTGCAGTCGACCCGGTACATCGCGGTCACACATATTTTCTAAAATAAAATCATAAATCAAATAACTTTGTAATTTAAAATACAATGGGTAAAAATATTTTAAAATACAAACAATGTATTTTATTGTGTTTCAAAGGTTCGGGGTATCACAGTCTCCCCTACTTTTTTAAAAATTTCGTCCTCGAAATTGTACTTACTTGGTTTAGGATGTTCGGATATTTTGCTAAAATCTCATCTTCTCGTTCCCAAGTAGCTTCTTCTTTCCCATGTCTACTCCACTGCATTAGTGCTAAGGGAATCTCTCTATTCCTCAAAGTGTGAACTTTTCTTCCTAAGATAGCAATGGGGTTCTCTTCATAAGTGAGGTTTTTATTGACTTCCAGATTCTCATGATGAATAACGTGATTCGTATCTGGGACATACTTTCTAAGTACTGATACATGGAAGACATTATGGATATTAGTAAGTTCTGGTGGTAGAGCTAACTTATAGGCGACGTCTCCAATTCTATCTAGAATCTCAAATGGGCCAATATATCTTGGTTTCAACTTCCCTCTCTTTCCGAAGCGTATTACCCCTTTCATTGGTGCCATTTTGAGAAAAACCTTATCGCCTGTATTGAATTGTAGATCCTTCCTTCGTGTGTCAGCGTATGATTTCTGTCGATCCTGGGCGGCCTTAATTCTTTCTCGAATCTTAGTTACCACTCCAATGGTTCTTTCGATGATTTCAGGTCCTAAAATCTTTCGTTCTCCAACTTCATCCCAGTAAATCGGCGATCTACACCTTCTCCCGTAGAGTGCTTTATATGGTGCCATCTTTATTGTCGCCTGGTAACTGTTGTTATAGGAAAACTCTACCAGCGGTAAATATGTTTCCCAGTTTCCTCCAAAGTCTAGTACACAGGCTCTGAGCATATCCTCGAGTGTTTGTATTGTTCTTTCTGACTGTCCATCAGTTTGTGGATGATATGATGTGCTGAAGTTGAGCTTTGTTCCAAGGGCCGTTTGTAGACTTCTCCAGAATTTAGAGGTGAAACGAGTATCTCTGTCCGAAACTATGGTTATTGGTACTCCGTGTAATCTAACAATCTCGTCCACGTACCGTTGAGCAAGTTGATCCATGTTAAGTGTCATTCTTACTGGTATAAAATGTGCTGTCTTTGTAAGTCTGTCAATGATCACCCAAATAGCTTCATTCCTTCTTGCTGTTCGTGGTAGTCCAGTAACAAAGTCCATTGCTATGTGTTCCCACTTCCATTCGGGAATCTCTAAAGGGTGTAAGAGTCCTGAAGGCCGTTGGTGTTCTGCTTTAACTTGTTGGCATGTTAAACATCTTTCAACAAATTGCCCTATTGATCGTTTCATATTTCTCCACCAATAGATCTCTTTTAGGTCCTTGAACATTTTCGTCCCTCCTGGATGAGCTGTGTACGGGGTATTGTGAGCTTCTTCAAGAATTTCCTTCCTTACGTCATCATCCTTAGGTACACATAATCTTCCTTCGTATGTTAAAGTTCCATCTGGTGTTACAAAGAATCCCTTGATGGTTCCTGCAATTGCCCGGTCTTTCATCTTGAGGAGGAATTGGTCAGTCCTTTGTGCTACCTTTATTCGATCTCTCAAAGTAGGTTGTACGGTTAATGCTGCGATCATAGCTGTAGTATGGCCTGACTTTACAAAATCTAGATTCAGCTTTGCTAATTCTGTCAGCAGTTGCTGCTGTTGTGTTGGTAGAGCGATCATGTGTCCTTCATTTTTCCTGCTAAGTGCATCAGCTACGACATTCGCCTTACCTGGATGATAGTGGATGGTACAATCATAATCCTTTACTAGCTCCAGCCATCTTCTTTGGCGCATGTTGAGTTCTTTTTGTGTGAAAAAGTACTTTAAACTCTTATGGTCTGTGTAAATTTCACATTTCCCACCATAGAGGTAATGACGCCATATCTTTAATGCGTGAACAACAGCAGCTAATTCTAGGTCATGTGTAGGGTAGTTTAACTCATGGGGTTTCAATTGCCTTGAGGCATAAGCGACGACTTTTCCATGCTGCATCAAAACACATCCTAGGCCTAACTTTGAGGCATCGGTGTAAATGACAAACCCTTCTGATCCGTCAGGGATAGTTAGAACTGGCGCGGTTACGAGTCTCTGCTTAAGCTCTTGAAAGTTATTTTCGCATTCGTCAGTCCAGTGGAACTGGTTGCTCTTCTTTGTCAATTGAGTCAAAGGCCTAGCGATCTTCGAGAAATCTTGAATGAATCTTCTGTAGTAACCAGCTAGACCCAGAAAACTTCGAACCTCATTCACATTCTTCGGAGCTTTCCAATTCATTACTGCTTCAACCTTCGCGGGATCCACTTCGATTCCATTAGCCGTGATAATATGGCCTAGAAAAATAACTCGATCTAGCCAAAATTCACATTTGCTAAATTTAGCATAAAGCTTCTCCTGTCGTAAGGTACCTAGTATAGTTCTAAGATGTTTCTCGTGTTGTTCTTTATCTCTTGAGTATACTAGGATATCATCAATGAAGACTATGACAAACTGATCTAGATAAGGATGGAATACCCTATTCATCAAATCCATGAATACTGCGGGTGCATTTGTCAATCCAAAAGGCATTACTATGAATTCATAATGACCATATCGTGTTCTAAAGGCTGTCTTAGAAATATCACATTCTTTGACCTTGAGTTGGTGGTAGCCCGATCTAAGATCGATCTTTGAGAACATGCTAGCTCCTTTCAGTTGGTCAAAAAGATCTTCTATTATGGGTAAGGGATACTTATTCTTAATTGTTAGGCGGTTGAGTTCCCGATAATCAATGCACATTCTAAGAGATCCGTCTTTCTTCTTGACAAACAATACAGGGGCTCCCCATGGAGAAACACTTGGCCTGATGAACTTCTTGTCCAGCAACTCTTGAAGCTGTAATTTTAATTCTTGTAATTCCTTAGGTGCCATTCGATAAGGTGCTTTAGATATAGGTGCAGCTCCGGGCACCAAATCTATTGTGAATTCAACCTGTCGATCAGGAGGTATTCCTGGCAACTCATCTGGAAATACGTCCACATAATCTCTCACCGTCGATATATCAGCAGGTGTAACCTTAACAGTATTATTTTCCATGATATTTACAAGGTAGCCTTCACTTCCCTTTTTCCGTAACATTCTTACAGCCTTCATTGCTGACACAATACGCGGTCTGGTATTAGTTTTGGCTCCGTAAAAGGTAAATTTGGATTCTATTGGTCTTTCAAAGTCAATTTCACGCTCAAAACATCGGATTGTTGCTTTATTCTTGGTCAACCAATCTATACCCAAAATGACATCGAAACATTTCATCTCTAATACGTACAGATCAGTTTCCATTTCTTGATCACCTATTAAAAGCTTAACACCAGTTACAATATCCTTAGTCCTAATAGTTTCTCCTGAGGGAATACTTACCGTCAATTCTTCTCCATTTGTATTACTTTTCAAACCCAGTTTTCTTTTAAAATCTTCTGACATAAAAGAATGTGATGCACCAGTATCAAACAAAATATATGCTGGAAGATCGTAGACAAATAGTATACCTGCCATGGTTTCATTCTCCTCGGTCACTTTGTCTTGTCCTAGAGCAAAAACGCGTGCCTTCCCTGTCTTCTTGTCTGGTGTATTAACATTTTGTGGTGTCTTGGTCTGTGTGGCAGTGCATTCCCAATACCGATGTCCTGGTTGACGACACTTATAACAAACATTCTTTCCCATCAAACACTCCCCATAGTGGTGCTTATTGCAATTAGGACATATCGGAACTGCATTTGGTCCTGGTCCCCCCCTTGGGGTTGCCTTCTTCACAAAGTGGTTAGTCTTATTCTTATCTCTAAAATCCCATTTCCTTTTTCCGGGTTGCTCTTGAGGTTTCTGGTTGTATTCTAAATTCTGGCTAAGGGATACAATATGTGCTCGTTCAAACGTTTCATGGTACGTAGGTAGTTTCAAACCCGACACGATACCTCCGATCTCTGGACGCAAACCTCTTTCAAAACGTCTTGCTTTTCTTTCATCTGTATCAACCAAGTGTGGGGCATATTTAGATAATTGATTAAAACGTCTTTCATACTCCATCACTGGAAGAATTCCCTGCTTCAGATTGACAAACTCAATTTCCTTTTGGTCACGGATAGACTGTGGAAAGTAACGATCCATCATCATGTTTTTAAAATCATTCCAGGTCATGTTTTGCTTTTGTTCATTCGTCATTGTTCGCTCGTGTGATTTCCACCAGTGTCCAGCATCTTCCACAAGTTGGAATATTGCGCACGAAATTTTCTGATTTTCAGTTGATTCCATATGGTCAAAGATTCTTTCAAGCTCAAGAATCCATTCCTCAGCGACCATAGGTCCTTCGCTACCTCTGAATTTTGGTGGTGAAAAACGACGAAATTGCTCTATAATGACATTAGTATTGATACCCTGATTCTGTGGATTTGGTATATTCTGGTTAGCTGGTATTTGTTGTATGAGTCCCTGCAGAGAGTTCAGGAACTCCCGAGCAAAATCCGCTCCCGGTACTCCAACAGCAGGTGGAGGTTGCCTCTCAGCAGCTGGCCCGACAAATGGCTCATTTTCATTTTGCACATGCTTACGTGGCCTTCCTCGCGCTGCCATACTTTTGGAAGAAGAAGAAACAACACTTAATTACATGCATATATACCCTTGTTTAACCTACCGAATAATTTGTAAACAAATCATATACGTAGAAAATATTAGGTTTACAAATCCATATATATATACAATAGGTACACTGGTTTTTGATACTCTTACCCGTACAAAATGTCTATTAGTTAATCATGCTTATACGAGCAAAAAGATAGCATGATCAAAGGATGACTTATATACATTCCTATTAGCAAAAGGATATTTACGGTCTAGTTATGTACCTAGACATCATTATACAAAAACTATCTACTATTACTATATGTACATTCTCTAGGTTTCCAACTATATCAGAACCAATTACTGGGACCCGCCTGGTTCTCTGCTGGTGGGGTACGTATACGTCGACCCCTAGATGGTATGCTCTCATCATGGACTGATCCTATGGACTCGTTGGGTTCGGTATCTTCTGAGGGGTCCTCCTCCTCTTCTGCTACACCTGCTTCCTCCCTTTGCGATCTTGCGAACTCGAGACAGTATTCCGCCCGATCCCTAGCGCGTTCGGCAAGACGTTCATCAGCAATAGCTTCTGAGCGCTTCTTGGCGGCAACCTCGTCATAATGATTTGCCCTTTGCCTCTGTTCCTCTGCCTCCACTTCCATCTGGTCTGCAATTGCGAGGCACCTTTGACGTTCTCTAATAACCATAGCGAGGCGGACACTAAAACGTTCATAATTAATTGTCAGTCCAGCCGTAGAGTCTATCGTAAGCATTTCGTCCAATAACCGATGGGCAACATCTCTATAATTTGGGAGGACAGTGTTTGCTAAGCGCATAGAAGCCTCGTACTCAGTAATGTGATGTCCTTCTTGTATGGCGTTGTTCCGACGTCTCCGTAATATATTTATATACTCGCCTATATTCTGATACTCACCCTGTCTGGTCCTCCGGTAGACTGACATCGCGGGTGGTAAATCTCTGTTAGCGAGTATTCTTTGTCTATATACTACTGTTTTTCTAGCAGTTTGTTTTCTTCGAACCATCCTATCATAAAGAAGAAATATGGGTCAGTCTCTAATCTGGCTTCTTAATTGGTAGTAAAAGTTTCGAGGACAAAACATTTTTGAACTATATAAAACTCATAATAAAATATACATACCTTGGAGCGAGTGTCGGTCTGTTGGCAAAGTCACGGTTCCCCCTTGGTTTTATTTTGTAAAGTAGGTATACAGAAAAGTAGACCCGCTCTGATACCACTCTGTAACGCCCCAATCCCATTAGCTCGGGATTAAAGTGCTACTAAATTTTCTTTTCTTTTGATTAAATAATAAATCAGAAAATGTGCGAAAGCGTGACTTAAAATGTTTATCGGATAAAAGTAGAAATTTTATTGACAATAAGATACTGTCAAAACATATTTACACTAGTGATGCCAAAGTTTCTAAGAAAATGCAAATCCCGGATTTTGTGACACTCAAACTTATTAATATACACAGAAGAGGCAAAAACATCTTTGAGTTGCGGGTAGAAGAAGGAACCCGGTGACCTTTGCCGCAACAGCCCCGCCACCTCGCTCAACTAACCTGAAGATTTGTAGTAAATTATGGGCATGAGTATAAACTCAGTGGGAACTTTGTAAGCAGTTATACTAACGAAGGTGCACAATAATAAACACATCCTTGACTTAGGAGTTCATCTTACAACTCAAAAGCCATATTGCTAGACTAGGGGCCAATCTTACGACTCCCAAGTCCCACTCAAAAGCCAATCTTACGACTTAAGAGGTATCATATCATAAGCCCGAAGGCAAACATATTTATAAAGTACAAGTTCAGTAGCATAATATACTCACAAATAGCCCAGTCACCCACCTTGTTTTGCTTGCTTTAAAATAGTTGAGTCGTGTATGTCCTAGGCCCAACCTGCACTACACCTAGCACATGTTGTTTAATTAATTAGTATTACTTATCGGGTTTAGTATTTTCAAAGTGATTAAGTGTGGTACAACATCTTTGAATTATGTTTATCTTTTACAATTTCTAATACATAAGTCGAGTCGTAATAAATTATAGTCCTAAATTAAAAGGCCTAATCATTTTATTAAATTTAAATTATTAACAACATTGATAAATATTTTAAACTAACTACCATGTATTTCAAACAACAACTATTTAATACAAACTTAAGAAAATAGCTAAATTTATAAATCTACTTAAGTCAAGAAAATAATTAAATTCTTAAATCTATATAAACTATAAATCACAATGACAAGAAAAATAATAAAAGAAAAACTATTAAAGAAGACGTACCTCAAAAGATTTTAACACTATTCAACAACTTCCCAAAACACCGGTCCGAGCGTTGTCGAAAATAAACTTATAAGGGCCTCCTAGTTAAAGGAATTCCTTTTAATACATTCACTGAAATGTTTAGTTATTAGTTCATTTCCTATAACTTATTTATAAAGGAATTTTTCAACAATTTTTCAACTTTTTTTTCGATGTGGGACGATCCAAATTTATGTTAGTTTTATGTATACGTTTTGTTTGTTTAATATTATTATATAACTTGTATTATTTGCTATTTTAAGTATGTGTAAGTAGTTTACTAAATATAGTAATTCATTATTTTATTATTTATTTAGTTAGATTAGGCATATTTACTTATGTACGTTGTTTTCTTTACTATATTATTATATTATTATTATTATTTTATATATACATATTTATATATTGTAGTTTTAGTTATTATAATTTAATTTTACTTCTTACTTTTTAAACTCGATGTTAATTTTAAACTTCTGTTTTGTAAACTTCTAATTCTTTCCCTTTAGGTGCTAGGAGTGCAGTCGACCCGGTACATCGCGGTCACACATATTTTCTAAAATAAAATCATAAATCAAATAACTTTGTAATTTAAAATACAATGGGTAAAAATATTTTAAAATACAAACAATGTATTTTATTGTGTTTCAAAGGTTCGGGGTATCACAGCAAAAGGCTCAACGGAGAGGACCAAATGTGCAAGTAGGTAAAACTTAAAGGACCAATATTGCATTTTTCCCGTATTATTGTAACTTTAACATTTCATTATGTGCGGCCTAGTCAAATAACTTTGAGTTTTTTTTTTTTTTTTCACAATAGTTTCCAAATATTTTGAAATGGTTTTAAAAATTTAATTAAAAAAGATAGGTTATCTAAATAACTTTTTGAATATTTTCATGATTTTCACTTATAATTCGTTGTTTTACACTCCAAAATTGTTGACTGAAAAATGTATCGTTCAAAAAGCTAGCGGGTAAAAACAAATTCAATTTTTTTAACATATATGTTTTCCAATATTATTTAAACATTTAATCACTAAAGATAATATTATAGTGGGTTCAATACCATTTTTTTTTCTTTAATTTATTTTATAATAGTACTCTTTATATTTTTTTTGACGCGGAGCTCTATTTCATTTCATTGACAATATACTAACCATCATTTTTTAAAAACTTATAAATTTAGTAACAAATTATACTTATTAACTTTGACAATGACTATTGGCAATCCTTTCTCTGTTCTAAATATAGCCCATTTATATATAAGAAATGAATACAAACTTTTTAATATACCCACTTAGTATAAGTTTTATCATTCTTTATTGATTAAATTATTTAAAATAAAATAATAGAAATAAAGTAGTTAAAAATATTAATAAACAAATCAAAAGAGAAATATTATAAGAAAGGAAAAACAACTTCAAATAGAGACGAAGGAAGAACAGAGAGAGGGAGATGAGGAAGAAGAAGCGGGTTTTATTCTAAAAAAATTTCGCACGTTTATAACTGACCATTTGAATCTACAAACTCAAATACTAAGACTTTGACATGAATGCAATGATCGAGCAAATTAAATATTGTTTGACCACAACGATCGAACATAGTGAACTTTGTCCGAATTTTGTGGTTGAACATGGTTTATTGTCTTCGACCCTATGTGGTTCAATCATCAAAGTTGAGCATGGTGTATAAAAATATATATAATTATTTTTAAATATAAGTGAACTACAATGATAAACGAGATAGGCCTGCCTTAAGAAATAAATGGTTTGCATATAATCACCGCCTTTAACTGTTCAATAGTATTCAAATCGTGCATCGTATGAGTACTATACTAGTATATATAAATAGGAGAATATGCTGAGCTTCTCATATATTATTCACCAAATCTACACACACTCTCACACGCACATATGTATGTAGCACAAACTCAATGTCCACAAGCCAAAATACCTATTTAATATATAGCAACATACATTTGAAAAATAAATTGCAAGACCAAATAATGATTAAAGATCAAGGGTGTTACATGATAAGTACAAATGGGTATAATGAGAATAATAATAATTATATACTTAAATAATAATAATAATAATGACTTTTGGGTTACGTGTAATTTAAAATAGAATATACATACAATATAGTAATTATATGTACTTCTAAAATATATATTTTTCCAACATATACAAACAAAAATGCACAAGTACAACACGTCTACACTACAAGAAATCTGTTAAACAACAACAATAAAAATCGTTGTTGTTAATGAAAAATCATTGTTGTTGCATATAGCGTTGTGGTAGACCAACGCTTTTTCACTGTTGTTGTACATTTAACCACAACGCTTTTACAACGCATATAAATCATTGTGTTTTATATTTACGCAACAACCATTACAACGCATCGGAACCGTTGTCTTCTTTATCTACAACAACAGTTAACAACATATATTAACTGTTGTCGTTTTAATATTTCAACAACGGTAACAACATTTTTTTTACTGTTGTCTTTGTAATATCTATAACAACATTTTTTTGGAACTTGTTATTATCCATTATTTACCCTATTTTAATTTTTTTAATATTTTTCAAATAATTAATATTTCTAGAAGAAAATACATCACATAAAATAACAAAAAGCAGAATAAAACAGAGATTATCTCGATAATTAAATCATAAAATTTAGATATATCTAATACATTGTTTTAGCAAAAATATCTACTAATATGCTTCCAACATTAATATAAAAATAAATTAACTACGCGACGGTATCTTCTTGAACTTCGACGCGCTTCACATCATATAATAATTTCATTCCTCCATTTTCCAACAGTTCGACGATCATAAGTACCTTGCAACATGTGAAAAAAAATATCAACAATAAAAGAAAATTGCAGAAAATAAATAAAATGTAATTAATTATGATAAATTTACCAACATTGCACCTAATAATGAAATTATTACAAATTGACTGGTTAGTGAAGACCGTGGATGGGGATTTGCCAAAGAAAATCTTAATTAATAGTTCAAAAGTTCTTATATCATCTAATTATATAATTTATTTCAAGCTTAACTCGGTTGCCTATGAGATTGACATAAATTGATCTACGTACCAAAACACGAATAGACAACCTATGATGGCAAACCATGAATGAGACTATCTAGCGGATTGCGAAATCCTTAATCAAATCTCTTTCGCTATGTTTCCACCACTTACTCCCTATAACCAATATCAAATTTACTTATTAGTCTATATAAATTGATAAAACAAAAGGGAGGAACAAGGGCAATTAATTAAAATAGAAAAAAACAAAATAAAAAAAATAAGTAAAAGTTATGCATATAAATTTAAAATATTCATGACTGAAAATGAAATTACTTACATATGTATATCATGAACTCAAGACACTAAAGCTTCTAATCTATTCATCCCTTCATTATAGGCTTCCTCAACAGAAGAATACTTATCCAACTTGACCCAGTATAAAATATTCGTTGTCTGATAGAAAAGAAAAAGACAACATATCAACAAAATACTTAATAAACAGGATAACAAGAACAACTAGCCTTGAAAACAAATTTATTTAAAACGAACTGCCTGATGAAAACATTCACATAAACTTATTGCAAATAATTTGAAAGTTTATAATTCAGTAAGTGCAATACTGAATGATATGTTTACTAAGGTAAAAGTTACTACGAGAGTACATGATATCCAAAAATATAGGTTACGCTTCTCATTAGGTGTAATTTCCATTATAGTAGGGCAAAAAGTTAAGCTAGAAATTATATCATATACAGGCAATAATATGAGAAAACAGGCTAGTGCAAACTTTTCCGGATACGCACGACCATAAATCATCAAAAGCCATAACTTATTCTCGGAAATTGCATCCTGGAGAATGATTACCATGGCAGCAAAATATAGCCGAGCTCGGAATGAAAGTGCTCATTACATTAGTGCATGATGGCATTTGGATATTACCGGCTTTGTTCTCAAGAAATTGATAACTTCCTTAGTTCCTGCATCACCAATACCAAATCTTGCTTGTCCAAGTCCACTTAGATCCATATCTCCTATAATTGCATCGAGTTCCCCAACAATCTGATGGAAAAAAATGCATAGAATCAGGGATTCTTAAAAACTATATGTTTTGTTCTCAAGAAATTGATAACTTCCTAATTTATGCATCACCAAATACCAGATCATCTTGTCCAAGTTCTCTTAGATCCATATCTTTGATAATTGTATCGACTTCTCCAGCAATCTGATGGAAAAAAGCATATAATCAGGGATTCTTAAGAGCTATATGTTTTTTTTCTTTTTTTTTTCTTCATTTTCTAATCATATTATCTATGTCATAGATTCTGTCCACACAATATTATTGTACAGACATATATTAGAGAAAATATCATCTATATATGAAAGCAGGGAAAAAAAGAAGGAAAAACATTAAACTCTTTCCAAATGTTAAAGAAGAAATAAAACAATAATTATGTGAACAACAAAAAAGTTTCAACAAGCAACTAACTTTTCCATTCACCATGTTTTATTGCAATTAATTATAGGGCTGCCTTGTGGGTATCTAATCATAAAAGATATAAAAACCATCATGTCTCAGATTAGATATCCTTCTCATCAATGTGACATTATCTTATCCACGTTGCTTTCACGTATATACACCAGCGTCTAAGCATTTGAATGCTTTGTCAACTTGAAGGGAGTATTATTAATTCCTGGATTTCTTTGGCTTACATGTTGAGAAAACATAAAACTCTGTTAAGGACTTCCAACTATCTCATCAAATCTTTGGCCTGTGGATTTAATAATAAATTAGCTACTTATAACAAAATTACATTGTTTATTAAATTCGATCCTCTAAGAATTTCAACCATAGGAACTTGTTACTTTTCCTTAGGTTTGGCTCATATTTCTCTACTTATGTTTTTACAGTATAAAAAATACTGGTGATTGTTTCTTTATAAGATTTAATTTCATTTATCTTAATGTGTCCTTATACCATAGCCCATTGTTAATTGGTTATTTATTGTCAAAGGTCAGTTGTTGAATTTCATAAGCACATATCTGCTGAATTTTGTAGCCCCTCTCTCTCTCTCTCTCTCTCTCTCTCTCTCTCTCTCTCTGTGATTGAATCTTTATAACCATGGATAATTTACACTTTTACCAGCTTTAGTAATTCCCTAGTACTACATTAACTAAAATTCAAAACAAGATCAAGAATGTAAAACACAATTCTCACTTCCCTAACAAATCAAATCATACACTATATTGTTATAAATGCAGTGTCTACAGTCCACTGGATATACCATTAAAAATATGTATCAAAATTCTTAACAAGATTCATCACCACAAAAAAAAACCAAAAAAAAAAAAAAAAAAAAAAAAAGCAGAAACTGTGAAGGAGAAGGACCGTGAAATAAACAAAAAGGAATATATAATAAAACTAATACGTAATTGAGCTTCCACCAAATTTTTAATCTACAATGACCTTAAAGCATAGAATACTTTAACGCCATCCACTTACAATTACCAACATAATATTTTTATAGAGAAAACCTTGTTGAATATAGAAACACTAAATTCCCACACAAATATTAGATCTGGATCTTGCATAAAAATAATTTTCATACTTGCAGTGCAACAACAACTATATACTCCAAGTTGCAAGAGTTTATAATTGCAGAAAGAACATCTTCATGAGATGCATAATTGACATCATGAAGATTAATCAAGCATGAAGTTGTGGTAAAAAAAGGTACCAAATATGAATCAACATTCACAAAATCAACATACCTTACTCGGCAAAAATATTATCCACCACCACTATAATCACAGATCAGTAAGAAATTTTGGGAATACTACTTCTAGTATCTACACAACTGTGAGTATCACCTATGAACAAGCCTATTTTTACATCATTCAAGTGGCTTGTATCTTGTAAGGACAAATTGAATTTTTTTCCAGCTGCCAACAAATCAAAACATATTTACCAATTAGAAATTCAGTTATTGAAAAGGGTAAATTTGAGGGAACAAGGACAGATAAAGACAGAGTAAACCTTTTATAATAAAAGCCAAGATTCTAAAAGCCTCAATTTAGCATCATATTCCAAATACTGAACGTCTGAGTTTCTTCCTCCAAAATTGAAAAGGTTTATTCGTTGTTATTCCTATGAGTGGCATTTCTTCACTAGAGCATGAAATCAAATCTCCTGCTACTTCAATAGTAGCTAACCATTCATAAAAAAACTAGGATAAGTTTTTGGGGAAGAATAATCGAGCAATTTTTCTCATTATGACCATTGTGATGCTTGTTCCTGCCAAGTAAGGAAAACAGCTCAAATTTTTGGATTCGGGGGAATTCTACAAAACTAAGCAAGTAGGAAAAATATGCCATAATAATGCTTACTTTGGAGCTGATGCAGCTTCAACCTTGGCATTGTCTAGCTTGGGGTGAAGACAACTGGGAGAACTATTAGTTTTTTCATCAACTTCATCCTAATGATTACAGAAAATATTTACTTTTTTTTTAATATAAATCCTTGCTAGGGCGAGACTAATGAGGAATGATTTGGATTACACGAGCTCAACCAATTGAACTATACACAAAATACAAATGAGAACTTTTACTAGATTAATCTCAACTAGTATTTTTCTTGTTAAAACCCCCCACTACAGCAGGAAATCCAATTTTGTTCTACTAACCTTTAAATCTCAATTTTTCATAAATTTCATAATTCCAGTTTCAGAGGGAATGTGGATCACCATACAGACCATACACTCTATTAAAAAAAAAAAATTGAAGACATCTTTCTCCAACACATCACTTTTACATTTCTTTAAATGCTTTTTATCAGGTGAATGTAAGTGGAACATTTTATAAGCCATAAATTCTCATTTTTAAAACATGTACCTTTTCATTACAATGCAACGACCAAAACCATGACCCAAGGATGATTATTCATTATATAGCATCCTTTATATCATGTCCATTATAACTCATTACCGCGACAGTTACATTCTGTCCAGCTCCAAGTTTATCATATTTGATCTGAAAAAGAACATTATTAAGTTGTGTTGCTTATAGTTTCATATACAAGTTTCGGTAGGATAGACTAACCAGCTCAATTGTTCTTGTAGTTAGTAATTGTCGATGTGGATAAAGTAAGAGGTAGGTCAAAGTATCCATCCTACATAACTGGAATGATAGAAACTGTTTTGTAAGACATTGAAAAAGGAAAACAATCTGCAACTACAAGAGCGCATAGAAATAGATTTGGATAATAAAGTTAACTTCTAGCAGAGAGATGGAGATGCAATTGATATACCCTCTAAATATTACTGAAGTTATCTATCACGTACTCATTTAAAACTTAAAACTTAACTCGTTAGGCAAGATGTTCATCATTTAGAACTTGTTATCATATAAATTGCAAAATATCTAGATACCCGACTTGGAAGTTCCTTGAGAATCTCTTGGACCTCTCCACCAGCTCCTGTTTGGGTTTCAAAAAGGTAATTCCACTTGCATCTAACTCATCTATAAAGATAATTGTATAGGCAATTATAGACAAAATGATGAGAAATGATTTATCCAGGACATCTATCTGCCACAACCATGGCTTTATTTTCTCATTTCCTCTTATTGTTGTATTTACTCTATTTTTATATTAAAAAAATTGATGGAAAAAATATAAAATTTCTATTAAAATCCAAAACACTAAGTCACAAAAAATAAAGGGCACAAATTACAAAAGCAACATGATACGAGAGAGAGAGAAAAAAAAAACCTTTCTGGTGTTATAATAGCAAGCGCTTGCCCATCTTCAAGCTGCTTCCCGATTAAATCAGCTGTTGATCCGGGGGAATGCCTAAATGAGAAAGACAAAAGAAATAGAAAGCATAAATATTTAGCTTAAACTGATTAAATTACATAGGGGAGAGATAGGGCCGAATTTAACACTTCACCAAAAAAATTGTGGTGTCAACCATATACACTAAACAGAGACTCAAAAGTCCAATCCATTGATTCAAAAAGAACAATTTCGAGATTGGTTGAATAGGAAACTAAAGCCCTAGGAATTACATCACTTCAAATTCTCATTAGGAAAAGGAAATTTAAATTGAAATTGAGCATACCAACTGAACATGTAGTGGGATTAAATTTCTTGAAAACAAGATAGGTACGGAGAGTTGAATATAAACGATATGTACTGTACATTCACTAATTAGAATCGAAGGTTCACTAATTAGAACTTTAGGTTCACGAATCTCACAAAGAAAAAAACTAATTTAGAAATAAGAAACATATCACAGTATAATTTTTACCCTAGTAATCGATTGAACCGATGCAGGCGGAACACAACAGCAATGTTGCTGAGTTTGTTGTCATTGATGGCCATAGTGTCGAGCAACTCACAAGCAGCAACAAACAATGGCGGTGAAGGCCACAGAAGCAGCGTAGTAACAAAGTGCATCCACGAGTGTCGCATTCAAAGTGATGCCCTTCAATATTTCTTCTTAGATGAGGGACGACAATTACTAGCGAAGGAGATGGAGACGGCGGGGGGTGAAGATGATAACGGCGAGGATCGACGATTTGGTGGAGGAGTCAGACTTGTTCGCTGTTTATGGTGTGAGAGGGTGTTCGATATGTTTTTGTCAAGTAAGATGGATAAAAATGTGGTTAGGTCAGGGGGAAAAATAAGTAACAATCTTAATTAGATAGCGATCTAAAATTAAAAAATGAGGTGCTGAATGACAACGCCAAAATACAATGGTAGAGTAAAACCGTTGTCGTTCAGCGCCCTTATACACTAAACAACAACAGAATTATGTACTACAACCGTGTTTTGCTAATAGACAACCATTTTTATCTAATGTTGTTGTCTTATAGCCATTGTTGTTATGCATTTTTTTGGTAGTGCAATTCACAAATGAATACCATCGCAAATGAATACTAGCATCACTGAATATTTGTAAGAAACATGTACTTTATTCATTAAACTATCTAAAACAAAAGATTCATATTTATACTAGTAGAATAACTTCCTAATAAAAATTGAAACACATAACCTCATCTCGATCATTACTAAATATCCTTGCAAAAATTGGAAAACTTAAGGATCCAATGTGAAAAAATTGGTCCCTTAAAATGCTATATTGAGTTTCTCATTTATTTTGCTTAATTTAGATTTATGAATGTAATTGATTAAATTTGCAGTTATTTTGCCATTTTTTCTCGTTGGCTTTTTTTATCTCCTGATTTTTCAGTAATAATTTACTATGTGGTAGATAATTATAACTCATGTTAATATTTTGCGAACCCAACTTAAACATTAGCTAGTTTTTGGCATCTTGTTGTATCCAATGATGGATCCACCATGGGATCAGGGGCACTGGGCCTCCCTGGAATTCTGAAAATTTTCAAGGGTATATAAGTAATTTCGCAATTAGATATAAAAAAAAATGAATTATACACTGTCCTAACTCCTACGGACGGTAGATGGAGAATAGCATAAATCTTCTCTCTATTACAATCAACTAGACTTTAGAAAAGAAAAATTTAAAAATTGCTCAACATCTTCAAAATTCCATTACAAGGTCTTTGATAGCCCCATTATTCTAAAATGTTGAGGTAAAGAACTAACCTATTTTATATTTCTATCAACTCCTTTTTTCTCTTCTTTTATTTTCTGCAATTGTATTTGCGTTTAAAGAAAGTGGTTGAAGTAAAGGGTTTGAAATTACAGATCTGGCATAGAAGGGGTAGTGTTTTGAAGAAAGGGGCTTTTTTAGTTTCGCATAATGAAGGATGACATGAAAATGGTTGGACTTGGAGGTAGCTTATTAATGACGGCTTTTGTCACTGTGGATAACGAATTTTTCTAGGGAGGGAAGGTAACATATTACTCTGGTGAAAGAAATAGGAAGCAAGCAAGTGGGGAAATGAAAATATAATTAATTGTGGGAGAATGGGAATTGAAAAACATAGGCAATCAGATCAGATAAACAATAATGGCAAGTGGGGACATGGAAAATGTTTATGGGAATTGAAAATTTGACTTTTCTCCACAATGAATACGGTAGTGGATGAATTTTTTGTACATTTTTTTTTACAAACCTGAATAAGGTAATGGATGGAAGTTTTAGTTTGATTTTCACATATTCATTTGTAGCCTATTAATTGCGGCTAATTAATTATTGGCAATGAGATCATACAACTAATTAATGGGTACTCTTGGATGAATAAGTAGGCTAATTAATTAGTTTAGCCTCCATTAATATGGTAATGGCAAATATAGGCTAATTAATTAGTTCAGCCTCCTTTAGTAAATAACTATACTGCCACGGTGCCTCCATCAATTCGTCTACCTCCATTAATTAGTGGTTTAATTAATTAATTAGTTCACTTTATCTTATTAATTAGTTTATGTTTGATGTTTTTTAGATAATGGAGAAATATTATCCAAGAGTACCACCTCTTGTTGCGACACAATCTTCATCAGTTGATGCGTCTATTGTTGATGTGCAACTTCAAGAATCATCAAGCCAAAATAATATTGAAGTTGATTTCAAAAATCTTCCAAGCGATCCAGGATTTCGGCCTAACATAATAAGCTATCCACCTAACTTAACCGAACAGGTGCGTAGAGTTTATTTATTAAAAGGCCCATGTCAACCACGTCGTCATGATTTTCCTCAAACTATAGATGGGAATAAAAAACGTAAATTTGTGGCATCTTGGTTTGATGAGTTCAAAGATTGGTTGGAATATAACATTGCAAAAGATGTTGTATTTTGTTTATATTGTTATCTTTTCTCAATGGGGCATAGTGATAAGGGGCATGATGTTTTCGTCTCCGAAGGATTCAATGCCTGGCGTAAGAAAGAAAGATTGAGAGATCATGTCGGAGATCGTACGAGTAAACATAACAGATGTCGACTGGCTTGTCAAGATTTGATGCATCAAGCTCAACATATTGAAGTATCTTTTTCTAAAATATCAAAACGATCAAAATTGATGATCGTTTCCGATTAAATGCATTAGTTATTTGCCTTCGATATCTCGTTATGCAAGGACTAGCATTTCGAGGAAATGATGAGTTTAAAGAATTGTTAAATCAAGGAAATTTCATTGAACTTCTGAAAGTTTTGGCCTCATGCAATAAGGAAATCGATCGTGTCGCTTTGAGAAATGCCTCAGAAAATCTCAAACTTATATCCCTAAAGATTCAAAATGATATTATAAATGCATCTGTAGTTAAGACGACCAACGTTATTATTAAGGATATTGGGAATAACTTTTTCTCTAGTTTAGTCGATGAGTATCGAGATGTATCGGTTAAAGAGCAGATGGGGGTTGTTTTACGCTATATAAATGAGAAGAAATGTGTCATTGAGTGTTTTCTTGGTCTCATACATGTTACTGATACAACTGCAGCATCACTTGAGAAGGGCATTGAGTCTTTGTTCTCTATTTATGACTTGAGCATTTCTAGTTTAAGAGGTCAAGGTTATGGTGGGGCGAGTAATATGAGTGGTAAATTTAATGGCCTAAAAAATTTAATACAAAGAAAGAATTCAGCTGCTTATTATGTCCATTGTTTTGCTCATTAACTTCAGCTCACACTTGTTGCTATTGCTAAAAAGCATATAATCGTTGGTTCTTTTTTTAATACTGTTACACGTGTATGGAATATTGTTGGAGGTTCTTGTAAGCATAGAGATATGCTTCGCGATATAAAAATGCAGAAGGCACTCGAAGGGATTGCATTTGGCGAAATCAAGACTGTAAAAGAATTGAATCAAGAAATGGCATTGAAGCGACCTGCAGACACTCGTTGGAGTTCTCATTATGGTACTCTTCTTAACTTGATGCATTTATTTTCTTTTGTTGTTAAAGTTCTCGAGTATATTAGGGAAAATGGTAATGATGATCTACAAAGGCTGAGGCAATTGATTTGCACAATATAGTGAACAAGTTTGAGTTTTTTTTTTTTTTTTTTTTTTTTTTTTTTTTTTTTTTTTTTGGCTACATCTTATGAGGAAAATTTTGGGAATCACACATGATTTGTCACAAGTTCTACAAAGAAAGGATCAAGTTATTGTCAATGAAATGAATCTTGTGAAAGTTTCAAAAGCTCGTTTGCAAGCGGTGAGAGCTGATGGTTGGGATACTTTGTTAACTGAAGTTTCTAGTTTTTGTGGCAAGAATGAGATAGCAATGCTAAATGTGGATGAAGTGTATATAGCTCGAGGAAGATCAAGGCGCAGAGTTGAAGATGTTAATAATCCTCACTATTATCGAGTTAAGCTATTTTGCTATAGTATTGACGTGCAAGCTACAGAGCTAGATAATCGTTTTGATGAATTGAACACGGAACTACTTTTGTGTATGGCATGTCTTGATCCTCGGGATTCATTTTCGACATTTGATAAAACCAAGATACTTCGTCTTGCAGAATTTTATCCATTTGAATTTTCTGAAGTTGCTCTGTTAGACCTACAAAATTAGCTTGAGAACTTCATTTATGATGTGCATTTGGATGGGAACTTCTCTAAAGTAGCAGGAATATGAAGTCTTGCACAAAAGATGGTTGCTACAAGAAAACATATTATTTTCCCATTAGTGTATTTGTTGGTTAAGTTATCATTGACTTTACCAGTTGCCACTGCCTCTGTGGAAATAGCTTTTTCGGCTATGAAAGTCATCAAGAGTTTGCTATGCAATCGAATGAGAGATGGACTTTTGAATGATGGTTTAGTAACATATATTGAAAATGATGTGTTTCAAAATGTTACTAATGCAGCTATCATGCAGCGGTATCAAAACATGAAGAACCGAAAATAAATGTTGTAATTTTTTTTTATATTATTGTAAATATTCTTGTTTATTTTTAAATTTGGAATATATTTTATTTTTATAATATTGTTAGTTGGGCCCCCCAGGTGAAACTTCTGGCTCCGTCACTGGCTGTATCATGTTGTATTTCTCGCAATACAAACCTATTACCCCCTCTATCTTAAAAACATAGTCTCGATCATTTTTGGAATTTTAAAAAAAGATTGTCTCCTTTTCATTTATAACTACTTATTTTTCATCTTATTATACCTCTACTTGATGATTCATTAAAATCATTATTTATATATTACCCTTTATTTATCATATTAGATAAGAGTAGGCATGTCAAAATTAATCCGATTCGCTCCGATCCGCTCCGCTCCGACCTGAAGTCTTTGGGGCAGGGCAAAATCCGACCCGATGGAGAACAGGTTGGGCACGCCCTGCCCCGCCTTGCGGGTCGGGTCATGTCCTCCACCCCGCCCCGCCCCACCCCCTATATATATAATTTTTTTAAAATATATATTATTTAATATTATATAGATAGATATATATATACACACACACAAAAATATAAAATATATATATATATGTATTTATAATATAAAATTTTATATATAATATGCTATATCTATGTCATCCTAATATATTAAATTGTGACTAGTGTAAATTTAAATAATTAAATTCTACTTTTTAAATAATTAAATTAAAAAAAATATTAAAAGAAAGATAATGTAAACCTAAAAATTAAAACGCTATTGACTTGAACAAACAAAAAATAAGTTTTTAAACCAAAAAAAATATTGTTTAAAAAAAAAAAAAAAAAAGATGAAGGCGGGGCGGGGCAGATCACGGCCACGGGGCGCGGGGCGGGGCAAGGCAGGGTGGGTGTGGGGCGGGTTAGAAAATCCAAAAACCCGCCCCGCTCCGCCCCGTTGACGTGCCTAGATAAGTGCAGTAATTCACGCATATAATACATAAATTTATTAATTAATATGTACCAAACTTTTCAAGAAAAAAATAATATGCGCAAAATTTGAACGGGTAACATTTTTCTATTGAGTTGGCTCTAGCCTCCAAGAAAGCACACCGGGTGTTGATTTTTGTCAATGAATGTAAACTTTAATACAAACCATCAAGTGTCATTTATGCTTTTAGTCTGATTTTTTCCATCATATTTGACTAAAAATATTATAATCATAATAATCAACTTTAACTTTTTGCAACTAAAACCACTTTTGAAAAAAGAAAAAGGTTTTATAGTGACTGTAGTTTATATGAGAGGTAAGAGTCGTAAATTATTGGTTAGGGAGATTAATAAGATAAATGCGATATTGATTAGTCATTATTAGTTAGAACAAGAGATAAGAAACTTGATTGATCACTCGCATTAATTCTTTTATACCTTGGCATATTCCAAAAAATGTAATTTACATATGATGGTCCAATTGTTATAGGTGTCAGGAATAGTCTTTTCATGCCTGATGTCATGCTGACCATAATATTCTTGAAATACATGAGACATGTACTCTCCACCATTATCTGTATGAAGACACTTTAAGTATCTACCCGTCTCTCTCTCTCTCTCTCTCTACCCCAAAACATGAACATTCTTGAAAATTTGAAGTGTCTGGTATTTTGTTCTCATGAAATACACCCACAAATTTTGTGAAGCATCATCAATAAATATAAAACATATACTAAAGTTCCATGAGTGCACACATGAGGGTAAATCAAATCCAACTTATTTTATTTTCTTTTAGACGTAGAACTAAAAGAAACTCTACGTTGTTTACCAAATAATCAAAAATAGCAAGGACTCATAAGTTACCTTTTAGAAAGGTGATGAGGGATTTCTTTGCCAAAATATGCAGTCCTTTCTCACTCATGTGACCTAACCACCTATGCACAAATCTTGTGTGCCTTCATAATCTACCACATTAATGTATGCCAGTCAAAATCCCTTGAGTTATGTAAAATGAACCTGCAAGCTTACCTTTAGTAACAATTCTTGATTTTGTGGTGAGCTTCCATTTTCCGTCACTCATGTGGTTATAATAACCAGCTTGGTCCAACAAACAACAAAAAATAAAATTCAAATGCAAATCGGGTATGTGTCGGGCATCCTTCAAAACTAGCTCATACCTGGCATTAGTGCATACACATATATCTTCAATTTGAGCAATAACAAATAAACTCTTGTTACCCATCTTTATTGTGCCAAAATCTCTCATTTTGTACACAGTGAAAAATTCCCTGGAAGAAGTCCCGTGACGTGATGTACTAGAATCGACCACCCACTCTATATTTCAAATTCACAAGCTTTCCAATTATAAAAGCTTTACTCTAAGCAATCTTTCTTTCCCACAGTGCTTTTGTCTTAGTTTCTTGAGCCACGTGAAGAAACATACTAATATCTATAAACTGCCTGATTAATCCAACCACATTCTGGTGTATCTTCTTCTATTTTCTTCATTTTTCGTTTGGCCTCTTATCTCCTAATTCAACGCGATCAAATAAATCCATGCAATAAGCCTATCCCGAGATTCCAGATAGAATAATTCGATGATGTCAATTTAATCATCTCGCCAGTCATTGAATCTTCCATATTAATTCACACAATCCTAGTCAATCAAATCAACCCAAGCTCCTAATACCACTTGTAGGGAATGCAAACAATTAATCTTGTATGAATTAATATATCAAGCCAAATTAACAAGCACATATAATAATCACAAGCGGAAACAAAATAAATCAACATACCAAGATTTACTTGGAAAACCCTCCAGAGTTGAAGGAAAAACCACGGGGCAACCACAAAGCAATTCGGCTATATAAAATAGTAATTACAATATTTATCGAGTTTTGTCCTAACCTAATAAATATTAATTGGGAAATCACCAAACCCTCTAGCAAAATAATAGATCACCTAAATATTGTAGACACCACAATATATGAACTCACTAAAGAAAACCTAAAAATCAATGCTATGATTGTCTTGCACATGACGAGTCGCTGGCAACGCCGCCGATCAACCAGACTCTTGGTTTCTATTTTTTTTCTCTTGGCCTTATTCTTGATAAGCTTAATCACGTCCTTAAGGACAACAACCTCCTCTCCCTTTCATAATATTAGCATAGCAATGAACTTGTCCTAGTTAGACAAGGAATCAATTTTCTTCTCCTAGCG
Source organism: Ajuga chamaepitys (assembly GCA_958295605.1). Lineage (NCBI taxonomy): Eukaryota > Viridiplantae > Streptophyta > Magnoliopsida > Lamiales > Lamiaceae > Ajuga > Ajuga chamaepitys. The sequence continues at coordinate 17,465,470 of OY282501.1, forward strand.
AATGCTCGCAGCCACTTTAATTTCAAATTTCTCTTTCTTTTCTTTCAAGTGGGTTAGGTCCACTTGGGATTGACTAGCCCAATAGTTATCAATTAATTCTTATTGAGAAAGTTAGCATTTTAAATATTCTATTAGAAACGATCTATGTAGTGCAATCCATCTAAAACAATAAATTTCACGTTTATTCATTTAAAACACAAAAATCCCGTACAAATTGAAGATATAAAAAAATTGTAACAAATATATACTACAATCTCTAGTAATTCTCTAATTCTTCCTTCAATTGTATTATGTCTTCAAGCTCGGAGTTGACTTTGATCTTCTCGGTTCTAGATATTGACTTAGTAACACTAATCCACATGCTTGTAAGCCTAATCTTGGATTAAACATTGTTTCTTGCTAGATTTCTTGAAGAATGCTGAAGAACACCGAAGATTTTAGGGTTATACTGTAAAGGATGCTTTTAAATGGTGCTTTGTATATAAACTTTTTTTTTGCACTTTATTGAATGAGAATAAATTATCGTTGTTTGCTTTAAATATTATGAATGTTATATGTATTTATTGCATATTGTTTAAATACTTTATATTCTAGACAATGTGGTGTGTAGTAAATCACAAAAGATCACATTGTTGATTCCTTGTAATAAGTATAAATATTCACAACTTAGATAGAATTGAACAATTCATTGGTAGAAGTTGATGTGTAAGGCTCGGATTGATTTGTCTTGACCAAGAGGTTACACTAGTGCATTTGTTGCACTGAATTGGACCAACAACGATATAGTTTTTCTAGACTGACTTGATAGAAAAACTAGATCTCAGTGGTTATTGATTTCTTAATTTATGTCACTTAATTGAGATTGTATATAATTAATTAATGTTGTTTGATTTATTTTGGGTAAAGAGTCAATGGGACTCAATGCGCTATACTTTGGCCAATATTATTAATTATATGACAGGTTGCTAAATTAATACAGAAATTTGTGTCTTGGTGACACAAGTTGATTATGTTCCTTGATGGGCTCATAATGTTTATCATATCAAACCTGTACAGTGGATTAATTTCCGATATGATAATAATATTGAGTTGTTTGTTCTCAAGGAAAAAAATATATTAATTGGTTAAAGTATTCAGTAGCTTAAATTAATTAATGAACATTTAATCTTAAACACGGAAAATAAAAATCGGGAGCGATATTTTGTAGTATGGATTAGGATGGGTGTTGTGGAAACAATGAATCACATAAAATGATGATTCCAAGAAATGAAAAACAGAAAATGTAAAATGAACACAATGCGATTTACGTGGTTCGACTGGAAAGTCTACATCCACGGAGCAGAGAGGAATATCATTATCACCATGATCAAAACAGTACAAAGTTTACAAGATCATCACTCAAAGAAAAACAAGATTGAGCCAATAACCAAAGCACAAGAACAAGCTCAACCTCAAAGCTTTTCCCTCTCGTGTTTCTCTCACTACAATCCTCCATCTTCTCTCTCCAGATAGACCAAGAACTCTCTGGAATAATCTCTCTCAATCGCCTCTGAAAACCGGGAAAACAAACCCCTATAACCAGTCCAAAATAGTTCCAGAAAAACGTAACTGAATAACTGTAAAAATGGATGCAAAACTGAAAGACAACGGTTTTAGCCAAAACCGTTGTAAAATCCTGTCATAACCGTTTTTAACAGATTTTTCCACTTTTCTGTTTTGAGCTTAAAAACTGATTCTGTACTCCGATTCTTCATGCGATTAAGCTTTTCTGAATGTGTTCGAGTCATTATTCATTACAAATCTCCACCTGACTCAACACATGAAGATACCATACTCTTTTCAACCAAACTTTCAAATGAAAATCCTTCCCACTCTTATTCATGTCCAAATTCTGGACATGTCTCAATCCTTGTCAAAACATCAGCTACACTGTACTACTTAGATTAAATCCAAGCAGTATCTGAACTTCTTCGAGGGTAATGCTTTTGTGAGCATATCTGCAGCATTCGCTTTTGTGCAAACTTTATGAACTTCCACATCTCCTTTTTCAATTACATCTCTCACATAATGCAGCTTCACATCTATGTGTTTAGACTTGTCATGAAAAACTTGATGCTTGACTAAGTGCAATGCACCTTGAGAATCACACAACACCTTAACTGACTTCTGCTTAATTCCAAATTCAGACAGAATACCCCTCAACCAGATTGCTTCTTTCACTGCCTCTGTCATTGCCATAAACTCAGCTTCTGTTGTTGACAATGCTACTACGGGTTGTAACATTGACCTCCAGCTAACTGCAGCACCAAACAAAGTAAAAAAATATCCTGATTGTGATCTCCTGTTATCCAAATTTGCTGCATAATCAAAATCCACATAACCCTTCAAAGCTTCTGATGAATCATCACATCTCTTGAACATTATTCCATAATCTGCTGCTCCTCTTAAGTACCTCATTATCCACTTTAGAGCCTCCCAGTGTTGCCTTCCTGGATTTGACATATACCTGCTGACAACACTCACAGCATGTGATATGTCTGGCCTTGTGCACACCATCACATACATAATACTTCCAACAGCATTAGAATATGGAATGTTGTTCATCTCATGAATCTCTTGCTCATTCCTTGGCTTCTGTTGTTCAGATAGTTTAAAATGTTGAGCCAAGGGAGTTGACACCTGTCTTGATTCATCCATGTTAAATTTCTTCAACACTTTGCATATATAGCTTCTCTGCTATAACCACACTAACCCTTTTTCCTGATTTCCACTACTACAAAAACTGTTAATCACAACGCCCAAACGACAACGGTTGTACGCATAAACCGTTGTCTTTTAGCACTTAGCCGTTGTCGTTATCTAAACCGTAGTGAAAATAAAAAAAATTACGCTAAAACACAACGGTTTTGAGTAACCGTTGTATAACCGTAGTCGAATGTTTAATTTTCGCTAAAAGCCTACGGTCAGTATTTTCGTTGTTAAAAGACTGTTGTCAATGTAATTTTAATTAGATTACATAAAAGAGTGATTTTTTTTGTGTGATCAACGATAACCGTTGTTACTTAAGCGTTGTCATTGCTTAAAGTTTAATTTTCTTAATTTTTTAAAATACTTATTTACAAGATTAAAATACTTTTTAATGTTGTACAATTAAAAAATATTTATTATATTTTTTTAAATTGTAGTTTCCTTGATGTCTACTATTGGCCTATCTAGTACTTTGAATTTAGTTGTACAATTTTTTTCTGTGTATACAATGTTAATAGATTATCGTTTTATATGCATTACTAGCTATATATTTAATTTGTGTCACTACAACAAAAGAAGTATATTGGGACACTTAAATTTAAAGCACTTATTTTAAGTGTCTCAAAAATTAAATTTCGGGACATCTTGATAAGGTTCTTTTTTTAAATAGGAATTACAGTCATTATAAACATAAACATAATATTAATTACAAATGCTTCTCTCATTTTTCTCTCTGTAAACTCGTTCACTCCCATTTGCTTTTGTATTTTGAGAAACATATTAACTTTTTCTTTCTCTCTCCCATTTGCTCTCTGCCACTGATCATCCGCCGTCACCATCCCCGATCAATGCCAACACTATCCTTCACCACCACCCCGAAACTCTCATCTCTCTCTCTCTCTACCCCCATATATCTTGATATAATTTAACATTGAGAGTTATTAGATACCAATCGTCCACCACAACCATCTCTAACAGATGCCACCAACGCCTCGACCTTAGCCACCACTGCCTCGGCTCGTGACACTACCCATTGTCCAACTCTATTAGTCACTAATTGAGGTAAATGCCCTAATTTCACTACTAGAAAATCGGGTTATTGAAGGGTAGGGAGGAGGATCTTCATATAGAGACAGAAATTAGGGCACTGAGCTTGAGCATGACAATTATCCAGTTTGAAATTCTCGAAACCCTATTTCATATTTTTATTGCTTTAATTGATGCAAAATTTTCGATTTGCTTATTGGAATCATATATAACTTGAAGAAACCGTAGCTTGAAGAGGCGTTGGAGTGTCTGCTTCAGAAGGTAGATTTCCTTGACGAGTTACACAAAGAAGCTGATTATCTTCTCTTGTATGTTTTACTGTTATGCGGCGATGAAAATAGCTTTCCTGTTAGGTTTCTTATTTTAAAAATTCAATAACGATTTTCTTTATATTTACTTATATTGGTGGATTGGAGTGGGATCCACACCAAATTGGCCGATAAATTGGCAGATTAAGGTTGAGGAAAAATGTGCGGGGTTCACTGCACAATGCAACTATTGTGTTTGTATTTCTTCCACCAATCTAAGAAACCTGTAGAAGTAGAAGTAAGGGGGAGGGGGGAAGAGGGGTAATCATGCCTTCCTTCGTTATTCTTTGCTTCCATGTATCAATTTCAAAAGTAGGAAGGAATTATAGGAAAAGGAAATAAATGGAAAATAAGTAACGAAATAAAAATCAAGAACCCCAGGATATAAAATTTATATTGATATTCCTTGCTTCTAGCATCAAAATAAACTAACTAGTAGCAGCTCTTCTCATATTCAGTGTGTCCCCCCAATATTCCCATCATTTATATCTATACTTTACCAGCAAGAATGATCAATGAGCATATCATCTCGCCACCCTTTTTTTCTCTCATTTACTTTATGCATGGGAAATAAAAAAACATGAGATAAGTATACCAGAACTTTGATGCTGTTAAACTTGTTACGTTTGTTTCCGTCTTGTCAAAACTTTATTTTCTTATTGCTCATATGTCCACGACGGAAACAGGTTTGTTCTCATGATTGATTTGTGAAAATTGTATAGACCAACCAAGAGGTGGGTATTGAGATTATAAATATTTGTTTATCTGTGTTATTGTTGTATATTTTGTTAATTTTTTTCCAATATTTTCCATGGTTTTGGATTTTGCAGAATGTGATTAATGGCGCTGCTAAGGGGAGACGTTAGTGGAATAAAGATCATTTTGGAGCTCTGAGTTTAGATGGTTTCGTTAATCGGTTTAATTGGTAAATGATTACTACAACACATTTTAGGGACCTGGGCGAAGCCGGGTTCCGGAGCTTACTTGGCAGAATGCCAACTCAGCTCGTTTGGTATTCATTGTTTTGTTTATCTTCTTTTCTAGGATGATTTTTTTTCTTTTTTCCCTTCTGATATTGGGATTTCTGATATTAGGTGAGGTTTATAAATTTTGAGAGGATGAACTCAACAATGAGATTCTTGAGCATAATATATATACAGGAAATCTGAGAAACAGTGTGTTAGAATAAATGTTACTATATTATGAGTCTATGACCAGCAAAAAATCTGAAACTTAGAGAGAGTAGGGAAGAGAGGGGGAGAGAAGAATGCTCGATTGCATAAGCTATATACATCTGGATTTGCTACTCATATAATGGGAGTTAGGCTAAAAAAATCATCACATTTGTGAACTCACCACCAACAAAGTAATAGCCACTCTTATGTTTGTCTATTAACTATGTCTAAACTGGCGATCTTATGTGAGAAGCTTAGTGATTCGGTCGAGTCTCACATATTATCTATAACTTCACATATTTGTTCTCTCAAATGTAAGCTCATCATTGACTTCTTTCTACCATGGTTTTCATGTGCCACGTTTATGATGTGCTTTTTCTGCTTTACCTCTCACCTACTATTTTCTGACCCTTCTGTTTATGTTGAACAGATTCCCCTAGACGGCTTTCAAGCAGTTTCCAAGCTTCAGATTCTGGAGATATGTGAGGTCTGGAATCTGCCTTAGAGAAGAAACTACTATCTTGATGCTCTAATTCTGGTTATTGTATCCTCAAGCATTTTGTACTTCTTGCACTTTGGCTTTTTTGTAAGAAAGTATTGTTAAATTTTCTCTTCTTGATCAGAATGCCGCATATTCGATCATCAGAGGCATGCAAATGTTGCTTCTTCGTGTGCAATAGCAAAACTCAACAGCACAAAGGATGGCTGAGATTTTAGAGGCACATCCCAAGGTACTCAATGACTTAGACTTTATTTGTTTTCCAGGTATATCACTGCATAAACTCTTTTATTTTCAGGTTATTGCAGTCGCCAAATCTTCAGAGATCTTGTTTTGCTGGTTCCGGATGCCTTTAAAGTAAGTGGTAGGAATATCAACTTCTGCTGGAAATTTCATCTCTCTAAGAATTCTGAACTACCCAAGTCTAAGATTCACTGTGATGCATACTGTTACTATAGCACATCTGTTTCGACACAGCAAATAAACTCTCACAAATCAAATATGTGATTGCATTAGCAAAAGGAAAGAAGGAAATGCTAGAACTCTTGTTTCATGTTGTTACTTCTATTTCTTAGTGATTCATTTCTAAATTAAAACGTAAGCTGTAGCCATATCCATTTAGTTTTCTTCTATCTATTATGGGGAGTGTCATTTTAAATTTTAAAATTCAAAAGATTCGAGATGACTTATTTTGATTCTTTTATTGGTGTCTCCTTAACAATTTACCCAGAGAATGCTAAAAAATGCAAAAAAAAATGTCTAGGCTAAATTGAGATTTAATACAGTATAGTAGTTAAGAAGTACCTAAAATATCAACTTGATGCCTCAATGTTTAACTAATGAAACATTTCTGGCTATTAATTAATATCGTTAACAGTTTTGAGAGCAAGTGATGTGGATAAAGAAGGGAGATACTCAGTAATTTGCATTATTAGCTATGTGCAATCATACACTTAAACTATTAACAATGTGATACATTTGTTTAGTGTCTTGATTTCAATATTAGGTTATCAGTAATCATGTAATATCTTCATTTAATTATGTGGATTTGAATCTAATTTCTTCCTTAACACACTGATCCTGAATTTATAGAGTGAAGGGCATGGACAAATCTTAATATCATTGTTGACATGTAATTCTCTTGATGAACTAGTGGTCCACTCGGCTGTATTTTCACTCTCTCTCTATCTATATATATACATATATATATATGTGTGTGTGTGTGTACAGATATATACTTACACATCCACCTATTTTCCCATTGATTTATTGTTGTTATGACAGTTTTGTTATGTGTTAGCTTCCTACTGTGATTGGATATTGATTTCAGGGCAGAGGTGGTTGCACTATTGAAGATTTTTGTAATCACATTCATCGAAAATTGGTAAAGGACGTTAAATTTGTTTTGGTGTGGGGCACAAGTGCAAGGCACTATCCACAACATTGTGGCCTAGTCATGTTCTTAAAGATGAAAATGTTGTACAGATAGTTAAGAAAAAAGTACTTATTTGAGATAGTTGATTATACTTTCTTTTCCTTTATCACATTTTCTTTGTTTCTCTCGATTTCATGTATACAGGTGCTTGTATTTGTGCTAGTTGGAATTGTACTGGCGGGAGCTGCTATTGGCTATTGGCTTTATCGAAAATTTGTTGCTGCTGAAGATGGAAGTGTGGATGTTGGTGTAGCCTAGTTTGTGAAATAGGTTTTATCTTGATTTATTGTAAATCATTAGATTAGTAATTGTTGATTGTAATTTTGTAAATGATTTGAAATATTTGAGAGGAGTTGTAATTCATTTATCTTTTTCGATTACGTAAAATATTGGTCGTATGTTTAATTGTACATTAATTTCAATAATATAATACAAAATGTAAATTACAATTTTCAAATAGCATTAACAATCATTTGTTTAAATAGATTAACATCTAAGACAACGCTTTAGGACCGTTGTCAATGAATAACTATAAACCGTAGTCTTTGTTTAGATTTTCTACGTTTCATGCCGTAGTCAATTAGAACACGCAACCATAGTCATTTAAATCTATGAACCGTTGTCATTTATGTATATTACTACGGCTCAGACCGTAGTCATACATACCGTGGTGGTACATATTTAATGTACCACTACGGTTGTTAACCGTAGTCGTTAGAATTACCCACTACGGTTGTGAACCGTAGTTATTGGTGGAGGGTCTACGACTACGGTATCTACTACCACGGTCGCTTTATGCCTTTAACTACGGTTTTTAACCGTAGTCTTATACCTTTTTTGTAGTAGTGTTCTAACAATATCCATGCCAAGTATTCTTCTAGCCTCTCCCAACTGTTTCATTTCAAACTCACTTTGCGAATCTTCCTTCAGCTTATCTATTTCAGCTTGATCTTGACTTGCTACAAGCATGTCATCCACATATAGCAACAAGAAACTAACTATTTTCTGTCCAGCCTTCTTCGTGAATACACAATTATCATACTTGGATTTGGTATAGCCAATCTTCTTCATACATCTGTCAAATCTGATGTACCACTGTCTTGAGCTTTGTTTGAGACCATACAAAGATTTCTTCAGTAAACAAGCCTTATTTTCATCTCCAGGGAGTATGAAACCCTCTGGCTGTGTCATAAAAATAGTCTCTTTAAGCTCTCCATGTAGAAAAGTTGTCTTTACATCCAATTGCTCCAGCTTTAAATCCATTTGAGCAACCAAAGCAAGCAATATTCTTATGGAGCAATGTTTGACTACAGGAGAGAAAATCTCATTGTAGTATATCCCTTCTTTCTGAGTGAAGCCTCTGGCCACTAACCTAGCTTTGAATCTGATTTTCTCCACCCCAACAAACGCCACCTTTTTCTTATAAATCCATTTGCAGCTTACTAGTTTTTGGTTTGTTGGCCTTTTCACCAGAACCCAAGTCCCATTTTTTTCAAGTGAATCCATCTCTTCCTTGATAGCAACCATCCAGCTTTCTTTATCCTTGCTTTCTATGGCTTCTCTATAGGTTCTGGGCTCAGAATATTCAGTCTCTTCTGCTACTGTCAAGGCATATGCAGTGAGATAGTCATTTCCATATCTGGTGGATGGTTTGACTATCCTTCTTTGCCTATCTCTTACCAGTTGGTATTGGCTGATGTCTTCTTCCTCATCATACCCTTCACTTTGATCTTCTCTGCTGTAATCATCTTGACTGTGGGTTTCCTTTTTATCATCATGCTTCATTTCAGCATGCAATCTATTTTCATCATGATTAAGCTCAATTTGTTGCTCCTTTTTCATTGGCATTTTGTATTCATCAAAGGTCACATCTCTGGTGATAATGATTTTATTCATCCCATTCTCAATGCACCAAAGCCTATAACCTTTAACCCCTTTGGGGTATCCAAGCATTATGCACTTTATAGCTCTTGCTTCCAGCTTGTCCTGCTTTATATGGGCATATGCCATACATCCAAATACCTTTAGGTGTGAATACTTAGGTGGATTTCCATTCCACCTTTCCTCTGGTGTGATGAAATCATTTGTTGTTGATGGACTTCTGTTTATCAGATATACTGCTGTTGTTGCAGCTTCCCCCCAGGATTTCTTTTGTAATCCTGAACTCAAGAGTAGGCATCTGATTCTCTCTGTGATTGTCCTATTCATCCTCTCAGCAACTCCATTTTGCTGAGGATGGCCAGGGACAGTCCTATGCCTCTTCATTCCCTTCTCTTTACAAAATGCTTGGAATTCTTCTGAGAGGAACTCAAGGCCATTATCTGTTCTCGGACATTTCAGAGAAGACCCCTTCTCAGTCTCTACTTCAGCACATCATTCCTGGAATTTTGTGAATGCATCTGATTTGTTCTTAAGTATATATATCCAGACCTTTCTTGAATAGTCATCAATTATGCTCAAGAAATACCTTCCTCCTCCCATTGTTTCATTCTTTGAGGGTCCCCACAAGTCAGAGTGTGCATAGTCTAGAGGTTTCTTGGAAGTGTGCTTTCCCACAGGAAAAAGTTTCTTTACACTTTTACTAAGAATGCACACTTCACATGAATCAATTTTGAAGCTGGTCTTATTTTGCAAAAGGTTTTGTTTCAGCAGTTCATTCATGCCTTTTTCACTTATATGGCCTAACCTTTTATGCCATATATCTGAATCATTCTTTATAACACTATTTGTATCTCCTATCACAGTTTCTGCCAACAGATAATACAGGCTAGACTTCTTAACTCCTTTCATGACCAGTTTTGAGTTTTTGTACATATGCAGAAAACCCTTTTCTGATTTGAACTCACAACCTTTGTTTTCTAGAATACCTAGACTTATGAGGTTCCTTTTCAGGAGTGGAATGTATCTTACCTCTGTTAAGACTTTCTCTGATCCATCATGCATCCTCAGCTTGATGCTGCCAATTCCTTCCACAGGGCATGCTTGGTCATTCCCTAACATAACAGTTCCAGATCTTGATTGTTTGAATTCTTGAAACCATCCAATATTTGGGCACATATGAAAGCTACATCCAGAATCAAGAATCCACTTATCATCTGTCCTGACATCTGTTATGTTCAAAACATCAGAAGTTTCTTCTGCCTGAGCCAAATCAGCAGTGCTTGTGTTTTCTTCTTGTATAACTCCTCCAGTTTATTCCAAACTCCCTCAGCGGTTTGTTCCTTTGCTACTTCTCTTAGCACTTTATCTGCCAGGGACAGAATGATTGTGGAGTGAGCCTTCTCCATGCGCTCAGCCCTTTGTTCCGCATCCATGGATTCCAGGAAACCTTTAATCCCCTTCAGAGCACCAGCTAACCCTTGCTGTACCATCAGTGCACGCATCTTGACCTGCCAGAGTCCAAAGTCATTTCTGCCATCGAATTTCTCTACATCAAATCTCATGGCTGCCATAGTTTCTTCTGAAAACCAGTTCCGCAGCTAGCAACGTGATTCACTTCCCACAAACGGCACCAATCTGTTGTGAAAACAATGAATCACATAAAATGATGATTCCAAGAAATGAAAAACAGAAAATGTAAAATGAGCACAATGCGATTTACGTGGTTCGACTGGAAAGTCTACATCCATGGAGCAGAGAGGAATATCATTATCACCATGATCAAAACAGTACAAAGTTTACAAGATCATCACCCAAAGAAAAACAAGATTGAGCCAATAATCGAAGCACAAGAACAAGCTCAACCTCAAAGCTTTTCCCTCTCGTGTTTCTCTCACTACAATCCTCCACCTTCTCTCTCTAGATAGACCAAGAACTCTCTGGAATGATCTCTCTCAATCGCCTCTGAAAACCGGGAAAACAAACCCCTATAACCAGTCCAAAACAGTTCCAGAAAAACGTAACAGAATAACTGTAAAAATGGATGCAAAACTGAAAGACAACGGTTTTAGCCTAAACCGTTGTAAAATCCTGTCATAACCGTTTTTAACAGATTTTTCCACTTTTCTGTTTTGAGCTTAAAAACTGATTCTGTACTCTGATTCTTCATGCGATTAAGCTTTTCTGAATGTGTTCGAGTCATTATTCATTACAATGGGTAGTTCAATATTAATTCTATAGTGGAATGAATTAATATTAATGGCTAGAATAATATTAATTGCTCAATAATAATAACTAGGCCCATTGGGAGGCCCAATCATATTCCTCCTAAATGCCTCTTGAGTAGCCCAATAGAAGTCCATTAACTAAGAGGATAAAAATTAATTAGAAGTAGGAGATAGGAAAAAAAAGATATAAATAAATCTAATTTCAAAAGGGATAGGATTTTATCCATATTTTCCTCTCCAAGTGGGAGAGGATTTCGATCCAATCCTCTCCTTGAGGGCTGAAATTTTCAGCCCCTGCCCCTTATAAATAAGGGACCAGTTTGGTCCCCATATGCATAAGTGAGTGGGTGTTTTTCCTAGAAAATTAATCCTTCCTCAAGTGTAGAAGGTTCGTTTGATTCCCCACCGGATTGGCGAGGTTGGGCTTAGGGAATACTCAAGAAGATCTTTGGGTTGAAAGATTAATTCTTCTCAACGGCGTCTCTCCGATTCGAAGGTAAAATACGATAATCCCTTACTTCTGCATGTCTAGGGCTTATTGTGTCGTTTACCATTATTCAATACATGAATTGTGTGATTTGAATTTTTCAATCATGGTCATTTGATTTATGAAAATAGTATTCAAATTAAATTCCGAATAGATCCTTAGGCACAATCCTCGATTTCCCCGCAGAAGCACGTCGAAATTCCTTTGTTTTGTAATTCTTCACTTGCTTTTTGACTAGTGTGTTGATGATTTTGGTGGAAAATGAGATTCTATTTATAGTTGTAGGATGGAGAACCCCCAATGGACCTAAGTCTGAATGGAGTGATATGATTGGTCATCCACAATACCATTATCTTTATGATACTTATTAGATTAATTGTATTTAATATGACAATTACTACAACAACTTGACACATGGATCATTCTGATTGGTTCACCATGATTTGATGTTTATCATCCCCTTCTTGAATAATTACTAAATTAATTTAATTTAATTTAATTAGTAATATATGCATCATCTTAACACGTGGTGGCTTCCATTAGTCAATAAAATATACAACAAATATCAATTAAATTGATTATTTAACTTAAGAATTATATTTAATTAATTCCTAATATTAAAATAATCAATATGAAATTGATTTTCTGCTTATATTTTATTATTTTGCACATCTTAATTATATGATTATATGCAAAATTTGTGTATCAACACCCTCCATTGAAATTGTCCTGAAATTATATGTTACATATGTTTGTTTACTTTGTATTTTATTATATTTACCAAATACCACATGTACTAATTAATAAATATGATATATTAAATTAAATATAATATAATATAAGAGAAAACATATAGTGCAAGTGTGTAACTAAGGATTCACAATGTCCATTTTAACTATCCCGATTTGTTAAATAAGTTGGATTTTTTTGGAACCAAAAATGTTACATAAAAACAAATGAAGAGGTGTAATTTTATGCGCACAGTCAACGTTGTGAAATAGGTGTAATTAATTTATAGTAAAAGAAAATAGTTTTCCTTTCAAAATGGCGACTTAAGAACGACTCGGAAAATACACCAATCATTGGGTTGCCGCCTTTTCTGATCGCTTCGGCTTTCAATTCCAAATTTCTTATCACATTATTACAAAACCAGCTCAATAATATATTATTGTCCAAAGAAATGACCAATTTGTCAAGATGTCAACAATGTCGTTATCACCTTATCAGAATTGACAAGATGAATAAGTGGGGTCATTTCTAAATGGGGTTGAATATCCTAAATTCCCACTTGAGATCAATGGTTGATTTTTCTTAGATTTTCATACACTTTTTGAATGAATGATCAGATCACCCAATCAGACACTATCCGATTGAATAACATATCTATCTATTGTATAAAAGTGGAGAAATTAATAGAAAATAATTTTTTTTCCTACCTATTTAATCGTTGAGGCGATTGGTACTTTCAAACCTATAAAAGGTGCTTTCTATTAGTTTCTAGAGGCCAAGGGGGCCTTCTACTTTACAATATTGCATCTACTGAAGAACAAATTTTATGATTAAATCTGGAATTACACAAGCATGAAATAGCAAATAGGTTACGAATTGATGCAATTTTGTGTAAAATATTTTCTCCAAAAATATATTGGGGGTTAATGTATTCGATTTTTTTAAAAGTTGCTCAGGATACGACTAAGGATTTAAAAGAACGATTTCAAATTTACAATCAAATTTACCAAACTTTTTTTCCTAACAACTTAAATCTATAACATTTAATAAATCTCTCCTTAATTTCTTCACTTTTTATGAATTGAAATCAGCCCTACTAATTTTGGACTAATTATAATAACTTTCGGGCTGATTGAGTCTCGATTTAGTTAAATAATTATTAATGGATGGATAATATTGCGAACATAACCCTAATTCTACTGGTCGAGCTAAATGGACCACTATTGGACTATAAGCCAAAATTTACAAAACTACATATTTAAATTCAAAATTGCAAAATATACTTTATACATTGGCATTCTTGCTCACATGGGGTCCACAAGAACATGAAATACATTATTATTGTTAATACTTGTATTGCTCCCGTGCGATGCACGAAAATTTATTTAAAAAGTAATTATTTAATTAAATTAAATATTATATTATATAATCAAATATAAAAACTAGAATTATTATATTCTAACTAAATGAATATTTGAATAATTATTTTTTCAATTTTTACGACCACAACCTGAACTTTGCATTTTCCCACATTTGCAACCTTTGGTAGCAATTTTTCGAGAGAAAATAAACTATTTAAAAATAATAAAAATATTTATAAAATACAACATTTATTTTTAAATTCTAAAAATTTATTTAAAATATCATAAACATTACTGAAAAATTGTAGAAATTATTTTAATAAAAAATCCATTTTCATAAACAGAGATCGAATAATTTTGATATTATTTCAAATAATTTAAAAAAAAATTAAAAAATAGTTAAAATGAATACTTATGTCATAAAATTAGACTTTTCATTGATACTTCCACATATTTTAAACGAAATTTTAGAGATTTTAAAATATTTTTTCAAGATAACAATTTAAATATTTTTTTTTTTAGTTTAAAAGATAATTTTTAGAAATTTATAATAGTTTTATGATTAAAAAAAGAATAATAACTTTTTATGTTTCTTACAGAAAAATGATTTGATTTTAACTTTTTTTTTTAAAAAAACAAACTTTTAATTTATTTTCAACATGTTTAAGTTATTTTTCTGATATTTTAAATGAAGTTTAGAATTTTAAAAATATTTTTTAGATTTTTAAACAATTTTATGTTACTTAAGTATTTTTTAATATTCTTTTATTTTTCGCACTTAAATTATTGGCAGAGGTTGCAAAAGTGAAAAAACGTACAGTAAAACCTCTATAAATTAATACTCTATAGATTAATAAACTCTCTAAAATAATAAAATCTTCCGATCCCGACTTGGGCCTTTGTAAAAAATCATCATATTCGATAAGATAATAAGATAATAATTTTTCGGAAAATCCCTTTATAAATATTAGGTTCCATTAAAACTCTAATTAATAATTCATAAATATTACAATTATAAATATTATGGTAATTTGCTAAAATATGAATCTATTGCTACTTGATTTTTCTTAAAATTTAAATCTAATTGGATTTCATCCCTAACCTTTTTAATTGCAGCCAAGAGTTCCGGTGTCGAGTTCTCTAGCTGCAACAAAAAATTGTGAAGAATTATTGTCGCGCTCAAAGCCTCCTTTCTCGTGACTGGTTCCAACGGTATTGAATCATCTTCAGCATCATCATTAGTAGGATCTTCAATAATATCAGCAATAATTTCCTCTAATTTTAAACCATTGAACATTCATCATTTTCACCCGGGTATTCCACCAATTTGTTGACGTCCATTTCATTGCGATAACCAACATCCTTGACCATATTCTGAAGCTCATGTAGGCTTTCTTCAAAGTTTGTCTCACTTGAGTCGCTTGAGATTTCTTCATTTGAACAGATTTTGCAGTGCCGAAAGCAATTTGCTTTGACACTTGAGAAACATTGGTTGTCCAAGCGGAGACTGCAAAATTGATGGCATCTAAAATATTAATCTTTTCAGGATTAGGTAGCCCCAACTCATGACCTTCCAGTAGATTTTTATAGAATCTCCTACGATAGTGCATCTTGAAAGCTCTAATTATTCCTGCATCACATGGTTGAATCTTTGATGTCATGTTAGGTGGCAGAAAAAACAACTCAACATTCCGTAACCCTTTAATATTTTTTGGATGGGCTGGACAATTGTCAACCATTAACAAGATTTTTCTGCCATTCATTTTGTGATCAAACCAGCGACATATTCATCAAAAAGCACACAAGTCATCCATGCCCTCTTGTTGGCATGATGACAATTGATGCTGCTCATGTTGATATTTTTGAAGCAACGTGGCTTTTCATATTTTCCAATAATCCATAAAAGAAATTTTTCCGAACCATCCTCGTTGCAACAAATAATAATTGTAAGCCTCTCTTTATCTTGCTTTCTTCCCTCAAGTTGCTTGGTTGCAAGAGAGTGATCAACTTGTAACCTGTAAAACAGACTTGTTTCATCCAAATTAAAAACATCCTTCATGAGAAATTGGTTTATTTTCTCCCTTATAGCCTCCAGTTTCATTTCCATGTCCTACATGTCAACCGAACCACTTTCTCCAAAACGACGGAATGATTTAATACCATGTCTTACCTTGAATTTTTCAAGCCAACCTTGAGAAAATTGATGTTCAGGAGGGTGTTGAGGATACAAAAGGTTCATTATATCCTTTGCTTTCTCCAAAATAAGCTCTCCGGTCATGTTGACTCGATCTTGGTACTAAAGAAATCATTCATAAAGAACTTTCTCCATATCTGGATATTTCGTCGATTTGTGTTGCTTAATATCCCCACCCTTCTCAAAGTTGGCTGAAAGGTACTCCGATGATCTCTTGAGAGTGTTTGATATTGTACCTTGACTAACTTTCAAACTATATTTTTCATCAACCCACTCTTGTAAATTTTTTTGAGTGCATGTGGGATGATCTCTCTTATACTCACATAATGCTTTACGCATTTGATCATTCATGGATTTTGTGATGCCTTTTAGATGAGAAGACATGGTTGGGTGTTATGAATTATTTTATTTCCATATTGAGATTTATATCGTATATGTTTCATTCATCATGCATGAATATATTTAATTGGCTATAATAGTTATTAATTTAAGTGCAACGAATTAATGTAAACATGTATATATAAGTAATTCCAATGAATTGATACATGCGTCCATGAATATAATAGTTAATTGTATAAAATGAATTGATATTATACATGAATATATTTAATTAGTTACAATGAATTGGCTGATGCATGAATATAATCAATGAAACATATATGAATTCATTTATTTTCAATACATATGTACTAAATTTGCTGAATTTAAAAAGTCTCTCTTTTAATTAATAAAATATTAATTTATCGATATATTAATATCTCTCAAAATTAATAAAATTTCATGGTCCTAAGGTTATTAATTTATAGAGGTTTTACTGTATTGCTCAGCTTGTGATTGGAAAAAAAAAAAGAATAATGAAAAAATGCACACACTACATATTGCAAAATGACATAAACCCTAAATATAAATAATGTAAATATCAATTTCTCCCACGTGACATATGGGTTTAATATAACTTACTTTTTATAAAATATATTAATGTATAACTTACATTAAGATAAAATATTAAATGTAAAAAATAAATTATGTCTACCTTTAAGAATGAATATCTCCTAACATTGAAACTCAAACATATATTGTGTGTGTATCCACCTTAACCTATGCGAACACCGCAAGTAGCTTAATTGATAATGAATATTAAAACAAACACAAATATATAAATATCATACGACACACCAAAATATATCAAAAAATATATATTGAATTGTATTATAAGAAAATTAGTGTTTTATTTTATTTTTTTCAATTTTTGTAAATATTTTAACAAATCCAAATAAATTTTCAAATTTTAACTATAACTATTTAACTTTATTTAAAAAATAATAATTTTCAAGTTTTAATATTTTACATGGTGGGTTAATACACTCAAATACTTTCTAGGTTTTAAATAAATCTTGATATTAATAAAATAAAATTCAATGATTATTTTATAGCTGGACTAACAAAATAAATCATATAAATTCTTTAATATATCTGAATAATAACATGTATATGTTGAAACTTATTTAAACAAATTCTACATTTTTATTATGAATATTAGATTTAAAGATACAATTAATATAATATGTGTGTGTGTGTCTGTGTCTGTATTTTTCGCTTAGGTTGCAAAATATGGGAAAATGCGACAAAGTATTGTTAATATTGAGAACTCTAAAAAAGCTATAAAGTTCAAGCAAGTTAATTTTATTTTTTAAATAGAAATATAGATTGTAGCACATGTAAAATCTAATAGTTTAGATTGCAAAGTGTAATTATTATTTATGAAGAAATAATATTAATAAATATTCCATCTGTCCCGGCCTAATTGGCCTACCTTGGCCGGGCACGGAGACTAAGAAAAGATAGATTTTTTGGAATCTTTGACTTTTTTAAAGGTGGAGATCAAGAGTGAAGATTTTGAGGGTGGAGATTGTGAGAAAAATTTATCATTTATGGGCTAAACCAATTAAGTTGCGACAAATTAAAAGGGAAAGTAGGTCAATTAGGCCGGGACGGAGAAAGTAGAAAATATGAGTATGTAATAAAAAATAATTTCAAGATTAATTATCATATATAAATATATGTGAAAGTTGTAGTCCCATGATTAATTATTACAAATTAATATTTATAAATACAATAATTTAGTTAGTCAATCATTAAATTATACATTAACTTTTATTTTAAATTTAATAAAGTATATATTCATTTATTAAGGAAGATAACACTTAATATCGTATTAATTTGAAGAAGAAAAAATATAATTAATGCCTTAGTAAAAATTAAGAATGCATTAATAACATATTTTAGGCGGGAAATAGTACATTACAGAAAAGACCCTCATTTATATATATATATATATATATATATACACGAACACCCCGAGATTAAGACATAGATTACAAAGCCTTCGGAATGTCAACATAGTTTCAAAGAAATTGAAAATGTAGTTATTGTATGAGATATGTTTAAACAATTTAGGAATACAATATTAAAAATGACATATCATCAAAACATAAAAATCATAACCACATAACATAAAGTTAATAAAAATAGCAAAGCATTATTTCATAAAAATTAGGGTTAATTATCAAACAAATCACGACCTTTAGTCCAATTTTCAATTGTAACATGACCTTTAAAACTTGATAATTTCTGGCATAACGTTTCAATTTGTTTCAATTACAACATCTCCGCTCAACTCTGGCCCCCAATTGCTGACGTGGATGCTCCAGCCACGTCAGCGAACATGTGGAAAAAATTAAAAAAAAATAAAAAAAATTAAAAATAATAAAACTAGGAAAATAAAAAATAGAAAAATTACAATAACTAATTCTAATAAAAAATAAAAAAGTAAATTGGGGGCCGGAGTTGGGCGGAGATGTTGTAACTGAAACAAATTGAAAGGTAATGCCATGAATTGTCAAGTTTTAAAGGTCATGTTGTAATTGAAAATTGGACTAAAGGTCGTAATTTGTTTGGTAATTAACCCTATAAATTATTACAACAAACATATATCCACATATCATCATCTACTATAATAGGGAAATTATCATTTTTGGTCTCATAGGAATAGAGTTGAAACTTTTTTAGTTCCACTTTTTTTTTTAAAAAAAGTTATAGTCCCAAGTCTTTTTCATCACTTTTAATCCAAAATTTTCAATTTTGATCCCGGACATGTTTAATTTTCATTACCTGTAGTCCCAGGTTTTTATTGAGACTAAAGGTGATGAAAAAGAAAACCAGGGACTATATATAAATGAAAAACAGTTAATTGCAAAATGCAACTTGTACTATGTGCGATTTTTTACCTTGCCAACCTAAACTAAATATTTTGACATACGACTATATATTCGGGCATGTATAGGTAATATGCTCAACACATGCCAAAAGACTAATAAAATGGCAATACATAGCCATCTTATTTAATAAAATTATTTTTTATTAAAAATATAAAATGATTTAAAACTCTAAATACATTTATATAAAAAAGACAGTAATATAAAAAAATTCAGAAAAAATATAAAATTCATAAAATTATCTAAAAAATTATAAAATTCATTTAAAATTTAGAAAAAAAAAATTATTTTTTAAAATTATAATAAAATTCATTTAAAATCAAGATAGTTAAAAATTTATTTCTAAAGATTAATTTAAAAATTCTAAAGTGGCTTTAAACTAGTACTGTTATTGTTACCACCACTACTGCTGCTACTACTACTACTACTATATATTGACAGTCATTGCACGCCATGTAGCTTAATTTAATATGATTTTAACTGTCTTTTCATATCTTAAGCCGGTATCAGTGACCATTTGCTAAGTGTCATGAATGTCCGACGAATCAACCATCAGTGTGGATACGAAAAAAAGTTAAAAGAACTATAAAAGATGATAATGGATAAGCAAATAAAGTTAGATGTCGAACGAATAACAAATAAATGACTAAGGACTTATACGACTTATATAATAATAATAAACAATGGAATTACTTGTTATAGATTCTTATTTATGTTCAAAATTATATGATTAATCTATTTTAGTTATTATATGCCTTATTGTTGAATAAATGATAATGTGCTTGTTGGTCATAAGTGATAGAGGTTTAGAGGGGGAAGGGGGCTGAATAAACTTCTAACTCGATTTTTTTTTTTAAATACTTTGAGCAGTATTTTGCTGCTTACTGGAAGAAACCAATCTTACAGCAAAGTTGTAACAGTAAGCAAACTTAAGGTAGTAGGCACTAGGCAGACTAGTCTTAGGTTACTTATAGTAAGTAATGCTCACGTAGAGTGTTATGCAGCGAAATACTGCAAGTCTGTTTTCTTACAAATCAATGCAGTACGTAAGTACTATGCCAACTACAGTAAGTAAAAGATAATACAAAAGTAGACACAGAGATTATAGTGATTCGAAGGTGGGTTAAACCTTCTACATCCACTTTTCTCTCACATAGAGAAAATTCACTAAGTTGTGCACACAGTATAAACTTAGCTTTGTCGAAGTCTAAGTCCAACATAGCTCCTTACAGTAGTTTTTGCATGTCCTTGGAAGGCTATTCCTCTACTATACACACGTTCCTCAGAATACCTAGACTACTTTAAATCTCGGATTTAAACGAAGACTTTTCGTTAAACAATTGCTCGTCAGATTGGTTTAATGAAAGTTTTCTTCAACTTCTAGAAGTTGCCTCTAAACTTAATATTAGTTTAGATGTGGACAAGCTTCCTGTTTTGAGAAGAACTAGAACCGAGACAAAGCTTGAGAGCTAGCTTGACTTGAGAATCTTGATCACCTTGAATCTTCACTTGAATGCGTTACTGGTTTCTTGTTATTCACTCTTATATACTTTGCACAAACACTTGTAAGCATACATAGTGTTTCATGCTTCGAAGCTTTGAATAAGAATGCTTAAGTGCATGATGCGAAGTAATTTCAGTTTCTCAATAATACATTAGCCTTTGCTCGTTCTCCATCTCCTTCTATTTATAGTTGTCGGGATTTCTTCTCGTTGAAGAGGCAAAAAAATATTCCCGTTGACATTTAGTTCTTCTCGTACAACTTTAGAGCTAGTTTTCCTTTATGCAGAGATTAGGTGTGAGTGGTTGTGGCTTAATGTCAGTGTTCAATGTTTCTTTTGCTTTTTGTTAGGTAACGTGTCCCCGATTGGATAGTCCGTACAAGATTTGAATTTTGTCTCTATTGGCTATATTTTTTAATATCGATCCTCTGACTTTTGACTTTAACTTTCACACTATTGGACATTGTTGATGCTTGTTTGCTGGTTGGATCTTCCTTGCCACAAGCAATGCTATGTGCTACGAATAGCAGAAGCAACCGTACTGCATGTGCTCTGCAGTCTTTCTTTCCTCACTGCTTTCTTGGATTTCTTTACTGCATATAACCTTGATGTCTTTGTTATGTGTTTTGCCTAAGTAGTACTAGCCCTTATCTATTACAACGATTATAGAAATTATGGGGGCACTAGTTCCTAACTTACATTGAGATTTTGTCATCATCAAAACTAAACCTAAATTTCATAAAAAAGAAAATCCCCTTTTGATGATGTCAAAACTCTAAGCAGTTGGGAATACTTAAAGTCACACAACTGCAAATTGTTAGTTTAAAATAGTTAATCATCAGAAGTTACATATATATGCAGAAGGTATGATGCAAGATTATGAGTTGTAATCATTTAGCAATAATGATAATTGTTTTCATTAGATTTTCTATCTATAAAAGTTTACAATCAGCCCATGCCAAACAAAAATAATTTTTACATCAAGAGCACTAAGAGGTGTACATAATTTCTTGCTCTATCTTCCTCTTTCTGATCCCAACTCCTTCTAGATCTATTATGATCATTCTCAGTGTACCTCCATCATTCAGTGTACATTGTCTTTTTGAAGCTTTGTATCTGTGTTGCACTTCTGGTGTTAGATCTTCCATTAGCCACCATTCATGAGAAGGGGTGATTTTGTAATGTTCCCACTTCGCTTCACTAAGCTCAATCTGAAATAGAAGTTTACCAACATGTAGATCTTTCGAGAATGCTCACAACTTTTGTCCAGTACTTCTTGATATTATTATAATAGCTTCCATTCCTCCTATTTGTACTCAAAGTATCTGAGAATTTCAGCCATTCTTCATCTATCAGTCACTTCAGGTGTCGGATTTTTCATTGTTGAGATTTGATATATAAAATGATCCTCTAAGTCCTGTTGAGAGAGAGTTAGCAACTAATCTTCATACTTCGAGAGTATTGAAATATTTCGAGTGGCATCCCTATGTCTTTAAGGGGCAGGCTGCTGTGAGTATGGAGGTTGTTTAGGGGCCATTCCTATAGCAAGATAGATCTCATGTAGGTCACTATTTGATTTTTCAAGTATGTCCTACACTCTTGCATGGATCTCTCAAAATCTTCTTGTAAGTTTCCCACTCTCTTATTCTTTCCTTGGCCTCATGTTCCTATAATCATTACTCAGGAAAGAACCATTCTTGTTGTTCTCTTTGTTATTGTTCGGCATGCCTCATCCTTGCCTCCTCTTCCCCTTTTTTGGCATCATCAATATTGATCCCAAGATGCATCTCCAGCGTCCTTTGGATATATTCCAATATTGTTTTGTCATCTGCTTTCTTCTTTCACAGTAGGGAGAATTCTTCATGTAAGGATAGTAGTCCTTATTTATGCTCTTTCAGTTTATCTCTTATTCCTAATGCGAGGCTTGTTAATTGTCCATTCACATCATTGTTGAATTTGTGGACAATCTATCCATTCACTCTCAATTCATACTTTGTTCACAAATTAGTTTTTCAGGTCTCTCATGCTCGTTGGAAGCAAGGTTATGGATCCAAGAGCTTTGATGACCCCATATACAAGGCCTATGTAGAAAGATTATATAAACATGATGCAATACAAGTCAACTCTAGAAAAAAATAAACGATTTTCCATTCAAAAGTCAAAATTTATTGGGAAGTCTTGGGAGTTGAGAACTTTTGAAAGATACCCATTTTATTACAAAAGAAGTAAAAAGGATTTTCAAAATTTCTACGAAGATCATATTTGATCCTAGAAATTATGACTCTATGCATGTATGAAATCATTTTAAATAACTTTCTAAGGACTTCAAAAGTTTATGACTTTTCCTTTATAAAAATTCAAGCCATGTAACATAAGAAAAGTCATTGGCACAAACAACAATCTTTTCACCAAGACTATCAACATTAACCAGACCAACGAAGACTATGTGAAATGGTTCGGAACTCGTGTGTGGTACTAAGTGTAGCAACACTCTGTATGACACTTCTGGAGGCTAACCCTTTTTGCATGAACCACATGAACAATCTTACCATCAAACTTGGGTAGGTCCCTAATAGCCCCGAGTTATACCAGCCTAGGAAAATTTTCAGAATTCACATGTGCAAGCTTTTGGTGTCATCTTTCCACTTCACAATTTGAGCACAATGACAAGGCACTTCATCTCTAATGAGTAAAAATTGTTCATTCTTTTTATACCTGTCAAGACACACTTATTTTATGGTTAAAGATAGTGCATACACCCGTCTCAAATTTGAAAAAAAAATAATCATTATCACAAAGTTGATTAATGTTAATCAAGTTAGCCATTAATCTCTTAACATAAAAGACATCACTAAGGCGTGGTGAGTGTTTGACATTTAAGGCGTCTATGCCCATGATTCTTCTTATAGCACCACACCCAAAAGTAAATCTGCCTCCATAACATTCTTCACAATCCTTGAGATAGCCTTTTGTTCCCGTCGTATGACATGGATAACGACTATCATAATACCATGAATTGAAATATAAGCACTCGAAGAAGTATAAACAACATTGGAATACTCATCAGTCCATTACGTCTTTGAGGGTCTACTAGATAGATAAACTTTTGATTTCTAGAGTGTGGGACAGGGTATTGAGACACTTTGGAGAACACTTCAGTAAAGCTATTACAAGACAAATATGTCGTTTTATAAAGCAATAAGAGCTAATGAGTACATAATGCATAATAATCACAAATGAAAGTGTTGCCCTTAGATTATTTTCCATTATAAAAGTTAACAAAAGAAACAACATTATCATTCAACACATTGTCATTTCTTCTATCACCAACAACATAAGAGTGTTTTGAAATTGATTCAAAAATGTTATATTTTCAGATTTTCAGTCAAATAAAAAACATATGAATCAAAATCAATTGATTTGAAGAATATAATATTCAAAACTCAAAAGTCGTGGAAAAAGATCATGACGTTTTCCAACAAATTCGGGAACTATGTATTCTTGAAACATGTATGAAGTCTAGATCAACAAAAATAATCAAGATCAGTATTACAATGTATTTTAGATGACAAAAGATCATAGATTTCAGGATTAACTAAGTTTTGTGAATGAATTACCTCAAATATTTGCATCAACTCAATCTTACCTTCTCAAAATCATGGTCCTTTTGTGTGAATATTGATTCTTGATGATTGTAATTTCCCATAAGTTTAGCATTTTCCAAGAAGGCTTGCTACAATTGATCATAATCTAAATCTGAATCTTCTGGATTTTGGTCAGTGTTGAGAAGGGTGTTGTGACATCTTCTGCAAACACCATTATCTTCGAATTTAATCATCAATACAGCATGCTCCGATTCATCATATTTCTCGTACTCTTCTTCCAGATTCATCACCACCAACAGTCACCACCAGATTCCGCATCTTTATCAAGGTAGTGTTATAATCCGAATATTCGTTATGTTGTATGGAACTCAACCTCTTGGACTTTGTTCATGATTTGTACCCTTTCCACTTCGTCCTCGAGACTGATTTCCACAATCAAAATGCTCCTGATTCTGATTTAGGCTACAACCTTTACCTTCAAATACCCTAAACAAACGAGATCACACATTCCTTTGGTAGAATTCTTCTTTGGAGTTCAATGAACAAAACTTTTCCGTCGTGACTTAGGAGATTGAACCATCTTCTTTATTTCTTTCACTGAAGTTGTTCTTATCCAGTAATCATCATCAAATTCGACAACTTTGGAGGGGTTCAACTAGCAATAATGGATCTCCACACAGACGGATTTTATCATAAGCATGCATTTTGACATTCATATAGAATAGTTGGAATCATCTAAAATTGGACTTTTCGAAATTGCAATACCTAGAGTTTCCATGATTCTCTCACAGGATCCCACTTAGTGTCGTCAAGCGTGGGCTATGATACCACTTGATAGAATCTGATCCGAGTAGAACACTAAGTGTTACGCAAGGTATTGCAGCAAGTACTACAACACATTTGGATTCATTCGAGCAGAAAATAACAGAGCAAACAAAAAGCAGCGGAATTGAACAAACACCAAAAAAGCTAAAATACAGAACTGACTAAGTTTAATCTCAAACAATTCAAAATTTTGAGCTATACTTTATTACTTGTTATAATTCGGTATGTGAATGTAGAGACGAAGATGTAGAATACAGACAAAGTTGAGGCTAGAGTTTGACTCTATATCCGTAAGACGAAATTGCCACGTACTCAGGTGCAATACGTTATAGTAGCAAAACGCCTCCAAGATACAACGACTTTAAAACTTCAGACCGCTGCACTACGAGTCGGAAGTTATCGGCGAACGTACTCGGATATTTGGAACTTTCGGACTTTACTAATGCAGAATTTAGAAAGCTTTTGAATTGCAAAGAACTTGTGAATTCGAATGTATGAAATGAAATGTGGAGGGGCCTATTTATATATGTTGAAGAGTTGAAGTGCCTTTTTGGAAAGGCACCTCTTCACCCCTTGGTTGCACCCTTTGGACTGGACCCACCAGTTCGCTGGGTGGTCGCACCAGCAGGCTGACCCGCACCCTGGCGGGCGACGGGTCGCACTGGTTCGCTGGCGGGTCGGTCCGACCCACTGCCCCGGTCCGGTTCGATCGGTTCGAACCGCCGACCAGGTTCGACCCACCGGTCGGTCCGGTCCGCCCAACGATCCAGTCCGGTTCCTGACCGGATCGGTCCACGTCACCGCACCGCCTAACTAGAACCGCCACGAACCCGTGAGCCATCCGTCCGGACCACCTAGCCAAAACTTTAAGGCTCCTCCAATTCCTCGCGACGACGCGTACGTGCGAAGTGCAAAGTGCGCCTCTAAAGCGACTCAATGCGACATGTGCGACGTGCAGGCCCGGGCTGGGGCCGGGCTCGGATGGTGCGAAGCACCATCCTCGGGTCCATTTTAGCCAAAGGCTAAAATCCCACTAGGATCCACCATAAGGTCCACCATAGGGGAGCACACTTGATAACTACTTATCAAGTGCTCTACTATATAAGGAGTATCCACTTACTCCAATTTTTCTATGTGGGACAAGTTCCCATATATTTACTTCATAAACTCTTCAACTTCCATGTTTAAGTTGCAACCTTTGACAATTAATATCTCATTCACCCGAAATTGGTTTTGAGCATATTAATACATTAAATTCATCTACTCGAAGTGTAGATTATGAATTTGCAACTTGTTTCCATTTTTAACAAATGGATTGAATTAATTAAATTGGTCAATTTTGAGTCAAAACCCAAAATTCCAAATCAATTTCCAACAATCCCCCACATGAATGATATTAATGCAATGCACACCTAAGAAAGTCCCAACGAGCCGTCCCTTCATCAGGATAGGTAGCTTCAGGCTTTGAACCTTCCCTAGTGAGATGCCATCGGATTTACTCACTGCTCAGTGAACATGATGTCTTGAACTGGTCAGCTTTTGTGTAAATCAAGTACAATGACAACCACAAAGTAACGACTCTAATATCCTTTTGGTTCTCACGTTGTTGTCCATTTTGGCCATGGACCTTATCTCGGATTCATAAGTGTGTACTGAAAATATTACATTTGTCAGTTTGAAGCGGCCCCACTTCACACTTATATAGGTGATCTCCTATTAAAGGTACCCTGAAATACCTTACCACGAAGGTATAGGAATCATTAAAAGCTGTTAAGCTTACCCTCACCACACATCATCAGGTTTTGTACCAAATAGGTGCAATTGGCACTTGAGCGGAATCGAGAATGAGCTTGAAATTTTTTTTCAAGTGCAAAACTGAGTGCTTCAAAGCTTAGTTGTCTCGTTGAACCAAGTTCTTGGGATCCTCCAGTCATCATGGACGAGTTACCACTATGAACACTCTTTAGTGTGTGGGTTTTAGCCCCATTCCCTTTACCGCGCTATACATTTGATCTCGACCAATGCCTTTAGTCAGCGGATCCGCAATGTTGTCTTTAGACTTTACGTAGTCAATCGAGATTACCCCACTTGAGATCAAATGTCTAACGGTATTGTGTCTCCTCCGGATGTGTCGAGACTTACCATTATACATGTGGCTTTGTGCCCTCCCTATAGCAGACATGCTATCACAGTGTATCATCACGGGAGGCACTGGTTTGCACCAACCAGGAATATCCTCTAAGAAGTTCCGAAGCCATTCTGCCTCTTCACCAGCCTTGTCTAAAGCAATGAACTCCGATTCCATTGTGCAACGAGCTATGCAAGTTTGTTTGGAGGATTTCCAAGCCACAACTCCTCCACCTATAGTGAATACATAACCACTGGCGGATTTTGAATCTTTTGTATCAGATATCCAGTTTGCATCTGTGTATCCTTCCAATACTGCTGGATATCTTGTATACAAAATTCCATGATTCATGGTATGTTTTAAATACCTTAAAACTCACATCAGAGCTTTCCAGTGATCCTTGTTAGGATTACTTGTAAATCTACTAAGTTTGCTAACTGAATATGCTATATCCGGACGCGTACCATTTGTCAAGTACATCAGGCTTCCGATAATTCTTGCATATTTCAGTTGCAGCACTGGGTCACCTCTATTTTTAGCTAAGTATAGATTAACATCTACAGGAGTGTTAGACGGGGGTACGTCATAAGCATCAAATTTCCTCAACACATTCTCAACGTAATGAGATTGTGATAGGAAAATTCCATCAGAAGTTCTAGAGATTTTCATCCCTAGAATGACGTCAGCCAGACCCATGTCTTTCATGTCAAAATTTCGTTTTAACATGTTTTTAGTATTCACGATCAGGTCATGATTACTTACCGTAATAAGCATGTCATCGACGTATAGACACACTATTACATAATCTTCTGGAGTGCCCTTTATATAGACACACTTATCTCACTCATTGATTTTGAAACCATTAGAGAGCATCACATTATCAAACTTTTCATGCCATTTAAGAGGTGCTTGTTTGAGTCCGTACAAAGATCTAACAAGTTTACACACCTTCTTTTCTTGGCCAGGAACTACAAACCCTTCAGGTTGTTCCATATATATCTCCTCCTCCAATTCCCCATTTAAGAAGGCCGTCTTCACATCCATTTGATGTATCTCAAGGTTATGCAGAGCTGCAATAGCAATGAGAACTCTAATGGATGTGATCCTCGTAACTGGGGAATATGTATCAAAGAAGTCGTATCCTTCTCTTTGCTTGAACCCTTTGGCTAGATTTCTACCAATCTAGCCTTATACTTATCAATTGATCCATCGGCTTTATACTTCCTCTTTAGGATCCACTTGCATCCAAGTGGTTTACAGCCTGGTGGTAGATCTACAATCTCCCACGTGTGATTTTGCATGATGGACTCGATTTCACTGTTTATTGCTTCTTTCCAGAGAGGAGCATCTGGACTGGACAATGCCTCATGTATTGTCCTGGGTTCACTTTCCATCATGTATGATAGAAAATCCGGCCCAAAAGACTTTTCCTTTCTGGCCCTTTTACTACGTCTCGGTTCATCATTACCCTCAGGTTCTTTATTAACCTCAATAGGTGAACCATTTGTAATTTCATAAGTTCTTTTACGAGAACTTACTTCTGTGTTTTCCTTCTTAGGGAATATGTTCTCAAAGAACACTACGTTCCTTGACTTAATAGTCATTCCCACGTTTATGTCAGGAATGTCTGATTTGTGCACCAGAAATCGATATGCACTACTGTTATGCGCATATCCAATGAAAATGCAATCAACAATTTTGGGTCCTATTCTCACTTGTTTTGGCTTAGGTACTTCAACCTTAGCTAGGCACCCCCACACTTTCAGGTAATGGTAGGAAGGTTTTCTTCCTTTCCACAACTCGTACGGAGTTTTGTCCCTTTTCTTATGTGGCAATTTGTTAAGAATGTAGTTGGCAGACAAGATTGCTTCCCCCCACATGTTCTGGGGTAAGCCCGAACTTATCAACATAGCATTCATCATTTCTTTTAGAGTTCGGTTCTTGCGTTCTGCTATGCCATTTGATTGAGGTGAATATGGAGCTGTAGTTTGATGAATAATACCGTTTTGTTGGCAAAATTCTTCAAATGGAGCTACATATTCTCCACCTCTATCACTACGAATCACTTTGATTCTTTTGCTAAGTTGATATTCAACTTCATTCTTATAATTTTTGAATGCCTCAATGGTTTCATCTTTACTTTTCAAAAGATATACATAATAGTATCTTGTGCAATCATCAATAAAAGTAATGAAGTAATTCTTACCACCTCTAGTTTGCACAAACTTTAAATCACACACATCAGTATGAACAAGTTCTAGAGGAGAAGTACTTCTATCAACTGAATGGAATGCTGTTTTGGCCAATTTTGCCTCCACACAGATCTCACACTTTTGTGAATCAAATTCCATTCTAGGAAGTAAATCTAAATTCACTAAACGTCGAAGTGTATTTTGATTTACATGTCCTAATCTACCATGCCATAAATTAGAACACTCAAGCAAATAATTAACTTCACTTATATTAATATTGCGCTTAATGTCGCGCTTTACAGTCATTACATTCATTTTGAAAAGGCTCTTTTCGAGATAGCCTTTTGCAATAAATTGACCACATTTGGTCAGTACAAAATTATTTGCTTCAAAAACCAACCTAAATCCGGCCTTACTCAATAAAGAACCGGAGACTAAATTCTTGCGAATGTCTGGGACATGCAGCACATCCACGAGAGTTAGTT
This sequence comes from Ajuga chamaepitys, assembly GCA_958295605.1. NCBI lineage: Eukaryota > Viridiplantae > Streptophyta > Magnoliopsida > Lamiales > Lamiaceae > Ajuga > Ajuga chamaepitys. The sequence continues at coordinate 17,495,571 of OY282501.1, forward strand.
CTTTTCCCAACGTCATCTTCAACACGACCTTTCTCAATCCTACCACTGGAGATGTTGCAAAGTTTCCCATAAAAAGCTTTCTGCCATTGATCTCTTGGTAAGTGGAGAACAGTTCCTTGTTTGAACAGATATGACGGGTAGCCCCTGTGTCGATCCACCACTCCCTTGGATTATCTACCAAGTTGGCCTCGAATACGACGACGGATAGATCCAATTCAGACAGTTCTTCTGGCAAGGATTTGTGCTCGGCAAGGTTGGCCTGATTCTTTTGGCCTTGATTTGCTTTCTTTGGCAGTCGACATTCACTCGACTTGTGTCCGGGCTTATCACAGTTATAACAATTACCTTTGAATCTTTTGTTCGAGGTCTTTTGTTGCTTATTAGAGCCAGCACTGCGTTTTCTCTTCTTGCCACTTCCGGACTCTGCCAAATTCAGACGTGCCTCACCACGGTTCTTGTCGCTTTTGACTTCGGATTTCCGGTTGTCTTCCTCGATCCGTAGTCTCACGATCAAGTCCTCAAGCCCCATTTCCTTGCGTTTGTGCTTGAGATAATTTTTGAAATCCTTCCATTGAGGCGGTAGCTTTTCTATGAATGCGGCTACTTGAAAGGATTCAGATAGTTGCATACCTTCAGCATGAATCTCATGGAGGATCAACTGCAACTCTCGAACTTGGTCCATGACCGTCTTCGAGTCTATCACTTTGAAGTCGAGGAACCGTCCGACAATGAATTTCTTCATTCCGGCATCCTCCGTTTTGTACTTTTTCTCCAAAGATAACCACAATTCTTTTGCGGTTTTAAAAATGGAGTAGACATTGTAAAGAGAATCGTCTAATTCATTCAGAATGTAATTTCGACACAAGAAGTCACTGTGGTTCCATGCGTCCAAAGCAGTCATTCCCTCTTTATCCCCTGTTTCAACGGTAGAAGGATCTTCCCTCAAGAAACGGGCAAGACTGAGAGTTGTCAAGTAGAACAGCATTTTCTGCTGCCATCTCTTAAAATCATTTCCGGCAAATTTCGTCGGTTTTTCGGCGTGAGCAGCAGGGATTGAAGGAGTAGAAACAGTAGAAGACATCTCCGAATATACAAAAATTTTGTCTTACGCTGTTATAATTCGGTATGTGAATGTATAGACGAAGATGTAGAATATAGACAAAGTCGAGGCTAGAGTTTGACTCTATATCCGTAAGACGAAATTGCCACGTACTCAGGTGCAATACGTTATAGTAGCAAAACGCCTCCAAGATACAACGACTTTAAAACTTCAGACCGCTGCACTACGAGTCGGAAGTTATCGGCGAACGTACTCGGATATTTGGAACTTTCGGACTTTACTAATGCAGAATTTAGAAAGCTTTTGAATTGCAAAGAACTTGTGAATTCGAATGTATGAAATGAAATGTGGAGGGGCCTATTTATACATGTTGAAGAGTTGAAGTGCCTTTTTGGAAAGGCACCTCTTCACCCCTTGGTTGCACCCTTTGGACTGGACCCACCAGTTCGCTGGGTGGTCGCACCCGCAGGCTGACCCGCACCTGGCGGGCGACGGGTCGCACTGGTTCCCTGGCGGGTCGGTCCGACCCACTGCCCCGGTCCGGTTCGACCGGTACGAACCGCCGACCCGGTTCGACCCACCGGTCGGTCCGGTCCGCCCAACGATCCAACCCGATTCCTGACCGGATCGGTCCACATCACCGCACCGCCTGACTCGAACCGCCACGAACCCGTGAGCCATCCGTCTGGACCACCTAGCCAAAACTTTAAGGCTCCTCCAGCTCCTCGTGACGACGCGTACGTGCGAAGTGCAAAGTGCGCCTCTAAAGCGACTCAATGCGACATGTGCGACGTGCGGGCCCGGGCTCGGATGGTGCGAAGCACCATCCTCGGGTCCATTTTAGCCAAAGGCTAAAATCCCACTAGGATCCACCATAAGGTCCACCATAGGGGAGCACACTTGATAACTACTTATCAAGTGCTCTACTATATAAGGAGTATCCACTTACTCCAATTTTTCTATGTGGGACAAGTTCCCATATATTTACTTCATAAACTCTTCAACTTCCATGTTTAAGTTGCAACCTTTGACAATTAATATCTCATTCATCTACTCGAAGTGTAGATTATGAATTTGCAACTTGTTTCCATTTTTAACAAATGGATTGAATTAATTAAATTGGTCAATTTTGAGTCAAAACCCAAAATTCCAAATCAATTTCCAACATTACTCAACCAACAAAGTACATTGCTGATACATCCTAAAATGGCATAGATCAAGATGAGGATAAAACATCATTGATCTAATCCCTAAACAGTTTTACACACACGCACACACACAAAAGATCCCAACACAAGGATCCGACTTTCAACTTTACAAAGAAAAGCGAGAAGTGTGTATGTGCAAATACATGTGATCTTGTGAACATCAACCAAAACCTAAATCTCTCTAAACTTCATGAACAGCAAACACACACAAATGATCCAGGCAAAAGGATCTGACAACCCACAAAGAAAAGTGGGTGTGTGTGTGTATTTAGTTAAGGTATTGTTGCAGGTGTTGTAGTACTTCGTAGGGGACGGGAACTTTGACAAAAGAATTTTACATCTATCTTCATGGAAATTGGTACTTATAGGTATCTACACCTGCAAAATGGCTACAATGAGTGAGAAAACTGTGGGAGAGATTGAGAAAGAGAAATGGCGGTTGAAAAACGTGGGAAGGGAGAGGCAAGCAAATCAGTATTTATAGGATCATGGATAGGAATCAAAACTTCTCTTGGAAGTTATTTTTGCATAGAAACTTTCCTTGGAAGTTACTTAAGAAAAATAACTTCCCCATGATTCTAGAGAATAAAAACTTAGTAAAAGCTGACAACATATATAAAATTATAAAATTATGAACATAAAACAATAAAATACGAAAAAATCAGTAAGATAAAATAAAAAATAAAATACAGATTTAATGTGTTACAGAAGGTGTTGAAACACTTTATGTAATACCTTTTTCCTCAACATGGGGAATTAATCTAATTTATGGGGAAATCAAAGAGGAGCACTTGCTGGTGGTTGGCAAGTCTAAGGAAAAGGCGTTGGATATTAGATTATAATAAAATCATGTTCTTGGATAAAGGATTAGAGTAAACCTTCTCTCGAACCATGGTTTTGATGTGGTATTATACTCGTCTCTCCCCATTGAGTCCACGTCGCATCAGATAGTAATATCAGATTAGTTGTGACATAATATTAGGTAAATATTTTCTTAATTCATTAAGTTTTACTATTTTTTATTTAAGGACATTATATTTGGTTATTCGATTTTGGTCTTTCAACTTTTGGAATTCAACATATTGGTCTTTTAACTTTCAAAAATAAAAAATGTGGAATAGATTATGTTACCCACTCTCAAAAGTTAAAGGATCAATTTATGTACTATGTTTCGTCTGCGTGTTTTTGCCCAACAAAGTTAGGCTACTTTTTGTTATTCCTACAAATATGGATTTTATATGTGTCAGATCATATGGTGGGTAATATAATTTGTGTAGAAAATATAAATAAAATGCACTACAAGAAAATTATCAAATTTTAATGGAAAATTTTCAATGGAGCATAAATCCGTTGGAATTTTTAAAATTTTCAACGGCAATTCCAACGGCAAGGTGAGTCGTTGAAATTTTGAAAATAATTCCAACTGCTTTTTCCTTTGAATAGCTGTTGGAAAAAAATTCCAATGGCAGAGCCGTTAGAATAGCTGTTGGAAAAAAAATTCCGACGATAAGAGGCTCCGCTGGAATTGCTGTTGGAATCATTTTTTCATTGGAATTTAATTGTTGGAACAAAAAAATTCCAACAGTCACTTTTCCAACGACAAAAAAACAGTTGGAATTGTCGTTGGAATTGAAATTCCAATGGAAATTTACCAAGAACCTTTAGAATATGGTAAATTTCCAATAGAATTTTAATTCCGACGATAATTCCAACGATTTTTCTGCCGTTGAAAAATGGTGGTTGGAATTTAATAATTTTTTGCAGTGTCGGTTTATTATAGATTCTTATTATGACTTCTACGAAGGAATTATAATTTATACAACCTCTATGTTGATAAACTAATGACAAGCTTCATCCTCCACCTTACCTATAGAAGGAATTTTATATATATTTAAACTAAACACTTCCCTAATTGCTGCATCATTATATTTAGATGAGTAACTACGTCGCTAATGTTAGGAATCGAACCGTGGTCAAGGTTCGAGTTTGGCTCAGAAAAAACCTTGAGCCCGTTTTTGATCGAATAATGCGACAACAGCGAATTTGTAACCCAATGGGTGATTTCCTCACGAAGTAGAAATTCTAACCCAAACCCCGGTAACACCCACACTCTTCTCTAACACTCAACCCACCCGGCCCACAAAGGGAACAAGGAAGACGTAGACGAAGAAAAGGGTCGTCAATGGTGGTAGAAACTCTCTCACACACAAAGTGTATCCCACAGATATTTCTACTGCACATCTCACAAAGAGAAGGGGGCTCCATTCTTATAGGGAAGAATGGAGCAAAAAACCATGGAGAATTGATTGACATTACGTGAATCAAAGAGACATACTCAAAAGGGGGGAATGTATCTGGTGGGGGGAGAATGAAGGGGTGGGGCTGCCATTGGGTTTGGGCTGGGGATTAATTGGGCTGCCCGAATTGGGCCTAATAAACCAACAATCTCCACCTTGGGCCCAATTCACTTAAGCTGTCGATCGATCACGAAAATGGAGGAATCATCATTGCCAAACTCCCGTACACAAAGTACAGGAGATAACAAGCACGAAGCATGTTATTTTTTCACCAAGGAAAAGACACAAAGTCAATCGACACAAAGTCGAATATGACACACAGTCAAAACACGAAGTAGACACAAAGTCAAGAAATGCACAAAGCATGTAACAGACACAAAGTCAAGAGCATAAAACATGTAACAGACACAAAGTCTAACATAAGAACATCATAAACAAATGATCTAATCATTAGGATCCAAGTTCAAAGTTCTCATGCATGAATGAAATTTCTCAACAGATAAGCACTTAGTTCCCATATGAGCAGGATTGAATTGAGAAGGAATTTTCTCAAGGCACACAATTCCCTTCTCAACAATGTCACGAATGAAGTGAAACCTAACATCAATATGCTTAGTTCTGTCATGAAACACAGGATTTTTACACAACTGAATCCCTGACTGACTATCAGAATATACTACTACTTTATCGTCCAGAAAACCAATTTCAGACAATAGGCCTTTCAGCCAAACAGCCTCTTTCAAGGCTTCAGTAATAGCAATATATTCTGATTCAGTAGTCGACAATGCAACAACATGCTGTAATTGAGATTTCCAACTTATGCAAGACCCACACAAAGTGAACACATAGGAGGTAGTGGACTTCCTATTATCTCTATCATTTGCATAATTGGAATCAACATAGCCAATCAAATTTACACCTCTAGCAGATCTAGCAAATTTTAGGCTAACATCAGAAGACCCTCTAAGGTACCTAAGTAACCCTTTCACAGCATCCCAATGAGGCATACCAGGGTTAGACATGTACCTACTCAAGCAACTAACTGTGTATGCAATGTCTGGTCTAGTACTAATCATCAAATACATCACAGAACCAATCGCATTAGAATAGGGCACCTTAGCCATTTCAGCAATTTCAGAATCAGTCTTTGGGGACTGATCCTTACTTAGCACACAATGAGCAGCAAGAGGCACAGAAGCAGGCTTAGCACTAGACATCGCAAATTTACTCAAAATCTTTTCCACATAGGAAATCTGATTTAAAAGTAAAGTTCGATTCTTCCTATCTCTTTCTATGTTCATCCCTAGGATTCTTTTAGCATCACCAAGATACTTCATTTCAAAATTATCACTAAGGCATTTTTCAACATGTTCAATCGATTTCAGACAAGGACTCACCAAAAGCATGTCATCGACGTAAATGAGCAAGAAGATAGGCATGGATGCATTATCTTTAAAGTACAAGCAATGATCATAAAGGCTTTTCTTAAACTTCAAAGACATCATGCATTCATCAAATTTCTTATTCCACTGTCTTGGTGATTGTTTCAAACCATACAAGGATTTACTCAACAAGCATACATGATCAGATTTTTTAGGATCAACAAAACCATCAGGTTGTCTCATGTATATCTTTTTATCAAGGTCACCATGCAAGAAAGTAGTTTTAACATCCAACTGTTTCAATTCCCAATCAAAATGAGCAACTAATGCAAGCATAATGCGCACAGTGACAAACTTGACAACAGGAGCAAAGATTTCCGTATAATCAATCCCCTCTTTTTGAGTAAAACCCTTAGCCACAAGCCTAGCTTTAAATCTAACTCTCTCACCCTCATCCTTGATTTTATAAAGCCATTTACAATCAACAACAGAACAATGTTCCGGTTTAGGCACAAGGGTCCAGGTTTGGTTAACATGCAACGAGTTCATTTCTTCTTTCATAGCATTCAACCAATTTTTAGAGTTTTCAGATTTCAAAGCTTCCCTATATGTCTTAGGTTCACAATCATCAACAGATTCAAACACACTGAAAGCATGAGTATCAATATGGAAGTCATCAAATCTAGCAGGTGTCTTAATGTTTCTTCTAGGTCTATCCCTAGCAAATTGGTAATCAACATTATCAGGCACATTAGACACATCTTCCACATTCTCATTTTCAACAGGTAAGTCAACACTTGAGTCATGCATGTCAGAAGCAGATAAGTCTGATTGCTCCACCTCAGAAGGAGCAGTATCAGAAGCAGGCAAGACCACAGAGGCAGATAAACATGGAAAGTCAGATTCGTTAAACACGACATCTCTACTTATTATTACCTTAAAAACAGGTTCATCTTTTAGCCACAACCTATAACCCTTCACACCATCAGGGTATCCTAGAAAAACACATTTCCTAGACCTAGGTTCAAGTTTATCACCTTTCTGGTGAGCAAAAGCAGCACAACCAAAAGTTCGCAAATTAGAAAAGTCAATTGATTTTCCAGACCAAACAGATTCAGGACATTTACCATCTAAAGGCACAGACGGGGACCTATTGATTAGATAGGCAGCAGTACAGACTGCTTCACCCCAGAACTCTTTTGAAAGTCCAGAGGAAGCCAACAAGCTCCTCACCCTTTCAAGTAGAGTTCGGTTCATCCTTTCAGCCACACCGTTTTGCTGAGGTGTGTAGGAAACCGTTTTATGCCTCCTAATTCCAGATTTTACACATAACTCATTCAATGAATTATTGCAAAACTCTAGACCATTATCAGTCCTAAGATTTTTAATCTTTCTTCCTGTTTGATTTTCAATTAAAACTTTCCAATTTTTAAAGTTCTCAAAAACATCAGATTTTTGTTTTAACAGCAAAACCCACACTTTTCTTGAGAAATCATCCACAATCGAAAGAAAGTACATCTTTCCGCCATGTGTGGGAACACTGGCAGGTCCCCACACATCAGCATGCAAGTAATCAAGTATGCCAGTACATTTAGACCTATTGGGAGGGGGGAAACAGGGAAGCTTACTCTATGTTGTTTTCCTTTTACACACGACTCACAGAAGGGCATGCACGAGAGCTTATCCTTTCCAAATGACCCAGCTTTCTGCAGAATTTCCAGCCCTTTACTACTCATGTGACCAAGTCTACGGTGCCATAGTTCAGTTTTGTCCTCCTTGACAAAATTGACAGAACTAGGTGTAGACTTAGCAAAACAAACATACAAGTTATTTCGCTTTTCAGCTTTTAGGACCACCAAAGATCCCCTCATGATTTTCATCATGCCCCTTCCCCATTTTCCCTCTAACCCATCATCTTCTAATGCAGCACAGAAAATCAGATTATTGCACAAATCAGGCACATATCTAACATTTTTAAGTGTTAGGCCAAAACCAGATGCACATGCTAATGTAATGTCCCCAATCCCCAAGATTTTACATTTCTTTTCATTAGCCAGAGACACAAACCCATCACTAACTTCTCTATATGAGCAAAACAAGTCCTTAAAAGGTGACATGTGGAAAGTACAACCAGAATCAATGAGCCATTCATTTTCACACAAAGTGTCAGAATGCACAGAATTCACACGAGACACATCACATGACCCAGTTACCATAAAGACACCACCAGTTTTCTCATCTCCAGAAGCTTTATTGGCTTGTTCTTTTTGTTTCTTAGGACATTCTTTAATAAAATGACCTACCTCACCACAGTTATAGCATTTTTTAGGTCTGGGCCTAGATTTAGACCTACTGCGGTTATCTTTCTTCTTCTTATCATGATTGCCCTGGTTATTGTTTGGTTGACTATTTCTGTTTTAGCCCTCCCTCTCACAAACATAACCTCACCATGATTTTTCTTACTCGGATTGGCTCTTAAATCCATTTCTTTGCTTTTTAAGCCACTTATTACAGTTTCAAGGTTCACCTGATCTCTACCATATTTAATTGCAGATTTTACATCATTATATGTATCAGGGATGGCATTTAAGAGCACAATCGGAGTATAGTCATCAATGTTTTTATCACCCGTTTTCTTAATGTCTTGAATCAGTTTTGTAAAAACATCAAGATTCTCTTCTATGTCTTTATTCAAATCAAGTTTGAACCGAAAAATTTTTTCAAGCAAAAACATTTTACTAGGCAATGAAGTCTCAGTATATAATTCTTGCAATTTTTCCCACAACCCTTTGGCAGTACTCTGATCACTAACCTTTCTTAACACCGAGTCAGAAAGGTTAAGGATAATGGATGAGTACGCAAGCTCATCCATTTCAGCCTTTTTATCGTCAGAATCAGATTCAGAAAATTGCAAACTGATACACTTGTACACATGCTGTTGTACAAGAATATCCTTCATTTTCTGTTGCCAAATGCCAAAGTCTGAACGTCCGTCAAACGGAGCCAGACTATACCCAGACATAGAACCCATCACAAAAACACACAGTTTTCAAGGAGAATATAACAATCAAGGATTTCCCAGTTCTCAACACTGATTTATCAGTGGAGCAGGGGGTCACTTGACAATCTCCAGGAAGAAAACAGGAAATGCAAACACACAAAGTGCAAAGACAAATCACAAATCACAAAGATCAGAATGAAAGCGGAAGCAATTAATCACAAAGATAATCCTAGACTACCAGCACGTACAGTCAATCCTATTCGTTCACAAACGGCAGCTACGAAAGCAGTAAAGACTATCCGTTCCCAAACGGTAGCTAAGGGATCAAGCCAATTTACCCGACGGGAGGACAGCCAAGGGGGCTGGGCAGCTGGATTTTGGTCACTGGACCTCGGACTGCTGATCTCGGCCGAGAAGAGAAGGAGTCTCGGCCGAGAAATGTTTACAGCAGGTTCTGTTACTGGACTCTGCAGACTCGTCTCGGCCGAGAAGAAGAAGGTTTCTCGGCCGAGATTGTTATGCAGCGAAAACAGGAAGCTGGCAGGTAGGCCCCGTCTCAGCCGAGAATGGGAAGAGTTTCAGCCGAGATTTTTAGACAGCAGAAATGGCAAGCAAGCACGGCAAGCCCGTCTCGGCCGAGAAAAGGATAAGTCTCGGCCGAGATTGTGTCTTTGTCACGAAGACTGGATTCGCTGGACGCCCGTCTCGGCCGAGAAGAAGGGCGAGTCTCGGCCGAGATTCTGCAGCGACAGAATTTCCGAGAAGATGGACAGACCTCGATTTTCGCCGGAAAAAACCCTTCAATCCCACAGAGGGATTTTTGCGCACTGAAGAGACCACGGTTTTTACAACCGTGGCTCTGATACCACTGTTAGGAATCGAACCGTGGTCAAGGTTCGAGTTTGGCTCAGAAAAAACCTTGAGCCCGTTTTCGATCGAATAATGCGACAGCAGCGAATTTGTAACCCAATGGGTGATTTCCTCACGAAGTAGAAATCCTAACCCAAACCCCGGTAACACCGACACTCTTCTCTAACACTCAACCCACCCGGCCCACAAAGGGAACAAAGAAGACGCAGACGAAGAAAAGGGTCGTCAATGGTGGTAGAAACTCTCTCACACACAAAGTGTATCCCACAGATATTTCTACTGCACATCTCACAAAGAGAAGGGGGCTCCATTCTTATAGGGAAGAATGGAGCAGAAAACCATGGAGAATTGATTGACATTACGTGAATCAAAGAGACATACTCAAAAGGGGGGAATGTATCTGGTGGGGGAGAATGAAGGGGTGGGGCTGCCATTGGGTTTGGGCTGGGGATTAATTGGGCTGCTCGAATTGGGCCTAATAAACCAACAGCTAAGATACACAATTAGCAACATAACTACTTGAATCAGAATTTGCACGTGACCAAACATCGTTTGACATTTTTCCTTATGTTCTTTGAGATGCTTACCCTTGAATAGCACTATTCTGCAGTTAGATTAATTATTTGCCCTAAAAAATCAAGAGAGATCTTGTTTTATTCCTCGTTCCAACTATATTAATATGCGCTGTATGTTTATTTATGATGTCTACGAAACATGTATTGATGGTTTTAGAATAACAGATGACACATCACCTAAAATAGAAGATTTTAGACGCAAGTCAATCTGCTGTTCTCAACTTCATTTATGCAATAAGTTTGAGTCTCCTTTTCTTAGTTGTAAACTTTAAAACTATTACCATGGCTGGACCTTTCCTAGTGGAGAAAGTCCGTCGTCTCGGGCCTGAAAATAATATTTTAGGTACCTACATATAATATTGAGGTATATTTAGATGTACTTCTTTAAACAATCAATACAAATGTATTTTTTCACAATTTAACCTCCCTTGGCTTTTAACTTTGTTTTTTACTTATGATAATAAAGTGTTGCAAATGTTTCATTTTAATTTTTAATTTTTTTATTTTATTCTAAGTTTGTATACCAGAAAAAGAAATTATTGACTCATTTGGAAAACTCTATTTAATTCTCAACTTTTTTATGATTTTTTTTAGGTTTGTACACTAAAAAAGAAAAATTATAGGCTAATATGATAAACTCGACTTACACTCAAATATTTGTATGAACGAGCTTGACTACTAGAATGATGACTTGTGTAAGTGAGTAACTACTACGGTTTTACGCGGGAAAATGACGCATACACCAGCGTGAAGGTTATACTTTTCAACTAGAAGTAGTACTTTTGATTCTATTTATATTCATATTTTTTTATTTGTTCAGTAATGCTTCTAAAACAAAATTAATACATTGTCAGCAAAAAGAGTGATGCTTTTGTTTTTCCAAAACATTGAGAATGAACTAAATCCTACTAACCATAAAATTGATAACTTTTGAAGTTAGTACAAAAAATGTTACAAGCAGAGTAATACGTTTACCATTAATTGATACTTTTTTCTGTACTTTTGATTTTAATAACTTCTTTTTTTTGTCATAAAAATGAAGAAATATGAATTTTATTCAACACATACTCTTCTGGAAAAAGTGCAAAAGAATGAGCGTAAATTCACTATTTATCATACTGTAGAGATAGTTTACATAATATAACTCTTCGACCAAAAAAAGGAATGAAAATATCTTAAAAACGGCTACTTTGGACTAACCAAATTTTAACTACAGCCGTTAGATTAATTACTATCCGAGCCCATAACGGATACTCACACAGCCCATTTATATCCAGGCCCAACGTTGTGTGGTTCCCGCCAGTTTTTTGGTCCCTAAATCATGCTCCCACTCAAATTCACTTCAAACTATTTTTCTTTACCTTTTCCCTCAAATTACCATTACCATTGCCCATTATAATTCTTCTCTAAATTTTGTGCTGTTTCAGCTGACGATTTGATCTTACTTTTATGTAAGTAATTTTTTTTCTTGCTTCTTCCTGGTCTAGTAAGTTCAAGTGAGCTAAATTTCGTAGGTAAAGTGTTTGATGAAATGCTTGTCATGCGATTTTTCAGCAACAATTAGGATCCGCTTTAAATTTGGGTGGAAAATGTATGGAAGAAAAGCAAGTGAGTTGGTGAAAGAATTCGCAAGTAGTGAACCTGGGCAGCTTAGCACTTACAATGTAAGCTACACAAAACTTCTGTTTATGGATAGAGTTGACCTAGTTTATGTTCCATTCTTAATTGATCCTGGTTTTGCTGGTTGTGTTAATTGTGGTTTATTATTCATATATAATTGGCTTGTTTAGTTTACTCTTTGAGCAGATTTCCAGAATGTTTTTATGATGTAATTAATTGGCAAATCAAAATATCGTATACAATCTTTCACAGATGCTACCGTGCTACACTATAGTATCATATTCTTATGCATAAAGTATCTGGAGTGAAGAGGATTTTCTCTGCCTCTAAGTCTAACTCATTTTAGGGTTGCACAATTTGCTTAAGGTTTCCATCCGTCCTTTAGAAATTACCCCAGGATGTTTGACATGTGAATTTTGGAGAGAAAATGTAAACAAGTTTCTCATGTTATTGTTGTAAACTCAGTGCAATACATCCATAGACTTAAGGATTCATGTACCATGTTTTAGTAATATTATGTTATCACTGAGATTGAAAGACTTATTAAAGGTGATTGGTCAAGTGCTTGTACCATGAGAAATTCTTACAGAATTGAACATAGTTCCTGTCTCCAAGTTGATGTGATGCTTATGTCCATATTGTTGATGAAGATGGATGAACGGGAGTGGGGAAGGAGGAATACTAAAATGCAAAACTAGTCCTCAGGATTTCTCTAAACTCTTCTTCAGTATTTTTGCTAGCTATACAGGCTTCCTAGAGTTTGAACCTCAGCAGGAATGCAGTCTCAGAATAATTTTCAGTCCGTATCAACTAAGTCTTCTTTTGACATATAACAAGAAAGATTCCTTGAAGTTCAAGATAAATTCTTTCCTTTCAGTTCAGAATTTTATTGGTGAGCCACCTCCTTAAAGGGAAAGAGCTAATAAGATTATACTTTTTTTTATGAGCCACCTCCTTAGTGAATGCTTGCACTGATTTCACCTAAAGACTTCAGGACTGGAGATCTGACAACACGAACTCCGTATGGAAAGTTAAACTGATAACATGGTATCCATCTTTGTTCTTCTCTTGGAGTTTGGGGGGTCTGGAAAGGACCCTGAGTGCAATGGGACCCTGAGTCAATGGCAGAGGAGTTTATGTTGTAACCGAATGATATATACAATTGCTCGTTTGAGTTGTGAAACCCATATTGGTGGCTTTTATTTTCAAGTTCATCATTTAGTAGTTATTGTATTTGTTACTAAAAAACTAGATATGACCTTATAGGAATGAAAAGGAAAAATAATAGAGCTCACATCTAGCTTAACCATTCGAATTATGCTTTGCTTCCCTTCATGTATAGGCGTTAAATTCTCCTACAAGTTAAAATCTCACTCTTGCTCTTGTGATGATATTCTTCCCATTCGGATAGAAATGTTGAATAATATGGCAGTCCAATTTGTTTTTTTAAGTCATTAGGTTTCTTTCTGTTACCAGAATGACCTGTTAGCTCAAGTGCTTGAAGAATGTGATGCGCATCGACTTCAACTTCAGCCCTTAATGAGGTAAACCTTATCTGGAGCTCTGTTTATGATCCTTCCAGCCTTACCCTTCTATTTTCCTGTATTTTTCTTCAACATCTCTCGATTTTGGTTTTTTACTTGAATAAATAAATTATTCAAGTTAATGATGCTACAGGAAAATACAAGACCATGAAAATAAACTGAAAGATATATCAGAAGAGGCAATGGGGATATCAGAAGATGAAAGGAGGAAATCAGAAGCTGAGAAGATGGGCATCCAAACTGCTCTGAAATCTGATCAGTTTGGAGCACTCGTACATCACCTTTCGCTGGTCCGTAATAAGCGCTGTCTCATGGCTTATGTGTGAGTAATCAGAACTCACTCTCTCATTTTATCTTGTTTTTTGAGTACAGACTATCTCCTCATTATGACTAGTAAATCAAGTTCTCTGGATTAATAGATATAATCGAGCTGAAGTCGTCAGAAGTTTGGGATGGATGGCTGACGCTGTGCTTCCTGCAGAACTTCAAGAGAAACTGAGTAATACTGAGGCAGCATATTTCAAAAATCACGTTGCAACTTTACAATCATACATGTCTGAGCTTGATCTTCAGTTGACTGTGGTAATTAATTAATATTCCTTACACAACTTAATGAATTGCTATTAAGTCCTTCAGTTAGCAGTGATTGAGTTCCATAAATTATTTGGGCTAACTAATCTTAAGTGCATTTCATTTTTCTTTTTTTCTTTTCTTTTTTTCTAAATAAGGATATGGTTCCTCCTAAAGATCCCTTCATAAAGGTGAGAGTTCTTGATGATATTGGTGAGGTTCAAATTGGTGATCAGAAAGCAAACTTAGCGCGACATGCAATCATGTTTCTGAGACGTACTGATGCAGAGCAGCACATCACTCAGGTTGCTCTCCAACTTATTCATCTATTCACATAGAACTTCCAATAACCATTCTACCAATTCTGATAACTTGATCGATGTTAATATAATTAGGGCCAAATGGAAGAGCTCACAGGTTGATCAAAGATTGTCCTTTATGATGCCCTGAAGCAATTTAGAATAAAAATGTGCGACATTTTTACCAATTTTGGTTGTGGATATATGTTCTTTAATTGCTAGTGGCAAAGCTAGCCTGGTTTATCTACTAAACTCTGATGGTTCTGTTGAGTTTTTTTCTTGTGGCAACACGTATATATAATTATATATTGTCTCATTCTTAAAGTTCAAGTTCTGAAATCGTCGACGTTCCACCTATCTGTCTTATGCGTGATGCATGATCTTTTTTCAACTGTGATTTTCCGGTTCTTGTTCAATTCTAAATTTTGGTCTTGTAGGTATTTTTTCTTCATTGAATGAATTTGGATGATGTATTGCGACATTTTTCACTTTGGTTATGAATATTTTCTGTTAGGTTTCAGATTTTCTTCTTATTGATATTTGTTCGGATATAATTTGGACAATATGTTGCTAGACAATTTTCGCTTTGAGTTTCCATCTTGGTTGCTTTTGCTAATTTATTAAAATGAACATTTAGAGTGGCTGTCTAAGTATGTTTGGCTAAACTTATTTCCTACCTCTTATAAGTTACAATATCTTTTAAGTTGTTTGAAGAGCTTATAGGATGTAAAAACTTATAAATTAATAAAGTGTTTAGATATAAGCTCAAAATTGAATAAAGTAATTTAGCTATGAATTAGAAAACTAATTTAATAGACACTATTAAACGCACATTTTTATTAGTGTGTTGCATGTGTAGTTATTGGAAAGAGGTGTGTGAAGTATGTATATGTGTGTAGTATGTATGTTGAGTGTAACTTATAAAATTAAAAAAAAATAAAATAGATTAGGATAATTTATTTTATTAGAACTTAGAAGTTGTCAAATATCTTATAAGATGTAAGAAGAAGCTTATAAGATTAGGCAAACCATGAGTAAATGATATGATGCACGTCATATACTAGTGCTCCTGCCTAAACAAGGAGTATCTGTATATACAATATTGTTGGTATGCATTACGGCGAAGGTCGTTCGTCCATTATGAATCAAATTTTTGTTGATATACATTTGTTTAACTAAATAAATAATTTAATTGAAAGTGTTTGTTTATAGGTGCACGAATTTGGAAGTAGAAAGATTGAAGATTGATTCAAGTTGTCCTTTCTATACATAAATAGGATCCTGGCGGGCATAAAAAGTTGTTCGAGAAAGATTAGGGTGAAGCAATAATCCTTTGATGGGGAAATTCTGAAGCTCCCTTCCTCTAATCTGGCAGCAGCATCCTTCAACCCAACTCCACTCCCATTGCCTCTGCCCTTGCCCACTCCAAACAATAATTCCTGATCTTAAGTCTCTGTACAAACAAACAGCCCCTTCAATCCCCACACATTTCACTAAACCCCAATTCACCTTCTCCCCCAATAATCTCACTCCCAATTCCAATGGCACCTTCCCCACCATACTCCATGAATCGTCCTCACCAAGCTCCCAAACACACGCGCCGCTGCCGCACTCCCCTCCCACCACTGCCAGCCTCCCGTTTCTCACCACCAACGCTGCGAATTCTAGCCTATCCGCCATCGGCACGCTCACCTCCCGCCACCTGTTTGATAAAATGCCGAACCCCATTACGCTGTAAGCTCGTGCAGAGGTCATCCAGTATAGCGTCCCCTTTGAGTACACACTTTCGTTGGGGCTCCATACGGTTAGCCTCACTGCGAATTCCACCGGCATTGCTCCCATCACTTCCCATTTCTCCGAGAGAGAATCGTACATTTCTACAGTCGGCTGGTAGGCTGCGCCGCCGCTGCTCGCCGCCTCTGACATCCCGCCAGCCACATAAATCTTGAACCTCGAACAATTTTCGACTACTCCAACTGCTGGATTAGTTCTTGCAACGTTTAACAGAGGGAGGGTTCTGAATTGCTTTGTGAAAGGGTTGGATATTGCGAGATTAAGACAAGTGATGTTAGTGAGCTTAAAGAGTATTAAGCCACTAATTGTAGCTATAGGCCTAATGGGGGTGATGGTTTGGGAAAGAGAGAATTCATGCCAATTGTGTTGAATTGGATTGTAGGCGTAGCAAGAAAGGCCCCAACTGCGAGTGGGCAAAGCTATGAACCACGGGGGATGGAGGCGGCGGCGGACGGCCAAGGTGGCGGCTTGGTCAGCGGTGGCGTGCCAGTTCCGGCAAGCGGCCTTGGCCCTGACTAAGGAGTCCGGCGGAAGGTAGGAGAAGATGTGGAGTAGAAGATCAAGGGGAAGGTTGCTCCACATTTGATCAACAATTGGGAGTGCAGAAATTTAGATAGATATGGCAGCAACTTCAACAGCTAAGGTGAATAATTGGAAGGTTATAACATCGATTCTTGCATAGGGATGTGTGCCCCACATGAACTAAAATCTGACGCACATGCCACCTCTTTTGGTTTATTCGGACACAACCAAAATAAAAAATAAGTGAAAAAACAGTTGTTCGTTTATGTTAACTTGTCAATATTGTTTCATGAATATATCGTTTAAGATGGCTATTTTTTCAAATTAAAACCAATTTCAATGTCAACATATAGTATAATGATTTTGCAATATTCAAGGGGAAATCCATCGGTACGGCGTCCAGGTGTTCGTTTGTGTTCCATTGACTCCTTAACAAAATTAATGTTCTACATAATCCAAGAAAGAATATATTTTATTATTAACATAAGGGTGTGGAAATTGGAGTTGTAGAGTTGCAAAAAAAGGGTTGAAATTGTGGTTGTTGGAGGAGGTGAAAGGGCAACAACAAAATTGGCAGCGTCTGTTTTTTGAGGTTTCAGCTAATCATAGCGAATTGGAAATGGAAATGGCTAGTGGTGGGCCCATACTATGATGATTCCCTCGAATAAATAAATAAATAAACAAATACTCCTACTATTCACACTTTGCAACTTGGGTCCGTTTCTTTTTACTGCCACGGATAAATAAATGAACTGGTTCCAAGAAAACCAAAAAAAGGAGGAAAACGGAAACAAAAACACCAACTGCCCTTTCATACGTGTCTCTCTTTATTTGTATATTACTATTACTATTAGTTCATCTCCGACTCATCCCTTATAAATACTCTAAATATATATTTTTTTATATACTATTCCAATTCAATTCTATAGCATTAAATTTACAATTTTTGTAAACCTTCTCCAACCCACTATAGACTAAATTCCTGTACTCTTCATCAGTGATGTTTTTTACCTAATTCTAATAATGCGTTGATTATAGAAAGAGTTGAAGTAGCATCCATTCTGTTTCTGAGGGCAGGTTAATTTTCCCAAGAGAAGTCATCAGGGACTAATCTAGTAGTGAGCAATAATTCATGCAAGTTTGCTTTGGGTTTAGCAAGTGTGCTCCTTATTTTTCTATTAGACTCTGAAAGAGATTGATTAAGCTTCTCCATCTCTTGAGCTTTCCATTCTTCCCTTCATTAATTGGCTTCTTCTTATTGTCTCTGATGCACAAAAAGGAAGGCTTCTTCTTCCCTTTGCTGGCGTTTAACATGCCTTTTTTTCTTCTTCCCCCTTTTCGACATCATCAATATCCACACCTGTGTTGAGTTCTAGTAAAGTCTTATTATTGGCAAATATAGTCCCGCCAGCATCTATTTCGCTCCGCAGCTGAGATATTTATGCTTGCAAGGAGGCGAGTCCTACAATATTCTTCCTTAATTTATCTCCCACATCAGATATAATAACCTCAACTTCAAAGAAATGCATAATTTTTTGTCACAAGTTGATCCAATTTTTCCCTATCTACTTCAGCTGCACTGAAAAATTTGTTGTTGAGTTCATTGATACTACGTGGGATTATATATACAACTTCGCATATTGATCCTAATGCAGTAAAAACTTCATAAGCTTTGTTGCTCACTGTTTCGCATAAAGTCTATATCGAGTACTGAGTGACTGATATAGTACTCTCTAATCTTTTTAGAACATCTGGAGTGCCGCTGAAGTTTGCATGTTCAAATCCACAAGAGATTGTCTCATTCCTACAACATTTCATTTTCCCGTTGTAGCGACTTCTTCTCTTGTCTCTTTTGTCTGCTTCCTTTTGCCTTGGCAGCTGCTGAAATATGTCTAAGCCGATTCTATGTTGGATATTCCCAAGGAGAGCTTGATCGCTTTCTCCTATTTCTTCAGAAGTCTTTGGATCATGTGGCTTTTAAGTAGCCATCTAGCAACTAGTATACAACGGAATGCTTTAGTTGGGGTTGTTGTAGACTGATATTGCTGCTCTTCAACTCCTGCAGCATCCTATTGTACAATAGTATTGTTGTTTTCCTCCTCATAATACTCCCCCTCAACTGGTCCAGGGGGTTGTTCAGTAGTCCAATGTGATAGTTGAGTGTCTACTGCAGCACTTACAGTGCCTTGAGTTGTTGTTTCATTTTATGCATCTAAACTGACAGCATCAACTGGCTCCTTATCAATTCTCTCTCTCTCTCATTTTGCTCTAGCTCCATTGCAGTTGCCTTCATCTTTTCAGTAAGGGTGAAAAATCGTGCGGGTTGGGTCGTTATCGAGCTAGCTCGATAATGTAAAGGCTAACACCAACCCGCCCATTAAGATTATTGGGTTGAAAACCTCAACCCGAATATGAACCAGCAAAACTCGATAACCCATCTCAACAAACCCAATAATACTTGCATACATATTTATGTCTTATTGTTTTGTTCAGACTCATTAAACATATTAGTACTATTGATTTTCATAGAAGTACAACATAAATTTAAAAATTCAAATAAATAACACATCTATTCTACAATTAATCTCCATTTACATAATACAGAAGGTCGATAAAATAAGACATAGTCATTAAACAAAATTCTTTCAAATTTTTTAATGAATATTTTTCCTCTAGAAAGCTAGCCCCATTCTTCAAATTTTACTTCAAGTAAGTTTTTTCATTAGGTCAATCAACTCCAACCTCAACAAATAAATATCAATAATAAAAAATAGTTAAAATATTATTAATAGAATTTTATAAGCATCACGATTTGCAAATTTACTTATCCTAGAAGAAGTTGTAGAAGTATTACCTAACTTGAAAATTTACTTAGGACTTCACAGCCCACCAAGTAAGTTTTATGAAACTTAACTTGAGTCATTTAGCACTAAAAAAACCCATCATTTATGAAAATATTGAATTCAAAGAATGATGCAGTAGTAGAATTAATAAGAGATAATTAAGTAAAAAAAAAAAAAATTATCGGGTCATTATTGTGTTTATTGAGTTGGCTCGATATGACCCGAATTTTATTGTGTTTTATCGAGTTGACCCGATAACAACCCAAACCCGATAGTATTCAGTTCAAACCCAAAATTATCGTGCAAGTTCGTGTCGTGATATCGAATCGGATCAAGTTTGGTCACCCCTACTAGTCAGCATAGTCGGGTTTTGTTTTCTGGCTCAACCTTGGAACGACTGAGTCAATGTTTTGCTCCAATTCATTGTCTATTCTTCTAGCAGATAGTCTTCAAGCCCATATACATTTCTTTTGGAAGGAGTTTCTCATGGACTTTCATCATAGTGCAGGAGTTATTTTTCTTCATGTTGTTCCGTTGATTGGGGAATGGGAGTTTTTTTCTGGTTGTGAATACTCTTCATCAACTTAAACTGGGTCTACAACAGTAGCCTTAGCTTCAGCTGGTGTACTAACTGTTTGTTCATGTTCCTCGCGAGATAGGTGTTGCTTGCTGCATGGGCGTAGTAGCTTTTTCTGCTTTTGCTACTATTTCTTCAATAACCATACCTTCTGTTCTTCCTGGTGCCTATACACTAGGTGTTTGAGAGGTTGTTACTGTCTTGTCTGATGCAACCTCTCCCACAGTAGACTTATCAACGGCCTATTGATGCTGAGTTCTGACTACAACATATAGATGGATCTTGTCTTCCTTAGAACTCTCTATAGTAGCTGGTTGTGTTGTAGTAGGTTCAGCATCAGGCTGCTGAGAACCACTTCTAGGCCTCTCTTGGAACTAATTTCGTGCTTATAAAGATAGTCCAGCTTGCTTTGCTTAAAGACTGGATGGAGAACTCTTCTTTTGGTTCCATCTTCTTCAGAGTCATCATCAGGAGAGCGTTTCAAGGCGGTCTTCTGTTGTAGGAAAAGTCTTCTTACCTTTCAAATATGGTCACCAAAATCTCTAGAGGTCAGTTCAGAATTTTTTGTTGATCTTGCCCAGGTGGCAACCCATTTCTTCTCTTCACCCCAGTCCACGCAATCCAGAATGCAGGGTTTCACCTTACCCTATGTCTGTGCCATCTGTAATATCTATGCATCTCTTCCTCTAGTAACTCCTCAATGTTATCATTGTTTCTTTCCTGAGGAGGTGCACATGTTTCATTCTCAATGTTTGATCCTTCTACTGCATAGTCTTTCGTCCTCTACTCGTGTAGTGGTACATGGATCATGGGATGTTGCATTTATAGGAAATGGTGGTTAGGGTAATGCCAATGTTTCCTCCACCATAGCCTGAGATGTCAAAGCAGTAGGGGGTGGGTTCTGGCTTTCAGAGTTGATCCAGGAGCATTGGATGTTTGTTCTTGTTGCGTAGCTCCAGGATGCGTCTCAAGGTGATGAGATGGTGACCTTGTTGTGAGGGTGTTATATCATGTTCATCAAAGAGTTGCCTGGCAATGCTCTTTTTAACGTAGGCATTCACCAACCTCCATCTTTTCTACTGTAGGGGCCCGGACTTTTCGTTAGTACTTGTCTCGTCCGCTTTCCCTAAATCATTACATTTGCTAATATATATATTCTTATGATAAAAATTCGTTTGATTAGTCACGGAAGTATCGGAGTTTTGAGCATATATATATATATATATATGTATGTATGTATATGTGTATATGTGTATATATATATATATCAAAATTATTATTGAGATTATTTTCGATTTTTTAAAAATTGATTTATTACGTACATTTACACTTTCAACCTAAATTATGACATTTGTTACAATTTTTAATCCTTTTTTATGTGAACCAACCTCAACTATATATATTTTACCCGTTGCAACCTAAAATATACTTTATTACACTAACTAACTCTGACTATGTTTTCTTTCACTCTTTGTAACATAAGAAATTGTATTCGCATTAACCAACTATTTTTAAATAAATATAATATTTACAATAAAAATATAAAATATATTTGAATATATTACAATACCAAATAAAAATATGAAAATATGAAAATATTTTGAAGAACTCACATGCTTTAAATTGAGGTTAAATATCTATATCAACCTGTACATTGCGAGTTTTTACACTTTAGTACGTAAACTTTATTTTTTGACCGATTGTACAAGTTGCAACCTCCGTCGATTTTTTCCAGTCAAATATCAAACACGTGACAACGACATGCCAAATTGAGGGGGGAGGGAGTTGCTCTTTTCATGAATTGTTGAGGCATATTCACAATTTGACAGAGGTTGTAACTTTGCAATAATAAACTGATTGTCACATGTTTGGCATGTGAATCGGTCTTAACAAATCTAAACTAAAGTTTTTGGCCATAAATGGTAAGTTTTAGTTACTTTTGGTAAGTAATAACTTTCTTTTGATTTTTTAAAATGCAAATAATTTTTTTTATTTCTTTTCCATTTTTTATGCATAATATATCAAATTATTCATCTTTTCACGATCTTTAATTTGACATCCATATCACATATATTATAATGAGATATTTTATTTGAAAACGTAGATTACTTGTTGGTCAATTATTTATGTTAAATATGAGTGTTTATTGTTAATTAGACACAACTAAAATTAGTAAAATAATTTTCAAATAAAAATATTAATTAAGTATGTTTCTTACACTTTGTAACCTAACAAATACTTTGTCGCACTAACTGACCTCAACTATGTCTTTTTTACTCTTAACAACCTAAGTAACTTTATTCGCATTGATCAGTTTTTATCCTTAAATAAAATAGCTATTTATAAGAAAAATATAACATTTATATATATAAATTACATATCAATTAAATATGACAATATTAAAACATTTTGAAGAACTCACAGACTTTAATTTATTTTTTTAATTATTAAATAACTTTTTGACTTTATTTTATTAAAGTAATGTTTTATTGAAAAATAAGAAGTATCTACGTATATTTGAAACCATCAAGTGAAATGTTAGAAGTTGCAAACGTAATAAGAAAATTTTGAATATGTATAATTAAAAATAAAAAATTATTTATATAAATTAAAAATATAAAACAAAAGTAGGAAAAAAAGTATAAAATTTCACATTACATCTGAAATAAGTATAAAATTTACAATACATCTGAAATATCCAACTAAAGTATTAATGTTTCAGCATAAAAAATTTGGACTATAACCGGTAAGTTGTTGTCACACTTGGTAAGAATCAAACTTTATTTTACTTTTTAATATTGCAAATAACCTATTCCATTTCTAATTTATTCACTATGTATTATACATCAAATTAATCCTCTTTTGACGATGTTTCATTTAGCATCCATATCACACATATTATAATAATAAGATATTCAATTTAAGATATTAGATTATTTATTCGTTGATATTTGAGTTAGAGTTTACTGTTTATTGTGGGTTGTACTGTATGATATTGTTTCAGAGAATACAACTAAAAATCACTCAAAGAATTATCTTATAAAAAAATTGTACTTGGTTATCTCACTAAAACCACAACTAATCAATTTATTTTATCCGACATGAATTTTTTCAAGTTTTCTTCATTTATTAAGTTGAGATGAAAATCAATGTATGTATAATTGAATACGTACTTTATTAAATTATAAGTAAAATCTAATATTTTGTTTATAATCAGCTTATTAAATTATTAATTTGTAAATTTTTATTTGATATATCACAGACTTATTACTTTCTCGCTTATATAACTTTACATATGATAATTAATTTGGAATTTATTTTTCATTACTTATTGATTAATTAAGTTATTTGTGTACGCATATAGGTCAATAGTGATACATACACACTAAATGTGTGTTTTGGTCAAAGATAAGAAATGATCATTATGAATATAGATATATTTTATTTTCAATTTTAATATATTGTCTTAATATTAATTTATAGTATATATACATATAAATATAAAGTAAGTTATATTAAATTCATATATAACGTGAAAGAAACTTATATTTATCTTATAATTTGTTTATGTTTAATTCAAAATTCCTAAATATTTATTTTATAGGATAAAACGGTCACATTTTTAAATATTAGGTTATCTCAAATTTAGCTTAGTCAAAATAATTATTTTTTAAATAAACTTCCGTGCATCGCACAGGAGTAATACTAGTTATAGAAATAACAAAAAACCCCCACCAACTTGGCATGTGACTGTCACGTGTTTGTTATTTGACCGGAAAAATTCGTCGGAGGTTGCAACTTGTACAATTCGTGGGCTTTAGGTTGCAACCAGTCAAAAATAAAATTTAGGTAGTGAAGTGTAAAAACTCGTAAAGTACACGTTGATTTAAATGTTTAACCCTTTAAATTGTCATTCAAATTATTGTATAAGTTTTGGATTTTATTTTGTTAATGTTAGGATTTATTTTAAAATAAGAAGTATTGGAGTATATCTAAAATCACCAAATGTTAAAAGTTGCAAATGAGAATCTAATTTTGGAAAGGAAAAAAAAACAAATATTTATAGTTAGAACTTGAAATCTATTTAGATACATTAAAAAATATACACATTTGTAAAAGCTATAAGACAATTAAAATTGTAAATTGTATTTTTTCACCAAAATGTTGTGTTATTTATGTTTATTTGTACAAGTAGCAACTTTTGATTTGTTTTTTCTAGTTTCTTTCCCCCTAAAATAGTCATTTTCTCAAAATTTTAAGTTCAAATAATTTTGTTGTATGTGAACTATTTTTTACTTATTATACTATTATATAGCGTATTAATCATATTTTCATGTTTTTAATCTAACATTCATATCACATATATGCAAGTGTGATATTATATTAAATAAGATATTGTTATTTATTGGTTGGTTATTTAGTTAGATCTAAACACTTATTGCGGATGTTTATTGATGTCATCTTTAGGCTGCAAATAAGAATTAATTAAATATTTTTTCTAAAAGGATATCTAACAATTTTTTAAAAATAATTAATTTGTTGTATTTATCTTTTCATATTAAATTTATTCTATAAATAATCTATACATGTAAATGTGTGTGTGTGTATAATAAAATAAAATGGAATCAAACATGTGAGAAAAAAATTATGTTTCCATCCAATTGCAAATTGAACATTTTTAAGAATTTTATTCATATATGTGCTTACAGATAAGTTGTAGTGTGAAAATTCTGTCAGTTTGTTTGTTTGTAAATAACTCTTTTCAATTTTTAAAATAACTACCTGTTTTTTTTTTTTTTTTCCTAGCGTACTTTTAAATATAGCATATCAGATTAATGACCTTTTCATTAAGTTGAATTAGGAATATTTATCTTGTGAATTAAATTATTAAAAAATGAACCAATTGACTATTTTTAACAATAAAAAAATATGTCTCATGCCCCCTTTTTTTGTAGCTTTAAATAAAAGATATTTTTAAGGTGATTTTGAAATGGCCCGCTCCCAGATTTGATGGGTTGTCCCCACAAACCAGCATAAGTCTTTCCTAGCGTGCTTAGTCCTCACTCACGCGCACCCTAAGAAACTTTCCAAGGGGTCACCCATCCTTTTGACAGACCATTCCCACAAACCGAAACAAGTCTTTACTAGTGTGTTTTGTTCTCACTCACGCGTACCTTGAGAAACTTCTCAAGAGTTTACCCATCCTGAAATTTTTTCAGGCCAAGTGCGCTTAGTCTTAGAGTTTCTCTCACAATGAGCGCTAGAAAAAAAGATGCACCTTGTCAATATGAGTAACACTAATCAATTCTTTAAACTCTCTTTAATTGTACAGTCTCATACCTACACAGTCTCACAATGTCCCTCAAAGCTCAACTATATGGTTTACGTGCACAATCTCAGGATAAGACTGTGGTGGCACTTGCTCATTTTTCTGGCTGTTCTGCTTTGTCGATCGATGATAGAGTGCTTACGCCCCTTTACTTTAGAGATAGGGCGAGAAATAGTCGATCACATACAACTAACAAATGAAGTGGGACGTTTATAAGCTAATAAAGTCTAGTGTAGGTCTTCCCCCTATTTATTCATGTATTATTCCTCCCCGATTGAGAATCTCTTTTTTTTTTTGTTAGAGATCGGTTCGTTTATGTCTCTCTTCACCTAGAAGCCTGTTAGGACCACTCATTATATGAGCCTTCTTCTTATATTTTCAAATTTCAAGTTTCTATTCAATTTTTGTTGGATATACATGTTCAAGTTTCATGAGTATGTGGGTTACAAGTTACAAGTCAGAACTCTTTATATCCTATGCTTGTTGAAGTTCCAAGAGTATATGGGTTACAAGTTACAAGTTACAAGTTATAACTGTTTATATTCTATGCCATTAATTTTATATATGATTGTGATCCTCCACGAGTTGAAAGGAACCTCACCCCATTCCAATATTAATGTTTTCATATGTGATGCCTGGGACCGACGAGGCTGGAGTGATTGCCGGTGTAATAAGAAGAAGCCACGGAAAATGAGGGGCTCCTGGTAGACTTTTAGGTGAAGGGAAACATGAATGAACTGATCCCACACCATAAAAAAAGGTCATGCGGAGACTATGCGGATACGGAACAGTATAGTCGAGCTCTGAGGGGCATTATGAGATTGTGCAAGTATGGAACTGTACAGTTACAGTGAGCTTAAAGAATTAATTAGTCTTACTCATGCCAACAAGGTGCATCTTCCTTGCTGGCGCTCATTGTGAGAAAACTCTATGGTACCTGCTTGACCTGAAGCAATTTCAGCATGAGTGACCCCCTGGGAAGTTTCTCAGGGTGCAAGTAAGTGCGAACAAAGCACACTAGGAAAGACGTTTCTCAGGGTGCGAGTGAGTGGTGACAAAGCGCACTAGGAAAGACTTGTGTTGGTTTGTGGGGACAATCCGTCAAATATCGAAGCTCTTATGCCTGTTTATGGGGGACATTCCATAAAATCTGGAAGTTGGTTGGCATGTGACGCTCGGGACTGACGAGGGCGAGGAGTGATACGTTTTTCAGGATGCGAGTAGATGAGAAAAAAATGTGCTAGGAAAGAGTTGTGTCGGTTTGTGGGGACAGTCCGATAAATCTGAAAGTCGATGGGCATGTGACGCCCGAGACCGACGAGGGTGGGAAGTGGTTTTCAGTGCAATAAGAAGGCATAAACAATGAGCACTTGAAGTGAGTTTACATAATTGATTAGTGTTATTCATACAACAAGGTGCATGCACGTGCTTGGCCCTGAGCAATTTTAGGATGGGTGACCCCCTGAGAAGTTTCTCAGGGTGCATGTGAGTGGGGACTAGAAAAGCCTTTGTGTCGTCGATTTGTGGGACAATCCGTAAAATCTAGAAGCGGGCCGTTGCAATATGAGATTATTTAAATAAAAAAATCTAACTTTCTTATAAATTTTTCAATTTTTTTATTAGTATGTTATCTCATTTTTTAAAATAAGTTATGCGTTGTTAAATTTGTGTTTTTTAACACATAAAAGTAATTGAACTGTTTGTGATTATTCACATAGGTTAAGAATGATGCAGACTGACAAAAGGTATACTTGAGTTTAAAAAAATTAATTTTGAAATAATTATTTTTATTTCTTATATTTAATCTTTATTTATTTTATTCGTAACAATAAATAATTTTATAAATATTTTCGAATTGCATGGGAGAAACATATATTTATACTATTAAACGTTTTACTATATATACTTAAAGGTTTCAAAATATTTATTTTGTCAAGTATAAATTTTCATATTTTAAAAATAAATGTTTATAATATTTAAGACCTTCGTGTATAGTACGGCAATAAAGGCCTCTCCAATCCAACCAGAAAATGCTACTTTTGGGGGGATTTTACATAATCTCCTCTCAACCATATGCCAAATTGCCATTGTATTATTGGGGGATGAACAATGTCCCCTTATCTATTGGGGGACACTGTTCATCTACACAAAAACTGTATTTATACATTATATCCTTAAAATACCTCTAAATTCAATTTTAACTACATAAATGTTATATTTGTATCATTATAAGTATTTAATAATTTGTCTGATTTAGTAAAATTGTATTACGAAATAAAATTTATATACTTTTTTGTTAATCTTGCATATCTAAAAATAATTAGTCAATAATAAGATAAACTACTAATTACATAAAATTGCAAAATAATAAGCAAAAAACGTTAACACAACAAACTGCTGGTATCTAAATTTATTTGTTTGGTAATATTAATGTTTTATGTAATTTTTCATTTTATGGTGTTGAGTGCAATGTTTTATTTTTAAGTGTGAATTATTAATAAATTTTAACTAAAATAAATAGTGTTTATTTTTTATAATAAGTAAAATGTAAATAATTATTTATAAATAAGAAGTAAAACTTACTTGATGGGCTGTGAAGTCCTTTAGCACTAAAATAAGATACTTTTGTCCGATAGCGAGAAATATTAATAACTGGAGACTGGAAGAAATTCTAAGATACTTTGACAATCTGAATTCTAGTGGACACACAAAGATAGTCAAAGTGGAAATAAGTATAGCTTGAAGGCTTATAAAGCATCTCCATGCTAGAATACTTCCTTACCTGATTGAGTTTAAAAAAATGAAAAAGGTGGGGCATGTCATATCCCCGTCTGAGTAATGGTGGTTAATGGAAAAACTCACTCCTGAAACACGTAGATCATATACATCAGTGGTGGAGGTTTATATAAAATGATCTTGATCGCTCTAAAATGAGGAGGGATCAAAATAAAGACGATAGAAGGATAAGCAGAAGCGGGCAAGGATCCAAGCAGCAACCAAATTCTCGTTTAGGAAGGAAGAGATGAAAGGCTACCGCAAGGCTTTCTGTATCTTGATGTAAGATGTATTCTTTTGGCATATGTTCAACTGTTGTAACTGTAATAGATAATAATATCTGAATAAAACAGTTTTCATTTACTGCCAAATGATTACAACTCCTAATCTTGAATCATTTCTTGATGAGATTGACCTTTTGATGATTAATTGTTATGAACTAATAGCTTGTTGTCATGTGACTTTAAGCTTTATTTTCTTAGAGTTTTGACATCATCGGAAAAGGGGAAATTGTTAGAAAATTTATGTATAGTTTTGATGATGCCAAAACCTTGTTGTGAGATAGGAACTAGTGCCCCCAAATACTCTGTAATCTTTGTAATAGATATGGATACTTCTACTTAGACATAAGTCACATCATAAAGCTACAACGAAGTTAGCAAGAAACATATAACATGCAGTCCGCTGTAGGATGATAGTTTTAGAAGCTGTAAGGAGCAAACATCGAGAAGCTTAAATTTAAAAGTTTATATAAAAAGGTCTGTTGCACTAAGATCCACTACTTGAAGATACTAGGATCGTATACCAAGGCATGCATCAACCATGTCAGCACAGAGGACTTTGAGTCAGAGTCAGCGATCTCAAGATTAAAAACTATAACAAGTAGAGGCATGAAGCATTCATATACTGATTATGCAATAACATGGAGACACGTATTCTAACAAAATAAAAAGAAGCTCGACAACATTGACAAGAAGCCACACCTTCTTTGACCTAATCTCTCAGCAAAAAGGATAACAACGGTAATAAGTCATACGAAGAGTATTAAATGTCAACTAGAAACTTCTTACCTCCTCAATAAGAACAGACCCAACTCTAATAAATAGAAGGGTATTGAGGACGATAAAATACTTTACGTACAAAGTACTTTTAGAGCTAACAAATTATGAGCATTTAGAGCAATTAATCATTTTAAAATATCAAGAAAAGTTTGAGCTAAGAAAGAGCAAAGTAGCAACAATGCAGCAACTAACTGCTACTCAAGCAAAGTTCTCAAGCTGAAGTGGATTCTCAAAATCTATTCAAGCTCTCTTAGAATACTCACTCTCAGCCCCATCCCTTCTAACCCAGAAAGCTTGCCCACGTCTAAAATTGTTCTCAACGTTTAGAGACAACTTCTAGTTGAAGAAACATTTTCATAAACCTTCTCTTTGAGTGATGTTGAACAGAGAGTCTTATGTTCAATCAAAGATTCAAATTATACTAGTTTAGTTCTAAGGAACTTGTATAGGAGAGGATTAGTCTTCCGAGGATAGGTAAAACTACTATAAGGTACCAAGTTGGACATCATTTGTAGCTAAGTTTTTACTGACTTAGTGATTTTTTCAGGCATGTGGGGAGAGTGGATGTCGAAGGATCACCCCACCTTCAAACTACTATAACTTTTGTATTTTCAAATCTTTCTTACTACTGTTGTGACTTACTAAGTATCTAGTGCATTGCCTTAAGAAAATGCTTTATCATATTTTCATTGCATAAAACTCTTCGAGCACTGCTTGCTATAAGCTCCAAAAAGAACAACCTGGTGTAAGCTAATTTTTTCTCTAGGAACTTGTTGTAAGCTCTACCGTACGAACCAGTTCCTTGCAATAGACAACAACTTACTGCTCACATTTGAAAAGAAAAACCAGATAAGATTAAAGGTTTATTCACCCCTCCTCTAAACCTCTACCACTTGGGACCAATATATGTTGTGTTTCAATGTTGATGCTAGTTATGATGATGGCAAGGGGCTTTGCGAGATAATATAGTTTAGTTTTTGAAGTATTCCAACATCTTCAAAGGTCGGGGCCTGTATTAGGAGATGAGATGTGTGTGACTGTGGATGCCATTTAACTTTGTTGTGGTGGAAACTATGGGAATGCTCGGTACTTTTCTTATTCTTTACTTGATCTACCAACAGTCATGGTGCAAGTGGAGTACTTTGATTGAATGTTTATTGTTGAGGTAGGTGAATATTAAGCTTATTGAACTTTATTAGTTTGTCGCATAAAGCTAATGGGGTTGTAAATTGACTTGCATGTTTTCTTTTCTTTATCTAATTCGTATATTAAGATTGGTACCAATTTACCTGAGTGGTTGGAGAGGCATGTAGTAGCATAATTTTTTCTCTGAATATAAGTCTTTCTTCCTTTAAAAAATTGGTATATCTCGCGCGATGCACGAAAGTCTGCTAATAATGTAATATGTTAACTGAACTAAATATTACTCCCTCCGTCCCAGCTAACTTTTCTTACTTTCTTTTTCGCTCCATCCCAGCTAACTTTTTGCACCCAAATATGACAATTAAAGTCAACAACTTATACTCTCAAAATTCAGGCATTATTATATAAATGCCATTACCTTAAAAAAAATTAAACAAACAGAGTTTCCTAATTAAATCCCTAAAACAATATTAACCCTAAACATTAAACCATCGCTTCAATTAAATCCATCCCCACCCTTTCAACACCCCACACCCACCGATTCTGCTCCCAAATCATCTCTCTCTCTCTCTAACAAACCCTAATGTCTTCTCTCTCTCTCTTTATGAACTCGTCCCTTCCCACTCCAGCGCAGCCACTCCAGATCTGGGTGAAAATCCTAAATCCTTCGGATTTTCACTGATTTACACTTTTAAATCCCCTCTCTCCCAATATACCCTTCTTCAATTTGGGTATGTCATAATTTGGGTATGTTACCCTACCTCGATCTGTTTGTAAGTATGTTATAATTTGGGTATGTTACCCTAACTCGATCTGTTTGTAAGTGCTCATGTGATTGTTGGGTTGTATGTGACCCAATGATGATCATTTTCTGAGGGTTTGGAAAAAAAAAAAAGACTATGTAATTTGTTACATGTTTGCTGCTAATTCTGTTAATGTTGAGGTTGTTGAGGTTGCTGCCTATTCTGTGATAGTTGGCCTGTTTGTGACCCAATGATGATCATTTTCTGAGTGTAATTTGTTACATGTTTGCTACCCATTATGTTAATATTGCGGTTACTGCCTATTTTGTGATTGTTGAGCATGTTTGTGACCCTTTGATGATAATTTTTTGAGGGTTTGGAAAAAAAAAAAAAAAAGGAGCTGTGATTTGTTTCATGAAAGCTGCTAATTCTGTTAATGTTGAGTTTGCTGCCTATTCTGTGATAGCTGGGCTGTTTGTGACCCAATGATGACCATTTTCTGAGGGTTTGGAAATAAATAATGCTTTGTTATTTGTTGCATGTTTGCTGCCCATTCTGTTAATGTTGCGGTTGTTGCCTATTTTGTGATTTTTGGGCATGTTTGTGATCCTTTGATGATCATTTTGTCTCTGTCACACTCTGATTTTTGTAGCTTTAAATAAAAGACAATTTCTTTGAAGGGATGTGAGTTGCATTAAATCTTTTGAACTTGCAAAACATTTTGGAACGATTGAAAGACATATTTGAAAAAACTAAAATAACATATCTTTTGAAAATAACCAATTTGAAACATTTTAAATAGAATATTGGCGGAAGGGTAATTTGAATAAAATTACATAAGTTGACTCAAGACTTTTTACACTAGAACATCAATAGAAATCTTTTTTTACACTAATAAAACTTTGACTCGAATAGATAAGAAGAGTTTTGAGAACCTTTTGACCATAACATCCACCGCCTCCTCGTACCACGACCCAACGGTGAGCAAACCACAGCCTCAGTGGGGACATGTTTGTCAATCTTAAATACAAATCATGCAGTAATTAATGAATGCATACAACACACTGTAAAATAATTGTTAGCACAGCACAATACATAGCGTAGCATAGCATAATATTGTATCCTGTTGAGCATACAATAGTATAGCACATAGCATAGCATATAATGTAATTAGCCTGTTGACTAGCATAGCAAAGCACAAAACCTAGCATAGCATAGTGCATACCCTATTGCCTGTTGCCTATGGAATGTTGCGCTTAGACATTAAAATTACAATCATGACATTTAAAATAGACAAACATAGCCTATATAGTAGAAATAATCCCCACCTTGAAAATAACCTTGTATGTAGATGCATGCTCCAATTGTCCATAGTCTTTTCGTAGTCTCATTCTTCCTTCCAGTTAGACACACCTGAACCTATTTTATCATCAATATATATGGGATTTTTAAATTGGGAGGAAATTAGAAATTTAGGGCTTGATAGAGACTTTAGCAAATTTTGAAAGAAACTGAGAAGTTGTAGGAATGGATTTACTGCGTAGTAATGAATAAATAATTTTTATTTTATAAAATACAAGGGATAAAACTTTGAAAATTTACCAGTAGATAAAATACACATGTAAACCAATCATATTAAAATTTCAGAATTTTTCAAGAAGTATAACTATGGATTCTGAATTTTTGAATTCGGATTTGTTGAAACTGAGAATTCTGCCAAGCAATAGTAAAACCTTTATAAATAAAAAAACTAATGGTTGGATACCTTTGAAATTTAACTAAACGATAGAAAACACGTATAAGGACAACATATCCAAAAATTATAATTTTTGAAGAAGTATAAATACATAAATCGAATTTTGTAAATTGGAATAGAATGATTTTCAGATTCTGCTACGAGATGGTATAAAATTTATATAAAATAAACTGTACTCTTAAGAGATTTGAAATTTTTACAAACCGTTTTAGGCCTAACAATAGACGAGATAGTACAATTTCATATTTTTTGGAACTTTCTAGACTGGGGAACAAAATTTAAAACAAAATACCTGTCTATTTGGAGGAAGAGCGATTGAAGATGAAAGTAGCACAATAAATTTTTGGATGAAACTCAGATTATTTGACCGTGATTTTGATTTATGAGGTAATCCCATATATATAGGTTATATTCCTAGGGTATAGGACTCCTAATTGGACTAGGAAATTATTTTCTAGGCTCCTAATTAAAATCATGGGCTTGGGCTAAAATTTAGAACATGGTCTCCAAAAATAATTAGACCCTAAAATAATATGGAGCTCAATATAATTATAAAAATATTTTATGGGTTTTACACATTTTCTGAGGGTTTAACAAAGAAAAAAAGAAGAAAAAAAAAAAAAGAGGAGTTGTAGTTTGTTGCATGAAAGCTGCTTATTCTGTTAATGTTGAGCTTGCTGCCTATTCTGTGATAAATGGGCTCTTTGTGGCCCTTTGATGATCATTTTCTGAGGGTTTGGTAAAAAAAAAAAAAAAAAAAGAAGAAGAAAAAGAGGAGCTGTAATTTGTTGCATGAAAGCTGCTAATTCTGTTAATCTTGAGTTTGTTGCCTATTCTGTGATAGTTGACATCTTTGTGACCCTTTAATGATCATTTTCTGATGGATTGAAAAAAAAAATGTGGAGTTGTAATTTTTTGCATGAAAGCTGCTAATTTTGTTGATGTTGAGTTTGATGCCTATTCTGTGATAGCTAGGCTCTTTGTGACCCTTTGATGATCATTTTCTGATGGATTGAAAAAAAAAAATGGAGCTGTAATTTGTTGCATGAAAGCTGCTAATTCTATTAATGTCGAGTTTGTTGCCTATTCTGTGATAGCTGGGTTGTTTGTATGATCATTTTCTGAGGATTTGGGAAAAAAAATGATGCTCTGTAATTTATTGCATATTTGCTGCCCATTCTATTAATGTTGCGGTTGCTGCCTATTCTGTGATTGCTGGGCTGTTTGTGACCCTTTGATAATCATTTTCTGATGGTTTAGTGAAAAAAAAAAAGATAGAAAGGTTGCTGCCCATTCTGTTAATGTTGCGGTTGCTGCCTATTTTTTTAATGTTTGTTGCCCATTCTGTTTATGTTCAGTTTTGCTGCCTATTTTGTGAGTGTTGGGCTATTTGTGACCCTCTGATGATCATTTTCTGATGGTTTGGTAAAAAAAAAAAAAAAATGGATCTTGTTCTATTTCGAATGTTTGCTGTCCATTCCGGTAATGTTCAATTTTGTGGTCTATTCTGTGATTGATGGGCTGTTTGTGACCCATTGATGATCATTTTCTGATAGTTTGGAAAAAAAAAAAAAAATCATCTGAAACTGAACAAAAGTTTTTTTATAAATTGAAACTTTACAATCACTAAATGTTTACAGCCTAAGCAAAGCTAAACATCATTTCTGTGTTTATGCTGTAAACACTTGTGCAAAAAGTATTGTTTTAGGCTTTCTGGCCTAATCTAAATCACATGTATCCTAAATCTGTCACTAAGCCACCTATGTCATACGTACCTAAAGCTTGTTCATTTGCAATTAAATGATCTATTCCATCCCACAACATCTTTTGTTACTTCTAATGTTATAGGAAGAGTCCCTTGTCTTGTTTGTGCTCCCTTTCCCATGTGTGGTTGCTTGTAGTTGTTCCCCCTTTGACCTTCATAATCTTTATCATACAGGACTTCAAGCTTAGAAATACAGAGTTGAGACTGTTGACTTCCACTCTGTTAAATGATTGGAGGACATTATCCACCAACTCTTGTATTGTGTAGCTTGCTATCTCTACTTGCAAACTTTGTATAGCTCTGAAATACCCCAAGTCTAGCACGTTTGTGTCCGGTGAATCTGGGGGTTGACACATTATTTGAATGTTAAATCCATCTGCTGAGGCTGCACTTTTGAAATCTATGTCATGATTGCTGAGATGAGGTCTTACATTATCCTGTTGTATGATTATATTTTTACTTGCTCCTTCCGGAGCACATAAACATAACTTTGGGGATAAACCTCTTGCTTTTAGACACCCTATAAGGATCATTCTTTTCAGCTAATTTATATGTCGGTTCACATGTGCATTTCATATAAAACCATTTTTCGTCAATGTGAACAGTGTTGTGCATTGTTAAGTGAATTGTCATGATGTAAGGACTTAAGGCTGTACTTCAGCCTTTGCGACTTATTTGCATCTGTAAGTAATGGCTTAATTGCATTTTAGTGTGCTTTTATTGCACCTGCTTTCACCAGTCTGTCAACTGTGCTTTTGCTCACTTGCCACTCTTTGGCAAGTCTTCGCATCGTCCCCCTCTTCGAAAATGGTATGGCTTTCATAGCATCTTTGTCTAGAGGAATTGGACCTTTAGAGGCTGACCTTTGTTTAATTTCTGGAAATGTAACATGTTTACTTCACTGATCATCTTCTTTAACACTGTCCAGATAAACTGAATCGTCCTATTCGAAACTCCAAATGATGTTACGACTTTCTGTAGCTTACCACGGTAAGCAACTCCATCGGGTGTTTTTACAAAAAAGAAATTGAGCAATTAGGAGTCGATTTGATGGAGTTAAGTTGGGCCCCTTCCTTTAATTTGGAACTTCAGCAATTGTAGAGTCTTAGAGGTTGAGAAATCTGTTGTAATAAATGTATGACATTGAATTGCTGAACTTGTGAGTGTTTGAGGTTGAGAAATCTGTTGTTGCATTGAACTGAACTGTAACAGGTTTTTATAGAGTGTTGTTAATGTGTTTGAAATTGTTTAGGAGGGAATTTTAATTGGAATTTAAAATTTCTGTCCTTGTAAACCAAGAAAATTAATGGAATTGACTGGGAATTTTCCCCCAAATTTTTTTGAGCTGTGAATTTTGAATTTTTTATGCATCCAGTGCACCAACTATTTTTTGTACTGTTTCTACAGTATTTTTTCATTGTTCATTTTAGTTGAGTTAGGAAAAATTAGTTGGTGTTAATTCACTAATTAATTCCTTAAAAAAAAAAAAGGAAAGGGACTCGTTTGAAAGTCAATAAAGCATCTTCTATTTTTTCTTAACCTCCGTGCCCAGTTGACTGTGAAAAGTTAATCGGAACGAGGAGAGTATATAGTTTTATTATTTAAAAATATGAACAATGTATATATAATTAAAAAAAAAATTAAAATTTTAAACTAGATATAAATAGCGTAAATATATCTTTTTAAGATAATTATCAAATTAATATTATTTAATTTATTGACCTCATGTGATAGCCTCCAAAATCCTAGAGATATCATGATTAATCATGATATTTTTATATATATCAAAATGTAACCATGATATATATATATATATCCAACCATTAGAACTCATTACGCCCGAGACGTTGATTGCGGACTCTCCTCCACAATTCGTTAACGACTTCAGCTTGATTGGTCTATCATAATTTAAGATCCACCATAATTATTTTTGGATAATTACTAAATTAACATGATTTAATTTAGTAACATCATTTTGACACGTGATGTTTTTCACTAGGTCAATAAAATATATAGCTAATCATCAATTAAATTGACTATTTGATTTAGGAATTTCATTAAATTAATTCTTAATATTAAAATTAATTTTCCACATATATTTTATTATGTGACACATTTTAATTGGATACAGAATTTTCATATCAACAATAATAATAAACCAAATAGAATAATTTATAACAAAATTATATTTTTCTTTTTTAATAATCTCATAATTATATTGTTAAAAAATGTCAACTGATTCATTTCTATACAATTTAATTAAAATATAAATAAAATAATCCACAATAAAAATTTAAAATATAATTCAACTTAAAGAAGGAGGAAAATAAATTAATTTAATCTATTATATGTAAAAATGGATTTAAAAAACCTTGCTTGAATTTTAAAAATTTGAAAAAAGTTGTTGACAAAGTAACAAACTGACAAAATACTGACACTACAACAACTTATCTTTAGGGACACATATATTAATAAAGTCGTTGAAGATGTTCGATTTGTAATTAAACGGGAAACTATGTTTTTATTTTGCTCTATTTTATTTTATTACACACATATTTGTAAATATTAGTATAGATATAGATTAATTTATAGAATAAAATAAAGATAGAAAGGTAAATAGAATAAATAAATTAATTAAAATATTTAAACAAAACTTGTTGAATAATTTTTTTGAAAATTATTTAAATAGTTTTTATTTGCAACCTAAACATGGCACCAATAAACATCCAAAATAAGTACTTAGATCTAACCAACCAAAAAGAATATAATATCATTCACTCATATATGTGATATGGACATCAAAGTAAAGATTTATTAATATAATACAGAATACGTAAAAATGGTGAAGATACAAAAAATTATTTGCATTAAAAAATTGGGAAGAATTATATTTTTTAGAAAGAAGGAAAAAAACAAACAAAACAAATGTTGGCACTTGTACAAATAACTATAAATTACACAAAATACTATTGTGGAAAAACGCAATTTACAATTTTAACTCTCTTATAGCTTTTATATATGTGTAGGTTTTTAATATATCTAAATAAATTTTTAAGATCTAATTATAAATATTTTTTGTTTCTTTCTAAACTATATTCTTATTTGCAACTTAACATTTCACTTGATGATTTCAAATATACTTTGATACTTCTTATTTTAAAAAAATCTTAACATTAAAAAAATAAAATCCAAGAATTGGTTAATAATTTGAATAAAAATTTAGAGTATGTAAATTGTTCAATTAATATTTGAATATTTTCATATTTTACTTGGTATTGTAAGTTATTCGAATAGATTTTATATTTTTATTGTAAATATTATATTTATATAAAGATAACAATTGAGTAATAAGAACAAAATTGCTTAGGTTACACAAAGTGTAAATACATAATTGAAGTTATTTAGTGCGATAAAATATTTTTTAAGTTGCAAAGTGTAAAATTTACATAGTGAAAAATATCGAAAAGTGTGAAAAATGTCATAATATAGGTTACAAAATTTAAACATACTTAATAAAATAATTTTAACAAAATACACATTATACGAAAATATGTAAGTATAAAAAATGATCTCACTTTTAATTATGATATATAAATATACATATGCTGATAGCTCCCGTACTTCTGTGACTAATCAAATAAACATGTTATATATGTATATATATATAGTAGATAATGATTTAATAAATTATTTGTAAAATCAAATATTTCTTTATTGCATTTAATTTAATAAAATTGGATTCATTATTTAAACAATTTTTTTTGGGGTGTAGCATAAGTAAAGAAAATACTTGAAATTTCATGTAAAATAAAATATACTAATTTGTTGTACTTTAAAAAGAAAACTAAACTAATTTCTTTTATAAGGGTTGAATTTGTTAAATTTTAGTTGCTGTCTAGACCCAATACTACAATCCAATCCGTCTAATCCAAATTATTAATGAATAAATAATTTATTATTATAAATCAAATATCTCATTATAATATACTCCCTTCGTTCCATATTAATTGACGTTTTAGGATGAAAGAGAAGAATTAAGGATTGAATATGGTGACAGATATACCCTTAGCTAAAGATTTGACCAAATCAAAATATCTCTGATATATTGAAAAGTAGAGATGTTTTAGGATTGAGTCGAGGGAGAAAATTGGTAGAATTGGTGAAAATTATGTAAAACGTCAATTAATTGAAAAAGGGATAAACATCCTAAAACGTCAATTAATATGAAACGGAGGGAGTATGTGATATGGATGTCAAATTGAAGAAGATGATTAATTTAATATTTTATGCATACAAAATAGATTAGAAATAAAAAAAAAAAGAAAAATTATTTGCATTTTAAAAATTGAAAGAAAATTGTGAACTCACCAAAATTAACAAAAAAACAACTAAATTATTGTAAAAAATTTAGGCAAAAAATTAAAATGACAAAAAAGAAAGAAAATAAATCCTCCATTTTAACTTATATATATATGTATGTATATATAGAGATGTTGTATGATGCGACATGGGCCAAGTAACATCTTATATATTGAAGACATGAATACTCTTATGGCAAAAACTCGTATGTGACCGTCACACGGTGTGACGGGAAAAAATATCACTTTTTGTGGTAAAAGTATCACGTTTATCAGTAAAAGTATCACATTTTTTGAACAAAAAAAAGTATCACTTTTTGTAGCAAAAGTATCACCTTTATCTGTAAAAGTATCAATGTAGTAAAAATATCATTTTTTCCTGTAAAAGTATCACTTTTTCCTATAAAAGTATCAA
Organism: Ajuga chamaepitys; assembly: GCA_958295605.1. NCBI lineage: Eukaryota > Viridiplantae > Streptophyta > Magnoliopsida > Lamiales > Lamiaceae > Ajuga > Ajuga chamaepitys. Next base: position 17,535,078 of record OY282501.1, read on the forward strand.
TATTTTCTGTAAAAGTGTATTCCGTCGCACGTGTGACCGTTCACACACAAGACTCACTCTACTCTTATAGGATCTAACAACAGGACGATTATGCTGCAAAACTATAGGGAACACATTTTTTAAGTATCTGATTATATGTTAGTCTTCTATATATGATACATCATTGATACATCAACAAATATTTACATGATGTGTTTTGTAATAGTACAATATTTCAAAACACATAACAACATCTTGTTAATTAATACTCTCTTCATTTAGTATCATTTTAGGAAAAAATATTTTTTTAACCAAAAAGTATCTTTTTAGCATTTTTTATATGTTTCTTCCAATCTTATCCTTAGTTAAATCTAAGGAAGTTTCTATACAAATTTTTATAATATTATATAAATAAGGTGTGGAGAAAAGATTGGGATATTTATGGTAATAAAAAATTAATGGAGAGAAAATGAAGGAGTGTTGTTATCCATTCCATAATTTTCTTAAATAACACATAAAAGCCTAAAATAACACTTATTTGTGAGGCAAAAACTTATGTGCATGTGATGCATCATAGGCTTATTGTACACCGGGGTTCAGAATTGGGCGCGTGGGTCGTGCCTGACCCGCGGATCAGTGTTTTTTTTTTTTTTTTAATATAATTTTTTTGAATAATAGTATATATAATGTTGTTTAATAGTATATATTATGTTGCCTAATAGTATATGTTTATTAGTTACAGGTACAATAAATGTTTTTGAATAATATATTTTTTTTCTAATAGTATATATTTTGTTGCCTAATAGAATAATTATGTTGCCTAATAGTATATGTTTATTAGTTACAAGTACAATAATTTTTTTGAACAATATATTATGTCTAATAGTATATTATGTTGCCTAATAGTTTACGTTCATTAGCGTTGAAATCAAATAAAAAATAAAAAATCACGATCGCCGAGTCACGCTCGCGACCCATTTGACGGACACGAAAATCGCAATTAATCATAACTAAGCACATTTTTTTAGTTCTATATTTTAATTTAGAGGGATGTACGATAAATCTATTGTACATCATATGCACACAAGTGTTACTCTATTTGTGAACAGAGACACTACAAGAAAACTGCTTAATTCCAACGAAAAATTCCAACGGAACACATAGCTGTTGGAATTTTGAACATTTCCAACGGATATTCCAGTGTCAGTAACAATTGTTGGAAAATTTCGTCGAAAAAATCGTTGAAATTTATAATTCCAACTGTCTTTCCATCGGTTTTTATCCGTTGGAAAATATATTAATATTTTTTAAGATTTTTTAAAACTTTTGTGAATTCCCACGATTTTTCCAACGGAACTACACCGTTGGAAGTTTATTAATAGTTTATTTTAAATATTTTTTTATCTCTCTTAATTTTGATTTTAATATCCTTTGGTACAATAGAATTTTCCATCGCAAGCCTCACCCTCTTCATCACTACACACACGCGCACAATCCTTCCATCGCCGCTGGTGCTCGCAATCTCCCATCGCCATCGCCGCTGGAGCTCGCAATCTCTCATCTCCGTCGCCGTCGGCGCATTCTGCGTCTCAATTTCAAGGGGAAGGGACAATTAGGGACGATTAGGGTTTCAGTAATCGGCGTGAGTTGTATGTTGATTCGCTTGTATATTCTCCTGTCAGTTTCTCTTTCATCTATCATTGTCATATACCAATCTAATTGCAGTACTGTTGTGTAACCCTATTTGTGTTTTCAAATTGAGCATTTTCCTTGTCTCTGCCTCTCACCAGTATTGCCCTTCCACATTGTAGCTGTTTGAGGTTCAACTCGATAATTCTGTGGTTCTACACCATCAACTCGTCAGCTCTGGTCCAAGCGCAAAAGCTTCACAAATATAAGACAAATGTGAATTGGCTAAAGGTCATTTTCGAATTCGCAGAGACAGGAGCTGGAAATAGTTTTCCATCTCAATCTTGTAAGTTCATCCCTCTCGTATAGGCTCATACATTTCTTATTAATATGTTTGCTATATCTTTTTCCTGTTTTTCATTATTCATTCTGTCCTAGGGTATACAATTTCATTTCTCTGTCTCTAGTTTTAAACCCAAAAAAACCCCTCGATTTTTCGGTGGAATTTTCGTTAATGGTGATTTTAACGAAAACCTGTTGGAATTTATTGGTAATTTTTTAAATTTAGTGATACATTGAAGAAAATGTTTGGAGGAGAATCAGAATGAAGTAGAGCTATTTAGTGTTTTTCAGTCTGTTACGGGTCTTTCTCTACCAAATTCGTTTCTTTTGTTGTTGTTCTCATGTTTGTTATGACTTTCCTTGAAGCCTTTGATTTTTTTGGTATTGAAGAATTGATCTTTTGAGGGGTTTGTGAGTGCTGTGTCTCTCCTTGTTTGATGAAATGCCATTACATTACATTGCAATGACTGAGGTTGTGTTTCAGTTTTACACCATCAAGTTTATCTGTCAATCTTATTGGGCTTCATTCTTTTATTTGTCTATTTTATTAGAAATTCGGAAGATGAGAAGGAACTGAAACTCAAACTTGACCGAAGTTTAACTTTTAAACATTTGTTATTTTGAATATATGCATATATGTTGACATTTTAAAGGATCAGAATCATGCATGACAACAGGAAGACTGAAGGAGTCAAACTAAACTAGACTCTAGTTTAATTTTTTAAGTTTGTTACTTAAGTACATGTTAACATTTTGAAGTATCAGAATATCATGCATCACAACATAAAGACTTAAAGATTGAAACTCAACTTGAGTACTCTACTTTAATATTTAAATCTATCTCAATTTAAAAGTAGACTTTTTATCTAAACAAATCGTTAACAGAATTGTCTTTTATATATATAAATCCAATGACTTGGATTACATAAAATAAGGTGCAGCCATACTTTTGAGAAAGATATGAACAGAAATCTTATTAGAGAACTTAACTAAGATGAGCTTTTGATCTTTTGTTCCGATCTCGTCAAACATTTTGGATCACCGTGTATAACATATAAAACTACGTCGTTTTGATAGAATTTTATTTATTATGATTTTTATCAGCTCCTCAAACCGCCTAGTCTGTGTGGGTCACTATTTAAACATCATAGTTGAGACAATGGATATGAAGTGCTCATCCAATAGAGCACCACTCAAACATAGGACATGCATATGTGTGTTGTGTATATATATTTTTTTTTTCAATAGCATGTGAATTAATCTAGATGTTTAGTGAAGCAATATTACGGTAGTTGTTTTTTCTTGTAAGAATTTACTTTATGGAAATTCCATGTGTGGCCTAATAGTTTTTTTCTTTTGGAGATCTTACCTTTTATTTGGATTGCGTACTTAGTTGGCAACATTGACTTTGTACATGAGGTTTGGTTTTGTTTTTCTGTGTGCTGAACTTTGTTTTGTCTGATTTGGATGTCAATTGAGCAAAAGTTCACCATTGGGTGCTCCTATCCGCAGAGTTGTTCATCAGTCTTAATTGTCCTGCTGTTCGGTCAGCTGTTGTCCTTCTTCTCTGCTGTTAGTTAGGCTAATATTTATCTCGATCGTTTTTGTTTTCAATACATACTTCTGGTTTCTAGATCTCCTAGGCCTTCGTAACTTGTAATTTTCCTGTTGTATCGTCCTCTTTTGTAGGATTCTGGGCTTTTAATGGGGAAGATTTAATTGGAGCATATCACGATTGATGGTCATGTTTTCTTCCTCTCAGTTGTCATATTCTATGCATGTATCAGGTTATGTCTTTGGACATCTATGTCTTAATTTTTAGCATGTTTATTACTTAAAGTGCCATTGAATTCTTCAGCAATGGTAGGTTGTGAATGATGTTGGGGACACATGGGCTTGATAGTGCCTGTATGAGGGCAATCTTCCAAGAATGGTTTCCTTCGGTATTATTAACGTACCGTTGTCTAAGACCTGGAATTTCAAAAGGGATGATTACACTGGAAGCATATCACAATTTTTGGCAGTTCCCATATTCTAGAATTTCCAATAACATGCATATGAATGCAAAAATGGGTATTCGAACAAGAAACTATTATTGGTGTTGTGCTCATACTTTTGATCATTCATAGCTTCTCTCAAACTGCACACCAATTTACATTTTAAAGCTTTTTCCCCTATTAGGAGACAACATGAAACGCTACTTCATGTTTCAACACTCACCAATATATATTTAACTCCAATTAAGTTTTTCAAAGTTTTTTTGTCTTTTTCCATAATTCAATTTATTAAACATAGCAGTTAGTAGATTTGCTCCTGCAGTATATGAATTCTCATACGACCACGAGGATTATTTCCAAATATTTTGTTTAAAAAATCTCCTATTAAAAATATAAACTTAATTTCACTATAATAGAGTAAAAAGGCACGATTTCATTGAAACAATAAATCATGCTTAATAATCTTTCAATTAGAGTAGATGGACATTTGGACTAGTTTTGAGAAATATGGTTACTGTTGGAAGTAATTGTGATCACTCTAAAACATCTAATTATGCTTATATCTTAATCCCAACTGACCACCTTTTTCATTCTTTTACTTTGACTTTAATGTACTTAAAAGTCTTCACATTTCATTTTATACCCTTCTTTAAATCTCATTCCGGGAATATCTAAACTTATTTTGTTTTGTTTTCTAATCTCCTTTCATCAGGCTAATACACAAAACCTGACCACCAATTTCTACAGGAGGACATGTCCTAATCTTGACGCTATCGTAAATCAGACGAGCACGAGGATTATTTCCAGAAATACATGGGTAAGGTATGATGCCTCATTCAACTTCTAACTTATCTTTGTATAAAATAATTTATCACATTATTTCATAGATATTATATATGTCAGCTTTTGCATTATTGCATCACCCAATTTTCTTCTTTTCTCATCTTTTCAACATTAAAATTATGAAATTTTGTCTCGATAGTTATAATGGAAATACCAGAGCATCATCGTTGGATGTACATCAAGAAAGATCCACAAACAAATAGGATGTTGCATGAATTCATTTTAGGTGTAGAAGAATTCATTTCAGTAGCAAGTGATCTTGATGTCTTTAAACAAGAAGGCAGATTTAGATGTCCATGCTCCAAGTGTCGGTGCTTGAGGTTTTATGAGCCAGACATGGTAAGACAACATTTGTATAAAAAAGGTTTTCAACCAAATTACTACTACAGGCACAATCATGGAGAAACCCTACATCCTATATCCGATAGTCGTGATGCTGACCTTGATGATTTGGATCCATATGAGAGAATGGTTATTGATGTTGAAGGGCCTAATTTCTTTAATGATCCTCAACCAGAAGAACCCAATCCTAGCTATGCGAAGTTTTACGAGTTATTCAGTGTTGCACAATCTCCATTGTGGGAAGGATGTGAGGTCCATTCCGTGTTAACAATTGCAGTCCGACTTTTGAGTATAAAGTCAGATTACAACATTCAAGCTGCGTGCACTGATGAGATGATCACATTAATAAAAGAGGTACTGCCAGCAAGTAACAGGATGCTTGATAACTTTTATCAGACCAAAAAACTGGTATCTCAACTCGGGTGTGGGTATAAAAAAATCGACTATTGTCAACGCGGTTGTATGTTATATTATGGAGATGATACATGCGAGACAAAATGTAGATTTTTTGGAGGGGCCCGTTTTAAGGAAAATGTGTCAGGAAGGAACCAGAGGAAAGAAATTCTCAAGAAACAGATGTGGTACTTACCAATAATCCCTCGATTACAAAGGCTGTATGCCTCAAATGCACCAGCTAAGCATATGACGTGGCATCATGACAATCGGCGTGATGCAGGAGTGTTGTCACACCCATCTGATGGAAAAGCATGGAAACACTTCAACCAAAAGCACCCTGCATTTGCTTCTGAACCAAGGAATGTGAGACTAGGGTTATGTTCGGATGGGTTTAGCCCATTCAATATGAACTCGAGTGTTTATTCTTGTTGGCCTGTGATCTTGACCCCATATAACCTTCCTCCCGGTATGTGTATGAAGAGGGAGTCTATGTTCTTAACCATAATCATTCCCAGTCCAAATAACCCTAAAAGTAAAATTGATGTCTACCTACAATCTTTAATTGATGATTTGAAAATATTATGGGATGAAGGAGTTCCAACATATGATATTTCTAGAAAGCAAAATTTTTGTCTGAAAGCTGCATTATGTTGGATGGTCAATGATTTTCCTGCTTATGGTATGTTGTCTGGGTGGTCGACGGCAGGTCGATTGGGTTGTCCTGTTTCCATGGAACGTTCTGAAGCATTTTATTTGAAAAATGGGAAGAAGACATGTTACTTTGATTGTCATAGGCAATTCCTATCAATGAATCATCCATTTCGTAAGAATAAGAAGGACTTTTTGAAAGGCAAAGTAGAAACAGGTGTGCCCCCTCGGCGTTACTCGGGAGTTGAATTGCTTCAGAACATAAGAGACATTCCTAAGATAACTGATTTAGGATGTAGTAATACAACCGGCTATGGGGATAATCATCATTGGACCAAGCGCAATATCTTTTAGGACTTACCTTATTGGCCTGACTTGTTGAATCCGCACAACATAGATATAATGCACACTGAAAGCAATATATTTCAAAATGTGTTCAACACAGTTATGGATGTTAAAGGTAAGACAAAAGATAACGTTAAGGCAAGGATGGATCTTCCTCTGTATTATAATCGCCAGACTCTAGAGTTGGAAGAAACTGTCACTAGAAAGATGGTGAAGCCAAAGACACAGTACACTTTGAATAACAATCAGAAGAGAGGAGTATGTGAGTGGGTACAGGGCCTGAAGTTTCCTGATGGATATGCATCTAACTTGTCAAGATGTGTTGATTTAAAATCGTGCACATTGCAACACATGAAGTCTCATGATTGTCATGTTTTCATGGAGAGATTAATCCCCATTGCATTTAGCTGTTTGCCCACTCCAATTTGGGAACCTTTAACCGAGCTGAGCTACTTTTTTCGAGATCTATGTTGTCCCGTGTTAGAAATAAGTAGGCTTGAAGAGATGGAGAAGGATATTCCTATCATCTTATGCAACTTAGAAAAGATCTTCCCTCCAGCTTTCTTCGATGTGATGGAGCATTTACCCATACACTTGGTTAATGAAGCTATACTTAACGGACCTGCAGAATTTCGATGGATGTATCCATTTGAGAGGTTTAATTCTTAAAATATTGTTATTCTTTTATTACTATCGATTTAAACGTTAGTCTATATTCATGTGTATTGTTCCTCCTTAGGTTTTTACACCACCTTAAGAAGAAAGTTAAGAATAAAGCTCGTGTGGAGGGTTCTATTTGTGAGGCTTACATTCTTGAGGAGTCATCGACATTTTGTTCATATTATTTTGAGTCTCATGTCCAAACGAGAAACAGGACGGTTCCTCGGAATGACGATGGTGGAGAATCATTTGAGGATCCACCACTTTCTATATTTAACTATCCTGGCCGACATGAGGGAGCATCTAAGATCCTTCTAAATAACCCTTTAGTTTTACTCATATTCGATATCTATCTTAAAATTCCAGCATTTATGTGGCATCTTTGTATGCAAATCAGTCAAATCTTGCTAGTGTTGAAGTCAATAAACAAGTGGAATCACACTTTGTAGATTGGTTCAAAAATTATGTAAGTTTTCTTTGCTTATTCAATAGGACATATGTAACTACTCATTAGATTATTACATCCTTATTTTATTTCCATTTGGTGCATGACCCCGTTAATGGTATCCACAATCAGTTTTTATATGACTTGGCCTGGGGTCCATTACACCATGTGCAGACTTTTCCAGTTTATTTTGTGAATGGTTATTGTTTTGACACTGCAACTTGGGCCCAAAATAGGAAAACAAATAACTCAGGAGTCGCTCTTAGCGCACAAATGAAATAGTTGACTTTGTTCAATTGTAAATGGTTCGATCCGTCATCCATGGGCACAAGGATTTGCCCTAAGTATGGAGTTGTTGAAGTAAAGTCAAATAGGAGATATAGAGCGAAAGATACATTTATATTTTCTCAACAAGCGCAGCAGGTATATTATACACCTTATCCAAACCCATCTCCTAATAGGAGAGATTGGCTTATGGTTATTAGGACTAAGTTAAGACGCGTGATCAAATCACCAGATGCTCCATATCAAGATGATATTGGTTCCAACCTTAATGGAGTATCTGGTGAAGATGGAATTGATATTGCATTAAGAGATCTTCATAATTTGGGTGAGGAAATCAATTTTACCACTAATGTTGATCAAGATGACGAAGTTTATGAGCAAGTTGATGAAGATGGGGAAGAATCATACGAGAGTGAAGAATCTGTATTCGAAGAAGACGCTTCTTTCGATTATGATGAATATAATGATTGATTGTTGAGGCGTTTATATATGAATTTTTCATTTCTTGTGTTATATGATAATGTGATGCATTATTTGAAATTTTATCTAATATATAAAAAATGTTTGTGTAATTTTAACAGATGACAGGTAGTGGCAGTCGTGGTAGTCTTTGGGGGAAAGGTAGAAGCACCAACATAAGCATTGGTCGAGCTAGAAGTTAAGGTAAAGTTATTGGTAGAAGTAGTGTCGTTAGCAGTGGTAGAGGCACGATTCGTCATCTTGCTCATCCCGCACCCATGGACTTTATGGATTCTACACCATCCGAGACGGTATTTGGGGAGGCCCTTATGCCATCTGAGGGAGCATTTGAGAGGGTCCTTACACCATTTGAGACTGGTCCTACACCATCTGATAGAGCATCTAAGAGGGGCCCTACATCATTTGATAGTACATCATCTAAGAGGAGTCGAACTCCATCTGAGAGGGTTCCTACACCATCTAAGAGGGGTCGTATCCCATCCGAGAGAGGTCCTATACCATCTGAGATGTGTCCTACACCATCTGAGAGGGGTCCTGCACCATCTGAGATGGCCCTCACAAGCAGCCCATCACACACATCTCATTTACACACTATTGAGCCTTCCCCACCTGCACCTGCATCCGTAAGTGAATCATCTAGGTGTGGATTGGCTGGTAGTAAGATGTTGATACGAACAAATGGAAAAGAGTAAGACGTTCAAACTACTTCAATCTTATATATTTTTTTATTTTTTCCTTTAATGATTTTTTTATTCAGAATAAATGATATATTAATTTCATAATATTATGTGATAGGTTCGATCCTCAAGAAGCTGTTAAAAAAAGTCAGCTTAGTGTTTAAGGCTAAGTATGACCAACCATGGCTTGGGTGGAGCCAAATCCCTGATAATGTGAAGAGTATGTGGTTTACACAGTTTCAGGTGATCTTGTTAGTTTCAGGTTATTTTTAATTGTAAAAGTTTGCTCTATTACATTGAAATCTAAAATGTTATTTGTTTTTGAGTAGAACTATTGCAGATGGGAACCTGAGGACGATAAAGCAATTAAAATCCTATGGAATGCAAAAACAACAAAGCTTGTTCGTAAAAGCTTGGCTGATGTTCGCAGAGGGAAATCAAAAGGGAGTTGGTTGCCTAAGTCAGTGTTGGAGGCACTGAAAAATAAGTAGGAGACGGACCCTAATTTTCTTAACATGTCTGAGCAGAACAAGAAGAATATAGCAGCAAATATTGATGGTTGTTTGAATCGAGGCGGTGCTATTACGATATCGGAGCATTTAAGAAGACTGGTAAGTAAATTTCTGAATTAAGTCTTATATGTGCACAAAATTTAATATTTATCGTTATTAGTTGTATGTAGTTTTAGGGGATTAAGTTGGGGTGAGATGCAACTATTCCTGAGGTTTTCCTACAGCTCAACTACTATCCAAAAACGGGTGTGTGGCTGAATCCTAGAGCTGAAAAAGTTTATGTAAGTGTTCTAAGTGTTTTATTCTATGATTTCTTTTATTATTATTCTCGAGGCTAGTTGGTGTGACTCGAGCTGTTGATTTTGTGCCCATTGCAAGCTGTATTTTATAGGGAGATTTTTTGTGGCCACCTTTATCCCTTTTATAATCAAATGAAAAAAAAACAGAGTAAATAGGAAAAGAGAAAAAAGAGTGAAAGAGGCACCTATGCACCCTCGTATACTAGGAGATGCATCACTTGATGTAGAGTTCTGAATTGGAAGGAGTTAACATAGTTTGTGAGTTTGGTTCAAGATGCTTGTTGTCCTATCTATTGAATTTTATGCATATGGAATATTTCTTTCAATTATTTTTCTTTTTTGAATTGGACACCATTTGTGCTTCTTCATTATATAAAAAACTTAGATTGTTGACATGGCAAGAATTAAGTAGGGAGCCAAGTTTTTAAAATTCCGGGTCAATTCTTTTCTTAATAAGCGAAATTTAAAATGTTAGTTTGGTTGAAATAGTTAGTGTGATGTTTTGGCACTTTGGAAGTCTGAATTAATGTCCAGTTTTTGCAATTTGGAGTTATAAATATAAGTAGTTATGTGGAATTTTATGGAATCGCGAAAGGGCAAAGGCACATGGTGGAGGACATTAATTTGCATGTATCTTTATCTTTAATGGTTGCTTTCTTCTTCTTCTTCATCTTCTTCTATGTTGAGTATGCAGTTGGCACGTAGGTGAGTAGTAGTATGCTTTCATTTTCAACAAGCATCTTTGTGCCTTGTGTTTTAATCTGAATTGAGTTGTTGCATGGCTTGACCTCCTGTAAGAAGTGTTGGCAAACCTTATTTCTCAGATCAGTGCCCATTTATCTAAACCCTTGACTTACATTCCTTGACCGCTAGGCTGGTAATTGGACAAGCCCATTTATCTAAAGCCTACATGTTAATTGCCCCCAGTAAGTAAGAGAAGGTGATTTATTACAAGTCAGCAATCAGTATCACTTACATTCCATGCATGTTGAATTTAATTATAAAAGAGATTATTGTTATAAGGAAGTTTTAATATCTTAAATAAACATATCCTAGAATAAGATAGTATTATCAACCATAAAAGAAACATTTTTCACTTGGCTACAGGGTTGCTCCTCATTTGTCACATTTGCAACTACAAACATTCCTTACAAATCAATAAGAACCGTGCCAAATTATTTTGTTATTTTTCTGAGAATAATGAAATTCATTAACTGCTAGGCTGGTCATGGACTAATACATTTTTTCATCTTTATGCAGAATAGGTACTAGGAATTGAAGTCTAGCAAACTGGCTGAAGGTGTAGATGAAAAGGACATAGATGATTCTGCCTTGTTTTATGAGGCTAATGGCAGGAAGAATAAGAGAGGCAGGTCTTATGGATGTGGATCGGAAATAATTTTCTTATCTAGTTCAAGATGCAATAGGTGCAAGCCAACACACGGTATGAATGCCGAAGTTAAAGTCTTAAATAAACGTTTGACAGTTGTGGAGAGGCAATTGGCTGAATTGCGTGAGCTTTTTGAAAAGATGCATGGTGGTTGTTGTTCTTCAGTCGTGCCTCCCTCTTGCAATGATGAGGATGTGGATGGAGATGATAGTGATCCTGTAGAGGAGGGTGACGACTGATTATTATTACATGGCTTTTGTTATTATGCATAAACAGTTATTTTGGATGTAAACATTTAAATCTTACAGTCGTTTGTTAGCTTTTTATGTTATCACATACTTAACCTGCTGGATATCTTCTTGAATGTTACTTTTAAGGATTTGATTGTTCGATATATATATATATATATATATATATATATATATATATGCATTTTTTGTTCGCATGTTGCATTTTGTTTGTGTTACATGTAGAAACTAATTTTTTTTTTTTTTTTTTGTAGAAACGTGATTGGAATAATTCCAACAAAAAAATAGTCCGTTGAAAATAGTACCATTGGAACGACTATTAAAAATTCTGTTAGAAATGATTCCAACGGCTAAAAGCTGTTGGAAAAAATTCCAACGCCTTTTAGCCGTTGGAACGAGTGTAGGCATTAAAATGTAAAATCTGTTGGAAAAAATTCCAACGGCAAAACACCGTTGGAATTGCTGTCAGAAACATTCCAATGGTTAACATGGCCGCTGGAGTAGGCGTCGGAAAGGAAGCGTTGAAATTAAAATGTAAAAATTGTTGGAAAGATTTTCCAACGGCAAGTGGCCGTTGGAATGACCGTCGGAAAAATGTCAACGATAAAACACCGTTGGAATATGCGTTGGAAAACATTCCAACATTCACTAATTCCAACGGTGAAATGCCTTTGGAATTACCGTTGAAATCTGTTGACCGTTGGAATTTAATTGTTGGAAATAAAATTCCAACGACCACTTTTCCAACGGCTCTAAAACCGTTGGAATAACCATTGGAATTGAAATTCCAACGGAAAATTGCTATATTCCAATGGTTTTGTGACCGTTGGAATTAGACAGTTTTCTTGTAGTGAGAGAGCAGAGAAAAGAAACTTAATTTTAAGTAACACTCGTATACGTCAAGGAAATAAACATCGACTGAATATATTGATGTAACTCCTTCACGAATGAGGGTAGCTGAACAGTTAAACTAGTTTACGGATTATGGTTGATATAATTTATATATTCAGGCCTCGTCTACCAGAAGGTTAAGATAAAAAAGGGATAGGATTAAAGAGTGATAACGTAGAGGACAGGGACAATTTTACTTGGCATGTCAAAATTGAACCGACCCGCCCCGATCTGCTTCGACCCGAGGCCTTTGGGGTAGGGCAAAATCCGACTGATGGAGAACGGCGCAAGGCACGCCCCACCCCGTTCGCTGGCCAGGTCATGTCCTCCGCCCCCCCCCCCCCCGCCCCCTATATATATATATATATATATTTTTTTTTTTAATATGTATATTATGTACTATTATATATATATATATATATATGCGCACACAAAAACATAAAAAATATATATGTGTTTATTTATAATATAAAATTTTATATATAATATGTTATATATATGTCATCTTAATATATTAAATTATGGGCTTTTTTGTTTATGATTGGGTTGATCCGCTCAGGATTGAGCCCAACCAATGGTTGTTTGGCAAGTGGTTGTACCCAATATATTGTGGACAACAAAACACCAATCATCAATCCACTAACTAACTCTTACACACATCATCAATCAAACACAATTCTCAATACAATTTTAATCAATAACTAATCATTCACTTACTACCTCTTACACACATCAAATCACCTTTACCACCTTTTATATTTTAATCGCCCCACAACCCAATCTCCAACCAACCTAAATGAACACTCACTTAATCTCCATATTTCACTTTATTCCCCACAGTTTACAGTACTCCAGTCATCCACAAACATAAACAAACAGAGCCTATGACTAGAGTAAATTTAAATAATTAAATTTTATTTTTTAATAATTAAATTTTTAAAAAAAAATGTTAAAACAAAGCTAATGTAAACCTAAAAATTAAAACTCTATTGACTTAAAAAAATAAGTTTTTAAACAAAAAAAAACATAGTTTTTTTTTAAAAAAAAAAAAGAAAAGAAAAAAGATGAAGGCGCGGGGCGGGGCAGGGCAGATATGCCCCGTGCGGGGTAGATCACGGAGCGGGGCAGGATGGGGCATGCGCGGGATGGGTCAGAAAATCCAGAAATTCGCCCCGACCCGTCCCGTTGACATGCCTAAATTTTACTGACAACTGTCCCTTGACTACGTTCAAGGACAACTCAATGGATATGAATTCTCCTTACATACTTTATGTGAGAAGTTATTTGTTTGTCCTTCTGTACAGACTATCATATAGATTGGGAAAAATGTGATTCTCTTCCATTCTCAATGGAATCGTAAATGCAAAAAGAATGGTTGAGCCTCATTCTCAATTTGTTTATATTTTTTTTTAAGTATTCTTGTATTTTATATTCAAATTCAATGACCAAATATGATAAAGAAATTGCAAGAGAGAAAAGGTTTTGGAATTGGGCTGAGAATCTGAATATGGGAGAATATATTTTCTTCTCAAGTCAAACGGAAATGGCAAAAGATGTGAGATGTATGTATTCATTTAGATATGAATGGACAATTTCAATAAATACATCATGAAAAAGTTAGGGTATTCTTGGAACTGAATTTGCTACAGTGGAGATGATATAATGAGTCCCTCCTCAAGAGGAGGGATGAAGAATCACTTCATTAGTCATTTTCTATGAAAATAGACCCGGACTCAAATATAGCCCAATAATTTCATCCTTGAAAGTAGTCAATAAATTAAGAGATTATTTCTTCCTAGTCATTCCAATTAGTCGAGGCCTCACGAATTAAAAATGGGGACAGCAGCCGTAATTTAGCTCGGCAATCAAGAGAGAGGGATAAGCACATTAAGATAAATATGGAAGTCATTTCCAATTAAGGAATCACAAAATGTCTCTTTTAGATTAAGGACCTAAAAAAGAAGCACAAACAAAAAACAATATCTTGGAGATAAGATTGGTACAACACGCTTCTTCCTAAGTCTGGTTGCAGATTCTTAGAAATGACGTGGATAAGATTACCGCAAAACACCTCTTTCTTAGATTGACAAAGAAAAAAAAGTTTCACTAGGATTAGAGGTCGTCGCAAAATGTTCTCCTAACCCTTATAAATACATATTATGTGTTCATCGTTAACTTACAAAAAAATTATTAAAAAATCTTCGATAAAATAATTAAGTTGTTTTCTATGATATTATAAATTATTACCTGATGAACTCATTAAAACATACTGTAGTGGATAGAGAAGCGAGACTAAAGTCATATTATTAAAGAGACATGATTGCACGATAACCATATGATTTATAACCGGAATCAAAGAGCCAAAATAGTATTCCAAGGCAGAACATGGTAAGCACAACAAGAAAAAGGACCCGATAACATACATTATAAATTAAATTAAAATTATGCTTAATTTTGTGTTTATATAAAAGAAAAATAGATAATAAAAATCAAACACAATACTAATACTGACATATTGTCACGGGATGCCCCTTGTTATGCCCGGGCCGCCGGGATAACTCCAGGATAAGTTATCACACTTTGGGCCGTCGACAGATTACCCCGCAACCTTCGCAACCTTCACCAACGGATGCAAGTCTTTAGGTGTAGGGCTTTGTAATATTTGTAAATGTTAGTAGTATGGTCCCTTTTCAATTTTCGCCAATGTGTTCGGCTTTGCAATGTCTACTACTGTCAGTAGGCTTATTTTATTTTAGAGTACTATAGAGGGGAAGTGAAAAATTGAAGTTGTCGTGTAATCGAGTATTGTCGGAGGCCCCCCTCTCCACAAACTCAAGCAGTATTCGTTCTGCGTTCATTAATATAAAACAAGCTTTTGAAGCTTACCAATTTGTTGTGCCACTAAAGCACCTTCGGGTGCGATTGCGTCGCAACAGTCGAGCTGTCCGACGTTTGCGATCGAGAAGCGAAAGTAATCGAAGGAGCGATTGCTTGCCACACGGTGCGCGTGTTAATTATTCTCACTACAAGCGCCCCGTGACACATATCCTAACGGGGATGACACTATAGTTATTAATTTTATACTGTTTTGTTATTTGACACAACTCAAATATCTCGTTCTATTAAGAAAGGAGAAAAAATCATTTTTAATCCTATATATTTGGCCTTGTCTAGTAAACATTTTGTATGTTAAAAAAATTATATTTTAATCCTTTATGTTTCAAAAGTTGTCCAATTTAATGACTACTCATATATCTTGTCCCATTAAAAAAAAAAATTAAGTTCAGTTCCATTTCTTTTCGATCAAAATCTCGGTCCATCCTCCTTGAAACGACTGAAATTATCGAAACAATTGAGATCAACGGAGTGGCCAAGGCAGTAATCCGAGTTGCAAAAGAAAAGTTATTGATTTCCTTTATTTTTTTTTCTTTGTTGTATCTCTTATCTAAACATTTCATTATCATAATTGAAATATAGAGTAATTTTAAAAGTATAATAATACAATAGTAGTGAAAAAGATATAATATATATACATGTCCATGCATACGTAAAGCATAACATGATGATGATAATAATAATAATAATAATAATAATAATAATAATAATAATAATAATAATAATAATAATAATAATAATAATAATAATAATATGTTAATAATAGTAAAACACACACACACATGCTATATTTAGTGAAAAATCATAAGAAAATAATATAAGTATACTAAGTGAATGTAAATGCCCAATTCCATTCAAACAAATTCAATATCGTTAGTCCCACATCGGAAAGTTTTCGTTAAATTTCTAAAATTTTCATATATAAATACAAGTTAAACAACTTCATTACAAAAATATAAGAAAATAAGTAAAACAAAAATATTATATTAAATATTGGACTTCCTTTAACTAGGAGGTCCATATCAATTTATTTTCGACAACGCTCGGGCCGGTGTTTTGGGAAGCTGTCGTATCGTGTTAAAAACTTTTGAGGTATGTCTTCTTTAATATTTGCCTTTCTTATTGTCTTTATAGCTTATATAGATTTTAGGATTTTTTTTTTTTTTAATTTAAGTAGATTAATAAGTTTAGTTATTTCTTTTATTGGGTTAAGTAGTTGTTGTTTAAGATGCATGTTAGTTAGTTTTAAGTATTTTATTAAATGTTGTTAATAATTTAAAATTAATAGTTAATTAGGCCTTTTAATTTAGGGATATAATTTATAATAACTTGGCTTATGTATTAGAGATTGTAAAAAAATAGACATAATCCAAGGATAGTGTACCACATTTAATTACTTTTAAAATACTAAACCCGATAAGTAATACTAATTAATTAAACAACATGTGCTTGGTGTAGTGCAGGTCAGGCCTTAGGGTAACGCGACTTACCTACTTTAAAGCAAGCAAAACAAGGTGGGTGACTGGGCTATTTGTAAGTATATTATGCTATTGAACATGTACTTTAATAAATATGTTTGCCTTCGGGCTTATTGATATGATACCTCTTAAGTTGTAAGATTGGCTTTTGAGAAAGACTCTTAAGTTGTAAGATTGGCTTTTGAGTAGGGTTTGGGAGTCGTAAGATTGGCCCCTAAGTCTAGCAATATGGCTTTTAAGTCGTATGGGCTCCTAAGTCAAGGATGTATTTATTATTGTGCATCTACATTTAGTATAACTGCTTACAAAGTTCCCACTGAGTTTATACTCATGCCCATAATTACAAATTTTCAAGTTAGTTGAGCGAGGTGGCAGGGCTGTTGCGGCAAAGGTCACCGGGTTCCTTTTTCTACCCGCAACTTTAAGATGTTTTTGTCACTTCTATGTATATAAATAAGTTTATGTGTCACAAAATCCGGGTATTTTCATTTCCTTAGAAACTTTGGAACCACTAGTGTAAATATGTTTTGGCAGTGTTTTATTGTCAATAAAATTTATGCTTTTATCCGATAAATATTATATGTCACGCTTTCGCACTTTATCTGATTTATTACTTAATTAAAAGAAAGAAAAATTTATTAGCACTTCAATCCCAAATTAATGGGATTGGGGCATTTCACCTTGTATCTTTTAAATTGGATGAATGATGAATGCCTTGAATTTGTTATTTTAAATTATTGTTTAGTATCTTTTTAACTTATATATAACTAGTGGTACCGTGTGATGCACAGAAAGATCTTTCATATGTTTGTATTTTCCACTCAAGTGATATAAAATGCTTTTGATCGATGTCAACTGCGATTTACGCGTTATATTAACACTCCAATCACCAAATAAAAGATGATATTCTTATTGATGTAATATATACTATGATGATCCGAAAATACCCAGAAAATATAAATATGCATCAACTATATAAATAAAAATACAATACAAAACAACACGAAATATTTTTGTTCGTGGATAAATATGGTGCGAGTGTTAAAATATAATTCGATGATCTAATAAATTTTTTATCTTTATTTACGTAATATATACTTTGATGATCATAAAAATATCAAGAGAGTACAAATATATCACCTATCTATATTACATTTATTTTTTAATATCAAATTAACATAACATTTATAGATTTTGAAAAACTTCCTATAGACAACATTCATCGTAGTCTTTCTTTTCGGATCTTCATCATCACATATTAAAATCTTCAGACCCTTTCAATTCGTAAGGCAAGAGACATCAACATATAACTAATCATGACAAAAAAAAAGGTTTCTTTAAGAACAAACCAACATACAATCCAAATTATTGAGCAAACAAACTTTTGATGAATTTGTCAACTTTTAGTGGGGTTACAAACTATTAAATTAATAATCAAGATATAAGTTTTTCAATCACTATGAAATTATGAATCAAATTATATTTTTCAATTTGGCCATAAAAAAAAACAAAAATAACACCCCAAATTTAGTAAACCTCATTTAGCATAAGAATTTATTAGCTTACTACCAATTAGTGAGTACAAAATTAAATAGAAGAGAGATATAAACACTCTCCAACAAATATTTGAGTCGAACTAATAAATTAATTAAATTAAAAAAATTACAATCAAATTAAGTATTCAACAACAAATATCAACCCAAATTTAGTAGGCCTCGTTTATCATAAGAATTTATTAATAAAGTAACTTATTATCTATTAGTGGGTATAAAATTAAATTATTGAATTAAAAAAAATTGAGGTCAAATTATATATTCACTAATCAAACAATATTTAAAAAATGTTGCAATTTAAGTTAATATCAGAACATTATTTAATCTGTCAACAATATAAATGGGCCAGAAAATAAATTAATCCATCCTTTTCATATTAATTTTCGTTCTAGCTACTTCTTCATTTTTTCAATTAATTGACGTTTTAGATATTTTTCACGAACTTTACCAATTTTCTCCATGTGCTCAAATTCCAAAATATCTCAACTTTTCAGCCTATTACAAATATTTTATTTAGTCAAATCTGTATCACCTAATATTAGTTGGACGTATATCTGTCAAAATATTTCATCTTTAATTCTTTAATTTTTTTTCTAAAATAACAATTAATATGGAACAGAGAGAGTAATATATAAGAGATTAGAGCATAAAAAATAAACATACTACTAGCCCAACTTGTATTGGCCCCGTTTTCAGAGTGGTTGAACTTATTTGTTCAACATAAACTTTTGAAGATCGGCCCAAAATGCAGATATTCTAATTGGCCCAATTTATTTCACTAATAATAATAAAAAAAGAAAATGTTGCTGATAAAAAAAAAAAGCAATTTAACATGAAGAATAGGAACTTGTTGATCATTTTTAACTCAACAGACACATGATCTTCTTCTAGAATATATGGATGGTGGTGTGGCTCTTGGGTGCTCCCAAAATCATTCTATTCTTAGATCAATTTTTCCTGGCAGCTTTTTCATTCGTCTATTTCCAGATGTAAATCGTTTTATTTTGTACTACATTTATCCTATATTAGTAATCATCTTCTCTAGCCTCCTAAAATTCAAAAACCTTAAAATATTGAATCGTGATTTCTTGTTGAAATAGCTTCTATTTTCGTCTCATCTCCATCAACAAAAGGCGAATCATCAAAATCTACAGGTTATGAATACCACACATTTTTTTAAAATTCTTGTTAATGAACTAGATTTTTCAACATGTTTTCATTTTTGTTTATTTGTAAGTAGAAACAACAAACTGTCGTTTTCGATCTGCTTGTTTTTTAACATTTCAACAATTGCATGTTTATTTTTACATTTTTTTTTTCTGAAAACCAAACTTCACCGATCAGTGTTTCTTACTCCAGATTTAGAATTTTTAATCAAAATAATGCTCATCCTATACTATTTTATAATAGTCTTAAGCATCTATAAAGTATTCGTATGAAGATGTAAACATCCCTAGAGATTTTAAATGCCGATTTACCTTGGCACTATCAGATGGTTTATGTTCATCTATCTCAAGATGACAGTCACCAGAGAATCCACAAGCAACTGTTGAGAATAAGTACAACAAATTTTTTTTAACAATTTTAGTTAGATTAACTTTAACAATTTTATTTATATGAAACCGTATTTATAAAATTAGTTTACATATATGTTTACTTTTAAGTTGTACTTGCACATGATCTTTTAGATCTGCTTGATCTTCCACAACAATTAAGTTTTTTTTTCATATGCACAACAATAATGCTAAATTAGATAGATATAAAATTAACCTTTTTTTCCTATTTTCTACAACAGTAAACTAATTCAGTTTTTTTCTTTCCGCTGAATGAAGGTGTGCGAATAGGCATTATGTTGAGGTATGAAATTACTTTCTCAGAATAAATTAATCATATTATCCAAATAATCTGTTATATTTGTTGAATTATTAGAAACAATTGTATTTAAATCATATTAGTTGTTATTTGCGAGGTTCTAGATGTAATTTCGCCCAAATACTTCAATGTGCCAGTGAAAGACAGATATGCATGTTAGCTTTACTTAATCAGAAGCCTCACTGTAGAGGACAATATTTTATCCCCTTTGATATAAGTTTTCAAAGCATGTTTTGTTCATGAAGTTTGATACCTGCCCCATTTTTTTTTATTTATTTATTTTTTTTTTTTTGAGTTGTTGATGAAAATACCATCATTTTTATGCTAATATGTGATGAATGCTTTGATGTTACACTTTTTGGATGGTTAGTCTTATGTCCTACTGTTCAGTGCCTTCTCACTTATATCTTGCCTAAGCCCAAAAGACTAGTTCATGACAATATTTACATAAATGCCCGAAATTTGCAATTTGATGTGTTAATTGACTTTGTTCTTGAATGCTGCTTCCGTGATTGCATAAATACTGAACATGATCGCATATGTTTTTTTTTTTTTCTTATGTGAAATTAGTATTTTGTTACTACATTTGTGGAATTATAACAAACCTTCCACCATTGGAATATATGTTAGTTTAAACAAAACTAAATAAAATTATTTTCTAAACAATATAATATTTCAAGTTTACTACGCTTGAAATCAAAATACCAACTCTTTAGTCAATATGTTATGAATGCTTGGATGTTATAGGTTTTTGGATAGTTAATTTTGTATTCTATTGTTCAGTGCCACAACTGATGTGAAACTTCTTCTCTGGCAACAATTTATTTATATTTATAAATTAATTTTTGGAACTCATAATTGTAATATGTTTCTTGCCATTTTCTTCCTGCTTGACTTTAGTATTTTATGGTATCTCAGGAATATAGGAAATAGGTAATCATAAAGAAGTAGAGTACTGTTTTTAACATCACAGTTGGAAATAAGGACCTAAAACAAGTTAAATTTGTGGCCTTCATTCTTTTTTACTAAGTTACTAATTACATTAGGTAAGTTTTTCTAGTGTATATTATTTGATACTCTGAAATGTCTAGATGTTTTCCCTGTCATTTGTGGTTGTAGAGGTTGCAGACATTTCTCGATGTCCTCGAGAGGTTTGGATCTTGCATCGGGTCATGTAAAATAATTATTATATTTTTATTTTCTTTCTTTTTTTTTCTTTTTTTTTTTTTTTTTTGGTGTGAGTGTTGGTGCTTAATTTCTATCTCTAGACCTATATATCTAATTTAGTTTCTGATGTAATTATTAATTATCATTAATTTATGTATGTAAGTTTTGATGTAAATACAAAGAGCTTTTTTTTCTTCGTATTTTTTATTTATTAAGGTGAAAATTGGTGTATTACTGTGTATTACTGCTGTACTTAAGTATATTTATTTCTCAAAACACTAAAATATTTTAGCTTCACTACAACACTTTTGAACTCCAAAATTTAATCTAGTACTTCAATAGGTGAGGAATAATATATTGATAAATATCCTGAATGATTTTTGTTGTGATGTGATGGCCAATGTCAAAATTCAGTTGTTGCGTAATCCTAAATGTGATATATATTTAAAGTTATTCATGTATACGCCTAGATTATGATATTTGATGTGCTAACAGATTATGATATCGATTTGCTGCACCAAGATTGCCTATGAGATATGTTCTAGTTTGTTGATCATCTAATTTCTGTCAACCACTGATCTAAATGAATAGATTATGACATTGATGTAATTATTAGGGCTCACACTATTGTTTCCATATTTGTTTATGTGATAAGTTCCATTTTGTTGATATATTAAATAATGTCTTATGTTAGAAAACCTACTTTTTCACATGCTGAAACATGTCTACTATGTTACATAATGTTTAAATCAACTTGCATCTAAATAATCCAACATGTGAATGAGTTTTCTTTGATTGTTGATATAATATATCAATAAAACAGTACCAGAAAATATGCAGGTGCTACTATACTAACTTGAAGAAACAGAACCATATGCACAAAGAAGGAGATATGCAATAAACATGCTCATAATACATAAATAAGTACCCATATACTTTAATTCCTCGAATAAAAAAGTTAATTTCATAGAATCATAATATAAAAAATCATACCATCTCTTAGATGCTTTTGACCAATTGTGGTTGGGCCAGATAGTTTAACCATGTTGATATAACTTGCACTCTTTTGATCTGTTTTCTGTGATTATCCTTCTCTTTTGTTGCTGCTTCATAGAACGAAGTAATGTTGATGATTTGAATGATTATATGTTGTTGAGTAACATTTTGATCCTTTGACTCTGCCTCTTAAATATTGTTCAGCTATCTCTCTATAAACAGATCCATATGCAAATATTGGTAAAAATAAGATGGTTTTTATTGCTTGTTAATTGTTATGTTTAGGGTTTTTGGTTATTTTTTTCTTTAGAGATGCATTGTGATTAGATTATGATTAGTCTCTATAAATCTTCTAAATATTGCGTAGATATGCTCCAAATACATAGGAAATCAGAAAAAGATTTTGGATGAGTTGGTTTTTTCCCATGTCCTTTTTAATATTATAGTTTTTTTTTTTGTTTTTTTTTTCCCTAGATATACGTGTAGACTGCTAATCATTTTTTTCTACAATTTATATCAGATTTTTATTGATATTCAATATACCAATGCAATTGCCATATATTTTTCTATTTTATTGATTGAGAAATGTGAGATTACAATGTTTTATTAAATTTATGGCAATTGCAGGCCGAGACATTATCCGATTGAAGTTTTGATAAGTTTGATCAATTACATTTAGTAATTCACCATTTTTTCCCAAGTAAGTGAACCATATAACTTTTCTCATTAGATAAAAAACAATACAGAAACATATAAATCAATATGCATTGAGGTAAATGAAAAGGAAAGAAAAGAGAAATTTCATAGTGAATACACAATTTTTCATCAAAATATTCAATATTGTTTTGATTATCAAAACTCGAAACAAACAAATATAGATGATTTTATGATTTAATCATAAAATGTAGAAGATCAGATTTATAAATGTGTACCTTGAAGTCACAAGTAATACATTTGAAGATTGAATCTGATTAGGATTTTTGTACACAGGTATTGTGTAAGCTCTGACCAATCGCATCTTCAGTGCTCAATCATGCCTCTTAGCATGAAGCTCTTATTTTTTCAAAAACATGAGGCATTTTTTTTTACCGAGTATTGTACAGAAGAGAGATTTGAGAGCGTTAGATGCACAACATGCAATTGCGATGTATTTATATAGTTGTAACATAGAGTTTGTAATCATAATGCAACTATCGGAGAACAACGAAATAATGATATATAACTTAGAAAAATATGTCTTTAGCCATTCGTTAATGACTTGCCCATAATGTAAGCAGACCCCTCATTCAATATGGAACTTAGTTTCAAGTAAAAAATTGATCTCAAAATTGAATGTAATCTCAAAGAATATACATATATGTAAAATGATATATGAAACTAATAGTTGATGATATGTTTTGTGACTTCTGTTGAATTTGAAGATTGAATTAGTGTACTTGAACTTCAATCCTGAAATTTGATTTCACAGTTTCGATAAGTGTGTTTCTATACGATTATATCAATTGCAGAACTCAATTATAACTTTTGAATGCCAATGATCGAGTTCGTGCAGGAGTTGAACATTAATGTTCAATTAAGTGCATAAATCAGTTTCTCGTTGATAAAAGCTACATCAATCCTCCTCATTTACAAGTAATATTTTGTACAATCACTTAATTGGCAGTTGATTATAGACAACTAAGATGTTAGATGTTATGATTCAATCATGTAAAAAGAAATAAGAATATGAATGCCTCTAACGTTTTGGTATAAATGAAACAAAACAACAGAGGAATTTCATAATGCAATAAACACATATAGTTCAGTCAAGTTATACTATCACATAATGAAGAAGTGCAAATTTATAAATATTTACCTCTACCACGGAAAACACAAAACTCTGAATCTGAGCTGGATTTTTGTACGAAGGAATGTTATAAGCCCTAACCAGCTGCAACTTCAGTGCCCAATCAGTCCTCTTGGCATGGACTTCACTTATCTTTGAGAAAATAGGAGGTATTTTGATAGTGATAGTTCTGGGTAAACCGTCATTAAGAAGCAAAGTGTATATGAGAGTGATGAGATGAAAAAAATGATTCAGATGTGTTTATATAATTGCGAGATAGGGTTTGTAAATATTAGTTGTTCGCTAAATATGCAACCTATGTATATTGTAGATTTTATTGTTGAGTAAATCATGTGATATAACTGATTTATTTTAAATGATTTCATAAATAAAAAAATCAGTGAAGATTACGTCTTGTTGATTAATTGATTGCATGGTTGGTAAAATACATCTTCTTGTAACAACTTATTCCTTAATGTATGGGGTGCAGGAATCGCATCAATATTTTATCAACAAATTTTCTTTAATTGTGAAACAGAAATGCAATAAACAGTTTTTATATCTCCTAAAAGAATGGTAAGCAACAGGGCTGGCCTAAAACAATTTTAAAGAAAAAAAACACTATTTTCGGAAAATAACTTACCGAGATTAGTATGTGCAAATGGGCAGGAAAAATCACTTCTTTCCAAATCGAGCAAAAAGTAATTTTGTTTTTAGATAAAGATAAGATGTACATATACACAACTCCAAACAACTCAAAATGAAACCCTGAAATGACTCCATAATGAAATGTATCATTCTAATGGCAAATCCAAAATATAGCCAAAACAAAATTAATAACATTAGTAAATGGTTGAAACCCATCGAATTGGGCCAATTCTCCTGAAATTTAATTTCGGGATTAA
This sequence comes from Ajuga chamaepitys, assembly GCA_958295605.1. NCBI lineage: Eukaryota > Viridiplantae > Streptophyta > Magnoliopsida > Lamiales > Lamiaceae > Ajuga > Ajuga chamaepitys. The sequence continues at coordinate 17,560,177 of OY282501.1, forward strand.
TATTATGGACATATTTAATTGAGACCTTAGAAGGTATTATTTTATGGATTAATAAGTCTAGACTATGCAAAGAGGGCTCACATTTCTCCGTTAAAATAGCCTATTGGGTGGTTGTTCGCTTGTACTGTACACATGGAAACAACTTACCATCTCCGAGTAATCCCTGTCCAGAATGGCTTCACATTTGGAACCTATGAATTTTCCTAAGATCCGTCATTTTCTATGGCAATAGTGCAAGAATGCCCTCCGAAAGTTAACTTGAAGATTAGACACATGGCAAATGAAACGGTTTGCTCGCGGTGTGGGAAAGAAGATGATGGAATTTTAGTTCGTCCAACAATGTCTCACAAGAATTCACTAGTGTATTACAATTCTCAAAAGCTACCGAATAAAATGTAGAACTTGATGTAAGAACTGCAACATAGATTTTGATCATCTTTGATCGAACAACACATGAATAGTTACCAAGGGTTCTGGATATTCAATCTTCGAACAGCACAAGAGCGACACCAACGATTATGAATTGTTGATGTTCGAATAGTACAAGAACTTTTTCAAGGATTCTGGACTAATAATGTTCAAACGATGCTGGAACAGCTCACGAAGTACTTTAAGTATTCTAGACATATTAAATTTTAGAAAAAAAGGAACATCTCCGAGATTTAGTATAGTTAATATCTCTGAAATAGATGTTAGAACAACAAAAGAACACATGTGAAGTTAGCTTGACATCTTTCTGCAAAACGAATACGTCCAGGCTAGTGCCCATGGTTTAACATAATGTTCCCAAAGATAAAACGACTTCCGTCTTCTGGATGGTAGCCCCACAAACTCAAAAGCACCAGTAAACTAAAATGTGTTGTATGAATTGGGCAAAGTTCTATATGCCAAATAAAATGCAAGGATTTTTGGAAATGCAATGAGATGTAGATTTTCTCTTGTATATCAATGGTTTTTCAGTGTGTACCATGCATGAAAAAAAATGACCGACATATATAGGCACCATCCCACTCAATTGGAGATTAATGTCACCCACTAATGGGTCTTTAAGACATTCAAATATGTCATTTAAGGCATTTAAATGAGGTTAGTAACCTCCAGGTGTAACAACACCTTAATGCTAGTGTTACACCCTATTAACTTCGAGTGTTACACCACCATGATGTTCTATTAATGACGGAGTTACAAGTCAAGTCCCTTGACAGTCCAATCATGAACTTCCAAGCCGGTCTAAAGACTTACCCAGACCGATGGTCCATTCACATGCCCTAGCCCTTGCCCCTGTCAAGGCCGAGCCAAGCGTGTCTTGTGCTCACTTGCTCACCCACAGGTGTTAGTCATTCACTACACCTTTATTATGCTCTAGCATATAAGCTAGACTCAACATTATGGTTTTACCAATGTGGGATAGACTTTACTATCTCCTACACCCATACACATACATTAGCAAGTGGTCATATTCGTGCATTAATTTCTCACTCTAAAACTCACTTTTGAGAAATCCAACACACTACAATCATCTACTCGAAGCGTAGATCGATCATATACAACTCAATTACACCAGAGTTGAATATTTTGCCACTTTTCAATTGATCAAAGTTGGGTACTCACACATTGTCTTAAACCAATTTCCAACAGATGAAACAATTGAGCATATTTTGTTCCAACGTAGAGTTGTGCAAGAGACATGGTGTGAAATCCATATTCGGACTGATACCATGGACGTCAATGTTTCATCATCCACGAAAATCACATAGCAACCGATGAAAAGCCTTCCTGAAAATGGAGTAGTACTTGTTTTTCTCCTTGTTTGGAAACTTTAGAAGGCTTGAAATGTAGCAATTTTTTGGAAATACATAATGAAAAGGAACACATATTAATATTTGGAAGAGGCAACTTCTTGAGCGGAAGTGTTGCAAAGAACACGTGTTTCTCCTATTCAACAGTAACAGTCTGTCGCACCCTAGAAACCACCTTGCCTGAATTTCATAAGCTCCATTTTAACATCGTCGTCTTCAATGACAGGATAATTAGGCTCAGTTTCATTATTCATGATGCCGAAGGTGAAGCTCTGGTGGTGGGTTCCTTAGAACATAAATGTGTGGCGATATAATGTTGTTAGAATTCGTTGATATTCGATGTGCTCTTTCTTCAACCTATGAAGCAGGTGTTATGAATTTGGATTCGGAGATAATATGAACCTGATGCATGCACTGATGAAAGACATATTCCGAGATGATTATGGGGACTTGATTTTGGAAGATATTAGGGAGTTAGCTACATGAGTAAATTGTGTCAAATTTGATCATGTATCCCTCGTACCTCTAATGTGGTGGCCCACTACTTAGCTCATATTAAAATTAGACATTAATGAGAGTTGGGTTTGGCTAGGGGAACTCCCATATAATGTCTATTTATCAGGATGTCGGGCGAGAGCCCAACATTTGAGATAGTGAATAAATGACTAGGTTTACTTAAAATATAAAGTGGTCTTGCCCAATACCCCACTTTTGTTCTTTTTATTTTATTTTGACAAAAGTAACAATTTTTCTTTTTTTTGGTAGATAATTACCACTTAATCTCTTATTTCGGTCACTTAACTCCATAACATTTCATTTTATGATCAGTTACACCCATATGTGCTAACACAATTAAACTTCTTTTAGCAACATCACATGACATGTCACGTAAAATAAAAGACTGGTAAAAGAAGCAATTTGCTTTCTAATCACTTTGAGTTGCAATCGTCCTCCCTAACCTTTGCTTTTAGATAATGACACCCATAACCTTATATTTTAGTCATACACCCTTAAGATGTTAACTCTGGGTCACTTACAAACTCTTTAAACATGTTATTTATTTATGCGAATGTTTATAATTTACTAAGGTTTCGTAATTATTTTGTGTTTGACCATTAACATGTTGCAAGTCTTAATCTCATTCTAATAATGATTGGATTTTATTACCGGGCTGGGGTGGGGAGTGGGTAGTTGCACCTTAAGGTATACGCTGGGGGCGGGGGGAGGGGATTGTTTCTTTATCCAAGATCTTATTTTCCAGCAAAGTAGCTTATGTGTCACATGTTATGGCGTTATCCAAACAAAGTCCCACATCGACTAAACAGGGAAATGATCATAGGTATATAATGAAAGATATATCTCTATTAATATGAGGTCTTTTGGGAGAAAGCCCAAGGAAACGAACAATATCATACCAATGTGGAGATTAGGAGGGCTGTCAGGGCCCAACAAGTGGTATCAGAGCCATGGTCCCAAAAGGAAGACAATGTGGTGGAGATCCTCATAGTGCCAAATAAAGTGGCGGTGGAACATCAAGAAGACTCCAGGCAAAACTCTACGAACCAGGTGAGGTACACTTGGGTAGAGCAGACTCTCCAGCGGCAGTAAAGCATGGACATTACGTAAGACATGGGCCCAAACGCGGTGGGGATGCCTAGTCTACTTGATGGAGCAGCCTCACATAAGGTGTGTGGTGATTGCAGTGAAGATGGAAAGTCGACTTGATCTAGCAAGTATCTTCCAAAAAGAGTGAGATGGTGATTGTCGTTTAAGGACGGGTTATGTGGTCATTTGTTTGAAGAGGAGGATTGTTGGGATTGTCAAACAAAGTCCCACATTGACTAAACAAGGGAAGGATCATGGGCACATAATGAAAGATAGATTGACTTGATCGAGAAAATATCTTCCAAAAGGAAGGAGATGGTGATTTTAATTTGAGGGGCATTTCGGTGGTCATTTGTTTGAAGGAGAGGACTATTGAGATTGTCAAATAAAGTCCACATCGACTAAATAAGGGAAGGATCATGGGCATAAAATAAAAGATGGATATCCATTGGTACGTGACCTTTTGGGAGAAAGCCCAAAGAATAAAACCGTGCGGGTTTGGCCCAAAACATACTATATCATATACCAATGTGGAGATCATGAGGTCTATAATAGCTCAATAAGTGGCATCAGAGTCATGGTCCCAAAACTAATGCGTTTCTGAAACAGGCTAAGAACCCCAACCCCTTTTCTCAATCTGATGTGGGGTAAACATCTCTTAAATAGTCATAGGAGATCCTCAACCTCTTCTCTCAAAGTAATGTGGCATAAATGTCTCTCTTATTTTGGCACTAGAAAAAGAAATGGTATTAGTATATAATATTATTTTTTGAAGTGAAATACATTTTATTAATTTGCTAGAACGGCCATACCGAATGGTAAAATGAAGGGTGCGAGAGAGTCCCAATCACCACAATTCAAATTACAAGCTTTAGCATGAGATGCAAGAGAATTCGCAATAGAATGATTTACTCTACAAAACCAAATAATTTCCCTTGTGAGAGGGAATTGGGGAGATAGCGTATGTCGTTGAGTAGAGGGAGGCAAGTTGTAGGGAAATCAATCTCTAAAACATAGGCCTAAAGAGAAATAGTAGAATCACTTATGATATTAAAATGTTGAAGGTCCAGTTGGTGAGCTAGCGTAATGGCTTCTCGGATGGTGAAGAATTCGGCTAATTCCAAATCAACATAACTAAGGAATTACCTAACCAATGCTAAAAAAGAGATCTATCACGGGAGGTAGAAAACACCAGCATATACTATGTTATGAGCTACTGAAATGGCTGCATCGAAGTAAATACATGCAATATGGTCCAAGGCAATGTGACTTAAAATATCAAAAGGCGGCATAGAAGTATTACCCGATTTCGTGGCAGTTGTCGGAAATCTTTGAGCAGTTGAGAAGCTAGTGAGACAGTACTTGATGGATTGCACTTGATGTCCGAGAAGATAAAGCAATTACGATTGAACCAAATATAGCTTACAATAACAATAGCGAATTCCATGAAATTATTATCTCTAGAAAAGTTATCGGCTACCGGCAAAGAATCACTATAACAGTACTGAGTGAAAATAGTTAGACAACGAGGGAGGTCGAGGTTCCACACGCATTTCTAAATGGGATTAGGACCCGACCTTGCCGCTGGATGTGCTGGAATATCAAGGAAAACTTATGCACATGACATAATAAAATGATATGATGACTTAGTAGTAAATTTTCCGGTTTCAATGTAGTGCCAAACCCAACGAGGGTTGAATATTTTTTGAATTAAATCATGATTCTAATTTTGAGTAGCCATGTCACTGAAGAAAACTGACTAGAGCATTGCTAGGCAAATCTGAGCACGAATGTAGCACACGAAAATGAGGAGGCAGAGAAATCCATCGATCACCTCAGATTCGTGCTTGATTGTCGGAACAAATAAATTTTTGGCTGCCCCAAAGAACAAATATATAAGGTGCATCTTCCGTTCTATTGCTCATTCTGAGAAACTCTATGGTAAAGCGTGCTTGGCCTGGAGAATTTTCAGGATGGGTGATCCTTTGGGAAGTTTCTGAGGGTGCACGTGAGTGAGGACAAAATACGTTGGAAAATACTTGTGTTGGTTTGTGGGGACAGTCCGTTAAATCTAGAAGCAGGTCGTTACAATTATAGGAGTTCTTTTTGCCAATAACCGATAGTCCTTCAATTGTTTTTGCTTCCACAAAATTTGTGCACAGCAGCTTCCAGCTGCGATGTATTTTGCCTCTGCAATACATGTTATTATAGATTGATGAACAAGTCTATTTCCAAGAATTTGACATGTTCCACTCGTGCTTTTGCGGTTAATCATCCCGGGAAGTCAGAATCTGATTATCCTTTAAGTTCAATTCCACCATCTCTTGGGTACCACAGCCCTACCCTAGTTGTGCCCTTTAGATACCTCAGAATCCTCTTCACTGCTTGGAGGTGAGACACCTTGGGTGCTGCCTGGTACCATGCACAAACTCCTACAGCGAACAAGATGTCAAGTTAGCTTGCTATAAGATACATAAGTGAGCCGATAAGTCTTTTGTACTGTGTAACGTCAGCATCCTTTCCATCTTCATCTTTATTAAGTCTTGTTGAAGTGCTCATAGGAACTACTACTGAATTTGAGTTGTCTTTCCCAAACTTCTTGATCAGCTCCTTTGTGTACATTACTTGAGTAATGACGATGCCATCATCCAACTGTCTTACTTGAAGTCCAAGAAAGAAGCTTAACTCTCCCATCATGCTCATCTCGAACTTGATTTGCATCACATGGGAGAAATTCTTGTATAGTTCTCTGTTAGTTGACCCAAAAATAATGTCATCAGCAAAAGTTTAGACTAACAATATAATCTTGCTATCGTGGATTAGATATAAGGTTTTGTCTACAACACCACCTTTCTTGAATCCACTTTGGACTAGATATTGCGAGAGTATCATATCTGGCTCAAGCCCTTACTTAAGGCCATACGGTGCCTTTTTTAGCTTGTAGACTTTGTCTCCAGTTGAATTTTCAAAACCCAGTGGTTGCTCAAAATAGACTTCTTCAGTTAGAAGTCTATTTAAGAATGCACTCTTTGCGTCCATATGATATATAGTGAAGTTACTAGGTGAAACATAGGACATAAATATTCCTACTGCTTCAGGTCTAGCTACAGAGGCCAAGGTTTCATCAAAATCTATGCCTTCCTCCTGATAGTAGCCCTTGGCAATTATCCTAGATTTGTTCCTGGTAAAAGGCCCTGACTCATCTAGCTTGTTCTTGAGCATCAATTTGGTTCCAATTACACCTTGATGAGTAGGTCTATGAACCAAATTCCACACGTCATCTCTCAACCCCATGGATCTCGTCCTGCATGGCTTTAACCCAATTAGGATCACTTAGAGCTTCCTCAATGGTACTTGATTCCGTTTGAGATACGAAGCAGGAGAACATGACTTCGTAAGGTGCAGATCTTTTGTCTTTACTCCATCATTTATTCTCCCTATGATTAGGGTGGATGATCTCTCAGCCATCTCCTGTCTGGTTCCAAGCTTGATTCATAATATCTTGCCGAGCTGCCCTGTTGAGCTCCTTGTTGTGGTGTAGGTTCTAGTACCGTAGCCTATGTTGTAGGATTCGAAGTACCTTCAACAGCTACTTCCTCTTCTACAGTAGGCTCTTCATCAGTCAGAGCTGGTTGCTGGATCTTCATATAAGGAATATGTTTCTTATTCTTTTCTATCCTGATATTTTCTACCCTTGATGCAATCCCTTTTGGGTTACAGTAGGGTTCATCAAAGATCATGGGCGGTGAGTCTCCTACCACAAATTCTTTTGTCGAACACTCTAAATGATTTTCTTACTAAGGAGTATCCCTAAAATACTCCTTCATCATATTTAGCATCAAAAGCATTTAGATTTTCTTTCCCATTGTTCATCACAAAACATCTAGAACCAAAGATATGGAAGTATGATATGTTAGATGTTCTCCAGTTCACAACTCGTATGGTGTCTTATCTAGATCTTTGTTGATAAGACATATGTTATGTTCTCCTTTATGCTACACCATTTAGCGAGGAGTTATTGCAGCTGAATACTCGTGATGAATTCGGTTGTTGTTGCAGAAACTCTCGATGAACTTGTTAATGAATTCAGTACATCGATCTGATCTGATCTTGACAATGTTGGGACCAATTTCATTCTGAATTCACTTCATAAGGTCTGGGAGCTTCTTGTGAGTATCTAATTTCTTGGCTAATAGCACAGTCCAAGTATATTTGGAAAAGTCATCCACTACTACTAATGAGTAACAAGAAACACAGTCCAAGTATATCTAAAGAAGTCATCCACTACTACTAGTGAGTGCTTCATCCCACTTAGACTTACTGGTCCAATTGGTCCGAAGAGGTCCATATGCAGTAGACTTAGAAGCTTGTGAGATGATCTTACAGGTTTGTTTTTGAAGGACTTCCTAATTTGCTTGCGTTTTAAGCATGCATCACACACACTCTCCTTCCAGTATGCTGCATTTGGAAATCCTCTTACCAACCCTTTACGTGCTAGCTTGAGTGAACTCTACAGAATTTCCCTTGTCACAAAATTGGCTTATGCTCAGTAGATTATATTGTAAGCCATTAACGAAGTAGACATCTTCTATGTTGATCTTGCATTTAGAGAAAGTTCCAACACCTTTGGTGATGTCTTTGGCATTGTCTTCAAACACCACCTTAGGTCCTTCGTAGTATTTGAAATCCTTTAGAGACTTTTTATTGCCTGTCATATGCCTAGCACACCCGTTTTCGATGTACCAGATATCACTATGTCCATTAGGCAACTTAACCTGCAAAATAATCAAGTAGACTTATGTACCCATTGTTTAATGGGTCCTTGGAAATTAGTCTTTCTAGCAGCCCATCTACTACTAAAACTCTAAGCAGCAAGTTGTTCTTCTGGGCCAGTTTTCTTAGTGTACACCTTTGAAGGTTCCCCTTTTTTTAGATGTACCAAGTGCAGGTTGCGTCCTGGATTGGAGTGACCTGAGATGGTTCCTCCTTGCCTTGCGTGGGAGACTCTGAACATCGATTCTAGTCTTTTGTTGTTTGCTCTAGGATGTTGTAGGAAGTTACTGCACTCAGTAGCCAAGGCTCGCTGCATGCTTTTGCTTCCTAGTGCATATGTACCTAGTTTGCTTACAGTAGTTGACTTCCCCTTGTCAGGTTTACAACCTGATCCTAAGTCTAGGTTTCCAGTAGGGATATTCTCCATTCTCCTAGACTTACCTTTCCACTGTTTGAGGAGCATGTGTAACTCAAACGTACTTACTGTTGGAACATTGGTAGAAGTAATATCTACTTGATAGTTAGAAACTGTGTCAAAGATTCCTATCCCTATAATGTCAGATAGGTTTCTCTTAACATCCAGTATCTCATCCAGATTCCTAGATGTTTACTGAAAGACATGATGATTCAGATCAATTTCTTTTCTTTCTCAGCCTGAAGGGCGAGAGACGTCTTCAGCTTACTTACTTCCTCTTAAAGTAAACAACAGTCAGTTGCGTTAGCTGTAAGTTTCTCAACTTCAATTGTAAGCACTGCATTTTCTCCAAGAATATACATATTCTCAACCTTCAGCTCTTCATATGACCGATTGACCAAGTCAAAGTCAGCCATTATCTTTCAGTGTCAACATTCTCTAATCTTGAAGAGGTACTGGGAGAACCTACCTCATCATGATCGTCAATCTCTTTTTCCATTAGACAAACGAGTGCTTCGCTATCAGAATATAAAGATTCATTGTCGAAGCCTGAGTCATCATATGTGTAGGTTCCCTTGCATCCTTCTATCCCATCTTTGCTTGCAGACTTCTTCAGGACACTTGTGCACTTAGGATATGGACATTCCCTTGCAAAGTGACCAAGCTTCATGCAGTTGTAGCGAAGTTCTCCAACTTCCTTGCTTCTCCTTGGAGGTTCTGAGGGCCTAGTGTATTGAGGCTTGGATGGGTTTCCCTTTGGGTTATTTTTCATAAAACGTGTGAAACATTTCATGAGTAAAGCCATCTCCTCAAGTGCTTTCTCCTCCTCAGTAACAACATGAAGAGTCTGCTTTGGCACGATGGTGGATACTGGAACCATTTGAAGTTGTTGTGAGGGGCTTCTTGCTACTAGGTCTTTGGTTACAACAACATTCTCTCCTTCTCTAAAAAATGTCATATTTAAAGGATTTAAGGTCAGAGAAGAGTTCCTTAATGCTCTTCTTACCTAGCTTCTTTGAGCTTCTCATCGGAATAATCTTTACATCCTAGTCTGATGTGGGAGCTCATAGCAGCTTGGTGTTTATCTTCTACTGAGTGTACTATTTCCCAGCAGACATCAACTTATTTAGGATTGTTGTGTATCTCGTGTCTAAATCGTTTAGAGACTCTCCAGGGTTTGCTTGAAAAGCTCCAGGGTTGAAATAGTCACCCAACTCTCACGAAGTAGATCTGAGTCAACACATATTTCCTTCAGCAAATCCCAAATGTTCTTAGTACTCTTGCATGCGTTAACTTTAGTGAAGGCTCTCTTGTCCAATGTAGTGTAAAGTACTTTTTGTTTTCCTACTGTTAGCATTCCATTCACTACATGCCTTTTCTACCATAGGAGGAGGTGCAAATTCTCCATCCACTCGCACAACATTGTTGATCTTCATGATTACTGGTGGACATTCAGTGATGATTGTCCACTTGTCATCACGCATAGAGGCCAAGTGTTCTTGTGTCCTTATAGCCCAGTCCTCAATTCCTCAAAGGAAAACATGGGAGCTTTAATTGAAGAAGTTTCCTTTGTTGTGGGTTTTTTACTCAAAATTCTTTTGCTTTTAAAAATGTGTTCTTTGACTCGAAAACGGCTGGATCTGGTTTAGCTACCAAAGACGATTGGTGTGTAAAACAAACCGCTTTGATACCACTTGTTGGTTCCAGTGGTAAAGGTTTAGAGGGGGGTGAATAAACCTTTAAGTCAATTTTCTCTTTTATAAATACTTTGGGCACAAGGTTGCTGCTTACTACAAGAAACTTGTTCTTGAGGCAAAGACAATATAGTAAGCTTACTTAAGGCAATAGCCACAAAGCAGACTGGACTTAAGTAACTTACAATAAGCAATGCTCAAGGGAGTTTTATGTTCAGCGGAATATGCTAAACATTTTCTTACAAATCTATGCAGTAGTTATGTAGTATGTCAACAACAATGATAAAATCAATATAAACCTAGACACAATATTTATAGTGATTCAAAGGTGGGGGTAATCCTTTTATCCACTCTTCGCCCACACAATAGGAAAATTTACTAAGAAGTTTACACCCAGTACAACTTAGCTACTACGAAGTCTAAGTCCAACTTAGCTCTTTAGAATAGTTTTTACCTATCCTTGAAAGGCCACTCCTCTATTGTACACACGTTCCTCAGAACCGAAGTCAACTTTGAATCCTTGATTCCAACGAAGATTCCTTGTTTCAAAAACCTTTCGTGAGATTAGTTTAATGAAAGTTTTTCTTCAACTTCTGGTAGTTGCCACTAAACTTGAATATAGTTGAGATATGGGCAAGCTTCCTGGTTTGAGAAGGATTAGGACCGAGGCAAAGGCTGAAAGCTAGCTTGACTTGAGAGTTGTTGCAGCTTAGATCTTCACTTGCGTATTTGCTGCTTGTTGCTTGCTATCTTGCTCTTGTATACTTTGCATAAACACTGGTGTGATTATCAGAGTGTATACGTTGAAGCTTTAAATAAGAATCTTGAGTGCTTAGTGCGAAGAATTGCTTTAAATATTTTAGTATTTCGTAGCCTTACTTCATTGTCCATCTCATTCTATTTATAGTAGTTGAGATTGCTTCTCGTTAAAGAGAGAGAGATAACACTTTTACATTTAATGCTACTCGTACGACAAAGAGCCGTTTGTCCTATTTCGCAGGGAGTTGGTCAGAGTGGTTGTGGCTGGGTGTAGGTGTCCAATGTTGCTTTTACTTTATGTCAGGCGACGTGTCCCCACGCTATTGGATAGTAACTACACGGTTTAAAACCTGTCTCCGCTTGCTATATTTTTTAATTCGAATACCCTGGCTTTTGAATTTGACTTGACACTTGTGGACATGACTCCTTCTTGCTTGCTGATTGTACCTTCCTTGCTGCGAGCAATGATGTATGTTGTATGGGCATAAGCAACCGTGTTGCGTGCTCCCTGTAGTCTCTGTTCTTTGCTGCGATAGTGGACTTGTTACTTCACGTAACCTTGATGACCTTGTTGCTTGCTTGCTTGTTGCGACTTCTGCCTAAGTACAACCAGCCTTATCTATATTACAAAGGTTTACAAAATTTCTAGGGGCAATAAATTCCTATCTTACAGGAGGTTTTGCCATCATCAAAACTAACATAAATTTCCTAACACCTTGGTTTTTTTCTATAAATTGGGTATTAATATCTACTTTGAAAATATTACTGACATACTTATGAATTTAATTTCAACTTAGGTTGAATTTAATTCTTTCTTTCATTTAGTTTTGAAATATAATCTTATGTTTGTTTTAACCTTTCACAAGCACGTATAAGTTTGAATAACGCACCAGGTAAGTTCTCAGGTAAGAGAGGCATGTCACATTGGACACACTTAAGATGCCTGTCTTGCCTAGCCATAACTTGCACAGACTTAATTGATTATTTATTTAGAAAGAACGTTTATTTGATTAGCATTAGTATATTTAACTAACGCTTGTTTGATACTATTTTTAAATATTATTTAACATTTATTTTTGTTTTAAATTTTTTTATTTAAAATCATGATATATTATTATTTATTTTTGAATTTTTCTTTGATTTTTAAAAATAATTCCTTTTACCTTTTATTTAAGAAAATTGCATTTATTTAATTTTTTTTATTTTTTAAATAATTATTTATGGTAATTTTCGAGAATTACTTAATAAATTATGAAAATGTTTTTCTCTTTGAAAATAAAATTGGGTAATTCATTTTTAACCTTATTTTAATTTCAAAAAACTTATATCTACTTTCCTACACTTAAAATATTTAGTTATAACTTATTTTTATAATTAGGATTTAATTAGAAATTGTATTTCTATTCTTCATAATTTTTCAAAAATAATTATATTTGAAACATTTTGTAACGACCCGTTTTCATAAAACCATTTTAAAGCAGTTTCAAAGCAAAATAATCAATCATTGGAAATTATTCATTTTAATAGAGAAATAATTAATGAATCAGGTCGTTAAAAACTATTTTGTCCATAAATTACATAATAAATATAAGAACATTAGTTTTAATATATAGCAGCAAAAAGTAATGTAATACAATTAAATAATAAAAATTTACTTTACAGAAAACATGTAATTTCATAGTTTTCAAAAAGAAAAACTGTGGAATTTGGATTTTTAAATCGAAATTGTTAAAATAGAAAATTTTGCACAACGATGGGAAAATATTTATAAATAGAAAACCACAAGATGGATCTCTTTGAAATTTTAATATAGTCAAACGAACATGTATATGAATAACACATTTAAAATCATAACTTTTGAACAAATGTAAATATATATTGCGAATTTTTAAAATTAGAGTATAAAAGTTTTATATTATGTGCATCCGTGAGAAAATAATCGTAACTGAAACAATACATGATGGATTATTTTGAACATTTTACTGGATATAAAATACATATGGAGGAACAATATATTCAAAAATCATAAGATTTCAAGACCTATAAATAGATCATACGAATTTTGAATCTGCATCTGCAGAAAAAGAAAATTCATATAAAATAAAATACAACTTATATATGCTGAAAATTTTAATGAGACTTAAAAACGTGTTATGGAATAATATACTAAAATTTCATTGAAATCCAGTAAGTATAGATAGGATTTTCGAATATTTAAAGTGAATACTTGAAAAATATGGTGAAAGAGGAAAAATAGGTTGAGAAGATGATGTCGGCTTCCCGAAGGACCCCTACTGTGTTTTGGATGAAAATTTTAAGAAATAGATTATTTGAGTTGTGATTTTGATTTATAACATGGATCCCTTATTTATATATTATATTTCTAGGGTTTAGGACTCCAAATTAGACTAGAAAAATATTTTCTTCTTCCATAAGTAAAAATCATGTGTCTGGGCTTGACTAATACGCTGGGCTTATGTTCAAATTAAATATTTGAAACCCTAATAACACGAAATATACTTTTAGCTTTGAATTCAAATAATAATTGACATAATTAATAATTAATAGAAATAGAATAAATCTCATAAGACAAAAATAAAATAATTAAATATGATAAATGATTAAATAATTTACGGGGCGTTACATATTTATCTATTTATTTCTTTTCTTACTTTTGATTAGAACTAGTTGCCCACCCGTGGGATGCATGAGTTAGAACGTTTTTTAAATAGTGAAACAATAATATTTATAAAGATAAATTGATATAAGAAATTAGGTGATTTCAAATTCTAATAAATCAAAACAAAACTATATATGATACACATACACCACTAATTAATCTAGTAATTTACAAACTATTGATTGTGTGACACTTGTTTGTGCGCAATAGTAATAATTGTATTTATATGTTTTGTCATCATACACAAATTAGAATTTTCAAATATAAATTATTTGGGACTCTTGAAAAAAAATGATATATTGTTGTTTATGAGTAAACACTCGCTTGTGCAAGAAGAGTTGAATATTAGTGAGCGATTAAACTTGAGTATTTGTTAATTGTGTCATAACATACAATTGATGTTAAAATTAATATAATAAAATTTTATTCATATTACAACTATGAGAGATAAATGTTAAATATTCCAACTTAACTATACATGCCTATTATTTTAGTGATTTCATGAATCCAACATATTGGGCAACAGTCAATGTGTTACAACTAAAGTCCAATATGTCTAAATAGGGCCATTTGTAAGCAATGCTTGAAACATGTTTTTTAAGCCCAAAATTTTAGATTAAAATGAATTTGAAGAGCTGTACTATTTATGCGCAACCCATCAAAGGCCGAAAAAATTAAAAAAAATGAAGAGAATGTATATTTGTACCATATTATCTACATGTTGTTCTCTAAATTGGTTTTGAAGTTGTAAGATGGGTTTATTAACCTTAGTTTGTGCACTTCTGTAACCTGTATCCGGATTACTCAAATCATTCTTGGCTAAATAATGATACAGTATCATAGTGAATTGTATGTGTGGTCGAATTAAGCTAATCCTCCTTTGTATCATCTATTGCTATATGATTTGGAAAATGATATTTAGGATTTGAAAGATACATTGAGGAGTACCAGAAAGATTAATTTCAAATCTTCGTAAATTGAATTGAAGGTCGTGGCGGTGCTATAGACACCCGACTCTCATACTTCGGGCACCTCAACTTTTGGTAATAACAATCTACCAGCTCTACTTCTGAATATGAGCACATATGTATAATTGGCATTATTATTATCATTTTTTTATTTAGTGCATATAAAAGGCTTACACATGTTAATCTTGATCATGGCAGGGAATTCAAGAAGCTACTGCACTTGATGACCAAAGTGATCTTTCTAAGTATAAAAGGCCTTAAATCTAATTTTAGTTAAGTTAGTTCAAAGCTTAACTCCTTATTAGTTAAAGGGTCAACTTGTATAAAAGCACAAACTGTCTTCTTCATTCATTTTCATCGAGTTTGTTTGTAATTCTGAAACACTGTTACACTCTGTAATCTTTCTTCTTCAATCAATGTATCCATCTTCCATGGATTTCTACATGGTATCAATTAGTCAAGGTTGGTGATTCGTCCTGGTTAAACGATTCTACCTTTTGTCGTCGATTCTGCTTCCGAAGATTTATTTCGTTCCTACTCAATTAACAGACCCTGTTAATCCCGTTCTTCACAAATTCATTCGTTTATGTCGATTAACAGACCCTGTTAATCCCATTCTTCACAAATCGATTCCGTTGTTGTTTCTGTCGATTTCAATGGGTGTCGAATTAAATCCAACCCTAAATCCCCTTTCGCCTTTGGCTTTAAATACAACTGACAATCCAACAGTTGCGATTGTCCTTGATCCATTTGTTGGATCCAATTTCCTTTCATGGAGCAATGCAATGAAGAGGGCATTAAGCGTGAAAAATAAGTTTGCCCTAATTGATGGCAGCCTGCCATCCCCCTTTTCATCAGAGGATCCCGTCGTGGTTTCTTCCTGGACACGTGCAAATGATTTGGTGCTTATGTGGATCCTTAATTCAATCCATGCAGACATCAAGAAGTCCCTGGAGTTCTTTACCGTTGCGAAAGATTTGTGGGATGAACTCCATCTCAGGTACACTCGTTCCGATGGTACACGAGTTTATCAACTAGATAAGTCCCTTAGTTCAATTACCAAAGGTTCGAAATCTTTAGTTGCTTACTAAAATGTGTTCAAAACTCTGTGGGATGAATTTGTTAGTTATAGGCTTGTTTTGAGCTGTTCTTGTGGCTACTGCACTTGTGATTTGTGTAAGATTGCTAGTCAGCTTCAAGAAAAGGATTGTATTATGAAATTTTTGACTGGTCTAGATGATTAGTATTCCACTGTTAGGAGTCAACTATTAATGCAAGATCCCTTGCCATCACTGAACAAGATTTATTCTATCTTATTGTAAGAGGAATCCCAAAGAGAACTGAATCATTTCTTGCCCTCTATTGATACTGATTCTATTGCAATGCTTGCCAAGAATGCTAAGTACTTTAAAGACAAAAAGAAACCCATGATTTGTTCACATTGTGACCAGCCTGGACATACTATAGATATGTGCTTCCAAATCATAGGTTATCACCCTGGTTGGAGAGGTCCTAAGGGAAAGAAAGGCAAAAACGATTCTAACTTAAATAGTGCCAATCACTTAAATGCTACAACTAATTCCACTCATCTTATGACAAGTGAAAATGCAAATTCTGATGCACCAGTTGCTTCTAACCACTTGTTTTCTCAAGAATTATTTGAGCAATTTTTAACTTTTGCCAAGAACAAAAAGGGGACTGACCAGGCTCACTTAGCTGCTAGAGCATTTGCCCAGATACTTGCTTCTTCCCCTGCAGCCTCAGGTAACTGTGAAGGTAGTTCATGGTGCTTCAGTTCAATTTTTAGTTCTGTTTGAATCCTTGACACAAGGGCCACTGACCATATGGTCCATGACCTTTCTTTGTTTCCTTTCATATTAAAGCCTACTTGTGTTAGTGTTAAACTACCAAATAATTCTATAACAACTGCTACATTAGTTGGTGATGTAGTAATCGATAAAAATCTCGTTTTGCATGATGCTTTGTATGTACATAATTTTACATACAACTTTCTTTCGATTTCACACCTGACTAAACATTCAAACGGCATTGTTGTTATCTTGGCCTCACATTATGTCTTGTAGGACAATGTAGCAAAGAGGATGATTGGTTTTGCTGAACAAGACGGAGGTTTATACTTTCTGAAATCTTCTAGTCCTGTAAACCTTCCTGCTGTAAACTTTGTTGCATCTGATCATAGTTACAGTACATGGCATAGTAGACTAGGTCATAGTTCTGCCAAAAACTTGTCTCTTATAAAGAACTTAGGTGTAAAAGTTGATATGAATAAAACTAATTGCTTCATTTGTCCTTTAGCAAAACAAAAGAAGAATGCCTTCCCTATTTCTACTTCTATCTCTAGTTCTGCTTTTGATCTTATTCATGTGGATGTGTGGGGGACTTTTAGCACTATGTCAATTGGTTGTAAAAAATATTTTTTAACAATTGTTGATGACTACAGTAGATGCACTTGGGTGTATATGCGTTAGACAAAATCTAATGTGAAAAATTCTTTGGAAAATTTTCATAATATGGTATTTACTCAGTTTAACAAAAGGATCAAAGTCATTAGAAGTGACAATAGAACTGAGTATCTTTTAGCTGATTTTTATCACAAAAATGGCATTTTACACCAAACTTGTTGTGTTGAAACACCCCAACAAAATGGTGTTTTTGAAATAAAACATCAATACCTTCTACAAGTTACTAGATCCTTATTTTTTCAATCATCCAAACAAAATCTCGTTTTTTTTTTTTTTTTTTTTTTTTGTGTGTGAATATAAGTGATGAAATATTTAGTAGGATATAATTATTTTGTAATTTGTTGAAAATAAGAAAGGCTATAGTTAATATATTTAACAGAGTCAGATTTATAAAAACAAATTTATAAAATTCTATTTTTGTTTTTTCCCCTCTATTAAATTATTACAAATTTTCATTTATTTAAAAGTGATAACAAATGAACCAAAATAATATTTTAATTTAAACTAAAAATAGAAGCCTAAAATCCAAAATATTGAAAGTCTAAAACCTAAAATAATAAAGCCTCACATAACTATTGTAAGTTACCTATTTAATAGTAGGTAACTTCGACGGGTGTGTCGGTGTCGTGGGTGTACCCTAAAGTTACTCTCTTTAGTCACATCACGCTCCTCTAGTTGTGTGCTATCAAACCCTTCGCAGTTTATTTATAAATGTAAGAGAGATAATTCTCAACCCGACACTAAAATACGAACTCGACTCGGCATAATCTAAATTGACACGAAATTACTAATGTATAATACTTCCTCCGTCCCACCTTATCTTGCCCTTTTTTTTTAACGGTCGTCCCACCTTATCTTGCCCAGTTTAAAAAAGGAAAGTTATAACATAATCTTCACTTCCAATGCACTTTTGAAAAGTCAACAAACAACCAAAAGGCAACTTTTCTTAATACCCATGTTGATCTCCCCCGTTTCCTCCTTGCAAGATAAATCGGGACGGAAAGAGTAATTATATATATCTCAAATAATTTTTAATATATAATCCAAATATTGAATAAGAATCCGACTCAATAATCTAAATTGTAATAAGGGTAAGAAATGGTTGGTCTTGCCAGGAAAAAGTATCGGACTCTTACCTCCAACTGCTGCTACTAGACTTAAAATTATTCATAGTGGTCAAAAAGGGTAAAATTGTTTAGGGTCCACTTATTTAAACTTGCTTTGTTGATTTACACAAAGGCCTAGTCCAATTCGTGCAACTGTTTATCTACTACTAATCGATTGTTTCAACTGAGAAGTCAGTCGGGTGGGTTTTTTACGGGTGCCCGTCTATTCAAACTCGATTAGAGAGGGTTGGGAAAAGTTCTAAATGGATTTAGGAAGAGTTTGGGAAAAAATTAAATACCAGTAGTATTTGATTAGGGTTTAGGTTTTAGTGTTAGGGTACTCGCACTACCCAAATCCGTTATGTTTCATTAAAAAATTAATACGTGAAAAATATTATGTAAGAGTCAAACCCTCCACCTTTCAGTCATAAAATAAAAAATTACCACTAAACCCATCACTCAAATCAATAAAAATTATACTAATTAATATATATGTGAATAATAATTCATACTATAATAGCATCAAGACATATTGTGGTTTTTTTAATTTTATCTCTCATTTTTTTTATCTCGCGTTTAATTTATATTGATAGTTAAGGTACCGGTTCAATCTCGTTTAGATGATCCAAAAAATATAATATTTTAAAAAAATTAAATACTTATTAGGCGGGTTAGGGACCCGATGAGTATTAGTAAATGGGTTTGGGTGGGTTTGGGTATTGTAAGTATCTTTCTAAATGGGTTTGGGTATTGTAAGTATCTTTCTAAATGGGTTTGGGATGGATTTGGGTAATATAAATTTTAATGGTTAGGGTTTGGGTACCCTTAATCTCGCGAGTACCCACCCAACTGTCATCCCTAATTTCAATATGTCCTCACAACGGGACATGAATTTGTATATGATCTTTACATGTTATATTTTTTTTCATTATTGATATTTCAATTATTAGATCAAGTGTTGGTATAATCGTATCGACAATCAAATTGATTTCATTACCGGTTGACAGTTTAACCGTCTGATTGATTGAATCGGCAATCTAAACAAAAAATAGATAATCATAATTTTAGGTGTAATATTATACATCCAAATAAAAAAAATACACAGAAAGTAATTTATTAAATTCAAATTTAAATAAAAATAATCATGACTACTTAAGAATAAAGTTACGAATGCTCTAAATAAAATTTAATAATTTATAATTTATAGTCCATATTTTCTTTTATCATCTTCGGAATCTCTTTTCAAAGATGACAAATATGACAAATAACGAATACGAGTATCTTGTCAAAATAAGTATATAGATATATAGATAAAAGATAATAAATTTATCAATAAGTGAAGTAAGCTAAAAAAAACATAAAAATGATAAATAAAAAAGGTTTTTTCGATTTTCCCGGTTTAATACGATTCAATCCTATTTTTTTCCGGTTGAACCATTAAAATAGTTTTATGAAAGTTATTCGGACCGGACTAAACACTAGTTTCCAATTCAATCGGTTGAACCAACTGGTCCGATCCGGTTCTATCTGACCAACAATATTTTTCTTACACATGTATAAATTCAAATTGGAAACCTGAAATAATTAGGCCTATATTAGTTACTTAGAGGGTGTTTAGCTAAATTTATTTAAAACATCATATAATGTTTTTAGAGCTTATAAGTTGTATGGTCTTATTTTAAAATAAGCTCTAGAAATTTTGGATCAAATAACTTATAAGATTTCTTCAACATCTTATAAGATAGCGATGTGTTTGGTAAATAAGATCTATTGTAATTATAACTACTAAACAATGTGTATTTATAAATATCTTATGAAAAAAAAAGGTAGAGAGATGGTATTTTCTTCTAAAAGAATTTATAAACTTTTGAAAAACTAAATTAGACATCTTATAAGTTTTTATCAAACAAATTAGCTAAACAAATTTTAAGAGTTTATAAACTTTTGAACATTTTATAAAAGGCAAAAACTTGTCTGCACCCAACACACAATAGGCTTGTTGTATATATGTTAATTATTAATTTGAATTAAAAGAAAAAAAATTAAAGTGGTGCGCGCTGGCTGAGGCTTGAACACGAGACCTCAGTGCGCACGCATAACGTTTTTACTGCTGCCTCCAACATTTTTAAATATCCAAACGCAGTCCTTAATATATATCTAATTCCCAAATTAAATTGGAAAGTGCACGATAAGCCACGTGCCTAACTATAGAAAAATTCTAGAAATTAATGATTCATTCGCAATACAACAGTGCCTAATATCTTATAGGACTAAATAATTACCCCTAATCTGATGTCTACTTTATGGGTAGAAAAATGCGGGCTATCCATAAGCCCGGGTCTAAATTTAAAAAAAGGGATAAAACAAGTGATTCTTACCCCTCCTTATTAGGAGGGACAAACTCAATCCCCAACACTATAGCCAAACGGAAGCAAAACATACCCCCTTTACAAATAGAATTATGAGTTATTCACCCAAATATCTTCCCTCCTCTTTTGACCGATCCGAGGAATTACGGAAAATTACAATATTGATCCTCTATCTTTCATCTACTTGCAATTCCAGTCCTCTCCGTTGAGCGTTTTGCACATTTAGTCCTATAACTCAAGTTTTTTTCACGATTTCAGGACAAATTTGGCCGGAATCTGTTAAGTGGCCGAAGCTAGGCACGTGAGTGGCACATGACTATCGGAATTGGGGATCTCCATCCATTATATCCACGTGGCTCAATCTGGTCCCTTGAATTATTTATTACCCAATCTTTTCCACATCATATTTTAAACATTACAACTAGGATATAATCTTTTCCACCTTACCCATATCTCAAATAAAAAACCTGAACCCAACCCCTCCTCCCCAAAACCCGAATCTGAAAATCTCACTCCCCTTCTCCAAATGGCTTTGTAAACCCTAGCTTCTCTACTTTAGTGAAGATCGAAATATGCTTGCCCCCTCTCTTCTTTCCTTTCCTCTGACTTTTCTTGCTCCCATAGTGAAGATCTCGTCCATTTTTGGGGGTGAAAAATCGACGTAAGGTGGTTTGTATTTCTCGAGTACAAGTCTTGGGGGAACAGTTGGTTCCTAAACGAATATGGCAAATGTAGATGGGTTGTTTGTGTGTGATTATGGAAACGATGCGGTTGCGAACTTCTTGGACCGACGATAATCCCGGGAGAAGGTTCCTTTCTTGCGGTGACTACAATGTGAGAATGTTAATATTTTTTCAGGATTCATTGACTGCTCATATCTTATTTTGTTAATTTTATTCTCGAAAGTGTGAACATGTGATACCTAGGTTGCTAATTTTGTTTGTGGTTTGTTTCATGATTGTCACTGACAGGGGGCTGCAATTGGTTCCATTGGCAAGATCCTCCTATGGGGGCTCAAGCGAGGAGTGTTATTCCCGTGTTTCTTAGGAGAATCAATCGACTAGAGGCCCAGGTTCGGGTTGCAGAAGATATGCGTGTGTCTATCCGAAGGTTGGAAGATAAGAATAGAAGACTATGGGTGTTGATCGGTGTATTATGTTGCTTAGTCTTGTGGATGATGATGCATGGTGGGACTGATGGAAATGAGGCAAACAAGTCGGTGATGTTGGCTTAGATTAAGTCTTTTTATTAGTTATACAATGTTGATTGAGGTTTGGTTCAGGTTGATGGTCGGAGTTTAGGACTAATTATGTAGTTTTTGTTTAGGTGTAGTCCAATTAAGAATGGTTGGTTAGTTTAGTTATGCAATGTTGATTTAGGTACCGTTATCTTGTATCTTGTTTGGTTCTATGAAAGTTGGTTCTTAATTTAAGTTGTGTTGTGTATTTTCACTTTCCACAATTGAGGCACAAATGGCCTGATCACATCCTTCTTAACATTCCCAATCTTATTATCCATTTCATAAAAAAATAGAAACTCATAAAACATAGGTGAAGGCAACGTCAAATTCGGAGCGACAATTGGTACAAATTAAGGATCTATAGATTACCAATTGTTGATAAACATTCAAAATGAAGATGAGAAGTTCTCCCAAAATATCCAATATGAAGATTGTTTAGCAACTCAAATATATCCAAATGTTGGCTAACAATCTAGCATTCCAAAAGAGTACAAAAGACTATAATAATAACACTATTGTTCTAGTAGAGGCAACATCCAACCTGAAGATTGTTTAGCAACATCGAAACTTCACAAATGTTGTCCAACAATCTAACAATCAAAATAAGTACAAAAGACTAGAACAATACCACTATTGTTCTACTAGAGCAAGATAAAGCCAAAATAAGATATCTTCTTCTAGTTCTTCTTGTTTTTTGCCCCGACTGAATTCTTCTGTTGATTCTCCCCTCCCTGAGCTGACAAATCCAGAAACTTACGACCTTTCACTTTTACAATGTTATGTACTGTTGGACTGGGAGCATTTGAAGGTCCACCACTGGCTCGAGTACTAACATTGGCATGGGAGCACCACTACGAAATGGGGGTGGTGTTCTAATGTTTAGCCTTGGGTGCAAAGTGAACAACTGTGGGGCCTGCGGAGAATTTCCGGTAACCTGCTCCCACATGGTAGGGCCCTTTTTGTACACTTTTTTGTTGGATTTGTCTCCAATTCCAACAATCACTGCAGAGGTAGTATCAATATTAACCTCCGGTGTCAGAATTTCAGGAATAGGTGGCAATATCACCCTTTCTTGTAAGAAAATAGGAAATATCAATGAAAAAGAAATGGGCAAATTTCGGCAATGTACTCTTGACTAATGGGGCATGTCCGAATTATGACCCAAATTTGTTCTTTATCCTAAAATGCTAGCAGCAAACAACCCCAATGCAACAAACATAAATTTACTTAAAACCCACATAAATTCGGCCATCTAAAACTTGAAACCGATACATTTACTTCACATGATTTTCTTGCAAAAAAACCCGCATTGCAACAAACATACTTAAATGATACTAGTGCTATTCCAAAATGAAACAACAGCTACCATATGTATTTGTCCAAGCTCGGCAAAATCGCAACAACAATTTTCTATATATTAAGTCATTATCAACAAATCAAGTACACTTTTGGCTTTCCGTAATAGAAACAAATTAAGTAATAACGCTGAATTATGTAAAATAGGAACAAATAATCCACCAAATAGCAACAATTAGCAACTTACATTCTCTTCAACTTGGCTCTCATTCATTTCCTGTTGACTTGGTTGAGTGCCAATATCATTAGGGACATCCATGTTGAGCTTTAGGTACAACATAAAAATACACAAAGAAAGGTAAATATTTAGTTGTAGTAGAGGAATTTATTTGTATATCATAAATAGACTAAGATTAAAACTCACAACAGTAGCTTCCTAAACTCGGGGCTCACTAATCTGACCCCTAGCTTCGGTTTCTGCTCTTTCAGGGGCAGTTCCGTCCTTCAAAATAAATGAAATTCACAATTATAAATTAATTATGCTAATAACACAATAAATGAAATTTATATTTCAAATTTAGTGCTGCTCGAAATTACCTGTTGAACTTCTGAAATTGAACAAGACCTTGCAGTATGTCCTGGTTTTCGGCATTTTCCATATTTGAGCGTCACTTGCTGCCTTTTCATCCTAGACTGAGTACCACTATTATGTATTTTTTCTTTTCAATTGTGCCTCATCAGATTCAAGTTGCCTTGCCTTAACCGGTCTTCCCGCTTTTCTGCCAAAATTAGGCAGTAGTGGAGGGATGTACATGCTGTCTCCCCAAATCTCTTGGCCGTTTATCCCAAGGACAGCCGTGCTATAAATATCTTTGAATGCCTCAACGGTGTAGCACTCGTCTACCCAATCAGCCGGGTCCAATTTTTTATCATAAAGAGCGCACACGGCATGCTTGCACAGGATCCCACTTAACTCCCATTTCCTACATGTACATGTCATTTCACTTAAATCCACACAATATTGACCGCCTCCATAAACATGCACTTGATACAACTACCAACAGAGTCGATGTTTTCTTGTAGGATTTGGATAATCCTCGGGCATAGTCTCTTTTGCCACATACGTGAAGAATTGGCTCTGTTTCGTAAAGTGGCATGCCTCTTAACAATGTACTCGTGTATCCACTCTAACATTGTGATAATTGGCTTCTCTCAAGCCTCTAGAATCTTCGCATTGAATAATTCGCAACAATTATTTAGCAACATGTCACAACGTGGGGTAGGGCTAAAACCTGATTTACTCCATTGATTAGCAGGTTTGTTGGAAAACCAATCAGCAGCCTCATTACAAGTCCCGCATCTTCTGCATCTTCGTTACAAACATCGATTCTGTTGTTGCTTGAGCTGCTTCCCATAGTGCATACTTAAATGCCAAGCCCCTGAAACCGGCTGTTTTGAAATTGTTGTGAAGATGTTTCACGCAGAATCTGTGATCCGAGCCGTGGAAGACATCATCCATTGCATTTATCAACCCTTTTTGCTTGTCCGAAATGAATGTATACTCCCACTCATTCTGAAGCTCCAAGTCTACTTTCAGGATTGTAAGGAACTAATTCCATGTCTCGCTAGTTTCGTTCTTCACAACAGCCCACGCAATTGGATAAAAACCGTTGTTCGCATCGACACCAACAGCCGATAACAGAATACCACCATGTGGGCCCTTTAGCCAACACCCGTCCAATCCAATTATCGGCCGACAACCATTCTTGAACCCTTCTTTTAATGCCTTAAAACACACATAGAATCTGTTAAATCTGTTACCACCCTCACTATCCTCCTCTGTCCTTACCACAACCATGGATCCCGGATTGCTCCTCCGAAGTTCTGCAGTGTAATCCCAAATCATAGCGTACTGTTCGTCTGGATTACCCTCCAACTAACTTAGAGCTTTCTTCTTTGCTCGGTAAGCTTGGTCTTTCGAGATTTGGACATTTAGCTCTTTTATAGCATCTAACATGAAACCTGTCACCCTCCTGGTCGGGTCAGTTTTGAAAATGCGTATGTAATTTTCAGCCAACCAACTACTCTTTACGTTTTGGACATCCTTGGATTCCCCGCAGCTGTGCTCAGAAACATACTCCCTTAGCTGCCATATCTGGTGATCCTTAACTCTTAAAATTGTCATTTTGAAATCACAATTGGCAGCCCCGCAGCGAACATACATCCTCTTCGCATCATTTTTTTTTAAAAAATCAAGCTTCTTCTGGTTCTAATTGCATGGGAATGCACTATCCTCCTTATCTCCTCCTTACCACTGAAGATCATCTTCAACTCAAAGTGAGGATTAAACGACTGTCTCGGATCGAAAATAGGACAGCCCCGCAATTCATCGCCGTCTTCCTTGTCGGACAGCCTATGTTCGTCAAAGTCGGGGACATCATTAAAAACTACATCATCCTCGCTTTCTACAGCCTCTTCATTTTCAGCTTTCGGCGGTCTCGGTCTGCTTGAAGACTGATTAGGGTCAGGATCGACGTTAACCTCAAATAATTCATCATCATCCTCATTTTTCTCTCCATCTTCTTCTACGTAATCTGGGTCAACAAACTCGAGGTCTGCATCTTCGTTATCAATTTTGTCACCCACCTCATTAATTGCTTCATCAGCCACATCACCGCACCAGTCAACGCCATCATTCGACACCTTCTCTTTCCCTTTCTTATTTTTATTTTCAACAACTTTAGTCTTCCCCACTTTAATAAATACCTCCTTCCCTTTCCTAGTTTCCCTTACTAATACAACGTTATCGGAATCATCGGTGTCATCCCCCGAATCCTTCTCTTTCTCAACAACTCTTGACACACTAGCGGGGACATCAACATTGTCCTCGGCATAAATATTAATTATACCCACCTTCAAATATTCTCTAAAATACCCAATCAGAATCAAGTCATGCATCATTTTCCATTTACCACCATGAATAATGTAGAAGTTCCATCTACCATCACCCAACAACATTCTACACCAAGCATGAAACTGCCCCACTTTGCAATCAATCCAATCACAGAAGTCAAATATTGCTAACAGCTTACCCCCGATGTACATTGGTTGTGGAGAATGTTCCAATTTGCCTCCACCATGAATAGCAATTGATAGAATTTCAAAGTCGGGGTCTACACAAAGAAAACGAGAAAATTTAGAACCTTATAACAAAGATTAGGGCATTAATTTCAGCACATAAAAAATTGCTATCCTAGAATAAACAATAATTTATCATTCAATTTTGCCTAAATTTATCATTTTCTCCCCGAGACACGTATGCAACAAAATGCTAACTATTGGGACCCAATACACCATTTTTTAACAGTTTCGTCACTTTAATGTGGTTGGTGGTGGACCACTTCGACAATAAATCACATAAAAGCAAAAAAATAAATCCCTCATCTGTCCAATACGTGACAAAGATTGGGTACACTAAAAAAAACAAAGATACATCTAATATCGAAAAATTAGGCCGGGTATGGGCAAAATTTATGTTCGGATAAAAATAATCCCCAAAATTGAAATTATAACTGAAATAGCACAACCCAACAACACTATATCACACTAAATCATCCAAAGTAATCCAAATCGTTAAAGAAATCGTTAAAGAAGAAGGTGAATACCTTTAGGAGGGGGCAAATCCAAATAGGCTGCTTCGTGTTTGATGTATGTAGGCTCACGATCACTGTACAACTTCATTTTGGAGCGATTCACGTCATTCGTCGAGTTATTCGAACAGAGATTTAGAGCGCGGCGCAGATCCGGCAGAGCGAAGGGAGGAATCATGAATTTCTTCTCGCGAGAGATTAGGTTTTTTTTGGGGATTCCTTTGATGTGGGTTTGGGTAAATGGTCGGGTATCATGGGTTAATGGGTGGGCTTTCGGATTCAGATTCGGGTTTTTTTTTTTGGGAGGGAGGGGGGTGGGTTCAAGTTTTTCATTTGAGATATGGGTGAGGTGGAAAAGATTATATCCTAGTTGTAATGTTTAAAATATGATGTGGAAAAGATTCGGTAATAAATAATTCAAGGGACCAGATTGAGCCACGTGGATATAATGGACGGAGATCCCCAATTTCGATAGTCATATGCCACTCACGTGCCTAGCTCCGGCCACTTAAACAGATTCCGGCCAAATTTGTCCTGAAATCGCGAAAAAACTTGAGTTATAGGACTAAATGTGCAAAACGCTCAACGGAGAGAACTGAAATCGCAAATAGATGAAAGATAGAGGACCAATATTGCAATTTTCCCGATGAATTATTGCGCAACAGTGAAATCTTATCTCTCCTCTTTCAACAAATCCCTATCCATGGAAGTCGCGTAGCAGTAAAATTGCCTTTCTACTGATCTATTCTTTTTAAGATGTTGTAGAAGAAAATATTGTCTTTGCCTAAGAGAAGAGATTTTAAAAGAAGAAGTTGTCAATGGTCCTAATCTGATTTATTCCGAAATTGTCTTCCTACCGGTCTGGCGATGAAGAAGAAGAAGAAATTACATTTGCTAATGATGAAATTTTAAAGAGGAAGAAGTCAATGGTCCCAAACTGGTGAAGAAAAAGAAGAAGAAAATTTCTTCCTACTGATCAGCTTGGTGGAGAAGATGGTAAAATATTAAAAAATTAAAAATAAGGGTAAAAGTGTAAAATTAATTTTAAAGTAAGGGATACATTTTGTCCCACAATTTATCCATTAAGTAATCAAAGGTTTGTTTACTCCTTAAATTGTCCCTTCCTCCCTGTAGTCACTTTTTAATCACAACCCCTCTTAATCCTCAACCCAAAGTAGAAGGTTAAATTTGGTTGGGTTTGTATCAAATCCAAAAGGTTTACACACATCATATCATCTTTTACAATTAATTAATATATACAACACTATAACTATCCAAACAATCACTCAATCACAAATCTCAACACTACTTAATCATTAAACCAATTATCAATAACAATTTCTTACACACATCACATCACATTTTGACAATTAAATAATACTCCCTCCGTCCCGGCTTATTTTGCACAGGTGACCGGGCACGGATGTTAAGAAAAAATATCTTTTACTTTTTCTTTGACTTTTTAAAAGGTGGAGATTGAGTGTTGAGATTTTGAGGGTGGAGATTGTGGGAGAAGTTTCCTTTTTTGGAGTGTGCAAAATAAGGTGGGACAGTCGAAAAGGGAAAGTGTGCAAAATAAGCCGGGACGGAGATAGTATATCTTATACTATAACCATTTCCCAACTACCCAAACAAACATCATATTTTTACTTTCTCAGAACCAACAGTGGCCCAACCACAACTAAATATGCCTTAATGGTATTGTATTCACAAATATTATATGTAGCATTCTATCAATAAATGTGGTATAAACGATATTAAATTAATCTGAATTTTTATTTGGTCAGCATAAGTTGGTGCATTGTGACAATTTCCTAGATCAATCCCTACTGATCACAAACGCTTTAATAAAAAACAAAAGGACTATTTACTTGTTGATTACATACAATAATAGAAACAACGTTTCACCACATAAATAGTATATTGATTGATACTGTAAGAAATGATCAGGAGCGCCAATTTCATACACGATTATGTCCGATTATATAGTTATTAATTTAAAATTTTATCTGTTAAAGACCCAAAAAATAGTAGTTGTGCACTTTAGAAAAACCAATGATACCATCTGACCCTAAAACAAAACCAATGATACATACCATCTAGAATCTACAAACAAACGAAATGGAGGAATAAAAACCGTGTGTATATTTTTGTGAGAAGTAACTCTTTTTTCCTTAGCTTTTTCAGTTCTTTATTTATTTTTCTGAATTTTAGGGTTTTAATTATAAAATTAAATTTTGGAGAAAGCGGCTTCCTGTCTCTATTTCATCATAATCTGCAACTTCCACTTTTAAGGTATGCCATTTATTTGATTCAATGTTACTCCATCCATACTGCTCAGTTTTGCACGTAGAGACGAACACGTATATTAAAAAAATTATTTTTATTTTATGATTGACTTTTCAAAGATGAAGATTGGTGGTGGAGATTAAGGATGAAAATTGTAAGAGAAATTTCATTTTTAAGGGTGTGCAAAACTGAATGGGACGGATCGAAACGGAAAGTGTGCAAAACTGAGCGGGACGGAGGGAGTATTTATTTTATGAGGTTAAAATCAGACTGTCAGTGACACGCGTAGGATAGATGAATATATCGTGTAGAAAAGGTTGTTATGTATCGTGTACACGAAATAAACTAATAATGTATATGAGAAACTAATCTCGTGTATCGTATACATGTACCAGGATTTCATGTTATCATGTACACAATATAATAATATGTCGGGTACATATACCAGAAAATAATATTATCGTGTACATATGTATACCAGGAAATAATATTATTGTGTACATGTATAAGGAAATAATATTATCATGTGCATTGTAGAACTAAAGAATAGGCACAGAGAAATGCCATGGAAGCGCAGTAAATGAGTATGGAGAAAAAGGTTATTGAAACTGAGTCTATAGAAATGTTCTCTCAAAAATGACATTTACACAAATAGCTAGTATTTATACTGGATAGGCTAACTAACTATTAAGCTAATCATCAGCCTCGTCACGTGAGCATGCACATGCCAATTTAAATTCCAAACTCATGTGATATTCTACATATTAATTTTATTTCCTAATACACGAAATCGTGAGGGAGGTGGCGGAAAAGGAAGAGAATGGATTGATGAGACTAAATTAATGTAAGGCCAAAATATGCTTCACAAATGAGCAGAAAAGGTAACAATCCTTTGACATGGCTACAGTGTCTGGAAATATATAGACAACAGTTAGACATTAACAGACAACGTTGTGTATCCATGTGTGTTCCTATGGTGGATTTGAAAAGACAAGCCATGGATCTTCTGGTATTTGTATTTTGATAAAAAATTAGAACAATCTAGATGTAATAGCTATATGGATTGTCGGCGTTTGATGAATCATAATATAAACATAAATCAGTATGTAATGTAATGTCTTCGTCTGTTCTTCCTCACTATATTACAGACTCATTGTTTGATGAATTTTCTTGATTTCCTTTTTGGACACTGTTTCTTGTATTATTTCTTACAAATGAATATTTTTGTGTATAACGGAATATTAGATTGACCACTCCAACACCGATGTGCATATATATGGCTCACTTGCATTCCAAATTATTTGGAAAAACTATTTTCAAATGACAACTCAAAAGTAGTAATAATATTTGTGTAGCTTATTGCTTCGTATTATTAAGTAAGTTACAAATGACAATTGATTTTTCGTTAATAAAAATAATTGACGATAACAAGGTTCAATATTATTTAATTAAGTACGTAAATATTATTGGTATGGATGAAGAAAAAAATAGGACATACACCGAAGAGATTATGTTGCTGAAACGTTTTAAAAACAAACAATAGACTTACTTATTAGATGTAAAGAACGAGTCGGGTGACTTATATCTTTAGCAGGACAGGAATCACCACTGCGACAACCCTACCATTAAGATTACAGCCTTCTTCCCACCACTCATAGGAAGTGTGGGTAGTGCATCTGAAATTTTAGTGTAAAATGGAGCTTATGAGCTCTCAAACATCATTTGGTTATATTCCTAACCACGCATCTGTCGTGACTACATATCATCAGGGTTTCGAGTACTGTAATGGAAGCACTAAACAAACACGATTATGGTCGGGCACAATAGTCAGGGCTGCGAACCCAGTCATTCTTATTGTTACCTTTTGCCACCAGATGACCCTTTTGTGCCAAAAATTTATAGATCCTCCACAACAATGATTTCTCCAACAGCAGAAAGAGGTAAATGAAGAAACCATTCTTCTTGTGTAAATATACACACAGAAATGATCTGTTGTCAAACAATCTTAGGGTAAGACGCAAAGACTGTTTTATAGGAACTTTGGTCATACATGTAACATTCGCTGGTAAATGGAAGACGAGTGTGGAGTCCGAAAAGATGAAAAAGCGAAAAATGATCAAATATTGATTATTAGACTTTGTTATATGGATAAAATCTTATGCACAACCAACGAGGCAAATCAATTGCAGCTCTGACTGTTCAATAGGTAGTAGTACTAGATACTGCATTTTATTGTATATTGATGATTATCTAATCATAATGTGCGAATCTCATAGTAAACTCGGTAAAATATACGCATGACATTGTATATCATACTACACATGAATGCTTCCAAAACTACGAGAGCGCCAAAACTACGAGGAAAAAAACCTACTTCTAACTATAAAGATCCTCTGATATGATTTTCAATCTCTCAAAAGCGTATTAACAGAGGGTATGTGCAGACCTGAATCTAGTTCCGAATTTCCCTCGGGATATTGTCCGACTCCATCCAATCAGCGTAAATTTGACTGATCTTCTCAATGTCTGACTCCATGAAACACCTTTTGCCTTTAGTTCGCAGCTTCTCAGCAGTCCTGATTCCTACCTCAGATGGTGCTGCATTGTTGGGTTGTAAATCAAGCGTCAACCTGCAAACACGGTCTTGTTCCAGCTTAGCAAAGTAACCCCCTTCTTGAAGTTCTGTCCATCAATTTAATCAGTGTTAGCACAGGAGAAAATGAAGAAAGACAGCCAACAAAGATGAATACCTTTCACTCAAATCCAAAGGGAATTTAATTTTTTTAAATTTAATTCAGATATAAAATGGTGGAAACATTTGAAGAAGCTCAGACAAAAAGGTTTGCAAAAGGTACGAAAGCCAACAGACCAGAACAAGTTTTTCCTTGTAATGGAGCAAAGTCAAATTTTCTAGCCATGTGTTTGTCCATATATCTACTGATATTTGTTCTGCTTTTTCAATACTGATAGATGATAAATAACAGGAGATATATCACTTGAGTTCCTGAATATATACCAGACAGGGCGCACACACACACAGACGTAATAAAAAACAGAAAAAGAAATGGACGTTGTAGCATAAATTAGCAATGAAAAACAAAAAAGTACAGGGAACAAACACAATTTCAGTTACGATCTGATTAAAGTATAAAAGAAATACTCAAGAAAATCTTGAACAGAAAATATTAATCCCTCAAGACAAGAAACATATGGTCAAAAGGTAAACCTTACCTTAAAATAAATATATACAACACACGTTTGTAAAGGAATTATCAATGAGCTAAATGGAACCCTTGTACTGCTCTAAATGAAGGTACCGCTAATGATAGTTTGTCTCAATGTACATAATCAAGCACACAGTAAGTCTTCCTAAATTGTTAAACAATGTTTGAACTAGAGTGGATTCAGCAATACAATGAAAGCAATACCCCTCACCGACATATTTAATTTTCACTAGTTTCTTAATATCAAACAAAACTCAATTTTCTCTATGGGAACAGCATAATTTGCATTCTTGATTCATTCAATATGACACCACATCCATACAAATAATTTATCAAAGGAAAGAATTGCAATTATGTAAATCTTCAAAAAAAATAAATAATAAAATCTCAAGCCAAACACCGGATAGACAACCTGCATTGCCATGAGCATATGTACATTTCGCCCCACGACGACAGCTAGCAAACTTGTCCCACATCAGACAAAGCTTCGTCTTGTAAAAAGCATTTTTGTCATGATCATCAGCATCATTCAAACTCCTCCTCTCAATCTGATCACTTCCCCTTGTACTACTCCTCCTTCCATTGACAGCAAGACCCTCCCCATACAACCCCACATCACTCTTAACATTGTTATAACATTTATGAAGAAAGATGCATCTATCACCATAAGGGCAATCTTGTCCACTAGAAGAGTAAAGGCACACTCTGTCTTTGCACATAGCATTTCTCTCACTATTCTCGTTCAAATTGAACCCTGCCTTTCTAATTTCACTCATCTTATGAGCATAGTGGCAGTTTCCTCCAAAATAACATTTACCCCTTTGGAATAGCTTGCACAACTGTGATTTGTATGGAATTAAAAGCTTTACCCTGTTGAATGAGAAGGGTATTTTTTGGTATGAATTACACTCCGAAGATCTTTGCTTCTTAAACTCAAACTTAGGGTGAATCAGAAAAGCTTGTTGGTTACGCAATCTTGATTGTGAAGGGTTATCAAATGAAGTTTGGCGGCCAGAATCATCAAAACAGCTGATGCCCATTTACAAAAAAATTAAAGGAGGAAAATGCAGTGAAATACTAAGGTTTGATTGAAACGAAGAACATCGAAATGGAATCAGGAATGAGAATTCAAGTTTGATAAAAAAGGGTTAAAAATGGAAAACATCTTGAACAACAATGCAATGAATGATGATCATAAATGCGGTAATTTGTAAGCGAATACAGAATTTGTTTTGGGTAGTGAGTTGAATGTAGAAAACCCCCATTTGCAGTTGGTATAGAGAAGCAGCTGCCAAATGACTGAATTGGCCTCAAGAAAGAAAACGTTTTCCTTATTCTACTCTTTTCTACACAGATATATCTATTTATTTTCTAATTCTCTAACTAGATATTTCCCCGTGCGATGCACGGGAAGATATCTTTTGATTATTGCTTTATCTAACTGCAACGATAAATTTACTTGATGTTTTTAGTTGAGTTATATACCTCTTGATGATCTTTGAGTTGTTCTTGTTGTGTATATTATTTTTGCTTTGTGTTTTGTTTATGATCATAATTGTCACTTGCATACTCACTTTTACTTTTTTTTAACATAAATATAATAAGCATAAATCAATCATTCATATATGTCGGAGAAAATATATATTTACGGTATTCATAATCATGGTGAGAAGTATATTTCCTAATAATCCACAAATTTTTATTTTTTAAATAGGAAAAATTACAATTTAATTGTCAAACTAATGGTGTTGTCGCATTCGACACATAAATATTAATCTTTACTAAATTTCTAACCTATAAAAATAATACAATTTCAAAGCTACTGAATTAATTTTTAACCAAACATATGACGTGAGCTACACATGTTTCTAGGGGAACAACTTTTTCTTTTCATTAACTAAGCCTCACAAAGATGCAACATAAAAATACAAATAAAAAAAATTACTTTAAAAGAAAAAATATGTGGAAAATGAATTCAACAAAGAAAAACAACTAATGCTCAAATAACTAAAGGAAAACAAAATCGCAGAAGCAAGCCCATAAATCACATGTTACACTTTGGTGTTACATCTTGTATTTCACCACATTCATTAATCGACACGTGTATGGTATGATATCACAAATTAATATGTGTCACCTAATGAATTGAGTGTAACAGAGGATAAAACACCTATTGTAACAGTAAATTCGGATTGGGAAGCAAATGCCCATTCTTTGTCGCACTTGAAAGAAAAAGGCACTCGTTGCAGTTGAACTCACATCTCTTTCACTTGGCATATTCATTCAGTTTTCTTATTTGATCTTTTTTTCTATTTTGTTTCTTTCATCGTTAATTGTTCATTTTCTTTTTGGCATTAAAATTTTCATTTTTCTTTCTTTCTTTCAAATAAACTGTTTTCCTTCTCCTTAATGTTAGAGCTTTTCTTTTGGTGCTTAACTAATGAAAAGACAAAAATGTCCAACCCTTCCAAAAAGAAGACATATGCAACTTACATGCAACATGTTTAGCCCAAAATTGGTCTAGCAAACACAAACATATAGTATTTTTATAGGTTGACAATCCGCTAGTAAATCTTAAAAGTTTACGTGACAAAGTTCAAAAATGCTAATAATTTGTACCAAAGTGGAATTTTCACTTTGAAATATGTTATATTTATGTTGTGTTTGATGAAGGGATCTGAAATGAATGAATATGGAATCAATGAGTTTCAAATCCACTCAAGATATATGAGATTTAAAATCCACTTAAGTCCTTCAAAAAAATAACTAAAAATTAATCATGGATTTCCAAATTCATTGTAATCCAAACAGCACAATGAATTTGAGGCTATGAATTTCAAAATCATTCTAAAATCCTTCCATCCAAATATAATCTTAACAAATATTACATGCAAAAAATATACAAATAATTTGTACATTCAAATTAAAAGAGAAATATTACAAATTTTGAAATACTACCTTATTAACAATGTTTACAATAGTCCTCTTTTGATAATCATCTCCACCAATCATCACAGATCAAAATATTCTAATTTTTTCAATTTGTGGCCCGCAAAAAAGCCACACAAAATAAACCGATATCTTAAGGAAAAACCTAACATGACCAAGAGAATGATCCATAACTCTAGTTTGTCATCATTACATAAGATACCAATAAAGGTTGTTTATCGGTCAAGGACCCGAAAGATATGCCAACTATCAATTCTGGTTCAAGATAATTTCTATCAATTCAGGACCTAAAAGATTTGAAACTATCAATGGAAGACCTATAAGTCTAAAATCATTAGAGGGCCTGTTTGAAAAATTGTAAAACCTACAAAATAAAGTTTCACAAAATAAAATTATCTCGAAGTGATAAGTAGTAAAAGTATACGTTTTCACGACACTTTTTAAATTTGTTATTTTTTTAATTTTCTATAGTTTCATATTTGAAATTGATAGCTTTTTTAAAAAAATTTATTTTTTTAAACATCTATAATTTTTTCTAAATCATACGCAGGGAAAAAAATATTTTTTAAAAAAGAATTTGTAATTTTTTTTGAGTTCATAATATTTATATTCTCGTAAATATATTTCACTAAAATGTAATTTTGCTTATGTAAATACTTTTTTTTTTTTGTTAATTTGTATGCTTTAAAAAACATTGTAAATTATTTAATTATTTTAGGATATATCATGAAAATTTAAAAAAATAATGTAGTGAAAGACTGTTAACGAATACTCCCTCCGTCTCGGCCTAATTGGCCTACCTTGCCCGGGCATAGAGACTAAAAAAAAGCAGATTTTGTGGATTATCAATTCTCTAATTATTTGTGGATTATCAATTCACATTTTCTATTTTTACAACTCATTTCTTATGTGTTATTATTATTTTTAATTCAAACACTGTAATGCCATCTCTTTAAAATACAATTACACATTTCATAAGCTCCTAAATTATTTTATAGAATGTTATGGCTTATAAAAACCATATCCAAACTCTCTCTAAAGTGTTAAATTCGCAGGCTTTGGTGATTCTGTTGTCCAAATAAAGAGTTGGACAAGTTGTGGTCAGAAATTGTGATAGCAATGTTTGCCTTTCATCTATTTAAGTATTTTTTTACCTTGTCTCTTTTTTTTTTGGCTTAGATGGAATGTTCGGGAAAAAAATGCTTCTATTATAATCAATTAGTATCGTTCCCATCAATGCACAAAAAATTATTTAAAAAGTTATTATTTAATTAAAATAAATAGTATATAATCTAATACAAAAAATAGAATTATTATATTCTAACTAAATGAATATTAAAATAATTTTTGTTTTCTTGTTTTACAATCACAACCTGAACTTTACGTTTTGAAACCTTTCGTAGCAATTTTCGGAGAAAAAAGAACTATTTAAAAATAATAAAAATGAAGAAAATACAATATTTATTTTTAAATTCTAAAAAATTATTTAAAATATCATAAATTTAACTGAAAAAAAATATAGAAATTACAATAATAAAAAATTAATTTTCATAAAAAAGATCGAATAATATTGATATTATTTCAAATCATTTTAAAATTTCTAAAAGGATTTATTTTTTTAAAAAAATAATTAAAAAATACTTGTGTCATAAAATTACTTTTCATAGATACTTCCATATATCTTAAACAAAATTTTAGAGATTTTAAAACAATTTTTCAAAATATTTTTCAAATATTTTAAATAAATTTTTAGAGTTTAAAAAATCATTTTCATAAATTTATAATAGATTTATGATTTGAAAAAAAATTAATAACTTTTTTATTTTTCTTCCTGAAAATGATTTGATTTTAACTTTTTTATTAAAAAAACTCAATTTTTTAATATATTTTCAACATGTTTAAGTTAATTTTTTGATATTTTAAATGGAGTTTAGAATTTAAAAAAAAGTTTTTTAGATTTTTAAATAATTTTATGTTATTTAAATATTATTTTAATATTAATTTATTTTTCACACTTAAATTGCTCGCAGAGGTTGCAAAAGTGAAAAAACATGCAGTTCAGGTAGTGATTGAAAAAAAAATAAGAAACTGAAAAAACGCGCATACTACATGTTGCAAAATGATATAAACTCAAAATATAAATAATGTAAATATCAATTTCCCCCACGTGATATATGGATTTAATATTACTTACTTTTATAAATATCTTATCTTATAAATTTACATTAAGATAAAATATTAAATGTAAAAAATAAATTTTATCTACATTTAAGAACGAATATCTCTAATATTGAAACCCAAACATATATTGTGTGTGTGTATCCACCTTAACTTATGCGAACACCGCAATAGCTTAATTGAAAATGAATATTAAAACAAACACAAATATATAAATATCACACGACACATCAAAATATATCAAATAAAATAAATTGAATGGTATTATTAAAAAATAAGTGTTTCTTTTATTTTTTTTCAATTTTTTTAAATATTTTAGTTTATCCAAATAATTTTTCAAATTTGAACTATAACTATTTAACTTTATTTTAAAAAAAAATTAATTTTCAAGTTTAATATTTTACATGGTGGTTTAATATACTCAAATAATTTTTAGGTTTTAAATAAATCTTGATATTAATAAAATAAAATTCAATGATTGTTCTATAGTTGGATTAACAAAAAAAAGCATATGAATTCTTCAATATATCTTATAATAAACCGCAATCCGGTATCCAAGAAACTCAACGAAAATCAATGGAAGAAATATGAAAAAAACACAAGATGTACGTGGTTCGATCCGGAGATCTACGTCCACGGGCTCAAAAATGGCACCTGCCGAGGTGTTTCTTTTCACTATCCTCCTTCAGTTTACACGTAACAGTTTTAGAATACAAAACGTGAACCCTAATTTCGAGTTTCATTCTCCTATTTATACTATTCAATCCTGAACCCTAACTAACTCCCTATCATCGCGCCTCTTTTCCGTTGCATGGAAGTTGGGAGCAGATCGTGGGCCTTGAATCGCGGAATACGCTGCAGTTGGGCCGCACCCATTAGGCCACATTATTTGGGACGCATACTTCTGGGCCAGTTAATAGGCCGGGGTATTCGGGTCGGGTTTACTTGGTCCGAAGTGTCAACCCGACCCGAAGTGACTGGGCCATACCTATCAGATGCCCCCCCCCCAGTCGGAGCGAGGAAGGAGCTTCGGTTATGACCAGGGTGGAGCTGTAAGCAAGATGAGCCGTAGTCACTGGTGAGCCGAAGTACTTTTGGGAGGCCGAGAATTTTCGGAGTCGGAGTTGATCCGTGGTGAAGTCGGCGGGGGCCGAATCAAACGAGGCTGAACATCCCCGAGGTGATAGCGAGGGCCCAAGCACCCCGAAGGCGATAAAGTGTGGCGAAAGAAGATAGCAGTCTGGCCGTGGTGAAGGAGGCACCGGAGTGCTGTCCAAATCTTCCTGGTCAAGAATGGGGTTGATGTGATTGGCGGCGCCATTATGAGAGAGAGGTGTGAAGTGACACGCTCTGCGATTTCCAATGAACCTGTTCCCCACGCACCTTGGGAACCGTAAAGCGCGTGATTAGCACATCCAAATCTGAAACACTGAATTTGAATAGGCCGTATCAGGACCGTTGGTTCTTTGAGTATATATTTGGAATAATGGCACAGTATACTTCATCTTCTTCATTGCGATTTGCCAGTTTTAGAAAGCGGGAAAAAAGGAGAATTATGTGCGCCTGTGATTCATCTCAAATTCAAAACCTCTCAAACTCAAATCAAGTAAGTATGCCTTCTTCATCCTCTTCTTCCTCTGTTAAAGAAGTAGGGACCCAGAGCTCCCCGTTAGATGTGCCACCCATTCGCTATGTTATTCCAGAGAGGAGCGAGATTAGGACCGTGGAAAGAGCCGACGGCAGGGAAACCAACGTTAGGATAGTCGGTTTTTATGAATGTACGGAGAATGACCTTGAAGTGTCCACTGTAGCGTCGCGGATGACGCGAGTGCAGATAGAGACCTTAATCCCCTCCTTCTATTTCCCATTTAATTTAGAATATATAGTTCCGGATCCCGGCGATAGGGCCTGTTGTCCCCCGCAGGGTTTCATTGGTGTATATATAGATCCGTTAAAAATAGGTTTGAGATTCCCCCTTTGGGACATAGTTATCTGATTACTGAGATATTATAACATCGCCTTGAGCCAATTAGCGCCGAACGTGATTAGGCAAGTAGTCGGGTTCACCGTAGTATGCAAGAATTCCGGGGTGGAACCGACCGTAGAGTTATTTAGGTATTTTTACCAATTGAAAGCATTCGGGAAATCCAAGAGGTGGTACTCCTTCAGTCCCCGAGCACGAGGTGGTTTCAAGGTACAAAACCCCAGCAAGGTGGAGGGGTGGAAGGAGAAGTTCATTTTTGTGAAGACCAGAGTGGCCCTCCCGAGGTGGAGTAGGGAGGAAGTGCTAGATACTGCCCCGGTGAGGGACTCGGAGGCCGAGGTGGTGGATATATTCCGTGCAGTGGGGACTTTCAAGACCCTGTGTACTGAGGAAGAGCTGGAGGAGGCTGGACTAAGCCCATATTATTCAGGTGATGCGGCGGGGATGTCCACCCAGGGTCAAGAGTCGGGAGCCGGGGTTTCCGAGGAGGGTAGGAGTTCTCATATCTGTTTAAAAATTATTGCCTTGTGCAGGACTAACTCGATTTATGTATGCAGTGGGACGCTTCGGGAAGGAACCAGCGGGGAGCCCCACAGTGGTTGCGGCAGCCAAGAAGAAGGGAAGAAGTGCTGAGGTGTCTCCCCGGGGGAAGATGTCACCTATTGCGAGACCCTCCATGGGGCCAGAGGAGCGAGTGGTGGCGGCGGGGTCCACCCCCGGAGCAAAGAGGAGGTCGGAACCATCCGGGACACCTCCGGCATCAACCAAAAGACTCCGCACCGGGGAAAGTGTAGAGGTAAATCTGAAAGTTCCTGTTGGTTGTTGTATGTGTAAATAACGTATACATGACCAGTATTGATTTCTGTCTTTTATCTTTTGTGATGGCTGAAGGAGCAAGGGCCCCCAAGTCTGCTGGGATTGGAGGGGGCAGACGCCGAGGAGCTTTTGCAGTTGGCGCGGGGGATCATGGAGCTGGGCCGGAAAAACGAGAAGGAGGCCAAAGAAGAGCTGGCCGCGGTGGTAAGGGATCTGCGCGCGCGCAACAACAGGCTAACTCAGGATCTGACCGAAGCGCGGAAGAGGGCGGCTTTGGTAGAGAATGAAGTTGCGCATCTGCGCGAGGTGGAGGCGGAAGTCGGAGCCCTTCGTGGAGAAACGGCTCAGCTACGGGCAGAGATGAAGGCCCAGGAAGCGGCGATTGTCGAAGGTCAGGAGGCAATGCTGAAAGCGTTTGCCGAGAAATTACTCCAGACGAGCACATTTCTTGACTTTCAGACTAACTTCGTTGCTGTCGGGGACACGACCACGCGATCGTTGTTACTGGAGCAAATCAAAGAAGTCTACCCGAATGTGGACGTATACCGTCCAGAGTTCGGGTATGACTATAATGCTACGGCCGGGGTGGAGGAGGCCTACTACAAAGCTCTAACGCACCTCCCGGAGTGGCCCCTTGTAAAAGCTCTGGCTGAGAAGAAAGTAATATTAAGGGCCGAGGAGGTTGCAAGCTGTGAGGTGGACCAAGACCAGGAATTCCTGGCATTCCGCCACGGTAAGTTCACCTCTGGGCCCCGAAACAAAGAGCCACCCCCCCGTATAGAAGCTGCTGCAGTTGCCGTAGAGGAGGAGGCAGGAACGGCTGAGGGCCGACAGGAGGAGGTGCCCGAAGAGGCTGAGGGGACCGAGGAGGAGGTCAGTCGTTCCCCTCAAATTTGATGTAGTAGATAATAGGAGTAAATGTAGATCCCTTGTACCGGACCATGGATAATGTATTCTGATTGTGTTGAAAATAAATTTTGTTGATGAACTGAGTTGCCGTTCATTGTTTGTTTGAGGTTGATTTCTCTTGTTGATTCCGTTGCTTGTTCAGGATACCGCGGAATTGCATGACACGATAAAGAAGCTCATGTAATCATTAGAGTGGTTCCGCGGAGAGAAGAATAACTTGCAAATGCAAGTAGTGCAGAGGCTAGAAAAGCGGGCGGCCGCGGCGGAGAGGAGGGCGAAGGAGGCCGAGGAGAGAGCCAGGGACCAGGAGTTGAAGTACCTGGCGAAAGTTGCTGAATTGGACCGAGTACTCATCCATCAAAGGGAGTATGACCGGATACTGACTGAGTTCGGCCTACTAACTTTTGAGGAAGTTGAGGAGCGGGTCATAGAGATTCAAGGCGAAATCTCAGCGTTGATGGCGAAGGATCTGGCCGAGTCCTCGGAACTTACAAGAAAACGAGGTGCTGGAGTTATTGCTCGGCATGTATGAGGGACTGAAAGGCCGCGGCAGGTGGCGGCCCACAGCCGAAGAATATATCGCGGGCCCTAGCCGGAGCCGAGGTACCTCAAAAATCCCCCGGAAGGGTAAAAAGAAGCCGGTGAGTAAAAGCCAAGGAATTGTAATCCGGGAGCCAGCTCCGGTGACTACAGTTGAAGAAGAGCCCGTGGTCGTCGCCGAAGTAGTCGAGGAGCTGGCCAAAGAGATCGAGGTAATGGACCCCGGTGAATGGGATCCTGTGAAGTGGGCCCAAACACCGAGGGCTACCCCGCAGCAGAGTCCTCGGACTCGCACAAGGGACGAAGCCCCCAGGCGAGGGCCAAGGATGAGTACGCGACATCCAAGGGCCCGCGGAGGGGAGAGAGCCGGAGCTCAAGGCCGAGGAATGACAGAATCCCGTAGGACCTGAAGGAGGTCCGGGAATAGATCTCAACGCCGGAGCGCCGAATACTGGCTCGGAGGCCGTAGATAATTGTAAAGAAAAACCTCTAATTTTTTTTTTTTTTTTTGAAGTCTTATGTAAAAAATTTTTTGGCTTTAATCGAGAAAATGTAACGGACCGTTTTAGTGTGCAAAGTTATGTAAAGGAAGACCATGAGGTGTTAACCAGAAATAAGAATTGCTTTATCGGGTGTTCGGGAACACAACATGAACAACGCCAATTAAAACCTCCCCGGACGGATCGGGCGGGAGTAAAACACCTCTCCGTTTATACAGGCGAGAGGGTATATGAGTCCGGGGACGAAATGTGAATCTCCCCGGACGGACCGGGAAAGAGATCCAATTGTCCGTAGACGAGTAATAATAGTACGACTACGTTAGGGCGTCCCCGTAACGCAGAAGAAAGTACAGTACAATATACAAATAAAGAAATTTTATTCAATGTTGAGTGCCGGAGCAACATAAAGAATACAAAGAGAAATAGCAACGAAAAAGAAGTGTACAATGAGCATAAAGATAAGGATGATACTTGTCATTTGGTGTTCACAGATAGAAGCGTCTTAAGTTGGTAACATGCCAGCTTCGGGGAATCGGGGTTCCATCGAGATGCTCTAACTGGTAGGATCCGGAATCGTGTACAGCAACGATGCGATAAGGACCTTCCCAAGAAGCGTGTAATTTCCCCTCGGGGGCGGCTTTGCTGGCTGAATTGAGTCGAAGTACTAGGTCCCCGACATTGAACTGAGTGCCCCGAACCCGGAGGTGATGATACTGAGTTGCACGTTGTTTACACTTGGCCTGCTGGATGAACGATTGATCACGACGATATTCGAGCTCATCCAAATTTGTACGAAGAGCTTCGTCATTATCCTCGGGAGTCAAAGTTACGAGTCGGGGGCTCGGTATGCTGATTTTCGCCGGGATCACAGCTTCGGAGCCATAGGTCAGACTGTAGGGGGTCTCCCCGGTAGAGGTATATGGCGTTGTGCGATAAGCCCATAGGACATGCGGAAGATTTTCGGCCCAAAGACCTTTAGCACGATCCAGACGTTTCTTTATACCCGCAAGGAGTGTACGGTTAGTGACTTCCACCTGACCATTGGCTTGAGGGTGAGCTACCGAGGTGAAAATTTGTTTAATATGGAGCTCCTCGCACCATGATCGGAAGGGATCATTGGCAAACTGTTTGCCGTTATCCGAAATAATAGTGCTCGGTATGCCAAAGCGACATATAATATTTCGCCAGACGAACTTCAATATGTTTTTACTAGTGATGGCAGTAAGAGGTTCGGCTTCTACCCACTTAGTGAAGTAATCTACGGCGACAACCAGAAATTTCAATCCCCCCGGAGCGACTGGGAACGGGCCGACAATATCGATTCCCCATTGGATAAATGGCCACGCACTCTGAATTCCAGTGAGCTCGGTTTGTGGCAGATGCTTCACACGAGAGTGCAGTTCACACTTGCTGCACTTGGTCACCAAATCGTGGGCATCGTTAAATAAGGTTGGCCAATAATACCCCCATCGAAGAATTTTCTTGGCCAACGTCCGTGAGCCGATGTGACTGGCGCAGGCCCCTTCGTGAACCTCCCGACGAACCTGATCGGCCTGGGCAGGAGCGAGGCACCGGAGATTTGGTTGTAAGTACGACCGCCGATATAAAATCCCATCATGGAATGAGTACTTGGGTGCCTTAAGAACTATCTGCCGAGCTCGCAGCTTGTCATTAGGCAAAGTTCCATCCCGGAGATACTGAACAATAGGAGTCATCCAATTCGGATCACT
This sequence comes from Ajuga chamaepitys, assembly GCA_958295605.1. Lineage (NCBI taxonomy): Eukaryota > Viridiplantae > Streptophyta > Magnoliopsida > Lamiales > Lamiaceae > Ajuga > Ajuga chamaepitys. The sequence goes on from OY282501.1 coordinate 17,604,133, forward strand.
ATCGATCAATGCCGAGACCTTGCCTCATGAATCGCCGGATGAAATATATGTTCGACCATAATATCCGGAGATACATTAGTGCGAACCGCGGAGGCTAATTTACTGAGCGCGTCAGCTTTGGCATTCTGTGTGCGTGGTACCTGCTGGATAACAACCGTATCAAAAGTTGACATAAGTTTGAGTGTTAAAGCGCGATACCTGATCATCGTTTCATCCTTAGCGACATAAGTACCCTGGATCTACTTGGACACAACCTCGGAGTCCGTGAAGAGCTCAAGATGGCGGATAGCTAAGGATTGAGCGAGCCGGAGCCCAGCGAGAACTGCCTCGTATTATGCCTCATTATTGGTCACCTTAAATTTAAATCGAACAACATTCTTAACTTCAACTCCCTCGGGGTCAATGAGAAGCACCTCGGCACCACTTCCGCGAGTTGTGGATGCACCGTCCACATATAATTGCCACTTGCGAGGTGTGGATTCAAGAGTAGCGGGGTGATGATTACCATTGTCTGCAGAAGATTCATGATTATCCCCTGGGGTCTCGGCCAAAAAGTCTGCAAGCGCTCGACCCTTGATAACTCAGCGGGGAAGAAATTGAATATCATACTCTCCTAATTCGACAGCCCACTTGGCGAGGCGCCCTGACACCTCGGGCTTGACAAGAATCTGACGGATGGGATGATTGGTTAGAACCCGTATTTCGCGCCCTTGGAAATATGGCCGCAAACGTCGAGCCTCCATGACGAGTGCGAGCACTGTTTTTTCCAACATGGAGTACCGTGTCTCCGCCCCGTGAAGTACTCGGCTTGCAAAATACACCGGATGTTGAACACCATTGACTTCTCGCACAAGAGCGGCGCTAATGGCTTCCTCAGCGGAAGCCAAATATATATAGAGCGGCTCTCCGGAGAGAGGAACTGATAGAGTGGGCAGTTGCTGTATATGACGCTTTAAAGCCTCGAAAGCCTCGGTGCACTGCGGAGTCCACTCAAATGACTTCGCCTGTCTCAAAATTTTGAAGAAGGGGAGTTGTCGCTCTGCTGCTTTAGACAAAAAACGGTTTAAAGCCGCCAAACCACCCGTGAGGCGTTGAACGTCTCTGAATGTCTTTGGTGGTTGCAGATCTAACACATCCCGAAGCTTGGCTGGATTGGCCTGAAGGCCATGCTGCGAAACCATATACCCGAGGAACTTTCCGGAACCAACGCCGAAGGTACATTTTGCCGGATTAAGTCGCAAATTGTAACGCCGCAGAATACGCAATGTTTCAACAATGTCTTGCACACATGAAGAATGTGAGGCGCTTTTTATGACCAGATCATCAACGTAAACCTCAACATTACGGCCTATTTGATCGCGAAACACGCGGTCCATGAGACGTTGATATGTGGCCCCCGCGTTCTTGAGCCCGAAGGGCATTTTCTTAAAAGCAAAACACCCAAAATCAGTGATAAATGCCGTTTTGAGGGCATCCTGACGATCCATGAAGATTTGATGGTATCCCTTATACAAGTCTAAGAAACAAAGCGCCACATGCCCAATAATGGCTTCGGCCTTTTGGTCGATGGAGGGTAGAGGATAACAGTCCTTCAGACAATGTTTATTGAGGTCGGAAAAATCGACACACATCCGCCATGCCCCGCTGGACTTTATTACCATCACTGGATTGGACAACCAAGAAGGGTAATAAACTTCGAACAAGATATCTGCATCTAAAAGTTGTTGTACCTCGATTCGAATGACCGCATTTCGCTCCGGAGCGAATTTCCTTTGTTTTTGCTGTATAGACTTAACGCTGGGATCGATGTTCAGCTTGTGGGTTATTACATCAGGAGAGACCCCGGGCATATCCAAAGGGGACCATGCAAAGACATCGGAATACTCTCGCAAGGTCTGGATGATGGCATGATGTAACCACGGCACATCCACGGCACCGACAGTTACTGTTTATTCAGGCTTGGATGGATCGAGCGGCACCTGGACAGTGGTGTCCCCCAATGATGTACATAAATGGGGTTCAAAAGTTGATGATGCCACCTGAAGTTGCTGTTTGGGAGGAACCTTGGTTGCCTTTTTGAGTGCGACGTACATGCACTCTTTAGAGACCCGCTGACTGCCGCGGATAGCCACTTCGCCGTGGGATGTGGGGAATTTTAGCGCGAGGTGGTATGTGGAGCATATGGCTTTGGCGGGAGTAAGCCAATCCCGATCCAAAATCATAATTATACGGGGACAGGAGTTAACCACGTAAAAATCCACAAAAATGGTTTTTATCGCCGGATAAGTTCCCAGAGACGCCGGGAGATTGATAACGCCTTCTGGCTGGACTTCACCCTGAGTGAAAGTCTGCAATGGCCCGGGGACCGGCCAAAGTTGCTCCTGAGGAATCCCCATTTTTTGGAAACAGTCAGCGAATATAACACTCACTGCGGCTCCATTGTCTAAGAAGACTCGCATTATTGTAACATTGGCTACAGCTATGTCGATGACGATGGCGTCAGTATGGGGTGTAATCTCTGGAACCGGGTCTCTATCTGTGAAACTGACAGTTTCGGATTGATGGAGGCGCTTATGACGTGGCTCTTCGGGAGGAGGACGGCGAGCCTCTGCCTTCAAAGCATTTCGCGAAGCCCCAGTGGGGAGGGCCCCATATATCACGTTTATGACGTGAGTAGGTGCATTGTCTCTGGGTCCTCCCGGAGGAGGGGGTGGTGGTAAAAAACGAGGTTGTTGACGATTGCCAGGGTCTTGCCGTGCATAATTGTTAGACCCCGGCCGATTATTCTGCCACGGCGGCCGGTTTTGTTGCGAACCCCGGTCGTGATAACCTTCGCGGTTGAGGGACGAACCCCAATTCTGATTTGTCCGAGGCTTGTCATCGGTCCGAGCAATATATTGTCGCAAGAGACCTTTCCTTAAACAATCCTCAATTTCCTTGCCGAGCTCTCGGCACTCCTCCGTCTCATGCCCATGATCACGGTGGTACGCACACCACTTTCCGCAGTTTCGCTTTTCAGGCGGGGCAGTCATCCGCGGACAGGGCCGTAAATCATTCTTGTGAACAGAAAGAATTTCAGCTCGCGATTTTGTCAGCGGGGTGAATTGTGGAATATCCCCTCGAGATTCTGAACGCCCCTGATTCAGATGAGAAAAGGCACTAGGTCGTGTGCTGGGCCCAACCTGTGCCCTATCGGACTGCCGCTTGCTAGCATGCTTCTCACGCTTCCGACGAGTCTGCTCCTCGGCCTTAGCATATCTGCACACAGTATTAAACAGTGCTCGGGTTATGACCGGCGGATTAGGAACCAACTCGGTGTAGAGTGGTCCGGGGCGGAGACCATTCATGAATGCATTGATGATAACATCATCCGAACAGCTTCCTACCTTAAGACTCTCCGTTGTAAAGCGGTCAAGAAATTGGGTAACGGTTTCGCCGTCCCGTTGTTCCATATTCATGAGATCGGCCAAAGTAGCCATGGGCTTTGCACGTGCTTCGAAACGCGCCCAAAAGTGTTCGACAAGTTCTCTAAAAGAGGATATGCTATTACGAGGGAGAGAATCAATCCAAACCCGAGCCTCGTCCTGAAGATACTCGGGGAAGATCTTACAGTAGTGAAGAGATGTGGTATGATCGCGGCTGAGCATGTTGTGCCTAAAAGCTCTAAGAAAATTGGCTGGATCTCCCGTGCCGTCGTAAGGTGGAATGGCAGGCCTTTTGAACCCTTCGGGAAGGGAGGTGGCCATGATTTCTTGAGAGAACGATGTGATAATGTCCCCATTGGCGTCAAGGCCTAGGATTCTGTCTAGTTCGACATTGCGTTGAACTAGCTCATACTCCTGAAGATCTAGAGTATGAGGATTGGCATAACGAACTCTTTTAGCCACGTTAAGTGGACGGCGGCGATCGGCATCTGCAGGTTCGTCGTTGCGTTGTCTCGACCCATTAGAACTCCCATGGTCCTCGGGAGAACCGGGTCGTTCCCGTCGCCGATCCTGACGCCCGCGGTGCACTGGATCTTGTCGGCCGTGCGAGTGCTGACGATGTGGATGCACTGCGGGATTGGTAGCGTGTCCGGCAGGTCCATCAGGATTCAGGCGATTGGCCGCCCAGTCTTGGAGAACATGAGCATGTTCTTGTAGGAAAGCCTGGAGTAGTTCTGGAGTCATCTGAATATTAACCTGCGGCCGTGCGACAGCGGGATTAGGGTTTTGCATGTCTTGTGGGGGTAGAGGTAAGAACTGGTTGTCCGGATTCATAACCGGGCCTTGGTTGCCCTGATGATGAGATGTATCCCGCATCGGCGATTGCCTCGGCGGCAAAACTTGATCCACGGGTGGATCTTGGTTGATCTGATCACCTTGGCGAGACTGATTTAAGCGAGTAGTCACCATAGTATACCAAATACAATATCAATATCACAACCACTTGCGTTTCCCACAGACGGCGCCAATTAATAAAGCGCAATCCGGTATCCAAGAAACTCAACGAAAATCAATGCAAGAAATATGAAAAAAACACAAGATGTACGTGGTTCGATCCGGAGATCTACGTCCACGGGCTCAAAAATGGCACCTGCCGAGGTGTTTCTTTTCACTATCCTCCTTCAGTTTACACGTAACAGTTTTAGAATACAAAACGTGAACCCTAATTCCGAGTTTCATTCTCCTATTTATACTATTCAATCCTGAACCCTAACTAACTCCCTATCATCGCGCCTCTTTTCCGTTGCATGGAAGTTGGGAGCAGATCGTGGGCCTTGAATCGCGGAATACGTTGCAGTTGGGCCGCACCCATTAGGCCACATTATTTGGGACGCATACTTCTGGGCCGGTTAATGGGCCGGGGTATTCGGGTCGGATTTACTTGGTCCGAAGTGTCAACCCGACCCGAAGTGACTGGGCCATACCTATCATCTTAATAATACGTTGAAATTTATTTAAATAAATTCTACATTTTTATTATGAATATTAGATTTAATTAAAGATAAGATTAATATATATATATATATATATATATATATATATATATATTGCTTAGGTTGCAAAATATGAAAAAATGCTACAAAGTATTGCTTAGATTGAGAACTCTAAAAAAGCTATAAAACTCAAGTATATTAATTTTATTTTTTAAATAAAAATATAGATTGTAGCACATGTAAAATCTCATAGTTTAGATTGCAAAGTGTAATTATTATTTAGAAATAATAATATTAATAAATCAAAAATATAAATATGTAATAAAAAATAATTTCAAAAATAATTATCATATATAAATATATGTGAAAGTCGTAGTCCCATGATTAATTATAACAAAATAATATTTGTAAATACAATAATTTAATTAGTCAATCATTAAATTATATATTTAATTTACTTTTAATTTATAAAGTATATATTCATTTATTAAGGAAGGTAATGCATAATATTGTATTAATTTGAAGAAAAAAAATATAATTATTGTCTTAGAAGAAATTAAGAATGCATTAAAGACATATTTTAGGAGGGAAATACTAAATTACAGAAAAACTCGTCATTTAGCTTTATATATACTAGTATTACTTCGTGCGATGCACGAAGGTTTATTTAAAATATAATAATTTTAATTTAACTAAATATATTGTAATGTAATATTTTGAAATGCGAATAATCAAATAAATATTTAAGAATTTAGAATAACATAAATAAAATTACAAGTAACTTAAATATAAGTTTCTCCCACATTATATATGAATTTAAAAAAAACTTAATATATATATATATATATATATATATATATATTACAGATGTATATATCTATAGTAACATTAAGACAAAATATTGAATATAACAGATAAAATATATCTATTTTTAAAATGACTTTGCTTATCTTTGAAACCAAACACACATTTACAATGTCTCCATCATTCTTGACCTATATGCATACACAAATAACTTAATTCATTATGAGTAATCAAACGAACAAAAAATAAATAAATATCAAGTCATAAAAATTATTAAATTAAATAAATTGAATAAACACTACAATCTAACTCAAATAATAAACCGAACAAATAATATAATATTTTAAATCCAATAGCTTATTATAGTATATAGAGTGAATGTCAAATGAAACATCGTCAAAAGATGATTAATTTGATATATTATACATATTAAATAAAAAAATTTGTTTGTAACTTTAAAACATAAATTGAATTTTGATTTTATCAAATGTGGCAACAACTTACCAATTATAATCCAAAATATTAGGTTCGAAAGTATTAATTATAAAATTATTCCTATTGTGGTTTATATATATATATATATATATTTATATATATATATATATATATATGTATTATTTTTAAAATTCTAACTATAAATAATTAAAAATAATAATGAAATATATAATAAAATAAGCATAAATATTTTATTTTGATATTTAACATGCAATGTAAAGTTTCATACTTTGTCTTTAGGTTCTTGCTTCTATTTTATTTTTGTAAGTTATTTACATAAATTTTCAAGTTCTAATTTACATATTTAAATTTTTCTTTCTAAAATTAGATTCTCATTTACGATTTTTAACATTTCACTTGGTGATTTCAAATATACTTAAATACTTCTTATTTTTCAATAAATCCTTATTCAACAAAATAAAATCTAAAAGTTGTTTAATAATTTAAATAATAAATTAAAGCCGGTGAGTTCTTCAAAATATTTGGATATTTTTCGTAATTTATTTTGCACTGTGACTTATTCATATTAATATTATATTTTTCTTATAGATAGTTTATTTATCTACCGTTAAAAATTTATTAATGTGAACAAAGTAACTTAGGTTGTTAAGAGTAAATTAGTGAAATGCAACATAGTATTGTTTAGGTCACAAAATGTAAAAAAGATATAGTTGAGGTCTAATTAATGTGAAATAAATAAAAAGATTATATAACCAATGTCATAATTTAGGTTGCAAGAAGTAAATTTCCTTAAAAAAATAATTTTAACAAAATATATGTTATAAAAAGATATATACATTACAAAAAAGTATACAAAATAAAAAGATTACATAATTTTAAAAGTTGTATTTAAGGAATTCAAAGAAAAGAAGAAAGGGGTGATTGATTGCGTTACACAATAATTATAGGAGACATAATCTTCCCAATATAAAGATTGCTAGTTGATCCTAAAAAAATTAAAAAAAAAAAATAAACTTGATAATTGATATTTAATATTTGACTAACATAATTAAGTTTTCCGATTCTTTTATACTAATTTCGGAATAAGACATAATATTAGAATGCCAATAGGAACTATAAATAAAATATAACAAAATCAATTATATAACAAATAATATAGTTTAGAAGGAAAAGGTAAATTTATAATATTACCCTCATTTAGCTTATATATATGGCAAACACTTGTGTGCATATGATGTACCATAGGCTTATTGTACACCAGTCCACATTGAGATCTGCGCTCGACCCGTTGCTGTTGGCCCAACCCGCGGGCGATTATCAGTTTTTTTTTTTTTTTTTTCTTTACAGTAGACTTATTGTGTTCTTACAGTAGACTTATTATGTTCTTGTAGTATAATAATTTTGTGTTTAGAGTAAACATATTGTGTTCTTCAGTAGACTTATCGTGTTCTTGTAGTATAATTACTTTTTGTTCATAGTAGACTTATTGTGTTCTTACAGTAAATTTATTTTGTTCTTGTAGTATAATAATTTTGTGTTTAGAATCTTATAGTATAGTAATTTTGTGTTTAGAATAGACTTATCGTGTTCTTGCAGTATAATTATTTTGTGTTTAGAGTAGACTTATTGTGTTCTTACAGTAGACTTATTGTGTTCTTGCAATAGAATTTTTTTTTAAAAAAGGCGCAACTCGCGCGCTGATCCAGTTCGCGAACGCGATTTTTTTATAAATTATATTTCAGCAATTTTTTGGAGTCCATGTATTAAATTATAATGATGTACAACAAACCTATTATACATCACATGCACACAAGTATTACTCTATATATGTATATCGATTATTTAGAACTTAAAAAACTGTTCCCGAACCATGGATATGAGTAGAAAGGTTTATTCAAAATTACTTTATTTTCAAACATTATTTACTTTTACTAAAAAAGACAAAATAACAAATTCTTTAGGGTTCCAACTGAATTGAAGAAGTTCAAACCATTCAATTTAAAAATAATTTCTTCATATAAATGTGGAGTACTATCTAGTTATCATCTCCACAATCTTTTAGGTTTATATTAGATTATAAATAAGGAAAATTTAGTGACAATATAGGAGGCGAAAAAATAAACATGGTACAAACATAAATACAACACGAAGTAAACATGGCAAATCATAATCGTGCCTCTTTGTAATTTCGGTTTACTTGTTTCACAAAAATTGTTGACACGAAACTATAAGCACAAAATTATTGGCTCTGAAATTTAATTTTTAAAAAAACTGATCCAGAATCCATGTGGAAAACAACTTCATATGTTTTTCCACTTCAACTCGACAAAGTCTTGGTCCTCCAAAAAAAAGAACACTTACAAGTACCGGCAAATAAAGGAATGTTGTTTTCAAATTTCACGTCAATTTGATATTCAAAAAATGCGATCAATCTGATTCCTCAACAATAAATAATATGGTACTGGTATTTCTGCATTTCGCAAACACCCGACTCTTGAAATGAGAAACACACACGCGAGAGAGGGAGAAAGAGGGATTTAATTGAAGGTAAAAAAGATAGCTGATGACGAGATGTGATAAGTAACAGAGTGAGATCTGATATGTAGCAATCTATTGGAGCTTCTTTATTCCAGGAAACGAAGGAAGAACTGCAATAAGAGCATCCCCATAGCCAACAGGATCTGAAATGTAAAGAGTTGCTCACTTGATTACCACATAAAGCAAACAACTTTTATCAACACAAGTTAACACAAGAAATATGCATACCACCATCTTCTCTAAGTATCGTGACCACCTCTCCGGATATGTCCGACTGCGAGAAAAAGAAACAAAAAAAGAATGACCAGAGGAGTTCAGCCAAAAAACACATCCATGTAATAAAATCCATTATCAAAATGTAGAAAACAAGCAGAGTAATATAACTATAGTTTTAACCATGCTTCAGTGCAAGATTCCGTAATCGTTGCCAAATGAAGAAAAAGATTGGACAGGCACAAGTTTTGAAGTAAACATAAAAGGAATAGTCGCAGAAACTACACTTGAGATTTGACCCTTTTACTTTCTTTCTTTTTGAAATAATAAAAAAATAACAAAAGAACTGATAAAAACTTGTAAGTTACAACTACCTCCCTTCTCATTTGCCTCAAGGTACAAATTGCACCGACTGAAGGAGGTATATGTAAGAAAAAAAATCCAAAGAATGTGCTGGTAGACATCAAAGTGGTATATGTGATTTCAAAAAATATTAGGTTCCAGGTAAAATGTCTAAATGAAAGGTAATTCTTTTAGTTTACCCAAATAAAAGTTGGTGCATCATGTCTATCTCCCTCTACGTTTGACTAAATTGTCAAACCGACGGTGAGGTTTGTTTGTGGAAATTACAATCAGGCCCCATTAGAGGCCCGATTACACAGGACCCCCCTTCAGACCTAAAAGGATAAAATAGTATGATATCAACAAGAAATTAGCGAGTTTGGTCTAAACACCTGGAGGATTATCTTGAGTTTCGAATTAAAATAAGACCTCACATTTTGGTCAATAAAATGTAGCCAGTTAACCCAAACTTTCACCCTTTCTAGTGTTAAAGAGCCACACACACAACACGTGCTTGGTCAACCAGGGCTGATGTTGGTTATCAATCTTTTTTGTTACACTTGTTGAAAATATTGCACGAGGGTATTTTTTGGTAAGTTGAGCAAACCTCAAGGAAGATGCAATTTACCCAAATAAATAAGACCAGAATCATGACAGTTGCAAAGAAGGCAAGCACAAACCTCGATGGGGATCTCACCACCTAGCTGTTCGATGTAGCATAGCACCTGCCCCTCCTTTACTGTATCTTTCTGTTAAGCAAAAGTAGCAACTGGTAAATAGAGGAAATTGCAGATATTGTTGGACCAACAAGTGAATATTGTAACAAATAAAACTGATGAGATAAGACAAACTAACACAGGCGATGCACAAAACAGAATATAGGATTATTTCACTTGGATAGCATATAGTACTAGAGAATATGTGAATCATATTGTTAAAAGATAGTAGGAAGTGCAACTGAAAACTTAAACAGGGATTGCTTATTGAAGTTAACTTAATTTCAATAAATATCTTCAAATTGTCTCTCGTGTAGATACAATTTTATTCAAGAGTCTGCGCAAATGAAAACTTAAAGCAATCGATAGATCAAGTTGACGAAGAGTAAACCCCATATTTTTCAAGTTTCAACCCGAAAAAATGAAATAGCATGGATATTGAGAAAGCCCATTTTCTTGACAATGGAAGATAAAATGCATACACAGGTATATATAAAACATTAAATTCATCGATAGCGCAAGATATGGATGATCGTAAAGGTGAAAAAAATATTCGGTAAAGGAAATGCTCGCTTAAAGCAAGCATCATTACGTCATATTAAAATGCATTACACATATCTAATTTATCCACCATCCCACAAGATTAAAAGTTTAAAGCATGATCACACATAGACACAGGGAAGAAACAGATACCTCTTTGCAAGAAGGAGGAGCCCTTTTCCCTTTAATGGTTCGAGATCTCCTAAAATACCCAACCTGCATCGAGTACATTGTACGTGAGACAAATATCCAGAAAAGAAAACTCAAGCCTTCATCTAAAGAAGTAGTATTAGATTCTTACTCTAGGAGATTGAAGTATCATCAAGCCCTCATCCGCTGCCTTATCAAGAAAATTCTGAACTCCACCTGAGGATGAAATGGGTTTTGATAGGGCCAAAGATGGTGACGAGGCTGAGCCATTTGAACCAGATGTCTCAACAACTGCATGAGCACTAACAGGAGCAGCAGTTGGAGGTTGTGGAGGGACACTTTGCTCAGCCAAGTCTCTTGACACATATAATCGGAATCCCCCAAGCTAACCATGGAAATAGAGAAAATAACACAATCAAAAGGCAGATGTCAAGGGACAAGGAAGTACAAGATGAATCCTCAATCAACCAAAAGCATTACAGGTACATTTTATAATCATACTGAACTTTGACTTTCCAATAGAATTACGCAGAAAAATTATATCCTTTTTTTCCTCCCTAGTAATGGGGACGGGAAATTATTGTCCAGCTATATAAGAAAGACAAACAGCTTACTTTAAGCTCAAACTCAGCGATGGATGTTGAATCACACAGAGAGGTCAGCAGAGATTCTACCTGTGAATGAGATTTTAAGTAAGACGGTTGAAACTAAATACAGAAACTGATGTCTGTGCAATACAATCTTGTGCCGAAAGCAGCACTAAAATATCAGCAAATCAAAGTTTGTTTTTTTGCATCTGGAATATTTGGTTTGGCAAAACCAAGAGGCCAATTGACCCTTTAAAAAAGCCTCAACAGTGGATAGGAAATCGAGAAGCCACAAATTCACAAATATCTGGCAAACAGCAACAAATAGTCAAGCAATGCATGAACCTGGTGGAGAAAAGTTGATCGATTTCACTGAAAATTACCTAGCTCATGCTTTTGATGATCCAAACATTCTTTCTTTTATTAGGCTACTTCCATATGGAAAATGGAAAGAGAGCATAAAGTAAATAAAAAGTTGATTTTACAAATTACTTCTCTTACTTCTACTGGGGGCTGCTACATTCAGATCATAAACAAATTAACCAGACAACAAGACAAGGCTATTTAATAATTTTTTTATTTCCATCTATTTTTGAAGTTTTCATTCCCAAATTTCTTGGTTGCAAAATAGAAATGAACAAGTTCTTTGTCATAATTCTATATCATACTTCTTAAACTCATTGCCAATTTCCTCAAAACAAAATTCTTGAGCCCTTGCTTTCCATGATATTGTATATTAGTAAGCAATCAAAGTAGAATAGAAATTGAACTAGTGCTCGGGAATCAAATAGGTGATATACATAATCATAGCCATGAAACTTAAGCAACTTACCTCATCTGCATTGGGGATAAGTGTGCTTGCTGCCTTACTTGATTCAGATTCCTTAGAACTATCCTCCACATTGGCTTTAGCTACTATTTGTTGAACGAGAAAGCTGGATTAGATGGAAAAATAATGGAGGGTGCAAAAAAAATTATGTGCGCTGAAAAAAATTCAGTTCAGACAACTAGAAGTAGGATAACTAACTAACAATGGGACTTCACTCTCTCCCTTCACTGATTTTTCATTTACTAGCGAGTATTAAACATTACTTCTAGATATGCTGGCAACCAATCAAACTTTAAACTGATTAATCAAACTTCCATTAAGTACTAGGTAAACTAATTCAAAAGAAAAAGTAAAATCGTAAACCATTAGTGTTTACGAGTTCTATAGCTGTACCAAATCAATGACTTGTTTTCGAGTTCTATAGCTGTACCAAATCAATGACAACGCCATTACACGCTCCTATTGGAAAAAAAATCCAAGAAAAACACCTTTCTTTATTACTCGACTTCATCCCTTAACTTCTTTAGAACACGCCACAAAATTTTCACTGTGCCACATGTTTACAACGGTAACCAACTGTTTAAATTAGCCACCTTAATAAATTCAGTACACAACGAAGGATTTCTTAGTTTCTTTCTTAAGATTAGTTTAGTTACCAGAACTAAACATGGCTGCTTCAATAAAACAACAAACAAAATTAATGCCAAAAAGCTAGTGTAATCAAGGGAGTTCACAGGAAAATTACTCACAATCATCTTCTGAAACTGAACTTCGACAGGTATATGTTGGCTTCTTTGCTCTATGCAACAACACCAAACCATCAAATCGAACAATTTTCGAGGTCTTTAAACCATGCGAAGGTTGGATTGTTCTTAATTTGGGCTTCAAACTCAAACAACCGAAATCTGTATTCTTTACTTTAATGCCTGAAGCCCCAAACCCACCTGAAACAATAACCATCATAAAACGATCACCAAAGCTTACTTTACCCCTAATTTGAGATTTCAGAGGAAAGGAAATTAGATTAACAAATAAATAACAACGCGGGATATTCAAATTCCCTGAAATGAATGCACACAAATCCAAAAATATAAGAAGAGAGCAAACCTAATTGAATAGAGTGCATAATTAAACGGCTCATAGCGAAGAGCAGCACAATCAACACGAAATCAGATATAAAAATAATCATACGACATGTACAGTATATAATATAAGATGAAGGAGAGAGTGCAAGTAGAGAGAGAGAGTGCTTACAAGCAGCCATGTTAGAATGGAGAAGGAAGAGAATTGTGGTGGCGGAGTAGTACAGCTGCCAGAGAAACTGAGTTAGAGCAGGGGAGGGAGGGGACGATGTAAACGAAGAAGCCAAAACCAGAACTCAAATATATAGTGGGCCCCAACTTCTAGATTTGCTTATCTATTTTAGGCTTTTACCTTTTAAATTCTTATAATTGACCTTTTTCTTCGACTTGTCTTTTAGGGAAGGTTTTTTATGCATCAATTAATCCGTGCAATTCGTCAAAATATATTACTCCATTCGTTTCAGTTTAATCTGCCTAATTTTTTTATAGGTGAAGATTGAGAATGGAGATTTTGAGGGTGAAAATTGTGAGAGAAATTTGTCATTTATGGAACTGACAGGTTAAGGTGAGACAAACCAAAATGATAAGTAGACAGGTTAAACTGGGACGGAGGTAGTATCATTTATACCTAAAGGCAGTGGAGGACGCAGAATTTTTACTTTGGGAGGGGGAGGCGATCGCATAGATACAACTATACGCAACGCTAACATTTTTTAAAATTGACATACATTTTATTACTATTATAGGCTAAATTTTGATATATTTTGACGTTTTATATATCAATACCGCATACATATATATGTATATATATATATATATACGTTAATATGCACATAATAAATGTATATTAAAAAAATTGTAATTGATTTTGGGAGGACAATTTTCTTTATCACTACACGTATATAAAAAAAAATTGGGGGTGTAGCGGCCCCCACTTCCCCCCCAAATATGTCCATGCCTAAAGGTATTACATGTGATGGGTAAATGTTTATTTATGATTAAGATATTACATGTATCCGTTCCCTAAATATGTAATATCATTAAGTAAAAATGGTGATATCCACATGTGATTGATAAATGTATCATGGTAAAAATGTATCACGGTTTATGCTTAAAGATATTACATGATTTAGGTAAAAGTATTGTAATATTTTTTAGCCTAAATTTATCATACCTTTAAATATAAATGATGATGCCCAATTTAAATTACACTACTCAATTGGTGCACATGAAATTTGCCAAAGAAAAAGGTGAGTAAAGAGCGTTTTTTCGTAAATCAATAAAAAAGCTTTTCCAAGCTCCTAATTTGTGAGGGGCCAAGTAGTAAGATTTATTTCGTGCTTGATTAGTTCAAAGTCAAAAATCATGAATGCTTGGATGGAAGTAGTTAAAAAGAAAATGATTTAATTTTTTATTTTTTATTTTTGAAAATTCACCTATTTCAATTTTTTTGTTTGGATGTTTAAATTCAAATGAGTGAATTTGAAATTGTTTAAATTTTTTTGTTTTCAAATTTTTCTTAATTTTTTTGAAAGGATGATGATGATGATGAAATTGGATGTAGTGAGTGTGAAGTATGTGCAGTATGTGTGTGCGTGCGTGCGTGTAGTAGTGTTGTGTAAAATGCATGTGAAGTGTGTGCGTGTGGTATGTGTAATTTGTTGTGTGCGTAACGTGTGAAATGTGTGTGGTAATGTGGTTGTACATATATAAGAGATATGATGAATTTATAAATGACTAAATTGTTAGATGAATTTGAGATTCATCCAAATAAACTAGAAGTTTAAGAGAAATTTAAAATCTCTTGATTTAATTTTTTTACACCAAACCAATTGGATGAATTTGATTGAATTTTTTTTAAACATATCCCTCAAATAAATGGGGCTATATTGCGATGTAATGAGGAATGGTTTATTTTGGTAGCATGCAATGCATTAGTTAAAAAATAGTAAAAATGAAAATCCTACATGAGATGTGAATTGACATTATTTGTGACTAAAAGGAACCAATCAAAATCAACATCATTTCAAAATCTCACCAACTTCGCCTAATTAAAGGCATACGTTTTTCAAGGTGTAGGTACAAATTTGTTTTTATTCCAAAAGCATTCCATGTGAAGTTTTATCACACTACTTTTTTTTTAGTACGTAGGAAATTAGAAAATTAGAAATGGATAATGCGTTTAGAATCCTAATCAAGAGTAATGTTATTAAACTACAAGGTTTTTCGTTATTATTTATTATCTTTAGTAAGTGATAATAGATACTCCCTCCATTTCTTTAATTGATCTTTTAGCTTCTTAATGGATTTTTGAATTATTTAACTATTTTCATAATTTTATTCAATTTTGTCCCTATGTCAATCCTAAAATATCTCTTACTTTTCAACCTAGATTTCATCAAATCTTATTAAGTAGGGGTATATTCGGAAAAAATTGAATTCTTAATTCTTCCACTTTTTTCTAAAAGATCAATTAAATTGAAACGAATGGAGTATTTAATTGGCTCTTTACTTATTTTCATTAAGAACATTAATTTCACTCTTCAAAATCAATAAAGAACTATGTAGTTAAAATCTGAATAAAAAAATATAGCAGCTCATATTCACGTACATAAAATATAAGTATGGCTTGTATGCACTTGGCGCACATAAGTTATTGTGTATTTTTCTCTCACTTTAAAACATGAACTTTAAATTTTCGCTTAAATACACTTTATAGCCACTTTGTGTCCATTCAGCCCGACCCGAAAAAATCCCGAGGTCAGTTGGATCGGTTTATATTTTTTTTTTCTTTTTCTGCTGCAGCAATACATAATATATAATGTACTAAAAACCTTATAAAAGCATACAGTAGAAGACTAGTAATGTTGAGGTCTCGCGCTAGCTACCACGTTTTTTATTTTATTGTTCCTTCTTCCCTTATTAATTAGGGAATATAGAAAATGAGATTACCAAATTAGGTGGTGGCTTAGTGGTTTGATCCTCAGCAGGAAGGCTTTAACCATGTAGAGATTCGACCCATGACAACTCATGTTTTAATAGATTTATTTTATTTATCCATTTATTAATATAATTATTAATTATTGTTAATAATAAATAAATATCAACTAATTCAATCATAAAGTTAATTAATTATAAATCTTTATTTTGTATTTGGGAATTTTGAAATTATTTTATGTTTTATTTTATTTTTTTATTTGTATCTATTTCACTTTTTTAATTCTATTTGTTCTAAATATTATAAATTGTTTAATAGTTTACATTTTTTAACTTAAAGGTATTACTTTAAATGCTTAATAGTATTAGTTGCTTTAAGAAGAAGTATTACTCTATCTTGTGCAAATCTTGTTGGGAAGTATACCATTATCTACAAGTAATACTGTTAGGAAAAACAGTAATAACTTGTAGTTAAGCAGTCTATAATATCACTTGTTGTCTCCTTATGAGTTTAGGCTTATTCTATATTATAATTGAGAAATTGTAAGGTGAATATGTATGCAATCACTACATATAATTTTAAAACTTGATCAAGTAAATCTTTTTATTTATCTTTTTCTCTTATATCTATAATTTATTATAATATCAAGAGCTTATTGAATTCTCAATCCCTAACATGCAAGGCATGTTGATAAATAATCTGATTATGGAAACACTGGATTGAAAATGAAGAAAAAAGAAAACCTTTGGTTACGTACATCTTCTTTTAATTGACTTTATTATGAAAGCAAAATTTTGTTTCACTATACATTAGCCAGTTTATATTTTTTCTGAAAGGAAAATCCGTTAGTCACTATCTATAGATAAATAAAGTTGTAAATTGGGTCAATCTTGCAATTTATGCAAAGGTCTCCACCTTCCTTGCTTATCCTCGGGGATTCTATGGGCTTGGCACATTGGGATTTGAAAGGGTTGCCTCTTGGATTCTTCTTCATGAAACGAGTGAAAAGTTTCATGAGCAAGGTTGAAGAAGTTTTCATTGTTGTGGCTTTCTGACAATAAAAAATTTTACTTTTAAAAACGTGTTTTTGGATCAAAAATGGTTTGATCTGGTTCAGCTACGAAAGACGGGTGGTTTTGAAACCAACTGCGCTGATGCCACTTTTAGTTTTGTTAGGAAATTTATGTTTAGTTTTGATGATGGTAAAACCTCTAGTAAGACAGGAACTAGTGGCCCCAAAAATTGTGTAAATCTTTATAATACATAGAGCTTGTTCTACTTAGGCATAAGTCGCAGCAAGAAAGCAGCAAGATCATCAAGGTTACATAAAGCAACAAGTTTGCTATCGCAATAAGGAACATAGATTGCAGTGAGCACGCAACACGGTTGCTTATGCCGATCCATCATACAGCATTGCTTGCAGCAAGGAAAGTACAACCAGGAAGCAAGTAGGAGTCATGTCCATAGTGTCAAAGTCAAGGCCAAAGTTTGGGTATTCAAATTCAAAATATAACCAATGGAGACACGCCTAAAAAGATGTATTGACTATCAAATAGCATGGGAACACGTCGCCTGAGAAAAAGCAAAAGCAACACTGGATATTGACATCAAACTGCAACCACTCTAACCAACTCCCTGCGAGAAAGGACGAACAACTCTTTGCCGTACAAGGAGCATTAAATCTCAACGTGATTATTTCTCTCTTCTCAACGAGAAGGAATCTCAACTAGTACAAATAGAAGGAAACGGAGGACGAAGTAAAGGCTACCGAAACTCAAGCATTCAAAATTACCTTATATTAAGCACTCAACATTCTTATTTAAACCTTCAAAGCATACACTATGATAATCACACTAGTGTTTATGCAAAGTATATAAGAGCAAGATAACACGCAGCAAGCACACAGGTGAAGATCTAAAGCTGCAACAACTCTCAAGTCAAGCCAGCTCTCAATCTTTACTTCGGTCCTAATCCTTCTCAAACCAGGAAACTTGCTCATATCTCAACTGTATCCAAGTTTAGTGGCAGCTACCAGAAGTTGAAGAAAAACTTTCATTAAACCAATCTCATGAAAGGATTTGAAATGGGGAGTCTTCGTTTGAATCAAGGATTTAAAGCTGACTTGTGTTCCGAGGAACATGTGTACAATAGAGAAGTAGCCTTTCGAGGACAGACAAAAACTATTGTAAGCAAATTACACTTACAATTCGGTGTAAGTTTGTATTGCCTAAAGTAAGCTTATTGTATTAGCTTTACTGCAAGAACAGGTTTCTTGTAGTAAGCAAAATCTTGTGCTCAAAGTATTTGAAAAAACGAAAATACAAGTTAGAGGTTTATTCACCCCCCTCCTGCCCCCCAAACCTCTACTACTTGGGACACATGGTCCCAATTGGTAGAGGTTTAGAGGGGGATGAACAAACCTCTAACTCCGAATTTTCATTTTGAAATACTTTGAGAAATTGGTTCTTACAGCAAAGCTGATACAATAAGCACCTTAAGTCAGTATACTATAAGCAAAATGAACTTAAATTGCCTATAGTAAGAAATGCACATGTAGAGTTTAATGCAGTGGAATATGCAAATCCGCTTTCTTACAAATCTATGTAGTAGATAAGTAATATGCCAGTAACTAATAAAAGCAGTATAAAAATACATAACATTTATAGTGGTTTGAAGGTGGGGGGTAATCCCTCTATGTCCACTCTTTTCCCACATAGTGGGAAAATTCACTAAAAAGTTTACATACAATACAACTTAGCTACTCTGAAGTCTAAGTCCAGCTTAGCTCCTTACAGTAGTTTTTGTCTATCCTCGGAAGGCTACTCCTCTACTATATACACATTCCTCAGAACACCTAGTCGACTTTGATCCCAGATTCAATGAAGACTCCGTATTAAAAAACTGCTCGTGGGAGTTGGTTTAACAAAAAATTCCTTCAACTTTTGGTATCTTCCTATAAACTTGAATAACTGTTGAGATGTGGGCGAGCTTCCCTGGTGAGAAGGATTAGAACAAAGATAAAATTTTAGAGCTAGCTTGCTTGACTTGAGTAGTTATTGCAGCTTGAATCTTCACTTGTTGATTGATTGTAGCGTGCTTGCTATTTGCTCTTTATTTACTAAGCATGACCACTTGTAAAAATATAAGAGTGAAGTATGCCTTGAAATGAAATCGGAAACTCGAATGTTTGATGCGTAGTAATTTCAGTTGTTCAATAATTCAGTAGTCTTTTTTTGTCCTCCATCTCCTTCTATTTATACTTGTTGGGTTCCTTTCCGTTGAAGAGTGAGAAAAGAATCACATTGACATTTAATGCTACAAGTACGGCTTTATAGTCCTTTGTCCTTTTTGCAGAAAGTATGTCAGAGTGGTTGCGGCTTGATGTAAGTGTTTATAGTGTTGCTTTTGCTTTGCCAGGTTATATGTCTCCACGTTACTGGTTAGTCAGTACAAGATTTGAATCTTAACTCTACTGGCTTGAATCTTCAAAGCTCTAACTTTGATTTGACTTTTTCACTGTTGACATGATTGCTGCCTGCTTGCTGCGAGGACCAGTTCTGCCCACTGGTTAGATTACTCATTAAGCAAACTTTGTTATATGCCACAAAGACAATACACTTCCCCACTTCATGCTCATTGTAGTTTTTGTTTCGTGTTGCATACTTGGACTCCTTGTTGCATGTAACTTTATTGACCTTGTTGTATTCTCGCTGTGAATTAAGTCTAAGTAAAACTAATCATATCTATTGCAAGAATATAGAATATGTGGGGGCACTAGTTTCTACTTTACACTGTGCTTTTGCAATCATCGAAACTATAAACAAATTCCCTAAGTGATAATCCTAAAATAGTTGATTGTCAATTATAAACTACGAAGTCGTAATTATTTAAGAGATTTAATTAGGGACCCACATAATTTAACTGCTTGCTTATGTTAATTAATTTGTATTTTAGAAATAGATAACCTAATTTAAATAAGCCTCACATGTGTGTTTGTTAATTAGGATTGGATTTCCCTCATTATTAACGCTAAGGGTAGTTCGGTACGGTATACTTTACCGAATCATCCATATTGTTACCGTACCAACAGTTTCGGTACACCGAAAAATGCATATTGGTACCATACCAAAAAATTTAGTACACTGAATTTTGTGTTGGTATCGGTGTATACCGTTACTTATCGAATATCGAATTTTTTATGTACTGAAATTTTTCGTTATACCGTTAGAAAATTGGTAAATCGAAATATCAAACTACCTGGATATCGAAATAAAATTAATATACCGAAATACTAAATTATCAAAATACTGAAAAAATTGGTATATCGATATATAACAATATACAATTTTTTTGGTATTTCGATATATACCAAAATAATGAAAATTTTGAATGAGACTTCTCTTGATTACTGAGAAAGTAAGGGGGAATTGGTTGTTTAAAGCTTATTGACAGCTATAACCAATTTATCTATGAATTGCTTAGTAATTATTGCATCAACGATAAATTGAATGAATCAAGGTGGATATAATTCCTTTGATTAAAGCTTTCCTTAAATTGGTTGGAAATAAATAAATCATATGTTTCTTGTGGATACGACTCTACTCTCCACTATACGTACATCCTCTTGAAGTAGTTTTATATTATTTTGGTGATTTGACACTTAGTAAAAATCAACGCCCTTGCCGGGAATGATTTAAGCGGTTTAGTTCTTTTGAGTCGTTTTATTTATTTTCTTGTTTTTGTTTATTATATTTTTATTCTATTCTTTATATTATTGGATTAGCCTTGCTTTTTCCATATAGATGATTTAGTCTATGATCCTGAAGCCGAGAAAATTACAAAGGCATTGAGGAAAGAAGCACGAGTACAAGCACAACAAATATCAAATTGTTCTCCCGGTTTGATCCTGACTTTAGTTTTAACTGACTCTGAAAATGAGACCTATACGCCTCTGAAGCAAGCAAAATTAAAGAAATATAAATGGTAGCTGAAGCCCAACAAACTCTTAAGGAGTTAGCAAATCCCGATGTAAACCAGCAACCGTTATGGATCCAAATCGTTGATAATAATGCAAGTTTAAAACTGAAGTCCTGTCACATCCACCTGGTGTCGACTTTCTGTGATCTATCCCGTGAAGACCCACATGAATATCTGAAGGGGTTCTATGTTATGTGCATTGTGATAGAACCACAAGTGGTTACAGAGGAACAAATCTCTCTACGAGTTTTTCCATTCTCTCTAGTTGACAAAGCTATATAAGGGCTGACTCTATTATCTTCTCTCTAGATCCCTAACTACATGGAATGAAATGAAGAAGCAATTCTAGGAGAATTCTTTCCAGCTTCACAAGGAGCCAATATCAGAAAGAATATTTGTGTCATTAGGTTGCAGAATGGCAAGACCTTACACGACTAATAGGAGAAGTTCAAGTTTCTGTGTGCTAGTTTCCTGCAACATCAAATTCTAGAGCAACTACGTGTCTAGTACTTTATGATGGCCTCTCAAATTTGACATAAATATGATTGATGTTGCAAGTAGAGGTGCTTTGGTTAGTAAGACACAAAGATTATTGTCGTGCCGCCTAATAAACACTAGAATTGGTGAATCAATAAGTTAATCATATTCAACATTGAAGTAATATCCTAAAATCGAAGCCCTAGCTTCATCAAGTAATGGCGTAAAATAGAAGAGACTTCAATCAGAGATATGAACTATCAGTGGTTAGGGGACTAGGAAGCTCATCGCAGCAACCTGTTGATGATTCTTCAAGTGGACAGCCAACTGTTGTAAAGAGTTCTGATGAGGATCAAATTCCATTATCTGCTATATTCAGAACTCAGCAGGCTGCTAATGAACCTATTGTAAGGGAGGTCGTAGTAAGTGAGGCAAAATTAACATCTCAAAGTGCCCAAGAAGCTACTACAAATGAGGAACCAGTAGCAAAGGCAGATGATGTGGAAGCCAATGAATCTACTATAGAAGATGTGGTAGTAGACAAGGATGTAAACACTTCTCAGGCCGCCGATGAATCTATTATAGGAGAGCTTGCAGCAGATAAGTGACTATCTCTCCAACACCAAGTGTATAGGAGCCAGGAAGTACACAAGGTGGGGCCTAGAAATAGCAGAAGATGAAACAACTACATTACCAAGGTAGCAAGCAACTTAAGCAGAAACAGAGCAAGAACAGACACCAAGTACCCATGTTGAAGTTGTAACCTCAATTGTTGTTGATCCAGTCAAACTACTCATGGAGTACCAAACACTGAAGAAACTCCAAATCCTTAGTCAGTTGAACAAACCGATAATGAACAACTTCTGGATTATGAGGACAGTCTAGTACATACTCCTTTCAAGTGCAATGCAGATGAGGAAGAAGACTATCTGCTGGAACATGAGTACATACAAATCGATCCAGAATCTAACACGATTCTTGTAAAGCTAATCCAAAAGACAAAGCAATCTAGTGAACATAAATTAAAATCTATGTCAAAGCTGATGGAACGGAAAGAAGAAGAGAGAATAGCTAAGGAGAAAGTGATGCCGTTTGTACTGAAACAAGCTTAGCAAATGAAGCAGCAACTCAAACCATATAAGAAGAAGAGAGAGTGGCTCAGGAGCAAACTAATTCAACAAATGAAGCAGTAGCTCAAGCCACAACACAAGAAGATTTGGCTAAGGAGCAAGCAGATGCTACCTGTACTGAAGCAAGCTCAACAAATGAAGTAGTGGTCAAGATAAAAAAGATGATGTACTAGGAACTAAGCATACTACTGAGAAGCCCTCTGGACCAGTTGAGGGGGATCAACAATCAGCTGAAGGAATCCAGCAACATGAGCAAGCCACTACGGATGGTGTAATAAGTCTCTAGAACTTGCCTTGGTGGTTCTTGAATATTCCAAGTATATGTGTAAGCTCAGAATAACACTGCTACGTAAAAGCTAAAAGATAATGGTTCTTAACCGTCCTCGCAGGGGATCTGAGACCGTTGGGGTAGGTGGCGTCGTCGTAGACCCTCCATGTACGACAATGGATAAAACCGTTATTAGTAATTGTTGTCATAGCCATCAAGAACAACGATTGCCAACTGTTTTCGTAGATCTGTGAACAGTTGATGTCGACTAGAAAGACCACCATTTATATCAGGCATCACGCGCGCACACACACTCACACACACATGCATGCACACAGTGTCACACACACACACGTTATGATATGCATTCATCACATCTCAACACAAGAAAAATAATTTTAGACTAATTACAGTCATTAATTAATGTCTCATAACAACCACACTTCCTCACAGCTAAACTAAAAATTCAGTCATCCACAAACCATACGAAGCAAGTTCAGCTCGTACTTGAATTACAAAAGAGTCAATAATTATCTTCAGTTGTAGCGCCCCAACTCACTTTGCAGTGGATCGAGTTGCAACTACTTACCTGGTCCATTATTTTTCCTTTTTCTTTTCCTTACTTATCCTTGCTTTCCTTTTCTTACTTAAGTTATCTTATCTTACCTATCGAAGTCACCTAGCAGAAGAGAAACTCGTAGCCCAATCTATTTTGAACATAACTCACATGAAAGAATATATATATGATATATATTAAGCTAGTTCATTCATAATTCAAAGTTAATATTGATTACATGCCGGCTGATGTAATTGCGAGAGATACTAATAATGTACTTCTACCATAACACTAGAAAAATGAATATAAATCCTAGTAGGCATTTAGTCACAATTGCAATCATAGGCCCTGACATTGTCATCACCTAAAAAGTGATTTTTTGGAAAACATGAGTTTTTGACTCGGTGAGATAAAACTAAATTTAAATAAAAACTTTAACGAAAAGCATGCCCACCTGACGGCGTTGTGTATCCCCCTAAGTAGGGTCGGACTCCCGGCACGTGTGCCCCCTCATCATACTTTGCACACTGTCTTTTCTCGGTCAGTGGCTGTAACTTCACTTGCGGCCCTTGTGGCGGCTCATTTTTACAAACAAAGATATAAAGTAAGAATCTAAATAACAACATTACCCATTTCCGAAGTTTATGTTGTGGATATTGACTGCGTGGAATTGTCTGTGTCGTAATCTTCGCCTTCAGTGTGGAAACTATTATTAATTAGAATGCTAAATTGTTTCTTCTTATTTTAACCGTGTTTACGTTATTTATCGATTACAACGGTTATCTAAATATCCTAACTCAATTCTGAATCGCACGCTAGTTATTCAACCTAATCTTTTTCATTCCATTTCATTAACTTCTTTGATCACTATTTGATCAACATCATAACATCATACTTGTTTATGATCACCACATCAACATTTTTTCCTTATTTTCTAAACATTTTAACGTAAGTTTATTTGCTTATAGGCTTTATCATGTGTCTAACTCATTTTTATTTATTTCTAAGCCATTATTCTACAAATCAACCTATTTAATTGTATTCCCTATGTCATAACATATTTCATTGTCGATTGCTAAGTATGCAATATAACCAAGATCAATTTAATCTACTTAACCTACTTAACTAATTCGCATAAATTATAACATTACAAATAAGTTTAAATCATCACCATATATTTACAATCAAATAAATTGCAAAACTTAGTCTAACATTTCATCACAGTTACATAAATCATTTGATCAACATAACATCACACATTTCACATAAAGTCCTGCTTAATCACAAAAATCCTAATTAACTTCTAGTTTTAATTCGAAATCCTTGTTCAAATTAAAACTCTAATCCTTTCTAACTCTTTATTCCACATTATTGCACATTTTTCATTATTCTAAGTTATTTATCAACTAAGTTTCCCTACTTCATTTTTGTATTTTCTAACTTATCTCCATTTATTTCTAAATATCACCTAATTAATTCTAATCACCTTTATTTTGGCTAATATTTCATTTCTAAATTAATCATTACTTTATTAAACTAATCTCAATTTCGACTTGGGCTTGATTAGGCCCGACTTGGGCTGAATCGGCCCAATAGGCCCCAAGTCCAACTTCGGCCTATTTATTTCGGTTTTGGCCTAATAAATCCGCAAGCGCATTTTAATTTCTCTAAAGCCAAGTCTAATTTATCCAAGTCCAATTTAGGTCCAAAATACTTATTTGGCCCATTTTCCTGTATATTGGGCCTGAAGCCAATTCTTAAATTATTTACTAGTCCAATTACTACTCCTAGATCCATTAGCCTATTTTAAGTTGTGCAAAGGCCCGAATCAATTAATTTGGCCTACTAAACAATCTAAAGTCCATTTAAGTATCACTAGTCCACTATTTTATATCCTAAATTCAATTTTCACTTATTAACCTAATTTCTTTTAACTTAATCAAACTATCACTTAGTCATTCCCATGTTCTAATCTTTGCCAAAACATACATGCTTACACATTATTTCATTTCACTCAAATTAACCAATTAAATCCATGTTCAATCATATCAATATTCATATCAATATTCATAATAACACAAACTTATCACTTTGTCCTTAATCTTATCTTTAACGAAAGTTTAACAATAACGCTAACATAAACATTTTTAGTTCAATTTCACATGAATCATCAACATTTGAACTCCATCATTTCCAGTCGAATCATACTATGTTCATCTCGTCCAAAGTTTATAACATCTCCATAAGATCATCACATACTAACACTTAAGCATATATGATCATTTTAACACCTATCTATACTTAATATAATAACAAAATCCGCCGAAATTAGTAATTTTGAAGTTTTTTCGCCCAAAATTTATTACCAATTCTGAAAATCACAATTTTTTGTATATAAGATTCAATCCCAATATAAAACACAATTATCGGCAGTAACTTGACATATATTAACCTAAAACAAATAGGATAAAACTATTTGGGCTGATTCCGACCAGGTCGAAAAAAAAATATTTTCTTAAAAATTAATTTTTTTTATAAATTTATTGACTATTATTAATGAAAAATTATTTAAAGACGGTAACTAAATTTTTAACACTGCAAATATATCTCCTGTCAATCGCATATTGCAATTCCAACCTCAATCATCAACATGACTTCTATGGAAGGATTTTAGAGACATTCATATGTTAAAAAAAATAAATATGCATACTAATATATATTTTAGTCTTTAATACTTTGCACTGCACTCTTTTTTCATTAATATACAATTTTTTATATCTTATTATATATTGATTGTAATATTTTATTATATTAAATTTATATAAAAATATAAAAAATATTAATTTATTCATTTATACTTACAAATCGTACATCGCACGAAAATACTACTAATTTTAACATACAATCCTATAATCTTTTAGCCGAAATATATGCAAACAAATTTTCATAATTTTTTTGCACAATTAACATATAATTAATCCTATTCCAACATTAATCATGCTTGTGCACAAAATTATGTATAGGCTCAATTCTTCAACTTGCAATTACACTACTTAATCCACTACAAGAAATTAGCAAAATAGTGATAGATTTTAGCGACAAAATAATTATATCGTCAATAATCGACAAAATTACAACTAGATATCGAAAAAAATAAATAACTTAAAAAATAAAATTGTCGACTAAGTGCCGACAGACTAACAACGCTATTTTAGCTACTGATTTTTCTATCGATGATAAGTTGTAACAATATGCCAAGTTGCTATATGATAAAATAGTGACCGATCTAGTGACGGAATCCTAGCGATGAATATAATTCAGTTGATAAAGATTTAATTTAAAATGAACTCAATGTAAAACGTGGCGACAGATATAGTAGTGGCTAAGAAGGGGCGGAATTTCAGTTGGTAGTCTAATTAAAAAAGTTATTAGAAAAAGCGATGAAACATTTAAAATTTCGAAGAACTCCTAACCCAGCACCGCACTGTCGTTTGCTCCACTGCTCACCACCGTTCCCCGCCGTTCTCCCTTCTGTTCACCACCGTTCTCCCTTACATTGCAAACAAGATTATGATACATCATCTTTTTCTACAGAGAAGCTCTTTAACCTTTCGAACAAGGTTAAGGATGAAGAAGAGGATTACCAATCAGAAAATCTCGACTCTGTTGCTACTACTCTCCTTATGCATAGCTCGATTGGTACTACGTCAATTGAGGACAAGGTGGACCTGATGGACAATGATGATTACACAGATTCGAGACGGTGAAGAATGCGAGAGATGGTGAAGAATATGAAGGATGAAAGAGTAAAGAAGCTTGTACCAGAGGACGACATAGTCAAGGTGGCTGATTTGTTCATCCAGAGATTTCATCATCAGATTAGATTGCAGAAACGCCTCTATGAGGAGGACAAAGAGAGGTCTTCAGATTAGGTTGTGTTGGTTGCATCCATATCTGATGGATCCCCAATATAGTTGGGATATATATCTGACTAGATATTTGATATCTTATCAGATATATTTTAGATAGGGATGGAGATCCTATCCATAATAAGAGACAGATCACTCCACAGAACACGTTTCTCCCAATTTTCTCTCTATTCTTCTTCTTGGAGTATCACCGAAGTCCTCCAAGAGTCTAAGGTGTGTAGCATGGTAGTGTTCGTCAGGACGGGCTTGTAGACGAATCAAGTAAGATCCATCGTTTGGTGAATCGATCAAATACACTTTCGCTGCAATATAATTGAGGTATATCGATACCCTATATATGTGATTATATGTATTAGATGCTTAATTTCTAACAGTGGTATCAGAGCGGTCAATTGATTAGTACTCGCATGAATTAAATTCCGTCGTTTTCTGATTCAATTAAAGAAACAGTTTTTTTTCTTATCCAATTGAACATATAGTTTTTTCTGAAAAGCTGGTTTTTGTAAACCGTTTAAATCGACTGAAAAAAAAAAAAAAAAAACAAACTGTTCCAAACTAAAACAAAATGATATGGTCGAGTCGACACGCGACGGTGGCGCGACCACGCGAGGCTGCTGCGATGCGAGCTGCTGGGCGCCTCCGGCGAGGGGTTACAGCGGCGGCAGCGTGCGCTAAACTATATTTTCGATAGGGATAGAGATCAGATATATCTGCCCTGCGGCGGCGGCAAGGTGCGAAAATATATCTGCCCTGCGCGCCTCCGTGTGCCGCTACCCTGCGCATGACAGTGGCCCGAGCGCATGATGGCGGCCTTGCGCGCGGCTGCGCTGCTACCATGCGCGCGCTGCTCCGCTGCTGCCCGCGCTGGCGGCAGTTGCGGCGGTGGCGGCGGCTTTGAGCTAGGGTTTCAAGTTTTTTTGTTGGACCCGGTTTTAGGTTAGATCATATCTGTGTTTGGTCCTGTTTTTAAATCTGGATTTTTTTTAAGAAATGGGCTGGGCCAGAATTAATTGGGCCTGTTACTCTAGCTGAACCTTATAACAGGAAGTTGGGCTGCTCAATTTTTTTTTTGAAGTGGGCTGCCCATTTTTTAACGAGCTATAATAAGAATAATAATATTAATCCGGCTGTTTTTTTAAGACCGTTTCTATATGCAATGCAAGGAAATAATTTTGGGCCCAACATTATTTGGAAATTTTTTTTTTGGGCCCATTCCATCATGTGCTGCAACATTAATTAACAAAAATTGGTCTAGGTTGCTTAATTTTTTTAATTAAATACATGCATTATGTTCTTTAATTTATTGATTGCGTATTTTAATTACGTAATATTGAATGATGTATGTATGAGATGTTTATGACGGTGGTGGTTATACGATATTGATATGTATTTTTTTATAGAATCATGTAGTAGGAACGAACTTTGTAATTTTTTTTTTTTATATTTTTTTTTTTTTATTTTTTTTTGTTTCTTACTGGGGCACATGTATTAGAGGGGTCATTTTCGAAGGTCATGTATTTTTTTTTTTGTTTCGTATTTACCACCATAGGACATTGACATCTCACTATATTTTTTTATGGATGTTTTCTTAATATGTTTTTTTTTTTTATTTGCGATCATTTAATTTTTTTATTATCGTCTTCAAATGAGTGAGAGATGATTATGAGCCTATGTGGTGAAATTTTCGATCTCATTCACTTGTGAGATATAATAAAATTTTATTTGGACCCGAATAAAAATATTAAATAGACAAGCTTCTAACATATTGCGCATAATATTAACATAAATAGATGCCGAATTAGCTTTTTCTGATCTTTACGGTTCTGGCCAATTAGATTGCCAGAACTATACCATGTGGCACCGTAAGATCCAATTTCTGCTACATAATATGAAGGTCCTTGACCATCTCACCGAGACTATGGCTATGTCGGTTGAGCCAGAGAAAGATCAAAATGCTCAATATTGTCGTGATATGGACGTGTACAATAAGTGGGTGAATCAAGATCGTTTTGCGCGCTATATTATGCTGAGCTGCATGCAGGATCTTCTGATTCTGGAGTTCGAGACGTTTCCTACAACTAAAGAGTTGTGGGACGGCTTAAAGGTCACCTACGGCACTACCTCGGCTACGAGACTAAGGGCTTTAACCCTTAAGTTCAATCAGTACGTACTTGACCCAAAGCACACAACGGGACAACATCTTGATGTCAAGAAAGACATGATTCGAGAGCTTCAAAACGCTGGAAATGAACTCACCAATGAACAACAAGTTTTGGCAGTCCTAAGGTCGCTACCTGAGCAGACTTGGGGACAAGTTAAACTTGTGCTCACACACAACGAACAAATCCAAACCTTTGACAACGTCGCCAGTCATCTTAGACTCAAGGGTGACCGTCGAGAGGCGAAAAGAGCACAAACAACTGCTTTCGTCACACATGCTGGGCAACGTCAGCCTAACACAGGCAACCGTTGGAAAAAGCAAAAGAATGCAGGACAAAGCAACGCAAAAAATCAAAACTTGGGCCCGCCAGGTGAAAAGGCTAAAAAGCATCACCGTGGTAAAAGGGGCGGAAAGAAGAAAGACACTTGCTATAACTGTGGAAAGACGGGTCACTTTGCTCGTAATTGTACTGAGCCAAATAAGGTAAGACCTGCTTCTAGCTCTTCTAATTCATTTGTTTGCTCACATGTGTTCGTTGCTAACTTTCTCCATGGTTGGATTGTAGATTCGGGAGCAACCAAACATGTAACAAGAGATAGAGTAGGATTTGTAGATTATCATCGAGTACCAGCGGGCAGCCACTACATTGCTATGGGAAATGCCGCGCAAGAAGAGGTGGGGGTAGTTGGGCCATACCAACTCAAACTTAGCACTGGGCAGGAGCTTCTCCTTAGTGATGTTCTTTATGCGCCTAGTATTCGGTGTAATTTACTTTAAGTTTCAGTACTTTTGAGTCAAGATTTTTCTTACCTATTTGAAAAGACTATCTTATCCATTTTTCTCGTCAACAACCTTTATGGCATAGGTCATATGAACAATGGATTTTTCATGTTAGATTTATCTATTGCATGCACTTCTTTTGTTTCTTCATCTGTTGATGTTTTAATGATTCTATTAAATGGCATGCAAGGTTAGGACATATAGGACATGAAAGGATGACTAGGTTAGCTGAGAAGGTCTTTTAGGCAATCTCGCTAAAGTCAACATTCCTGTCTGCTAACCATGTCTAGCAGGAAAAGCCTACTGGAAGCCTTTTGGAAAGGCAAAGAGAGCTACTCAACCTCTAGAGTTAGTTCACTCGGACATATGCGGACCCGTATATGTGAAGGCATGACACGGTGCATCCTATTTCCTCGCATCTATTGATGATTATTCGCGCTACGGTTCAGTGTATCTCCTATCTCACTGCTCAGAAGCATTTGATTGCTTTAAGCGATTCTTAGCGGAGGTTGAGAACCAAAGAGATAGGAAACTTAAAACTTTGCGCACTGATAGGGGGCGAGAATACTTGTCTGATCAGTTCAGACAATACTGTGAGGAAAAAGGGATCATAAGACAACTGTCAATTCCATACACTCCGCAACAAAATGGTGTTGGAGAGAGGAGGAATAGGACACTTCTGGATATGACCAGATCAATGATGGTGCAAGCAAATCTACCAATATCCTTTTGGGGAGATGCAATCTTAACTGCTGCCTACATATTGAACAGTGTGCCGTCTAAGTCAGTTCCTTCGACGCTGTATGAGTTGTGGCATGAAAGAAAGCCTAACTTAGAAGGCTTGCGCCCTTGGGGGGTCCGCTAGGTTTGTTCATAATACTTCTCATAAGCATGGGAAACTTGGTCCTAGAGCAGTCAAACATATCTTTATAGGATATTGTAACCACTCGAAAGGCTATGTGATGTATGGTGAACATCCTGACGGAGGAATGACAGAAATTAAGTCACGTGATGTCAATTTCCTCGAGGAGGAATTTCCAACAAGTGGAGAAGTTAAAGGAGATCTTAAACTTTATGAGTTACAAGATCCTAAAGATAGCGCTAGAATTCCTGGCGAGGATGCGGTTTCACAACCAAATCCAGCAATCGACGGGAATAATGAGAGCGATCTTAGAGTCGGTGGGAGAAATCCATTGCATGAAGACTCTCAAGATCTAGAGTTGCACAGGAGCAAGCGTGGAACGGTGCCCTGAAGATGTTTTGAACTCGAGGGGGAATCTTTCATGTGTGCAACTATGGATGTTGATGAGCCAGCCACTTATGAAGAGGCTGTAACTTCTCCAAATGCTAAAAGTGGATAAGTGTTGTGGAGGAAGGGATGAGTTCAATGGATAAGAACCAAATTTGGGAGCTAGTCGATCTACCATCTGGACGGAAGACAATTGGGAACAAGTGGGTTCTCAAAGTCAAGCAAAAAGCAGATGGCTCGATAGACAAGTAAAAAGCTCGCCTGGTGGCGAAAGGCTTTACCCAAAAAGAAGGTGTAGACTATGAAGAGACATTCTCCCTAGTGGTGAGGTTTGCCTCTATCCGTCTCATTTTAGCAATTGTCGCCCACCTTGTTTTGGAACTGTTCCAAATGGATGTAAAGACAGTGTTTCTCAATGGAGAACTGGGTGATGAGATCTATATGGATCAACCTAAGGGTTTTCAGGTAAAGAGACAAGAGCGGAAAGCGTGCCGCTTAAAGCGTTCCATTTATGGACTGAAACAGTCATCCAGACAGTGGTACCTTTGATTTCATCGAGCTATCACTTCGATAGGCTTCACGATAGTTGAGGAAGATTACTGTATGTATGTCAAAAGGGATGAGAAAAATTTCACAATTCTCTCATTGTATGTGGATGACATCTTATTGGCTGGAAATGATACGGAGATGATTGTCGCCACTCAGCAGTGGTTGTCATCTACTTTTGAGATGAAAGACATGGGAGAGGCAGAATACATACTTGGTGTTAAGATACACCGAGATCG
Organism: Ajuga chamaepitys; assembly: GCA_958295605.1. Lineage (NCBI taxonomy): Eukaryota > Viridiplantae > Streptophyta > Magnoliopsida > Lamiales > Lamiaceae > Ajuga > Ajuga chamaepitys. The sequence goes on from OY282501.1 coordinate 17,636,558, forward strand.
CTCAAAGAGACTCTTAACTTTATCTCAAGAGACTTATATTAAGAGGGTTTTGGAGCGATTTCGTATGCATAATTCTAAACCCGTTGACACGCCTATGGAAATGAATTGTGTTCTTAGCAAAGATTTATGCCTAAAGACAGATGATGAAAACGAAAGCATGACTAAAGTTCCTAATGCGAGCGCAGTAGGGAGTTTGATGTAAGCAATGATGTGTACTCGACCAGACCTGTGCTTTGCAATTGGGATAGTGAGTAGGTATCAAAGTGATCCCGGATGCGCTCACTGGGCTACAATCAAAAGGATACTTAGATATTTAAAAGGGACAAGTGATTTAGCTTTGTGCTATCACGGTGGCAGTCTGAAGCTACTTGGTTGCAACGATGTTGATGGATCAGCGGATAGAGAAGAACACAAATCCACATCGGGATATGCATTCTTATTGGGTGGTGCTGCTATCACTTGGTGTAGCAAGAAGCAGCCTTGTATATCTTTATCCACTATGGAAGAAGAGTACATCAATTGTACATATGCAGTTCAAGAGGCTATCTGGTTGAGAAGATTTCTCCAGACTTTGTGCATTATGGCGCACTTAGATGATGCAGTAGTTGTCCTTTATGACAACACAGCTGCACTAGCGTATGCTAAGGACCCCAAGTATCATGGGAGGTCCAAGCATATTGACACCAGATACCACTTCATCCGAGATAATATTGCGAAGGGGCAAATGGTTCTCAAGCACGTTCCCACTGGTGAAATGGTAGCTCATCCTTTCACCAAGCCTTTGAGTAGAGATGTATTTCAAAGACATGTTAAGAGTATGGGACTTCATAGAATTTAAATTCATTTAGCCTGTATGAACAATTTTATTTATCAAATAAAATGTGCCCTTATTATATGTTACAGTTACTGTGTTTATTATATGTGATATGTCACAAGGCTTGGATTATCCCATTCACAAGGAAAATTGCCCTGACGCTTTGGTAAGCGAGCGGGATGGGACTGGTGGATCAAAACTTACTTGTGAGTGATCAACTTCGTGAGAGGAACAACACAAAAGTTTGTTACCCATAGTCGCCTTGGCAAGAGGCCAGGATGAGATCATACATGATCGATTATGAAGAATGTCCTAACTTCATAAAAGCCTCTTAATAGCCGAGTGTGCGAATCATCGGGAGTTGTGTTGGAGATAAATTTCTAGTGGTACGCAGGTCAGGCGCTAGAAGAGCAACTGGACTAAGACTCGTATGATGTCTAGAGCGTGACATACCCAAATTTGAGTGGGAGCTCCATCATAGCATGTATTCATACTACATGTGCTTAATGACGACCTTAGTAAGAGGAGTGACCGAATAGATCCATGCTTCGTCACTGTGTGAGCTCTTATAGTGATTTTTTGTGCCCTTTGGGACTTTGGACTTTGTCATGAAGTGTAAGCTTGATGAAGCTACTTTAGCATGTGTTCAATGGCAATGATTGATACGGTCTGTCGGAGCATGACTAAGAAAGTTGTCAAGTCCAAGCAGATAGGCATAAGAGGCCAAGGAAAAACTAAACTGGTAATGCATTTGTGTACTATGGCTCATAGGCCGGCCGACTAAGTCGAAATAGTTTTGACATAGCCATGAGCATAGATACAATTAAGGGGTCAAACATGCTCTATATGCATAAGAGGGGTCAGAGATGTTTGGTCTAGTGCAACCATATAGTTTGGGGTACACAGCGAGTCTCCTGAGTTGATGAGTTATGTTAGTTAGGTGATAACTTAATATAACTCTCCTCACTTTGTTCCATTCTGTTCTCGCTCAGTCGCACGCCTTAGTCTCTGTATGAAAGAAGAGATGTGATGATGAGAATTTTGAAGTCTATGGTTCGAATAAGTCGGATAAGATTTGTATGAGTGGGAGATGTTGGTTGCATCCATATCTGATGAATCCCAATACAGTTGGGATATATATCTGACTAGATATTTGATATCTTATCAGATATATTTCCGATATAGATAGAGATCCTATCCATAATAGGAGACAGATCACTTCCACACCAGTATATATATGAATATATCTGATATTGGTAAGGTACGGAATTAATACACCACAGAACACGTTTCTCCCAATTTTCTCTCTATTCTTCTTCTTGAAGTATCACCGAAGTCCTCCAAGAGTCTAAGGTGTGTAGCAAAAGGTGGACGCTCTGGTAGTGTTCGTCAGGACGGGCTTGTAGACGAATCAAGTAAGATCCATCGTCTGGTGAATCGATCAAATACACTTCCGCTGCAATATAATTGAGGTATATCGATTCCCTATATATGTGATTATGTGTATTAGATGCTTAATTTCTAACAAGTTGCATCTCTCTCTTGCAATTCACCTTATCATTGAATGAATGAATGGGACAATGCTTCAATTCATTCTATATCGTTACTTATTTAGATATTGAGCATGCTGCTTGTTGTCACTATATTTACCATTGAATGAATGGATGTGACAATGCACTCATTTGGAATTAGATCTGTCAAAGTTCAATTCGATTTAGATGACTCTCAATTCAAATTATGCATTTCCAGATTTCTCAATCGGGTGTACAAGACAAGATCACCCAGCTTATAGCCAGACTATTAGTATTAGTTAACTTCTTTTTTATTAAATCTTTCAACAATTCACACTCTAAATATATTTAGATACTAAAATTCTTGAAGATAAATTTTGTATTTTTTCATTCCCACACGCTTCTACCACAATTGAACATTTAATGAATAACTTGAACAACAACTAGATGAAAGTTATGGCATGATATGTGTTCGACTAGAAATGTAAGAATTAGAAATACATCGATTTTCATTCTCTAGCAGTTTCTGCTTTCACTTTACAATTTCTGAGTTATTTCCATTGAAAAGAACTTGTGAGACGCCTTCTGATCAAGCCCAAGCTATGTCCATTGTTGTGTTTTTTCATTTTCCCTCAACCTTTCGATATATTTAATATCCATATGTATGCATTTATTTAGTTTTCATCCCTTTCATATTTGAATCATGTGTTTTGATTTTGAAAACTTTCCTTTTTTTAATCATTTCTTCACTCTTTTACTTTATGTTTACGCTAATTTTATTTTTTAAGCTAATTTTTCCAGATAATACTGTCTCAACAACTATCTTCTAAATTATGCAGGATAGCAGTACTTGTGGTTGGGGGGGGGGGGGGGGGGAGCCATACTTGATTTTGTAATGCGCTATGCTGGCTACAACTAACCTTGGATGAGGATTGGGCCGATGTTGACGGTTTCGAGTTTCCTCTGCGCCCAGCTCTGGACTCTGATGAAGATATGGAGTACAAAGCTGGAAAAATATCCATAAAGATACCCCATTAGCCATTTTGCATGATTAACTGATGAACTACAATGGAAAACCTTGTTTATGATTTAATATATATATATATATATATATATATATATTGCAATAGGAGATGAAAGCTAGTGGGATAATAATATCCTTTATATGCGCTTCCGGTTTATTCATGATGAGAATTTCTTACATCATCGCATTAGACTAAATATGGACACTTTTTAGACGAAAACAAGTCTTTCAGCTGAGCAAGGCGTATTTCTGGTGATTTTGACAATCATATATAGGTTGGTAGTGAAGGATCCCTTGTATAAATTTCGATAATGTGAGTTCTGGAGTATAGTGAATTGATTGGTTTAGAGAAGTGCAGGTAAAATGCGGAAGTCGGCGAGCGTGAATTCGGCGTATATTTTAGTGGTGTGCTTTAGTCGGGGTGGAGAATCCACCGGCAAAGCGGTGGCGCTGAAGCAAATGATATGGAAAAGCTAAGCAACCATCTCTAGAATTGCTTGGAGTGCGAGCTCACCTTCTTATCCTCCGTCAACCACCCCAACATAATTCGCCTCCTCAATTTCTTCAAAGTACTGTCTCATCTGTTTTCCTTTTATTCTTCTAAATAATCATCTTTCACTAGTAGAGTTCTGAAATTCACTAAGGCCCAAGTTCTTGTTTTGCTCTTGTTTAGATCTTCGTGTGAGGGAAAAAGCTTTAGTGACAATAAAATAAGAACAATTTTACCTTTTCAGCTGCGGTGGGTCCACCTGCACCGCTGGAATCAAAATTCTCTCAAGTCTTCGGCGAGTGAGCGGGCGGCTGAGGAAGAAGTACAAGAAGGTAAAAATGAGAATTCAATGAATGGGGGAAAAATTGTGCAAGATCGGGAAAGAATCTTACCCGGTCGAGCAAATGCTCCAGCCGTTTAAGCATTCATCTACTCTTCCTTATGGGCTAATCTAACTCTGTTTTGGGATGATCTAATGTCTCTTTAAGCTCAATTACTCATTTCCTTCCACCCAAGCTTTTATTTTACTTGTTCGGCATCAGAACTTCACCTTTACTCCAAATATGTATCATTTTGTACTGAAAACACTACAAAATCAACAAACAAGTGAAATTCCGCTAAACATATGAAAACGATGGTCATACAGTACTATTTTACATATTTTTGCAATTGTTTAAGCTATGAATATATGCCTTGAAATCATGAAAAATATGAGTTCTCATAATCCCCCAAACTTAATTGTTGTGCATCCTGAACAACTAACAAAAGAAAATAATGAAAACTAGAATATGCACACCCTATGTTATGGATCAATGGCGACGAATATTGCTTCGGGCATGATTTCTATAAAATATATATAGAACACAGTAATATGGACATGTAATGACAAAACACACTTCACCTACTCTTAAGAGCTAAATCCCTCAAAGCAAATGATCCTTTGCAGGTTTATGTATCACTCTTCACTCAAATGTATATAATATAAAATATTCGCTAATCGAGTTTGTATCATACATACCGCCTATCATATGATTGCATATTTTCTAGCCCTTCATAGTCCATTTTCATCTAAGTTAATCAAACTAAGCGTATTATCATTCTAATCTCAATAATTGCCGACCATGTGTAGGTTCATTTACTTCTCAATTGTTCAAATTGGATCAAATAAATTGCAAGTCATAACTAATTATATTTGTCAAACAACTAATGAGCTTCTTTGGAGACAATTGCAAGAATACCATACTATATTTCTCTATACGATCACAAACAAGTAATTACAAGATTTGAAGAAGGAAATAACCTTGAATGCCATCACATCTGTCAAAAGCATCATATGGCGTTTGTCTATGGTTATTACATGGCTTGACATGGTGTATTGTATCTAATCAATAACAGTCTTCCTTGCAGCTTCAATTCCAAGCGTTTGTTGCACTTCTATGATGTGATTACTCATGTTTTACAACCATAAACTCCTATTAATGCCTATGATGGACAAAAGACCAGTCCTGCATGTAAAAACAGTATGCTCAAAATTACAACCTGCAATAATTTCAAACTCTTTTATATAGAACATGGGAATAATGATATTTCCAGGCTCCATCAATAGGTTACACATCATATCTCAATGAAAATTCAATTTTAAGAAAAAAAAGTTTCATATTGATGTCTCATCCAAAACTTATACCACAAATACAAACAAATCTCTAATGAAATTAAATAAGCAAGCATAGTGAAGCATATATGATCCTGATTTTTGTTAATTATGCATCATATAATTATGTCATAAATCACTCACTGAGACTTTCAGATTGAGCTTTCAAACTGCTGTAAGAGTTCTTGAACGCGTTTTGCTGTTGAGTTCACAGATTGCAACATGTCAAGTTCATACCTGAAACCAAAATGAAGAAACTAATTATTGAGAATTGAGAATGCTCATATGACCTCATTACAACAGAATAAAACCATATAAAAAACAATGAATTAGACTGGAAAGTTTCACCACAAAAGACCAAAAGAGACCGGGGGGCCTTTAAAAACCTAGCACTAAGTTTGCATTGCAATCCACGCCTCACATGAACTCAGTACTCAGTATTAGTTGACTCAGTAAATTTGGAGCGCCACTCGATAATGATTCAAATCGATGTAGGAGACGATCCTCATTGGAACACAAAGATGAGAGCGTCCAAAATCGAGGAGGTCTGAGGCGCAGAAATGACTCAAAGTACAACTGCAATCAGATTTCGAAACCTTGAATCTCTTAAATGGCGAAAGCTTTGCAGCTCTTCCATGGTGGATTCATAGACCAAACGATGTTCGATCTAGACTCGGTGATGGAGTGGGTGGAATCCCACCACACAGGTAGTGCCCCAGCTGCCAACGACTTTTGTATTCCTCAAAACGAACTTGAAACTGAGAGTAAGAGAGAGAGAGAGAGTCATTCACGTGGCGTCCTTGAAAGAAATCTAGCTAGAGACAGTTTTCAACCCCACCGGGAAATCATCTCCCTAAAGAAATCTAGCTAGAGAAAGTTTTCAACCCCACTGGGAAATTATTTTCCTCGACTTTTTCCTTTGTTTTCATCTTAGCAGAATATTAATGGTTGGATTTGGGGACCATTTCTTCCACATTTTTGTTGATTTGATACCGGAGATAGTCCACCTTTCTCGGTATTAGCAACCATTTTTGTCCAAATGAATAGCTTTTTCATTCTTCCTGATTTTCGGAAACAAATATCATGTTCTACGAGAATCCGAATATTGTAGGAAAATCTCACATCCTAGCTCGGACATTCTCACAGACGGCGCCAGGTTATAGGACGGAAATATGCACCTACCGAACTCCATTTTCTCGACTGCATATGGTCCGTACTCGAAAGGTGGACTTGCAAAAACCACGTCGGGGCCCTGGGACTCCGATGCTCAAGTTAGTCCTGATTCAATGATATGTGCGAAATATCATATTTGTCTAGAGAGAAGAGTAGGAGTGTTACATTTTCCTTATTTGCATATGTATATAGTTACCTGAGGGCATTATGGTTATTTTGCAGCAGTTAGGCACCTTAGGATTGGGCCTATGATGAGCCTCTTTGTTTGGGCCTGGGCCACAGACAACAAATAATAGAATATGGACTACGACGCACTACTTCCGAAGTGCACGATTTTTCCTAATCAAACTAGATTATTAGGATTGGGACAATTAATAGACATGAAATCTTGATCTCCGTGAGAGCGGCTTTGCTTGCAGTTATATGTTATTACGCGCACTCTTATGATATAGTTAGGGTAACAAATATAAATCAACAAAGTAAACAATGTTACATAAATTGTTCATGTGCATAGATGTTAACAAATATATTCGCAAAGAAAAAATCCAAACAATCTCTTTCTACATACTCGAGTCAAGCTCGAGTAAATTAAAAAACCAAGAACATGATCATTAACAAGTTTGACTTTGGTTCGATTGTTACATCTTAAGTTCAATCCCAACGGTAAAATCGTAGGAGTCCATGTTGATAGATTGTACAACAAATTCAGCAACACGTGCCACCGTGCAACTCTCTGGCAAATTAAGTCACAATTCAAAACCTTTGTTACGCTAAGCATTTTATATTATGTTACGTTCAATTTAATACACGACATTAAAACACTCATAATATAACTATGATCATATGAATCAAGTTGTTCCTACGACGTTGTTCCGAGGAGGCTTTACGGTTAGACTTGTCAAAATGGTCGGGCCGGGCCAGCCCAACCCAGCCCAGTTGGGCTAGGAGATAAAATCGGGTCGGGCCGGGCCGAGCCAGATTTTTTGGAGCCTAGCTCAGCTCATCCTCAGGCCATCGGATTGTCTGGCCAGTTTTCGGCCCCCTGCATTTTATGCATTTTTTCTAAAAAAAAATGTTTAATACCAAATTCCCACACGCAAATTAAAATTATTAAAAATTCAAATACGTTTATACAATAAAGAAATAAGACGAGTATTATGAACTATAATTAAAATATTTTAATAGACAAGCAATCACTTTTTTTCGATTTTTTAATTGCTTATAGAGAAAAAATAAAGTGTCCTTTTGTTATGGATTAGAAAACATAGAAAATTAATTAGTTATAGAAATTTTTTACTTGATTTTGAAATTCACATCAATCCATAATAAAACTTATGAGGGAAGTTGCTTTCCTCCCAATTTTATAGATTACTTAGTTTTGGTGAATAAATTTAGTATCAAATTAGCCCATTGGAAAAATTATTTGAAGAACGTGCATCAATTACACAAATTAGACTTATTAAAATTCCAAACTTACATTTTAGGGACAACTAATTTTTGTTTTTTATTAAAATTTTAAATGACATTATTGGGTATTTGGGCTCCTAAAATTAAAATGAACTTGTTATTAAAATGGTCCACTTTATTTAGTATTGCTACACTTATGGACCCTAAAAGAATACAGAGGGTGTTTCCCTCTAAAAATTAATTGGAGGAAAAAAATAAAAAATAATAATAATAAAAATAGAAGAGAAAAAATAAAGTCGGGTCATTTGGCCCATCGGGCTGCTCAGGTTGGGCCAAGTAAGCCCAAAATTTTTTCGAGCAAAAAAACTCGAGCCAACTCAATACTGTTTTTGGATTGATCGGACTGACCCATCGAGCCAGGCTCATTCTGACAGCTCTAGTCTATAACTATATAAAAGCAGGACAGTTTGGAAAATTTACAGAAATCCAGTTTCCCGCCTAAACTGTCCTGCTATATTTAGAAAGTCTGAATTAATCTAATTCTAATTTTTTCATTGACATACTTTTTCATTTTTCAATATATAGCCTGCATGAATATAGATTCAACTCATAATTACATGTTACTTTTTTTTTTTCTTACTCTCTCTTTCTTTTTTATTTTTTCGTTTGAAGGGGTTATTGTGTAGTTATTTTTTAAAATGTATAATTATTAGTGTTTATTGAATATAAATAAATTTATAAAAGTGAAAGCCACGTTGGTTGCAATTGGAATGTATCATAGTTGGCTTAAATATTTTTTTCAAATCTACATGCATGAGTAATTTGCATTTTTTACTTTTAAAAATATTAACTTATAAGTAAGACGAAAATATACAGACTATTTCAAATTGAGCTCCAAACACATAACATTTTTTCTTTTTAGTAAAATTTGTAGAAGTTTTTAATTTAGTGTTATTTATAATATTTAATATCCCCTCCATTTCAAAAAAGTGTCACTTTAGCTGTTTTTTGAAGAGTAAGATGGGTAAAAACGACAAATATATTTCTACACAATTCATTTAGTTGGGATATATTTTGTTGACTAAGGAAATATAATCAATTAAATTAAGTATGTTGGTTAGAGTAAAATTGGAAGAATTGTGATTTTCTTTTTGTTCAACTGTTTTTTTTTCCCCTCTGTATAAGTGTGTTTTGTCACACGTAAAATCGTCACACATAAGACTCCCTCTATCTATTAATACCCCCCAAAAAAAATTCCAATCCGTCCATTAATTTATTACCAACGGTAATTGGCATAAAACTAAATTATTATAAAAGAATTTGAACCTAATACAATAGCACAATTTATCTACCTTAATCAGAAAGGACCAAACATATTTATGTTGGACAATGCAATATTATTGATTTTAGATATGACTTAACAATATAAAAATATTAAATATATTTCATGCTATTTTATCCGATATACATATTTATAATTATATTATAAAAATTTACTCTTATACTATTCCAAATATTACAAGTCTGTACAACTTACGGGTGAGATACTAGTTAGATCAATAGCGAGAAACAACGTTGAACGTAAACGAATCTTCCCCTTTCCTTCAACACTAATTTAAACACCGACACACAACTTAACATTACCAACCACCTTCTGCATCGCTCTCGTTTTTTCGTTCTGCTGCAACTCTGAGGCATGATCTGAAGGTGCCTCTTCTAATTTCGTCATTTTCTATGACAAGATATAGTTTTCTGGTGTAATGTGCAACGTTTTCCTATTATCCCATAACCAGAAGCCAAACCTTTTATTTTCTGCAAAAAATGCCGATTTCTTGAGTTTATCGTTGAGAACTTACGAATCTTTGATGCTAATGTTTCTAGGTTCATGTTTGTTTGCTGTATTGGAGGTTTGAGCTTTCTATTTGGTTCATACTTAGTTGTTATTTGAATATTATATATCCTTGCCCTAAATTAGACGTTGATGACTAAAGCAAAATGGGGGTGAAAGTTCCATTAAAATGTTATTTGCTATAGCGTATTCATTATCTCTCAAATCTTTGATCTCAGATGAGGTAATGCAAAATTAATTATTTGAAAAAAATTTCCAGAAAAAAGTAACTATTTTTTCTCTCTCTCTGGTAGACAATTAGTTTGTAAGAGTTGGATTGAGATTGGTTTACAGTTTACTTGTAGAACCTTACAATGAACCTAGCGCCTGCTGCTTCATTAGTTAATTTGATTTAATTTAATTTAATTATTTGTGGGAATCCTAGATGAGTCTCAGACAAGACTTTAACCTTCTTGATAGGTAACTTGTGTTAATTAAAAGCTCATTGATATATGATAGTTATCCCGGTTTATGTTTTCAAGAAATATATACTTGTGATATCCGCGAAGTAATTGCTGGCCAAGTTTCAGTCTGTTTTCATTTGCTTTCATCTTCAATTATCCAAGCTTTGTGCAGTGAGGAGTTTGTAATTTATACCTATGATTTTGTATGAATGCATTCAACGGTGACTAATTTATCTTATATGTTGCAAGTTTTTCAGGTTTAGGATAATACATAAGAACATATTAATAAACTATGGCATCAGAAATGGCAATAGTTGATACTTCGGAGTCTGCTGTATCGGAAAGGGAGAATTTTTACCAGTCGGGACCTATGCATCTGACAACAGTTGATTGGTAAGACCTCACACACTGGTGCTTACATGATCCATGCTTATTGAGAAGATTGCCTTCCATCAATCACCTGCTTTAGTTGCATTCAGGGTAATTGACAAAAAACCATTTTATTGGCATCATACTGCCCCAAATATGTTTCTTCTTTGCTTACAAGAGTTTGAAGGTGTTTCTTCTAAGCTCAAAGGAGCATGTCTTTGTTGTCGATGTCATCGGTAGGGGAAATTGTCGGCATAAATTGTTCTGTGCCCATTTTTTTAGATGTAATAGATCTGCCGTTCTGTTTTCAAACCATTATTTTGTTGTCAGATGATGTTTCACCTCTTCTGGTTCTGGAAGCATTTTAACATACTCGGTATCAACTTATTGTTTATAAAATGATGGTTTCCACGGCGACTGATGTTGAATGTTTCAACTGAACTTGCACTGTGAACTTCAGCTAAAGTGAATACCCATGTTTTGCATAGGACAAATCCATGTCACCGAAGATCCGTTGCTGCTTGTTTGGTTCAGAGTGTTTATATTTTGGAGCGTGACCGTCAAGAGAAGCGAGAAGGAAGCCAATCTCTTGCTCCCCCTTGGTGGAAAAGTTTCGATTTCCATCTGTACAGACTCCTTATCGATGACGTGGATTCTTGCGTGTTTGGCGCCATTTATCAACTAATCTCTACATCTTCAGGTAACAACGAGCATCCAACCGAAGCTCCTCGCTACGTACTCGCTTTCCGAGGCACTATAACCAAGGGAGATGCGTTCACCCGTGATCTTGAGCTGGACATCCACATCATCCGGAATGGGCTCCACCAAACATCTCGGTTCGAAATTGCGATACAGGCAGTGCGCCATGTGGCAGCCACGTTTGGAAGTAGCGGTATCTGGTTGGCCGGGCATTCTCTTGGGGCAGCCATGGCATTGCTGGCGGGGAAGAACATGGCAAAGAGCGGGGTTTCTCTGGATGCATTCTTGTTTAATCCACCGTTCTTTTCAGCCCCGATCGAGAGAATCAAGGATAAGAAAGTGAAAAATGGGCTTCGGATTGCGGGCAGCGTGATCACGGCAGGGCTCGCTCTTGCTATGAAAAACAACCAGCAGACAAGCCGTTCGGGTGGTACATTCGTCGCGTTGTCCAACTGGTTACCGTGTCTGTATGTGAATCCATCGGACCATATTTGCTCAGAGTATATTGGATACTTTGAACACAGGCAACGGATGGAGGAGATTGGAGTGGGGGAAATTGAGAGGTTAGCGACCCAGCACTCGATTGGGGGTCTCGTATTGAACGCATTGGGTAAGCAGTCGGATGAGCCGCTGCATCTGATACCGTCGGCAAAGGTGACAGTAAACCGAAGTCCGGCTCGAGACTTTAAAGAAGCTCATGGGATTCACCAGTGGTGGAGACCTGATCTTCACTTGGAATCCAAGACTTATAATTACAAATAGATTCATTGAATATATTTGTATTTTTGCGTATGTTTAGTTGGATCTTGGGAGTGTTGGACTGGTGTGATCCATCATTGTAGTAAAACTATAGTTGTTCATTTTATTTATTTGTTTCAAATTAGTTAAGTGGATGATCTGACGTCATTATTCCCCAGTGGTCAGAAGTCAAAAAGAGCCGTACATCTTTGCTCGAAATCCGAGGGAGCGGTGACAAAAGTGGGGCCCGATGGTAATAACTGTCCATGTCGATACTATGGCCCACTGCACCACCATTCCTGATAAGGCACTATGAAGATGTGGGCCCGTCAATTTATATAGCTAGCATAATTATGTTGCATCTTTACATTTGTTGAGTCCAGTTACAGTGCCCTGTAAGAGGATAACAACCAATATTATTAGTAACTTAACTTTTTATTGATAATATATTTATAATTCTATCAACTTTTTAATTTATCTCTGTATTATAGAATTCGTCCTTATTTTATCACCTCCCTCGCGCCACAACAAATTTCATGTACACGTATTAATTCATATAGTGTATTACGAGATTTGTTATTTACACGATAGTTACACACGAAATGTACTATAATTACACAAGAGTTATACCTAATCCATACACGAGATTCTTTGTTAACACGAAAGTCACACGGAAGTTACATGATATAATTTACATGAGATTTGTTTAGCCTGTACACGAGAGTACAAGAAGTTTCCATTTCGTGTACACAAAATGACCCAACTCTGTACACGATATTAGATAATACTCCCTCCGATTTTTTAATTGTTCCTTTAGATTTCGTCATATGTTTATAAATAGTTATTCTTTTACTTTTTTTCATAAATCTTCCAATGTTACCCCTTTGTAATTGGAAAGTAATATAATACTCCCTCCGTTCCATAATAATTGACGTTTTAGAAAGAAAGGGAAGAATTAAGAATGAAATTTTTTGACAAATTTAGCCCTCACTTAATTATTTATCTCTTATATGACTTTTATTAGCATATTTAAATATTTATCTTTTCTCTCTCTGAAATTCCATCTCCATCCTACAACTAACATACACTAAAATCTAACCTACACTAAAATCTCATGGATGTACTAGATAATGTCTAGCTTTTAGAGCATCCATTGTATGCTTCTCACTAACACACACTAAAATCTCATGGATGTACTAGATAATGTCTAGCTTTTAGAGCATCAATTGTATGCTTCTCAATACTAGACAATTATGCGTAATGTTGTTAGACATATATCCAGACAATTCCATAAGGCTATATTTAACTTTCCTCATTGTATCATTAAATCAAGCTATCTGTTAGAAATGTAGACTAGGGAAGTCCATAAGTAACTTAAGCTGTTTCTTTTATTCAATTTAAATTGGGGAATGAAGGAGGAAGAGGGGAAGAAAGTCTGGATTAAGGAGGGAGAGGAAATAAGGCGCGTGGAATAAGGAGGGCTGGATTAAGGAGGGAGAGGGAATAAGGCGCGTGGAATAAGGAGGGAGAGGGAAGAAGACGCTATAATAAGCGAGAATATTTTAGGAGATAAAAGATTTAACCAAATAAAGATATTTCTGATAGATTTAAAAGTAGAGATTTTTAAGGATTGAGTCTAGTGAGAAAACTGGTAGAATTAGTTAAAAAAATGTAAAACGATCAATTAATAAGAAAAGAAAAGAACCTCCTAAAACGTCAATTATTATGAAACGGAGGGAGTATAAAGGAAAGAATAATATAATTTTAGAAGTTTGAGTAAATAAAAGAAAAGTAATCATCCACTCCTTAATTTTTAAACCCTAAGTTAAAAAAATAACTAGAAAAAATGGAGGGAGTATAATTTACACGAGAGTTACACGAGATTAGATAATATAATTTGCACGAGATTTGCTTGGTTGTGCACGAGAGTACATGAGGTTGCCATTTCGTGTACACAAAACTGTATGCGACATTATATAAAATAATATACATGAGATTTGCTTGGCCTGTACACGATAATACACGAGGTTGGAGTTGTCACTCATAGACAGGTGCAATTTATTAAAAAATTGACATAAAACAGAGATAAATCTGAAAACACACAATTTTATGAGTATTTCATTAGGACAAAAAAAAAATGGTAAAACAGTGAGTTATTACCCTCTGACAGTAACTACAGTCCCATTTCCTGAAATTGGTTTTTCTTGAATTGAAATAACAAGTGACACAGGATAATATTCCAATATGAGTGATGCGTGACTATTAAACATGTGTAAAAAATGATGTTATTCATGTTTTTGTTATGCTAATTCCGAGAGGTAAACGTTTGGTTTGTTTGAACTAGGTTGGAGGCTTTGGAACCACAAGTATTGTGAGTAACTAGGTTTGGAGAGCACCATAACCTTAATTAAATGACACACTAAAAAGAATAGATGGACGCAAGTAAATATGCCGCTTTTCCCGCTACTTTTACAGTAAATCGCCCTTTATCATCGTCTTTTCATACAAACAGCCGTTAATGCTTGTGCTAAAGCAATCATAATTATGTCAGTCATTTAGCTCTTTTTATTTTTTCGTGAACCGGATCTTCTAATACATTCAGGAAATGGATCATCTGCACGTGTAAGCGACACTACATGTATCAACAGCCAAGTAGAAGATCCGCATCCTAATTTCAGATTGTCGCTTAAATTGCAATTATTAAAGAATCTGAAACCGTAAAAAACAAAAATGCAGCAAATCAGCGACGCGTAAACAAGATCAATAATAGACCTTACCTTCTTTCTTTATACACTTTCAGATCAGGTCCAACAACCCACAATGATGCCCCAAAAAAAATCAACTCTATTTTAACAATGAACCCCTAACACAGATCCATCACCAACAGAGATGGTAACTCGACAGTCGGCCCGGGCCTCCACGTGGTGCGTGAAGAAATGGAGGACCCGGACCCGGCCCGCCATCTCCAGCCTCGACTCCACCTCCATACTTGGCCCAACCCGGAACCCTTTCAGCCCATCCGTCACGGTGGGCCCCACGCTCTCGGGCTGCCCGGTAACCGAGAGCGGGAAGGACTTCACGGAGAAGGTGGCGGCCATGTACTGCGTTCTGCCAGCGGCGATCTTGCCAGCGGGAATGAACATGAAACCGACTTGGCTGCCGGCGTAGATGAGCTGCAGCGAACTATCGTAGTGGGCGAAGACGGCGCGGTTGGGGTTGTTGACGGTGACGTACTGGGAGAAGGTAAAACTGACCGTCGAGTTTGTGAGGGAGAAGGCGGGGAGGTTGACGGCGTTCACGGCGAGGGTGGGGTCCTTGGGCTTGAAAATGGTGAAGTAGACGATGCAGGCTATAATGACCACGAAGACGAGGAAAATTGTGGCTAGAATGCAGGAGGCTAGGTTTGTGCGGCCGCTCGGTGGTTTGTGTGAAGGGTGTGACTTCCCCATTTCTCGATCTGATCTCTTCCCAAGAGAAAGACAGATAGTGGAACTGGAGATGAGATTAGTTTGTGATTGGGAGTGTGAAAGAGGAGACCTAAGTTGTTGAATTGCTTCTCACTCATTTTTGTCTTGGTGTGGACATATTATATCTTGGCAATGTCACTTTGGACTTTGGATCTTGTTGTGAATTCCTAGATTGTGTTATGAATAAATAAAAAGAAGGGAAAAATAACTTTATTTTTGTGAATAGAATATTTGATTTTCTTCTTTACGTTTGGTTAAGGTTGGCCAAATCATAATGGATTGACTCAACCATTTCCTATGTTTGTTTACATAGGTTGGTCCAACTATTTCAAATCACCACAAATTTAAATACCACTTTACATAAAATTAATCATGATTAACAAATTCTTACACACATCACATCATATTTTACAATTAAAAATTATATCCTAAACTATAACTACTACCCCTACCACTCAAACAAACATAACTTTTTTACTCTCCCAGCCACTAACTCCAGCCACTATCCCCAGCCAACAGTACTTCAACCCCAACCAAACATGCACTTAGTTATTTACAGGGCATGTTTGACGGATATAAGAGTAAAATATTTGTTTTGATTTACTTATGTTTAACTATTATGATAGTGATTTATTTTTCTAGGTTTCAATTATTAGTATAAATAGGAGTCTCTAGTATTGTATCGATAGTTGATTTTGATATGAAACCAAAAAAAAAAAAAAAAAAAAAAATTATTCTCAGTTTATGTCTCTTTTCATTTATTCTCGATAGTTGATTTTGATATAAAAAAAAAGAAAAAAAAGGTTTATTCTCATTTTATGTCTCTTTTCATTTATTCTTCAAATCAACGGAGCTAGAGCCTCGTATACTATTTTTCTACAATGCTTCTGCCTGCATCAGTCAGTAATCAGAGACCAGTTACGATCATCGATGGTGGTTTCGAGGTGTCGACTAGTTCTTGATATATTTTTTTATGAGGAGTTGTATGAAGTCAATTTTTATGCAAATCCGCCAACAAATCAACTTGTTGACAATTGATCATAGTGGTTATGATGATCCACCGATTTTCGATGAAGAATTGAATGTCAATACGACGTTAATTGACGATCTATTTTCCCCATCATGTGAATCCTTCTTGGATGTAATTGGTGATGGTGGCTCCAATATTTGACTAGGAGATTGATGATACAATTTCTTACCAGGAAATTGTTGATATTTGTGTTGAAATGCAAATTTTTATGATGAGAAAACCAATGAAGAATACGTCGATCCATTTTTGGATGTCTTCGTCTTCAAGGCTAAAACACTTTCGATCACTTCCATGGTTGTAGATGCTGCATTTATTTGTTTAGCTTTGTGCTCATTTGGTCTACAATTTTATAAATTCCATATTGCTTCTTGGATGCATGAGTGCAAAGATGTTTCGGCCCATCTTGGCACATACTCGACCTACATAATTTAAGGACGAATCACTTTCAGGGAGAGATAATGATGAAGATAAGAGTAGAATATTTGATTAGATCTATTATTTATTAACATATATTATATCATATATAGTTTATCTTTTAATTTTTTTTTTATTTGTTTCCTTTTAACTATTATGGTAGTAATTTATTGTTCTAGGTTTTAATTATTAGTATAAATAGGAGTCTCTAGTATTGTATTGATAGTTGATTTTGATATAAAATAGAAAAAGGATTTATTCCCAGTTTATGTCTCTTTTCGGGCAGTTGTAGAATCAACGGAGGTAGACCCGCATATTATACTTATTCCACGCTTCTGCCTGCATCAGAAAGTGTAGGGAGAGAAAGAGAGAGCGCAAGAGATACATAGAGGAGAGAGAAACAAAAAATACTTTTGAGAGAGGGTCAATGGCAGTAAAAGAAGCGGTGTAGTGAAATGTTAACTTATTTTTCGTTATTGATTGTAAATGGTGTTTCTTTTTCTCTTTTCATTTTTCTTTCTCCGTTCCTTTTTATTTGTTTTAATTGTTGTCTTGTTTCCTTTTCGTTTCACCATATATAAAAACATAAAATAGTCACTAATTTTTTTAGAGGCCACATAATGCGTATGTAAATAAAATCCACTAACACAAAAAGATTAAAGTCTATTATCAAAGCCACAAATGTCCAACAACAATTTTACTGATTACTCAATGAACCAATTATTATTTATACACCATAATCTATTTATTTGACCTGCTACAATATCCATCATATCCTACTCCATCCCTAAACAAACATCATTATATCTAATTTATTGGACGTATACGTTTGGATGTGCCACATCCTGCCACATCCCAGCACAAACATACCAATAGTTATTTACAATCCTTGAGGCTATGTTTATTTGGAGCAAATTATAAATTTAGTTATGTATACGTACTCGAGATTATAAATTAGATATAGATATTAGAATTATATAATCTTCCCATTTCATGTAAAGATAAAATTAGGGTTGTATATCTAAGCACCTCGCTAAAAAAAATAAAAAATGATTTGACTCAGAATTCTTACAAACAACGATTTGGAGCTCGTTCTCAGAAGTACTTCGAGTTCGCCTACTGCATGATCAATGAGTTGGGCCGATCAAAGACAGGTGGGACAGAACACACCATTGAGGTTGTCCTTAAAGATCTCTCTAGGATTCTCCACCAAGATCTAACAACGAGTGGTGGACAAAGTCGATCTCTCTAGGAGACATAATGTTTATGTTTACCACTAGAAAAAAGGCTTGTAAATAAGGGCGACATTTAAGAAGAAGGGGATCTGAAACTAGAAAGAGAGAAATTAGAGTGAGAAATACCCACATGTGATCGTTCACTCAATTCTTTTATTTCCAGTTTGATTAGAGAAGTTTATTCTGCATCAATTACTAAATCACTCATTGTACTTCCTGAAAAATGATAAATCAAGCTATAACATCTTGTGACTTTTGTTACATCTATGTTCAATTATTTATATCATAATTGGTGCATTCATTGTGCATATTCAATAGTCTTTAAACAAAGTCATTGATTGTGATGTGTGACACAAGTCCACGGTGGCAGCCACATCAATCGCCTCTTCTCATCACATTCCACACACATCACAAATTTGTGCTAGAAGGAGGGCTTTGAACCTCCATCTTTGTCTAGTTTCATCTCCCAGGTTTTTTTTCGAAGAGCATAATTTTTTTTTTTCATCTAGTATTTGGGCAGAATCCATACGTCTCCTTAAACACGTCCGAAAAAAAGTCCGAAAAAAGAAAAAAAAGAAAGCCAGTTATTTATCTTGAAGTTTCTTTTTAGGTTTATTATTTAAGGGTTGTCAAACGGGTTAGCCCTAGCGATTTTCGAGCTTATACGGCATCCAGCTTATTGGGCCATTTTAACGGGCTTACAATAGGGTGAACCTAACCCTATCGGTTTTCGGGCTAATCGGACCACTATCGGGCTACAAGTTAAACTTAAAAAATTGCATATATAATGGAATCCAACAACCTTACACTACAAGAAAAACTAGTTTTAGTGACAAAATGTAAGTGAGAGTAAGAAAATATTCTCACTAAATGTGAGATATACATAGTTTTAGTGAGAGTAATATATTGCTCTCATTAAAAACTTGAGTATTGGTGATGAAATCTTAAACCCATTCCAAATTTTTTCTTTTACCGTCACTTATTGCAGAAAAAAGTGGCGGAATAGTTTCCCACCCAAAATTACAAAAATTGGATGAAATTTATTAGAGAAAAAATAAAAGAGAAATAAATTTTATTCTCACAAATGAGAAAACTTTCATTTCTCACTCCTTGTTCTTCATCCCCTGCCTTCTCTCCGAAAACTCCGCCGCTACTTTCTCCTTCTCCCCCATCTGCCATCACCAATACCTCTTGCCCGCGCCAAGTAACAGGTAAGGTCAAACATGTCTCTCTCCTTTATTTCTATGAATGAAACCCTAGGTAGGTTTCATCTCTAATTGACAAAGATTATCTTCAATTCGGACTATGTAGACCATCTATTCTCAATCACGTTTCTCTTACTAACTGAATCGACTTTACATGTTGCTATAACTGGAAAGATCTTTAAGTCTTTAGTGTTTTTAGATTCTCTATGGGAATCTATATGTAGGAGGGATCGGATATGAAGCCCTGGTGGTGTGTTCAAGGGCTTATCTTGTCGTATACTCTTTTAGCAATACCAAGAAGAATCTCGAGCCCTAAGACTTTTATTTTCTAAGTCTGGTATGTGGGCGTTTCATTTATTTTAGGGTCGGATGTGTATCTAATTGCTTTTATATGTAGTGTTGGGTTCTAACTAACAGAACCTGGACTCAAATTCTTGGTTTTTGTATGAAAATCAATTTTTCTTGATTACTCTATTTTCGTTTATAATTAACTCTTCATGAGGGATTCAGTCTCTGTAATTTGGATATGAGATTGAGCTATGGAAAGAGAAACAACAGGAAGTGATAAAGCGCAATCCGGTATCCCAGAAACTCAACGAAAACCTATGCAAGAAAAATGAAAAAACACAAGATATACGTGGTTCGATCCGGAGATCTACGTCCACGGGCTCAAAATAGCACCTGCCGAGGTGTTTCTTTCACTATCTCTTTGAGTTTACACGTAATAATTTCAGAATACAAGATGCCAACCCTAATCCTGAGAACAATTCTCCTATTTATACTCATCAATCCCAAACCCTAACTAACTCCCTATAATTGCGCCTATTTTCCGTTGCATGGAAGTTGGGAGCAGATCGTGGGCCTGGAATCTTGGGATACGCCACAGTTGGGCCACGCTCTTTTAGGTCACGCATGCTTCTGGGCCGGTTAAGTTACTGGGGCCACGCATGCTTCTGGGCCAGTTACTGGGCTGGGTCGAATCCGAGTGTCGACCCGATCCGAAGTTACTGGGCCATACCCATCAGATGCCCCCCCCCAGCCGGAGCGAGGAAGGAGCTTCGGTTATGACCGGGGTGGAGTTGCCAACAAGATGAGGCGCGGTTACGTGTGAGCCGAAGTAATTTTGGAAAACCGAGAATTGCCGGAGCCGGAGTTGATCCGTGGTGTAGTCCGCGGGGGCCAAACCAACCCAGGCTGAACATCCCCGAGGTGATTGCGAGGGCCCGAGCACCCCGAAGGCAACAAAGTGTGGTGAAAGAAAACAGCAGTCTGGCCGAGGTGAAGGAGGCACCGGGGTGCTTTCCAAATCTTCCAGGGCAAGGATGGGGTTGATGTGATTGGCGGCGCCATCATGAGAGAGAGGGATGTGAAGTGACACGCTCTGCAGTTTCCAATGAACTTGTTCCCCACGCACCTTGGGAACCGTAAGGCGCGTGATTAGCACGTCTAAATCTCAATCGCTGAATTTGAATAGGCCGTATCAGGGCCGTTGGTTCTTTGAGTATATATTTGGAATAATGGCACATTATACTTCATCTTCTTCATTGCGATTTGCCAGTTTTAGAAAGCGGGAAAAAAGGAGAATTCTGTGCGCCTGTGATTCATCTCAAATCAAAACTTCTCAAACTCAAACCAAGTAAGTATGCCTTCTTCTTCATCTTCTTCTTCTGTACAAGAAGTAGGGACTCAGAGCGCTCCGTTAGATGTGCCACCCATTCGATACGTTATTCCGGAGAGGAGTGAGATTAGGACAGTAGAAAGGGCCGACGGCATGGAAACCAACATTAGGATGGTCGGTTTTTATGAATGTGCGGAGGAGGACTTTGAAGTGTCCACTGTAGCATCGCGGATGATGCGAGTGCAGATAGAGGCCTTAATCCCCTCATTCTATTTCCCATTTAATTAGAGTATATAGTGCCGGATTCCGGTGATAGGGCCTGTTGCCCCCCGCAGGGTTTCATTGGTGTATATATAGATCCGTTAAAAATAGGTTTGAGATTCCCCCTTTGGGACATACTTATCCGGCTACTGAGATATTATAACATCGCCTTGAGCCAATTAGCGCCGAACGCGATTAGGCAAGTAGTCGGATTCACCGTAGTGTGCAAGAACTCCGGAGTGGAACCAACCGTAGAGCTATTTAGGTATTTTTATCAACTAAAAGCCTTCGGGAAGTCCAAGGGGTGGTACTCCTTCAGTCCTCGAGCACGAGGTGGCTTCAAGGTACAAAACCCCAGTAAGGTTGAGGGGTGGAAGGAGAAGTTCATCTTTGTGAAGACCGGGGTGGCCCTCCCGAGGTGGAGTCGGGAGGAGGTGCTAGATACTGCCCCGGTGGGGGACCCAGACGCCGAGGTTGTGGAGATATTCCGGGCTGTGGGGACCTTCAAGACCCTGTGTTCGGAAGAAGAGCTAGAGGAGGCTGGACTAAGCCCATATTATTCGGGTGATGCGGCGGGGATGTCCACCCAGGGTCCAGAGTTGGGAGCCGGGATTGCCGAGGAGGGTAGGAGTTCTCATATCTGTTTAGAAATTATTGTCTTGTGCAGGGCTAATTTGAGTTTCTGTATGCAGTGGGACGCTTCGGGAAGGAACCAGCGGGAAGCTCCACAGCAGCTGCAACGGCCAAGAAGAAGGGAAAAGCTGCTGAGGTGTTTCTGTGAGGTAATGTTCAATTTCATCAAGTGAGCCTATACTTTGTAATATGGTGTGTTGGGAATGTGGAACCGGAGTTAGGGAGTGAAGAACCGGAGGTTTAAACCGGGTTTTATCATCAAGAAGACAAACTGGTCAGAGCAAACCGGGTTCGAGTTAGGTGATGTAACTGCCGTTTGTGACGAACAGTTTCAGTTTGTGACGAAGCAAAACCGTCACATTTGTCCTGTAGCTAAACGAACACAGCGTGAACTTCTTGCGGTTATAACTCCCAATCCAGTTGCATTCGAGCTTCAATCCATATATCATTGTAAAGCTTTCATTGAGGAGAACATAACTACGCAGCATTATCACCTGTACTTTAGATTAGAGAGAGTATTTAGAGATTGAGTGTTCGTGCCCTAATTTGCATTTAGAATTGGGCATTTCATTTCTTGAGCTTATTCTTTGTAATTGATTGAAGTTCTTAGTGGATTGAGGTGTGCCTTGCCTCCGTGGATGTAGTTCATCTTGAACGAACCACGTTAAAACTGTGTTTGATCCATTTCTATTTCCTGTTCTGCGTAAGCTCAATTCGGCCACAACTCTGGCCGAACTGCATGTGTGAATTCGAAGTGTTTTCTTTGTACAATTTCCAGATTCTTTGGTGTTGTGTGTTCAAGAGTTGTTTTCACTAACAAGTGGTGCCGTCTGTGGGAAACAACTCTCACAGCTTGAAGAAGGGAAGGAATGGCTGGTATGAAGATGGACTTTGAGAAGTTTACAGGGAGAAATGATTTCACACTGTGGAAGATCAAGATGAATGCAGTTTTGGTTCACAATGGCCTTGATCTTGCTTTGATACCTCTTGATTCTTGGGAAGAAAGTGAGAAACCCAAGTTTGGATCCATGGATAAGAAAGCCCTCAGTCTTATCTTTCTGTGTTTGGGTGATAAACCGCTAAGAGAGGTCTCAAGATGCAAGAGTTCCTTAGAAGCATGGAAGAGGTTGGAAGAGTTGTATCAATTTAAGTCAGTTTCCAACAAGCTGTTCTTAAAGCAGAAGATGTTGGCCTTCAAGATCACTGAAGATAAGGCAATTTCTGACCAACTTGATGAGTTTATTAAGATGGTTGAGGAATTGGAAGACCTGGATGTGAAAGTGGAGGAGGATGATAAAGCATTGATGGTGTTAAACATTCTTCCAAAATCCATGGAAAGTCTTAAGGATGCCTTGATGTATGGGAGAGATGAGCAGTTATCTTATGATGGGATAGTGAAGGCTCTGAGGTCTAAATGCTTCCAGACTCAAGATGATAAAGGCATGGTGCAATCTGGAGAAGGTTTGAATGTTAAATTCAAGAAACCTTGGCAAGGCAAGAAGGGACAGAATTCTAAGGACTTCAAAGCAGGAGATTCTAATCCAAAGAAGGGAAGTGAATGGGTTGAGAAGAGGAAATGCTTCAAGTGCAAGCAGCCTGGTCACTTGAAGAAGGATTGTCCTAAAAGAAACAAGAAAGGAGGAAACCAAGGGGCAGAAGCTGCTGCCATTGACCTTCAAGAAGATCCTCCAGAGGTATTGAATGTTACTGAATCAAGAATGGTGAAGGAATGGGTCTTGGACACAGGCTGCTCCTTTCATATGTGTCCACACCAGTCATGGTTTGATGAATTGAAGAGAGAAGATGGTGGAAATGTTCTCCTGGGCAATGACCAATCATGCAAGGTCAAAGGAATTGGATCAGTGAGCATAAGAATGTTTGATGGTGTGGTCAGAATCATCTCTAATGTAAGATATGTTCCTGGCCTTAAAAGAAATCTTCTATCTCTTGGTTCTTTGGTAACTAGTGGTTGTCAGTTTAGCTCAGTGGATGGCTTCTTGCATATCACTAAACATGGTAAAGTGATGATTAAAAGTAGACAGCATAATGGGTTGTTTATCTTGATTGGTTCACCTGTTGTTGGGAGTGTTGATATGGTCTTGAGCAGTTCTGAGCTTGTTAAATGGCACAAGAGGCTTGGACACATAGGAGAGAAAGGATTGAAGGAATTGTCAAGAAGTGGTGTAATTGGAAACATGGGAAATCAAAACTTGGAGTTTTGTGATCAGTGTGCTTTGGGCAAGTCCAAGAAGCTGCCCTATGGAAAGGGTGTTCACACAACTCAAGAGCCATTAGATTATGTCCACTCTGACATATGGGGTCCTGCAAGGACAGAGACTCATGGTGGAGCAAGGTATTTCATGTCTTTGATTGATGATTACAGTAGAAAGGTGTGGATCATGTTGATGAAGAATAAGAGTGATGCTTTTCATAAGTTTAAAACATGGTTGATTCAACTGGAAAATGTCAAAGGGAAGAAGCTGAAGCACCTCAGGACTGATAATGGATTGGAATACCTCTCTACTGAGTTCACAAACTTCTGTGAAGAAAGAGGAATCAAGAGACATAGGACTGTCCCAATGAATCCTCAACAGAATGGGGTTGCTGAGAGGCTTAATAGGACTCTTCTTGAAAGAGTAAGGTGTATGCTGTTGGATGCTGGGTTGCCAAAGGTATTTTGGGGTGAAACCATTGCTACAGCATGTTATCTCATTAACAGGTCACCCTCATCAGTGATTGGGTTCAAAACACCTGAAGAGGTGTGGAGTGGACAGAAACCAAGTTATGAAGGTTTAAGGGTGTTTGGTTGTCTTGCTTTTGTCCATGTCAAGCAAGACAAGTTAGATGCAAGAGCTCTAAGATGTGTATTTCTTGGATATCCAGATGGAATAAAGGGCTACAGATTGTGGTGTCTAGAGAAGGGAAATCAGAAGATAATCACAAGTAGAGATGTAAAGTTTAATGAGAATGTGATGGCTTATACTTCAACAGGCTCTAAGGAAGAACTTGATGGTGCTAAAGAGAATGAAGAGATATCAATTCAGGTGGAGCATCCTGCTGAAGATGATCACACATCTCAACAACAAGAGAATCTACAAGATAGTGAGTCATCATCTGAAGAAGAAGAACAAGCTGGACCTTCACAAAATGTGAGAGAATATAGCATTGGAAGGGACAGACCTAGAAGAACAATCAATAGACCTGACTTCTATGGGCAAGCAGGGAGTGTTTATTATGCCTCGAGTGTTGCTGAAGACCTGGAATCACAAGAGCCTAGTAGTTTTAAAGAAGCACTAGATTGTGAAGAAGGAGAACACTGGATTCAGGCAATGATTGAAGAGATGGAATCCCTGGAAAAGAATGAGACCTGGATATTGGTGGATAAACCAAAAGGTCAGAAACTTGTGAGTTCTAAATGGATATATAAAAAGAAGTTAGAGACTGCAGGATCCAAACAAGTGAGGCTTAAAGCAAGATTGGTGGCTAGGGGCTTTACACAAAGGGAAGGAATTGATTTTAATGAAGTTTTCTCTCCAGTAGTAAAGCACTGCTCAATCAGGTTGCTTTTATCAAAGGTTACTCAAGAGGACATGGAACTACAACAACTAGATGTAAAGACAGCATTCTTACATGGAGAACTCATTGAGAAAATATATATGAAACAGCCAGAAGCCTTTGTTGTTCCTGAATAAGAAGACAAAGTTTGTTTGCTGAAGAAGTCACTATATGGACTCAAACAAAGTCCAAGACAGTGGAATAAGAGATTCAATGACTTCATGATCAGTGTTGGCTTTGTAAGAAGTCTTTATGACAGTTGTGTTTACTTCAACAAGTGTTCAAAGCAAGATAAAGTCTTCCTTCTTTTGTATGTGGATGATATGCTGATTGCCAGCAAGAACAAGAAGAGTGTACAATGGCTGAAGGACAGACTTAACACTGAATTTGACATGAAAGATCTTGGAGATGCCAAGAAGATTTTGGGCATGGACATTCTTAGGAAAAGAGAAGCTGGAGTTCTTTGGTTATCTCAGAGGCAATATCTACAGAAGGTTTTGGAAAGGTTCCACATGCATGAATCCAAACCTCTCTCCACTCCAGTTAATCTGCAGAAGAAACTCACCAAAGAACAATGCCCAAAGACTGAAGAGGAGGTCATACATATGAGCAATATTCCTTATGCAAGTGGAGTTGGAAGTCTCATGTATGGAATGATTTGTAGTAGGCCTGACTTGGCCTATGCTGTTTCTTTAGTGAGCAGGTTCATGTCAAACCCAGGTGTTGAACATTGGGAAGCTTTGAAGCATGTGATGAGGTATTTGAAGGGTTCAGTGAACTTGTCACTGAAGTTTGAGAAGAAAGTGAATGGAAGCACTGTTGCATTGGAGGGGTTTGCTGATTCTGATTTTGCAGCAAACATAGACACTAGGAAATCTATTTCTGGATTTGTGTTCACCTTATTTGGAACAGCCATAAGCTGGAGAAGTGTACAACAATCAGTTGTAGCACTTTCAACCACAGAAGCAGAATATATCTCTCTCATTGAAGCCATCAAAGAAGCAATCTGGCTTAAAGGAATTTTGAGAGATTTGGACATCAAGCAAAAGTGTGTGGCGATTTACTGTGATAATAAAAGTGCTCTACACCTTGTGAAACACCAAGCATTTCATGAAAGGTCAAAGCACATTGATGTTAGGTTGCATTTTGCTAGGGATATCATTGATTCTGGTTCTGTGGAAGTGAAGAAGGTACACACATTGCATAACCCTGCTGATTTTCTTACTAAGGGTGTACCTGGGAACAAAGTGGAGCATTGCTCGAGCCTGCTGCAGCTTGAGCAATGTCATGAAGAGCATTGACAGACAAGGCAGTGATGAGGTAAGGAAGAGGCACACATGATTCATTGAGGTGGAGATTTGTGAGGTAATGTTCAATTTCATCAAGTGAGCCTATACTTTGTAATATGGTGTGTTGGGAATGTGGAACCGGAGTTAGGGAGTGAAGAACCGGAGGTTTAAACCGGGTTTTATCATCAAGAAGACAAACTGGTCAGAGCAAACCGGGTTCGAGTTAGGTGATGTAACTGCCGTTTATGACGAACAGTTTCAGTTTGTGACGATGCAAAACCGTCACATTTGTCCTGTAGCTAAACGAACACAGCGTGAACTTCTTGTGGTTATAACTCCCAATCTAGTTGCATTCGAGCTTCAATCCATATATTATTGTAAAGCTCTCATTGAGGAGAACATAACTACACAGCATTATCACCTGTACTTTAGATTAGAGAGAGTATTTAGAGATTGAGTGTTCGTGCCCTAATTTGCATTCAGAATTGGGCATTTCATTTCTTGAGCTTATTCTCTGTAATTGATTGAAGTTCTTAGTGGATTAAGGTGTGCCTTGCCTCCGTGGATGTAGTTCATCTTGAACGAACCACGTTAAAACTGTGTTTGATCCATTTCTATTTCCTGTTGTGCGTAAGCTCAATTCGGCCACAACTCTGGCCGAACTGCATGTGTGAATTCGAAGTGTTTTCTTTGTACAATTTCCAGATTCTTTGGTGTTGTGTGTTCAAGAGTTGTTTTCACTAACAGTTTCCCCGGGGGAAGATGTCACCTAGTGCGAGGCCCATCGTTGGGTCTGAGGAGCGGGTAGTGGTGGCGGAGCCCACCCCTGGAGCCAAGAAGAGGCCGGAGCCATCCGGGACACCGCCGGCAACAGCAAAAAGACTCCGAACAGGGGGGAGTGTTGAGGTAAATCTAAAACGTCCTGCTAGTTACTGTTTAAGCAAATGAAGTGTGTGCTCACCAGTATTGATTTCTGTGCTCTGCTTTTTGTAGCAGTTGAAGGAGCAAGGGCCCTCCAGTCTATTGGGGTTGGAGGGGGCTGACGCTGAGGAGCTTCTGCGCTTGGCGCGAGGAATCTTGGAACTCGGCCGTAAGAGCGAGAAGGAAGCCAAGGAGGAGCTAGCCGATGTGGCTAGAGACCTGCGGACGCGCAACGACAGGCTGACACAAGACCTGGCCGAAGCGCGCAAGAGGGCGGCTTTGGTGGAAAATGAAGTGGCGCGTCTGCGCGGAGTGGAGGCGGAAACCGGGGTCCTTCGGTGGGAAATAATGCAACTGCGGGCAGAAATGGAGGCTCGGGAAACTGCAATAGTCGAAGGTCAAGAAGCGATGCTGAAAGCATTCGCCGAGAAACTGTTCCAAACAAGCACGTTTCTTGACTTTCAGACCAACTTCATTGCAATCGGGGACAAGGCCACGCGATCTGTGTTGCTGGAGCAGATCAAGGAAGTCTACCCGAATGTGGATGTATATCGTCCAGAATTTGGGTACGACTATGATGCCGTGGCCGGGGTGGAGAAGGCCTACTACACAGCTTTAGCGCATCTGCCGGAGTGGCCTTTGGTGAAGGCTCTAGCAGA
Organism: Ajuga chamaepitys; assembly: GCA_958295605.1. Classification (NCBI taxonomy): domain Eukaryota; kingdom Viridiplantae; phylum Streptophyta; class Magnoliopsida; order Lamiales; family Lamiaceae; genus Ajuga; species Ajuga chamaepitys. The sequence goes on from OY282501.1 coordinate 17,665,013, forward strand.
GAAGAGACAAATTCTGAAGGCCGAGGAGATTGCCAACTGTGAGGTGGACCAGGACCAGGAATTCCTGGCATTCCGCTGGGGTGAGCTTATCTCCGAGCCCCGAGACAAAGAACCCCCCCCCCCCCCCCCCCCGCATAGAAGCCAATGCAGTTGCCGTAGAGGAGGAGGCAGGAGCGGCTAAAGGTCGACAGGAGGAGGTGCCTGAAGAGGCCGAGGGGACCGAGGAGGAGGTCAATCGTTCCCCTCAGATTTGATGTATTAGATTGTAGGAGTAAATGTAAATCCCCTGAACCGGACCATGGATTATGTAAACTGATTGTTTTGAATAGAAATTGCGTTGATTAACTGAGTTGTCGTTCATTGTGTGCTTGAGATTGATCTTTCTTGTTGATTCTGTTATCTGTCCAGAATACCGCGGAATTGCACGATACCATAAAGAAGCTCATGCAATCATTAGAGTGGTTCCGCGGAGAGAAGAATAACTTGCAAATGCAAGTGGTGCCGAAGCTAGAAAAGCAGGTGGCCGCTGCGGAAAGAAGGGCGAAGGAGGCCGAGGAGAAAGCCTTTGACCAGGAGTTGAAGTATCTGGCGAAAGTTGCTGAACTGGACCGAGTCCTCATCCATCAAAGGGAGTATGACCGGATACTGACCGAGTTCGGCCTACTGACATTTGAGGAAGTTGAGGCGCGGGTCGTAGAGATTCAGAATGAAATTTCAGCACTTATGGCGAAGGGCCCAGCCGAGTCCTCAGAGCTTGTAAGAAAGCGAGAGATGTTGGAGTTACTCCTCAACATGTATGAAGGATTGAAAGGCCGTGGCAGGGGGCGGCCCTCTGCCGAGGAATACATTGCGAGTTCTAGCCGGAGCCAAGGTCTTCGAAAACCCCCCGGAAGGGTAAAAAGAAGCCAGCGGGAAAGAGCAAAGGAATTTTTATTCGAGAGCCAGTTCCAGTGACTAAGATTGAAGAAGAGCCCGCTGTTGTCGCCGAAGAGGTAGTCGAAGAGCTGGCCAAAGAAATCGAGGTAATGGCCCCCGAGGAATGGGACCCTGTGCAATGGGCCCAAACTCCGAGGTCTACCCCGCAGCCAAGTAGTCGGGCTCGCATAAGAGACGAAACCCCCAGACAAGCGCCAAGGACGAGTCCACGACGTCGGGGGGCCCGCGGAGGGGAAGGAGCCAGAGCCCGAGGCCGAGGAATGACAAGATCCCGTAGGACACGGCGTAGGTCGAGGAATCGACCTCAACGCCGGAGCGCTGAATACTGGCTCGGAGGCCGTAGATAATTGTAAATAAAAATATCTTCTTTGTTGTTTGTTTTTTTTATTTTTTTTTATTTTTTGGAGGCTTATGTAAAAAACCTTTTGGCATTTAATCGAAAAAATGTAATAAACCGTTTGGTGTGCATAGTTGTGTTAAGGAAAACAACGAGTTGTTAACCAGAAGTAATAATTGTTTTAACGGGTGTTCGGGAACACGATATGGACAGCGTTAATTTAAATCTCCCCGGACGGATCGGGCGGGAGTAAACACCTCTCCGGTTAAACAGGCGAGAGAGTGATACGGGTGTTCGGGAACACGATATGGACAGCGTTAATTTAAATCTCCCCGGACGGATCGGGCGGGAGTAAACACCTCTCCGGTTAAACAAGCGAGAGAGTGATACGGGTGTTCGGGAACACGATATGGACAGCGCCAATTTAAATCTCCCCGGACGGATCGGGCGGGAGTAAACACCTCTCCGGTTAAACAGGCGAGAGAGTGATACGAGTCCGGGGACGAAACGTGAATCTCCTCGGACGGACCGAGAGAGAGATTTAATTGTCCGGAGATGAATAATTATAATACGACTGCGTTAGGGCGTCCCCGTAACGTAGAAGAAAACACAGCAAGATGAATAAACAAAGAATATTTATTCAATGATGAGTGCCGGAGCAAATTAAAGGATACAAAGAGAGATAACAACGTAAAAGAAGTGTACAATGAGCATAAAGATGAGGATGATACTTGTCATTTGGTGTTCACAGATAGAAGCGTCTTAAGTTGGTAACATGCCAGCTTCGGGGAATTGGGGTTCCATCGAGATGCGCTAACTGGTAGGATCCGGAATCGTGTACAGCAACGATGCGATAGGGACCTTCCCAAGAAGCGTGTAATTTTCCCTCGGGGGCGGCTTTGCTGGCTGAATTGAGTCGGAGTACTAGGTCCCCGACATTGAACTGAGTGCCCCGAAAGAGGTGGTGATACTGAGCTGCACGTTGTTTACACTTGGCCTGCTGGATGAACGATTGATCACGACGATATTCGAGCTCATCCAAATTTGTACGAAGAGCTTCGTCATTATCCTCGGGAGTCAAAGTTACGAGTCGGGGGCTCGGTATGCTGATTTCCGCCGGGATCACAGCTTCGGAGCCATAGGTCAGACTGTAGGGGGTCTCCCCGGTAGCGGTATGTGGCGTTGTGCGATAAGACCATAGGACATGCGGAAGATTTTCGGCCCAAAGACCTTTAGCACGATCCAGACGTTTCTTCATACCCGCAAGGAGAGTACGGTTAGTGACTTCCACCTGACCATTGGCTTGAGGGTGAGCTACCGAGGTGAAAATTTGTTTAATATGGAGCTCCTCGCACCATGTTCGAAAGGGATCATTGGCAAACTGTTTGCCGTTATGCGAAATAATAGTGCTCGGTATGCCAAAGCAACATATAATATTTCGCCAGACGAACTTCAATATGTTTTGACCAGTGATGGCAGTAAGAGGTTCGGCCTCTACCCACTTAGTGAAGTAATCTACTGCGACAACCAGAAATTTCAATCCCCCCGGAGCGACTGGGAACGGGCCGACAATATCGATTCCCCATTGGATAAATGGCCACGCACTCTGAATTCCAGTGAGCTCGGTTTGTGGCAGATGCTTCACACGAGAGTGCAGTTGACACTTGCTGCACTTGGTCACCAAATCGTGGGCATCGTTAAATAAGGTTGGCCAATAATACCCCCATCGAAGAATTTTCTTGGCCAACGTCCGTGAGCCGATGTGACTGGCGCAGGCCCCTTCGTGCACTTCCCGAAGAACCTGATCGGCCTGTGCAGGAGCAAGGCACCGGAGATTCGGTTGTAAGTACGACCGCCGATACAAAATCCCATCATGGAATGAGTACTTGGGTGCCTTAAGGACGATCTGCCGAGCTCGCAGCCTGTCATTAGGCAAAGTTCCATCCCGGAGATACTGAACAATAGGAGTCATCCAATTCGGATCACTATCTATCAATACCGAGACCGTTGCCTCATGAATCGCCGGATGAAATATATCTTCGACCATAATATCCGGAGATACATTAGTGCGAACCGCGGAGGCTAATTTACTGAGCGCGTCTGCTTTGGCATTCTGAGCGCGTGGTATTTTCTGGATAACAACCGTATCAAAAGTTGACATAAGTTTGAGTGTTAAAGCACGATACCTGATCATCGTTTCATCCTTAGCGACATAAGTACCCTGGATTTGCTTGGACACAACCTCGGAGTCCGTGAAGAGCTCAAGATGGCGGATAGCTAAGGATTGAGCGAGCCGGAGCCCAGCGAGAACTGCCTCGTATTCTGCCTCATTATTGGTCACCTTAAACTTGAATCGAACAACATTCTTAACTTCAACTCCTTCGGGGTCAATGAGAAGCACCCCGGCACCACTTCTGCGAGTTGTGGATGCACCATCCACATATAATTGCCACTTACGAGGTGTGGGTTCAAGGGTAGCAGGGTGATGAGTACCATTGTCTGCAGAAGATTCATGATTATCCCCTGGGGTTTCAGCCAAAAAGTCTGCAAGTGCTTGACCCTTGATAGCTCGGCGGGGAAGAAATTGAATGTCATACTCTCCTAATTCGACAGCCCACTTGGCGAGGCGCCCTGACACCTCGGGCTTGACAAGAATCTGACGGATGGGATGATTGGTCAGAACCCGTATTTCGCGCCCTTGGAAGTATGGCCGCAAGCGCCGAGCTGCCATGACAAGTGCGAGTACCATTTTTTCCAACATGGAGTACCGAGTCTCCGCCCCGTGAAGTACTCGGCTTGCAAAATACACCGGATGTTGAACACCATTGACTTCTCGCACAAGAGCGGCGCTAATGGCTTCCTCAGCAGAAGCCAAATATATATAGAGCGGCTCTCCGGAGAGAGGAACTGATAGAGTGGGCAGTTGCTGTATATGACGCTTTAAGGCCTCGAAAGCCTCGGTGCACTGCGGAGTCCACTCAAATGACTTTTCCTGTCTCAAAATTTTGAAGAAGGGGAGTTGTCGCTCTGCTGCTTTAGACAAAAAACGGTTTAAGGCCGCCAAACCACCCGTGAGGCGTTGAACGTCTCTGAACGTCTTCGGTGGTTGCAGATCTAACACATCCCGAAGCTTGGCTGGATCGGCCTGAAGGCCATGCTACGAAATCATATACCCGAGGAACTTTCCGGAACCAACACCGAAGGTACATTTCGCCGGGTTAAGTCGTAAATTGTAACGCCGCAGAGTACGCAACGTTTCAACAATGTCTTGCACACATGAAGAATGTGAGGCGCTTTTGATGACTAGATCATCAACGTAAACCTCAACATTGCGGCCAATTTGATCGCGAAACACGCGGTCCACGAGACGTTGATATGTGGCCCCCGCGTTCTTGAGCCCGAAGGGCATTTTCTTAAAAGCAAAACACCCAAAATCAGTGATAAATGCCGTTTTGAGGGCATCCTGACGATCCATGAAGATCTGATGGTATCCCTTATACAAGTCCAAGAAACAAAGCGCCACATGCCCAGTAATGGCTTCGGCTTTTTGGTCGATGGAGGGCAGAGGATAACAGTCCTTCGGACAATGCTTATTGAGATCGGAAAAATCGACACACATCCGCCATGCCCCGCTGGACTTTAATACCATCACTGGATTGGACAACCAAGAAGGGTAATAAACTTCGAACAAGATATCTGCATCTAAAAGTTGCTGTACCTCGATTCGAATGGCCGCATTTCGCTCCGGAGCGAATTTCCTTTGTTTTTGCTGTATAGGCTTAACGCTGGGATCGATGTTCAGTTTGTGGGTTATTACATCAGGAGAGACCCCGGGCATATCCAAAGGGGACCATGCAAAGACATCGGAATACTCTCGCAAGGTCTGGATGATGGCCTGATGCAACCACGGCACATCCACGGCACCGACTGTTACTGTTTGTTCAGGCTTGGATGGATCGAGCGGCACCTGGACAGTGGTGTCCCCTAATGATGTACATAAATGAGGTTCACCAGCTGATGACGCCACCTGAAGTTGCTGTTTGGGAGGAGCCTTGGTTGCCTTTTTGAGTGCGACGTACATGCACTCTTTAGAGACCCGCTGACTGCCGCGGATAGCCACTTCACCGTGGGACGTAGGGAATTTTAGCGCGAGGTGGTATGTGGAGCATATGGCTTTGGCGGGAGTAAGCCAATCCCGACCCAAAATCATATTATACGGGGACGGGGAATTAACCACGTAAAAATCCACAAAAATGGTTTTTATCGCCGGATAAGTTCCTAGAGACGCCGGGAGAGTGATGACGCCTTCTGGCTGGACTTCACCCTGGGTGAAAGTCTGCAATGGCCCGGGGGCCGGCCGAAGTTGATCCCGAGGAATCCCCATCTTTTGGAAACAGTCGGCGAATATAACACTCACTGCGGCTCCATTGTCTACGAAGACTCGCTTTATTGTAACATTGGCTACAGCCATGTCGATGACGATGGCGTCAGTATGGGGTGTTATCTCTGGAACCGGGTCTCTATCTGTGAAACTAACAATTTCGGATTGATGGAGGCGCTTATGACGTGGCTCCTCGGGAGGAGGACGGCGAGCCTCTGCCTTCAAGGCATTTCGCGAAGCCCCAGTGGGGAGGGCCCCATATATCACGTTTATGACATAAGTGGGTGCATTGTCTCCGGGTCCTCCCGGAGGAGGGGGCGGTGGCAGAAAACGAGGTTGTTGACGATTGCCCGGGTCTTGCCGTGCATAATTGTTAGACCCCGACCGATTATTCTGCCATGGTGGCCGGTTTTGTTGCGAACCCCGGTCGTGATAACCTCCGCGGTTGTGAGACGAACCCCCATTTTTATTTGTCCGAGGCTTGTCATCGGTCCGCGCAATATATTATCGCAAGAGACCTTTCCTTAAACAATCCTCAATTTCCTTGCTGAGCTCTCGGCACTCTTCTGTCTCGTGCCCATGATCACGGTGGTACGCACACCACTTTCCGCGGTTTCGCTTTTCAGGCGGAGCAGTCATCCGCGGACAGGGCCGTAAATCATTCTTGTGAACAGAAAGAATTTCAGCTCGCGATTTTGTCAGCGGGGTGAATTGTGGAATATCCCCTCGAGATTCTGAACGCCCCTGATTCAGACGAGAGAAGGCACTAGGTCGTGTGCTAGGCCTTGACATATCTGCACACAGTATTAAACAGTGCTGGGGTCGTGACCGGTGGATTACGAACCAACTCGGTGTAGAGTGGTCCGGGACGGAGACCATTCATGAATGCATTGATGATAACATCATCCGAACAGCTTCCTACCTTCAGACTCTCCGCTGTAAAGCGGTCAAGGAATTGGGTAATGGTTTCGCCGTCCCGTTGTTCCATATTCATGAGATCGGCCAAAGTGGCCATGGGCTTGGCACGTGCTTCAAAACGCGCCCAAAAGTGTTCGGCAAGTTCTCTAAAAGAAGATATGCTATTACGAGGGAGAGAATCAAACCAAACCCGAGCCTCGTCCTGAAGATACTCGGGGAAGATCTTACAGTAGTGAAGAGAGGTAGTATGATCGCGGCTAAGCATGTTGTGCCTGAAAGCTCCAAGAAAATTAGCTGGATCTCCCGTGCCGTCGTAAGGTGGTATGGCAGGCCTTTTGAACCCTTCGGGAAGGGAGGTGGCCATGATTTCTTGAGAGAACGGTGTGATAATGTCCCCATTGGCATCAAGGCCCAAGATTCTGTCTAGTTCGACATTGCGTTGGACTCGCTCATACTCCTGAAGATCTAGAGTATGAGGATTGGCATAACGAACTCTTTTAGCCGCGTTAAGTGGACGATGGTGATCGGCATCTGCAGGTTCGTCGTTGCGCTGTCTTGACCCATAAGAACTCCCATGGTCCTCGGGAGAACCAGGTCGCTCCCGTCGCCGATCCTGACGCCCGCGGTGCACTGGGTCTTGTCGATCGTGCGAGTGCTGACGATGTGGAGGCACTGCGGGATTGGTAGCGTGTCCGGCAGGCCCATCAGGATTCAGGAGATTGGCCGCCCAGTCTTGAAGAACATGAGCATGCTCTTGTAGGAAAGCCTGGAGTAATTCTGGAGTTATCTGAATATTAACCTGCGGCCGAGCGGCAGCGGGATTAGGGTTTTGCATGTCTTGCGGGGGCAGAGGTAAGAATTGGTTGCCCGGATTCATAACCGGGCCTTGGTTGCCCTGCTGATGAGATGTATCTCGCATCGGCGATTGCCTCGACGGCAAAATTTGATCCACGGGTGGATCTTGGTTCATCTGATCACCTTGGCGAGACTGATTTAAGCGAGTAGTCACCATAGTTTACCAAATACAATGTCAATATCACAATCACTTACGGTTCCCACAGACGGCGCCAATTGATAAAGCGCAATCCGGTATCCCAGAAACTCAACGAAAACTTATGCGAGAAAAATGGAAAAACACAAGATGTACGTAGTTCGATCCGGAGATCTACGTCCACGGGCTCAAAATAGCACCTGCCGAGGTGTTTCTTTCACTATCTCTTTGAGTTTACACATAATAATTTCAGAATACAAGATGCCAACCCTAATCTTGAGAACAATTCTCCTATTTATACTCATCAATCCCGAACCCTAACTAACTCCCTATAATTGCGCCTATTTTCCGTTGCATGGAAGTTGGGAGCAGATCGTGGGCCTGGAATCTTGGGATATGCCACAGTTGGGCCACGCTCTTTTAGGTCACACATGCTTCTGGGCCGGTTAAGTTACTGGGGCCACGCATGCTTCTGGACCAGTTACTGGGCTGGGTCGAATCGGAGTGTCGACCCGATCCGAAGTTACTGGGCCATACCCATCAGGAAGCATCTTCAGTGGGTTTATATTGCCCCTATTACTTTTGATAGGTATGTAGGTTGAGTCTTCCTTTTCTCTTTTTTTTTTTTTCTTTCTTTCTTCTCTTTCTGCAAGTTATAATATCTTATTGCTTCTGGATTTTTGAATGAATTTTCACTTTGTGTCTATATCTGCTTGTGTGCTACATTGCTTGAATTGATAATTGGGTCCTCTATAGTTTAAATGTTCTCAAGATTCTAGTTTATTGCTTCTAGATTTTTCCATGTCCTAACTTGTAATGTACAATCAACATAACTTAACTTAAGCTCAATTAAAGTGCAGTGACCTAGAAAATTGAAGAGGATTTGATTGTAATACCCGCGCCTCTCACTACTCATTGGCCAATATAATTCTTGCATTTCATGCATTTTATATTCTTAATGTGCTACTTATGTTACAGCTGTTGTTGCAATTTATTTTAGTTATTATTTTATTTTATGTTCTGCAGCTAATTTGGAGGTGTTCATATTAGTGATTGAGAACCCTTCAGTCTAAAATATTGAGGGCGAGAAGCTTAATGATATAAGACTGCGTGTGATAAGTTTAGAATATGAAACTCACTAGTTAGTACGTGGGAGTGTTAGATGTGTAAAAGGTGTCATTGTCGGAATAACAATAACAACAACAACAACAACAACAACAACAACAACAATAATAATAATAATAATAATAATAATAATAATAATAATAATAATAATAATAATAATAATAATAATAATAATAAAATAATAATAATAATAATAGTAACCTGATTAAAATTGGGAGGCGGTGGATAACTCTTATAAGAGTACCCTTAATATTTGGTCTGGGAAAAAAACACACAACAACAAAAAGGAGATGAGGGGGATGCTCGCCCGACATCGAGTTCGGAGAAGATGAAAGTCGGTTGGTAAGAAAAACAAGAATTCTTCTACTTTCATCTATATTCACGTAGCAACTCTCGTGAATAAGATAGTAAACCCCACTTCTAAGATTTTTAAAATAAGAAAAAGGGTTGTGGGATTAAGTACTGATTGGAAACATATTGGAGGTAATTGATTAGCTTGTAATCGTTATTACCATATTGACATTGAATATGAGCAAGTATGTTTCCAGGTTCTTGATATGAACCATCTTAAATTTTATTTAGTATTTTTATTTGTTAAATGAAGCAATACTAAACTATATTAATTATGTTATAACAAATAACCCTTAACATACTAATGTTCATGTAGTTGTGTAGTACTGATTCTCACATAGAATTGATAATTTGGAAGAAGCCATGTGTGCGCTTAAGTATGTAAAATCAAGTTGAAGTTTACAATTTTGTACTTATGTGCATCAGATTACTAAGGTTCTATAATAAAATTAAGTTAGAAAGCTTAATGGTAAAAAATATGTTTATAACTAATCAATTCACTGGCATGTTGTTATAGATTAATTACTAAGGTGGTACAGGAGAAACAAAGTTTCCGATAATTACCTTTGGATATACACGAGGTAAGTAGAAATCCATCTCCAACTACAATGCTTGAACATAGTATTTGTGTATATTATTTGTGATGACTGATTGTAAAACGTGCACTTGTATCTTTTTATATAAAGTGTTTTATTCCATTATTAATAGTAAACTGGTGAGCATATCAGTCATGAGCATTAGCATTTGCAAGAATTTGCATGTGTACATGAGAGGAGTCAAAATAGCATGATTTCATAAACTAAAAATATATATTATATATGGTGTCTCTCGGGATGCTTCTGGTGACAAGCTTGCACGCGGAAGAGGTTCCCACTTCAGCACCTTTATGATGATGGGTACGGGAAGAGGTAGACTTTCCAGTGGACTGCAAGGGCAGGCAGGAGGCGGACCCCTGGTAGTCTCGGAAGGATAGCCACTTGGTCGTACCAACCATCACTGATATCTCCGGTGGACTATAAGGGGAGAGGAGGGACCCTTGGTAGTCACGAGTATGGCCAATGAGTGATATTCCGGTGAGGTAGTGCCTGTGAAGGGAGCCAATTCCCACCTAAAAGCTTTCTTTTCAGAAAAGAGTTGAAAGAAATGGTTTTGTAAATTGCAACTCATCATTCACGCATTTGTCATGCATGATTTCTGCTTACTGAGCTTTAGCTCACGTAGTTCTTGCATTGTAGGTGAATTTGACTACGCATGAGCTTGATGACTGATCTGGCATGCGGTTGAAGCTTCTGCAAAGTTTTGGGGCCTTGTGTATATGAATGACGACATGTGGGGCTAAACCGTGGACTCACTATATTTTGCTACCGTTATAGCTATCCTTTTTGGACATGTACAGGTTAAAGAACCCTAATATGTATATTTTGGTAAATATGGTGATGAATGAAGTGTAACGCTTTTGTACTCGATCTGAATTTATGTGAATATATGTAGATAAGATTTTGGCGATGAAGAAGTGCTTTAGATTGTTGATTCTGAAAAAAAAAAATTAATAATAATACAGGTTTTGTAATGATAAAATTGGTATAAAGTAATTCTATAAGGCAGGGTGTGACATAGTGGTATCAGAGCCTGGTTTGTGCCCTGTAGACTATTCATATACATGAGCTCAGAACTTCTGAAGCGCAGACATGCCAGTAAGTTTTACTTATTCTTAATTTGCATCCATTATTTCATGAATCATATTGGCCTGTGACAGAGGGACAATAAAACTAGAAAGAGATCATGGAGATCGTTAGAGAAGAAGGTGTTGAAGGAAATAATGATCAAGAACCGAATGCACCAGCAGTGGGTGTTGGTTTAGAAGCGATTGTGGCTCGGTTGACAGGATCAGTAGAACAACAGTCGCAACAGATTCAACACCTTATCCAACAAAGGGGTGTGGGTGGACAACCAGGGAATGGTGTGAATCAACCGCAACCTCGAGCGGAATACTTAGAGGTCATCGGAAAGAGGTTTAGAAAGCTTAACCCACCAACATTTGAGAGTGCAACGGATCCCACTAATGCTGAGGATTGGCTTAGAAATATAGAGAACATGTTTTTATATAGTAAAGTCCCTGAGGGTTACGTGGAAGTGCAGGACACTGGTGGGACACAATGAAAACTATTGAGGATGTGGCGACAATGACATGGGATAGGTTCAAAGAACTTTTTAGAAACAAGTATTTAACTACCCCAGTTCGAGTAATGAAATGAACGAGTTCATACAGTTGAGGCAAGGGGCGATGGATGTCATAGACTACATCGCTAAGTTCGAGCAACTCTCTAGGTTTGCGGAGCACATGGTTAGTACTGATGCCTTGAAAGTAGAGAGATTCCTAGAAGGTCTGAGGCGAGAGCTATATAGGGATGTGTGTATGGCTGGTATACATGTAGTAACATATCCACAAGTTGCTGAACGAGCATTGATTGCCGAACAAGCAGAAATGAAAATTAAGCGTGCTCAGGAGGTTAGGCGCCAGTTTATACAAAGACAAGGACCTCATTTTGTAGGAGATGGAAAGAAAAGGCCGCTGCAAGTGCAAGGTCCAAGGCCGGGTTCTCAACCAAAACCAGTACAACAATCATGGGATCAGAACAAGCGCCAAAAGGGTGAACAAGGAAAACCACCAGTTACACAACCTACATGTCCCACATGTGGAGGTTCGCATAGTGGAAAGTTCTTTGCAGAGTATCGGACTTGTTTTAAATGTGGAAAAGCAGGACACATTTCCACGGTTTGTCCAGAGAACTCAAACCTTACTACACAAAAGAAGACGCCAGCTAGAGTCTTTACCATGACCACGGAGGAAGCAGAAGCAAATACATCTGTAGTAACAGGTAAAGTTCCGATTTGTGATACGATTGCATTTGCATTATTTGATTCTGGAGCTACACATTCATTTGCATCCACTGAGTATGTGAAGAGGCTGGGTAGGAAACCTGATATAGCAGACGTTAGTTACAATGTAGTGATTCCCTCCGGAGAGTCAAAACAAACTAACCAGATTCTGCGAGCATGTGTTATTTCTATCGAAGGAAGAGAACTCCATGCCGATCTGATCATACTAGATATGAACGATTATGATGTGATTTTGGGAATGGACTGGCTATCGAAATATGGTGCTACAATAGATTGTTAGAACAAGACAATCACATTTCAGCTGCCTGGTGACACATCTTTCATCTTTATTGGAGTACGAAAAAGGTTCAAGCATCACATGATATCAGCGGCAAAAGCGCAATGGTTATTGGAAAGCGACTGTGAAGGTTACCTAGTAAGTGTTATGAGTATGGAAGAGAAACACTGTCCGACTGTTGAAGAGGTAGCGGTAGTGCAAGAATATACAGGAAATAGTTAGACTTCACGGAGTACCATTGTCCATTGTTTCAGATAGAGACTCAAGATTCCTGTCTACCTTCTGGAAGAGTTTACACAAGGCACTGGGAACACAGTTGTCTTTCAGTACTGCATATCATCCACAAACTGACGGACAATCAGAAAGAACGATACAAACTCTAGAGGATATGCTCAGAGCTTGCGCATTAGATTTCCAGGGTCAATGGAGCAAATTTCTACCTTTGATAGAATTTTCCTACAACAACAGTTATCAATCTACTATAGGAATGGCCCCTTATGAAGCACTATATGGTAGGAAGTGTCGATCTCCGATACATTGGGATGAGGTTGGCGAAAGAAAACTTCTAGGTCCAAATGTAATACAGGAAATGTCAGAAGCTGTGTCACATATTCGAGAAAGAATGAAAACAGCTCAGAGTCGCCAGAAAAGCTATGCAGATAAGAGAAGGAGAGCACTTGAGTTTGTAGTGGGACATCTAGTATTCTTGAAAGTGGCACCAATGAAGAGAATAATGCGGTTTGGTAAGAAAGGAAAACTTAGTCCGAGATACATTGGTCCACTTTCTATTATTGAGAGAGTTGGTGATGTTGCTTACAGACACGATTTGCCAGCATCAATGTCTCAAATACACAATGTGTTCCATGTGTCAGTATTGAGGAAGTATATTGCAAATCCGTCTCATGTCCTGAACAGTGAACCTGTAGAACTACAAGCAGACTTAGGATATAAGGAAATACCCGTGCAGATTTTATTAAGGGAAGTAAAACGGCTCAGAAACAAAGAAATTCCGTTAGTTAAAGGGCTATGGAGAAATCAATCAGTCGAAGAAGCCACCTGGGAAAGAGAGGATGAAATGAGAGCCAAATATCCTGAACTTTTCAAGTAAGTAAATTTCGGGGACGAAATTTCATAGGGGGGGAGGATGTAATACCCGCGCCTCTCACTACTCATTGGCCAATATAACTCTTGCATTTCATGCATTTTATATTCTTAATGTGCTACTTGTGTTATAGCTGTTGTTGCAATTTATTTTTGTTATTATTTTATTTTATGTTCTGCAACTAATTTGGAGGTGTTCATTTTAGTGATTGAGAACCCTTCAGTCTAAAATATTGAGGGCGAGAAGCTTAATGATATAAGACTGCGTGTGATAAGTTTAGAATATGAAACTCACTAGTTAGTACGTGGGAGTGTTACATGTGTAAAAGGTGTCATTGTCGGAACAACAACAACAACAACAACAACAACAACAACAATAATAATAATAACGATGATGATGATGATAATAATAATAATAATAATAATAATAATAATAATAATAATAATAATAATAATAATAATAATAATAATAATAATAATAATAATAATAATAATAATAAATTAATAATAATAATAGTAACCTGATTAAAATTGGGAGGCGGTGGATAACTCTTATAAGAGTACCCTTAATATTTGGTCTGGGAAAGAAACACACAACAACAAAAAGGAGACGAGGGGGATGCTCGCCCGACATCGAGTTCGGAGAAGATGAAAGTCGGTTGGTAAGAAAAACAAGAATTCTTCTACTTTCATCTACATTCACGTAGCAACTCTCGTGAATGAGATAGTAAACCCCACTTCTAAGATTATTAAAATAAGAAAAAGGGTTATGGGATTAAGTACTGATTGGAAACATATTGGAGGTAATTGATTAGCTTGTAATCATTTTTACCATATTGACATTGAATATGAGCAAGTATGTTTGCAGGTTCTTGATATGAACCATCTTAAATTTTATTTAGTATTTTTATTTGTTAAATGAAGCAATACTAAACTATATTAATTATGTTATAACAAATAACCCTTAACATACTAATATTCATGTAGTTGTGTAGTACTGATTCTCACATAGAATTGATAATTTGGAAGAAGCCATGTGTGCGCTTAAGTATGTAAAATCAAGTTGAAGTTTATAATTTTGTACTTATGCGCATCAGATTACTAAGGTTCTATAATAAAATTAAGTTAGAAAGCTTAATGGTAAAAAATATGTTTATAACTAATCAATTCACTGGCATGTTATTATAGATTAGTTACTACGGTGGTACAGGAGAAACAAAGTTTCCGATAATTACCTTTGGATATACACAAGGTAAGTAGAAATCCATCTCCAACTACAATGCTTGAACATAGTATTTGTGTATATTATATGTGATGACTGATTGTAATACGTGCACTTGTATCTTTTTATATAAAGTGTTTTATTCCATTATTAATAGTAAACTGGTGAGCATATCAGTCATGAGCATTAGCATTTGCAAGAATTTGCATGTGTACATGAGAGGAGTCAAAATAGCATGATTTCATAAACTAAAAATATTTTGGGGTTGGTCTCCACTGACACATTGAGGGATATATATTATATATGGTGTCTCTCGGGATGCTTCCGGTGATAGGCTTGCACGCGGAAGAGGTTCCCACTTCAGCACCTTTATGATGATGTGTACGGGAAGAGGTAGACTTTCCGGTGGACTGCAGGGGCAGGCAGGAGGCGGACCCCTGGTAGTCTCGGAAGGATAGCCACTTGGTCGTACCAACCATCACTGATATCTCGGGTGGACTATAAGGGGAGAGGATGGACCCTTGGTAGTCACGAGTATGGCCAATGAGTGATATTCCAGTGAGGTTGTGCCTGTGAAGGGAGCCAATTCCCACCTAAAAGCTTTCTTTTCAGAAAAGAGTTGATAGAAATGGTTTTTGTAAATTGCATCTCATTATTCACGCATTTGTCATACATGATTTCTGCTTACTGAGCTTTAGCTCACGTAGTTCTTGCATTGTAGGTGAATTTGACTACGCATGAGCTTGATGACTGATCTGACATGCGGTTGAAGCTTCTGCAAGTTTTGGGGCCTTGTGTATATGAATGACGACCTGTGTGGCTAAACCGTGGACTCACTATATTTTGCCACCGTTATAACTATCCTTTTTGGACATGTACAGGTTAAAGAACCCTAATGTGTATATTTTGGCAAATATGGTGATGAATGAAGTGTAACGCATTTGTACTCGATCTGAATTTATGTGAATATATGTAGATAAGATTTTGGTGATGAAGAAGTGCTTTAGATTGTTGATTCTGGAAAAAAAATTAATAATAATACAGTTTTCGTAACGAGAAAATTGGTATAAAGTAATTGTATAGGGCAGGGTGTGACATTGATCTCTAGATTTTAATATGTTCATTCTTTTAACTTAGTATTTGTGAAATGTATACAGGCTCGGAAAGAGATGTTGAAAATCTAGGGCAGAACAAAAAAGTATTTTTGGAGTTTCTTGATAATTTAACTACTTTTTTTCTTCGGTGTTAATAGTCATTATCTTTTCTTCTACCGGGAACTCTCTTGCTTTAGCAGTATTATTCAACTCTACTTGTAATTGTGAACCGTATTTTATGTAGTGGTTTGATTTGTCTCCAGTACATTCCTTGTTTATGCATTTCACCGGTGTGGAGCCCTTTCTATGTTCTTTCATTCTAGTATATAATATTTCTTATATTTTTGTTTGTTATTCTTGCAGTTGGGTTATCGACATAGGTTGGTTTCCTGTTTATGGCTTCCAGTTGTGTACTTAGCTTCGGGGATCAACAATCCTTCTTGGCTTTCCTTTCCTATTTTCATTTTGCAGCTGTGTTGGGCTTGTTATCTGGTCTTTGACAAGCAAATTTTTAGGTCTGTTTAGGTGGTGGAAGTTGCAGTGGATATAAGCTGACTTCAGCATTTCCCAGCATTTGCCTACTGTACGTTTAAAGTGTGTATATTTTTTTCCTTTTATATTGAATTACATGTTTTAATTACTCCTTAATAAGAATGTTGTTGTACATTTTTGTGTATCTTCCGTTTACACCTTTTTTTATGGAATTAAGAGTTTTCTTTTACTCCTGTTAAGAAAGTTCAATGTATATTTTCTACAAATTCTCAATCATGTTATTATATGACTCTAACGGACTTATAATTATGTCTGTAATACTTGGAAAGAGAGATGGATACCTCATCAATTTCTTTAAATATGTAAGAGCGGGAAGCTAGAAACCGCGTCTATTATTCAAGGAATGGTAAGTATATGCATACATGTTATTGCAACTCCAATGATCAATTTCACCAAAACCTTCTAGTTTTCTTGTAAAAATAGTTAGAAAAATCTCTTTGTGTGTGGAAGGAAGGTCTTCGGGGTCAAATTTCAATATCGGGCACTAGGATAATTTGATATGATCAGTAAGTTGCAAATTAAGGATAAAAAATTCCGTTTTTGAATATTTTGCAGAATCATAGATGTATATCCATGGACACCACTCACAAGTTTAGCTCCTTGGGTGAAATCCTCACAGAGATAGCTAAGGAAAAGCTAATAAATATCAAATATTTTGCTTAGGAATGCAGGATATGGAGCTAGCTTTCTGGGAGAAAGTGAAGGGCCTATTACATGATCTTGTAGTTGTTGAGAAATTCTCATATTGAACATGTTCCTTTATGAGAAAGTCTTTGACAACAGCCATATTTCAAAAGTTGGTGATCTTTTTCTGCAATAGCATCTAAATAATGTTCTTAATCAACAACTAATATGTGTTTTCTTTTTCTACTCACTTATCTGTTGTATTAATTAATTAATGCCTCGAATTTAATAGTCATATCTCGCATGCTACTTTGGGGTCTGATGTAGTTCCAATTAAGCTATGGTTGGGCGAATTTATAATCTGATGCATGAGTAGTATCTATAGCACAAATGGAGTATCTATAATCAAACTAATATGTTATAATCTTGAAATTATATTCTTGAAAATTATTGCCTATCTATTCTAAGATGAAAAGTTTGAGAAATGTGTATGTTTAAGTTAATAAGAGGGTTATAGAATCTAGTCAATATGATCATACCTTGTTGTAGGTTTGGACTTGTTCAAAATCCTCTCATAATGGGATTTTCTAAAAAAAATTATATATAGAACTCACTGTTTGCATTGACGTTAGCTGTCTGTTTGCATTGATTTTAGCTTTCTATTGAACTTTGGTAGTCAAAGTTGAGCAAGAATGATGTGGAGGCAGAAGTAGTTGAAGCATCAACAACCAAAAGGCAAAGGGAACTAGTCACTTGAGTAATTTGTTATGATATCTCAAGTAATTTGACATATTTAGATGATAATTCTTGTTAAGTTTTTCTTTTGCTTATAATTATTTTGTTGGAATATGTTTGTATTTATTAATTTTATTATTAATTGAAATCTGACCTTTTCATAGATCAAGTGGTGGAGTAAAAAGTGGCAGAGAAATGAACTTTAAGCTTCCTAAGAATATATCCCTTGGTATGTGGGGCATACAACATAGACAAACATAAGAGCCAGGTAAATGCTCTGTAAATTCTGCTGCTCTAGTGTGAAGACATCTAAAATTTTCAAAATTGGCTTATCTTCTTATACTCTGTCTTTCTTTTTTACCTGTCTCA
This sequence comes from Ajuga chamaepitys, assembly GCA_958295605.1. Lineage (NCBI taxonomy): Eukaryota > Viridiplantae > Streptophyta > Magnoliopsida > Lamiales > Lamiaceae > Ajuga > Ajuga chamaepitys. The sequence goes on from OY282501.1 coordinate 17,682,927, forward strand.
TCTCTTTCTAGGACTGCCTCAGTTCTCTGTATTATCCTCTTTTTATGTTTGTATACCACTGCTATGCTTTCTATTCACCACTCTTTTTTGTAGCAGTAGCAACCAACAATTATAAGTCAGTATAATGAGAACTTCCGTTATCCCATCTCCCATCTGCCTATTTTGAACCTCATTGTAGCTGCTTGCTTCTATGTTAGTCAATTCTTCTAGACTTGCTACATGATATGGTACACCTTGCAAGTGTGATCTTTCTGTGCTTGTTGGTTTGAAAAATATGGTATCATAAGTTGCATGTATAGTTACTTCGTGTCTTTTGTTGTGCTGCAAGAGGAAGCCATGTTATTTGGTGATGTCTATAATGGTTCACTATTTTTCTATTTGGTTAATATTATCTTTGTTGAGGTAGGATATTGTTCAATCAAGTGATGAGGATAATCCTGCTAGTGCTAGTGATGATAATGACTCTGAGAAAGATAATGGCCATAAAAGTGGAATAGTCTCTATGAAGGTGATGAAAATGATAAATGATGGTGAAGACAGCCATGGCCAAAGTGATGACTCTCTTGCCGAAGTTGAGGAAAGTGATTCATTTCAAGATGAGGTCCGTTTTTGTTGATTTTAGATTTTACTATTAGTATCACTTCTCTTGGAATGAAAGAAAGATAGAAGGGTCTATATTAGTGAACAAAAATATAGAACTCATTAAACTCATTTTAAAGGTGGAAGAGTGTGAGCTTAGATTTTTTTTTTTTTTTTTTTTTTCACAAAGAATCCTTAAACTTTCTGCATAATGAAACTAATCTACTTGAAAATTCTTTACATCACTTGTCTTTTTGTAGAATGCAATTTAACTTTATTAGATGATGATTTAAGACATGTAGTAAGTCTCTTCTTCTCTAAACTGCCTCCTTAATCAAATTATTTGCCGACATGTTGATTTTCTCATATGGGGGCAAAAATTAGGTGCCACCCTGCAATACCATTGGGAATGTTCCTTTGGAATGGTACAAATATGAGGAATGTATTGGATATGATTTATCTGGGAAGGAGATCACAAAAAAGGAAAAAAATTATAGCAAGCAGAATTCTATTCTTGCAAGTGCTGATAACTCAAAGAATTGGTGAGTTGATCACTAAATTGGTTATCTCTATGACTTGGAGTGCCTATTTATGATAAATTTTATGCTTTCATTTTTTTCTACACAAGAAATCACAAAACTGTTCGGACGAAATTGTTTAGAAATGGCCGAACACAACACACGCAGGACTGGAAATGGAAACGAATCAAAAATACATTTACGTGGTTCGAACTATGAAGTTCTACATCCATGGAGGATCCTCACACCTCAATTCACTAAACTCAACTAGAGATTACAAGAATTACACAGAAATTAGCAAACCCCTAATTCTGAACTCCGAATTAGGTCAAGAACCCTAATCTCTAAATTCTCCCTCTACAGTTTACAAAGGGAAAATGAATGAACTGAATTCGCCACAAGTTGGTCCTGAAGTTAGATATAGGAATTTCAAATAACCACCAATAATCCATTGTAACCACTTGAAACCGAGCTGCACGTTGCTAACAGAAAAACGGTTAAGAAAACCGTTGTTAAAGACGCGTGAAACCATTGCATAACCAACCCATGCCACTTGTCCACTCGAACCCGGTTCAGCTTGCACCATTTATTTGTTCACTCTAAAACCCGGTTATCCAGTCCGGTTCACACGTTTCTCTTCCCGATTCTCGATGCTCAATACACCCTATTACTTAACTTCACACACATTTGATAATATTGACTTCAATCTCACAACAATCACAAGGAAATTGGATGAGGGCGGGAGACAAAAACACGTCTTTTCCACAAGGTTGCTAGTGGTCAAAGGGAGAGGAATAACATAGAGATACTTAAATCGTCTAGCGGATTATGGGTTGACGAGGATGAGGACATTGAATGGGAATTCGTAAACTACTTTGGGGAGTTTTTTAAAGCAGGAAAAAACCTTGATATGGAGAGAGAACTGGAGGTAGTCAAACCAAAAGTTACTATGGAAATGCAGGAGACGATTATGGATCCTTTTACATCAGAGGAGATTTCTATAGCACTAGCTCAAATGCATCCTAATAAGGCCCCAGGCTCAGACGATATGCCTGTTGTTTCTTATCAAAAGTTTTGGCCTCTTTTGAAGTCTACTATTACTTCTGTCATTTTAGATATTCTTAATGATCATTCTTCACCTACAGATTTGAACACACTTTTATAGCTCTCATCCCAAGGAAAAAAACGTCCCGAGTCTGTCACTGATTTTAGACATATTAGTTTGTGCGATGTGATTTTAAATTGATCACTAAAACTATTCTAATAGGTTGAAATTGATTCTTCCTGATCTCAATTATGTTAATCAGCCTGCTTTTATTCTGGGTCACCTCATCACGGATAATACACTTGCTGCCTTTAAATTTTTTCACCACATGGGTAGTAGTTTAGGAAAAAAAAGAGGGGGCACTTTTGCCTTTAAATTGTATATGAGTAAGAACTACGATCGGGTTGAATGGGTTTTTTTTTTAGAGTGATGCTTCGGTTGGGTTTGGGGTGGACTTTTGTTAAGTTAATAATTAATAATTAAATGTGTTAATACGTCTATTCTAGTTAATGGGAACCCGAGCGATCATTTAACACCTTTGAGGGGTCTCAGACAGGGAGACCCGTTATTTCCATAATTATTTTGTCTGTGCAGAGATGAACGGAGATGAACGGGATTATTCATGGGGCTCGAATTTGTAAAAGAGCTTCGACTATATCTCATCTATTTTTTTTGTAGATGACAACACTATCTTTGGCAGGGCGAATGAGACGGAAATAAATGTGGTATATGATATTATAAAGTGTTTTGAGAAGGCGTCCAGCCAGCTCCTTTCTCTTCAAAAATAAGAAATCAGCTTTAGTAAAGGGGTGCCGGAGGCAGTTAGAAAGGTGTTGGCTGAGAGGATGGGAGTAAGATCAGTAAAGATGCATGCTGTTTATTTAAGCTTACTAGCTTCAGTGGGTTGATCGAAACAAGAACTTTTTAGCACTATTGTGGGACAGATAGAGAATAAGCTAAAAAGTTGGAAATCTCTTTATTTGTCGAATGCAGGGAGGATGATGCTAATCCAGGCAGTATCACAGGTTATACCCACATACGTGATGAGCTATTTTATGCTACCACAAGTTGTTATTGCCCGGATTAATTCTATGGCGGCTAATTTTTTATGGGGAAAGAGGAATGGGGAACATAGGATCCATTGGTGTTCATGGGAAACTTTGTGTCGTAACAAAGTTGACGGTAGAATGGGATTTAGGGACTTAGAATGTTTCAATGAAGCTATGTTGGCCAAGCAAGGATGGCAGTTACTTATGGATCAGAGCTCCCTTCTTTCCAAACTGTTTAAGGTGAAATACTATCACAACACTAATTTCTTGCAGGCGGAAATTGGAAATTCTCCTAGCTACAATTGGAGAAGTATATTGCAAGGAAGGGTTATCTTGGAGAAAGGATTGATTTTGAGGATTGGATGGCAGTCGACAGTAAAAATTCAGAGGGATCCTTGGGTATCCAGTTGTCCCAATTTTAGGATTAGATCGGCAGAGGATGGATCTAGTGGTGTTTCTGAGATGCGAGAATTGGTTCATGAGTCGGTGAAGGATGGAATGTGGGCTTCTTCAGTCATTGTTTACTGATGAGGAGGTGGAGGGCATTAGATCGATTCTTGTACATAGCTATTGTAGACAAGATACACTAATCTATAACTTTTCTAAAAACGGAATTTACACCATGAAAACTGAATATAATTTGGCCTCAGAGAGCATGTATGAAAGTCAGCAGAGTGCATCTTCAGGACAGCTGATGGAAAAACTATGGCGTTGGGTGTGGGATCTTGATATTCCTCCGAAGGGTCGCGTTTTAACTTGAAAGGGAATCAGGAACATCTTGCTAGTATCACCAAATTTAAGTCATAGGGGTGTGGGGGTGGAGAGAGAGTGTAAGAGATGTGGTTTGATGTGGGAACGGCCGAGCATACTCTTCGAGATTGCTCATGGAGTGAGGTTTATTAAATCATCACCGTTATGTTTATGTATTCCTCAATTGGCTATAAGGGCGTTGATGGCTGACTGGTGCGAGTTAATTGCAACTTAGTTTGGGAAGAGGGAACAATGCTTACTTTTACTCATACTATGGGCATTATGGAGAGCAAGGAATTTGTTTTGTTTTGAAGACAAGGGGAGGACATAGGAGCTTCCATGAGATGGCAAATAGGATGTTGGAGGAATATAGGCAGGCCAAGTTGCCGATTTTCACAACATCTGTGTTTAAACATGCCACACACTGGGTTCCGCCTCTGCCGGAGGTAATGAACCTCAACTCTAATGCGCCGCTGTTGAACGGACACAGGGAGGACTAGGAGCAGTGATTCAGTCGATGAATGGGTAGGTTCATGGTTCGATGATGTAACTGTTAGCAGCAAACCAACGTGGAGATTGTGGAATCCTTGACATGTTTGGAAGGAGTTCATTTGGCCTTTTCTTTAGGTGTACAACATCGAATTATCGACACTGATAATTCATATCTCTATCACCTCCTATGCAATCCTACTGGGAACATGACTAGCTTTAGGGAAGTAGTTTGTACTATTGTTTCCTTTTTGTTCTTTTTTTTTTCCTTAATTTGTTTTTTTGCTTATTCGTATGATTGCTAATTTGGTGTTTCACCATCTAGCAAGATACGTTTTAACTTTTTCTAATGTGTCTAGAATCGGAGTCGTCCCGGAGTTCATAAATCATATTATACTTGCTGAGGCGCCGACCTCTTGATTAATGTGATGTTTTTTCACCCTAAAAAAGAATAAATACTTACATCATACAAACTAGCTCGGTCTACGGGCTCCTTTCCTTCCCCACCTATTTTAGCAATCGCAAATGATGATGTATTCGAAGAGCTTTGAGAAACTCCACTTGGTTGAGCTACGACCATTCATTTTGTATACTCATCATAAAGCATTTGTATATTCCTTCTTATTTCGTCAACCTTGGATTTGGCGGAATCAACATCAAGTTGGGAGTAACAATATTTCATCATCCCTATATTTGCCCCAGGGTCTAGAACAACCCCAAATACAAGCATAATACTATAGTCACTCGAACACATGTCAAACTTTTCTTGCATGCTCATGGCCATATTTTTAATTAATGTTTCCATCTTAACTCTCCAAATTTCTTTTCAAGAAGCACTCAATTTTTAGATTTGATTGAAATACAAGTCCGAGGTCGGTTAAGAGGATCCAGAAACTAAGTTTGTAATCACATAGAACGGATGCAAGAATTCACATATTTTCTCCCCTTTTTCCCACTCTTCAATAGTCGGGCGCTCTTGTAATTTGTATCCTTACACCTAAGAACACTAAAGGCACGCTTATATTTCATTGCACTTTCAAGCATAAGGTAGGTAGAGTTCCATCTAGTGACTACATCCAAGCTCAATCCAGCTTTGGTATCAATCCCACATACTTCACTCACACAATTTAGAAAATTAAATTTTGGCACTCAAATTTTTCTTTTTTGAATTCAAATATCCAATGGAATCATCAAACTAGCACGACCCCTTTAGTATTATTACATGTTTTCACTCTGCATTTAAAGATGATTAGCCAATCTGCACGCATACACTTAAAGAATAATTTAGTAAAAATCATGAAAAATATGTTAATCACACAAGTGATAAAATCAAGAAGTATAACATGTTTCCAGTATATCTAATTATCTATTTGGAAAAAAAACAAAACAAGTGGTTGGAATGAAAAAAGTTATATTTAATGTCAGATTTGTTACTTCCAATGGTAAGCCACACACAATAGAAACGAAAATATGCTTGAATTAATAACAAATCAACAATGGCGGAGACCCTTGAAAGCAAGCACACACAAGTAAATGGTTCATGGAAACACGGAGTAGAACCTGCAGCCCTACCTAACCAGCTGCTAGAATAAATTGAGAGTGCTATGGGCGCCCACGGCAAAAGTTCAAACTTGTGGCTGGTCTGAAGAGCGGCTGCGATGCGACGCTGGAGTAGACTGGAGGAGGAGAGTGGGAATCAAGGGAAATCTCAAATCTTCACATTCCACTTTAATTTAAGTTAGGGTTAGACGGTTAGTAATTTTAAGTAAGCGTATACTTTGTATTATTGATTTATCCTATCAGACATCATCGGTGTTACTGACTGTATTAGTATTAGTTATATTTAGTTGTATTGGCTAGCTTAAAATACCAAGATCCAAGTAAAAGAAAAATTAATTATATCTCGGGCCAGTCCGACAAACACGCAGGCTAGCCTGTGCCTCCAGCTGTCCGAGCCAAAAAGTCCGAATTTTAAATGGGTTGTAAATACCTAAACCTGGGTTTTTTGGGGTGGTCCTGAGCCATTTCAGAATCCCTACATTATTTCCTAGATTGTTTGCATGCACCAAATCCTAATGTTGAGAAACATAAAAAGAGCCTAGAGAAGATGCACATTTCTAAAATCTTGTGTCAAGGAGCTAATATGGAAAATCACCATAACACACACGAAGTTGGTCGACGAATCCAACACCAGCAGCTACTACAATACCATGGGGAAAATGATCCGCCTCCGGGCTTCTAAAATTCAACTACTGATCTGTTATATGTGCATCCAGTTGGAGTACTACTGCCGCAAAATGCTCCAGAGCAACAACCACCATCTTGAATTAGTATCTAAAGTACTATCACAAGACCAACCGTGCAAAAGCCTCTAAATGCTCTTTTGGTCAAACACAATGGGAATACCTCGGCCATGTGATAAGTAACCAGGGGATGAACCCTGGTCCAGATAAGATTAAAGTATGGTGGACTGGCCCAAACCAAAAACCCTCAAGGCTCTAAGGGGATTTTTTGGAGTTGACAGGGTATTATGAGAAGTTTGTGAGACATTATGAAATTGTGGCTAGATCGTCGACATATATGACCAAAAAGGGTAATTTTTTTTAGACACAAGAAGCATTGGCTGCCAATGGTTACCATGTCGGTTTTGCAATTATACCTAACTTCAGTATTCCGTTCATAGTGGAAAGTGATGCCAGTGATGAGGGCATTGGAGCAGTGTTAATGCAAAATGCTCACCCATTGACATACATCGGTAAGGCATTGGCCCACAAAAATCTACGTCTTTCAATCTATGAGAAAGATTTCCTCGCAATACTCCAAGCTGTAGAGAAGTGGAAATTTTACCCCATTCACAGTCAATTTGTCATTCAGACAGACCATCATAGCCTAAAGTATCTGCTGGAACAGAATGTGTCAACACCACTACAACACAAGTATCTTACCAAGTTGTTGGGGTTCGACGATCGAATGGAGTACAAGAAGGGGTTTGAGAATCAAGTATCGGATGCGCCGTCAAGAAGAGGGTAGGGGCATTCAAGGTTGTACAACCTAAAACCAAACTGCGTATTGGAGTTGTAGAAAAGTTATGATAATGAACCAAAGGTGGAGGAAGTGATATTAGAAAGACAACAACTACGTACAACCTATCCTTGTTTTCATATATGGACGGCATGTTAAGATACAAAGGGAGGTTTAATGCGGGGAAATCTGGGACGTAAAGCAGGAAATCATCAGCTATTTGCATAATTCAGGTTATGGGATCATTCGGATATACACCAAAGGATCTACTCAACTTTCTGGTAGGAGGGAATAAGGGTTGAAATTCAGCAGGCTGTCTTAGCATGTCATCAATGTCAGCTCCGTAAGCACTCTAATACGAGGCTTACTGTTTTGTTAAAAACTCTACCGATTCAAAACCAAGCTTGGCAGCATATCACCATGGAATTCTTTGAAAGATTACCTCAATCAAAAGGGAAGGATTCCGTTTAGGTAATAGTAGATAGGTACACTAAATATGCATATTTTATTGCTTTACACCACCCTTATACCGCTTCAGAACTTGCACATATATTCATTGACAACTTATACAAGTTAGATGGTTTGCCTTCTAGCATAATTTCTGACAGGGACATGATATTCACTAGTCAGTTCTGGACCTAATTTTAAAGCTCTGGGTGTTCAGCAACATCTTAGTACGACATACCATCCTCAAGTAGACGGGCAAAGTGAATGAGTCAATCGGTCCCTAGAGACCTATTTGAGATGCATAACCAACACAAATCCTAAGCAACGACCTGTTTGGTTACCCGTTGTAGAGTTTTCGTATAATACCACGTTCCATACCTCTGTTGCCTTAACCCCTTTTTTCAAGCCCTATATGGTTACAAGCCTTCAAGCAAATTCCTCAGCATGAGATGATGCTCTTTCAGGAGAAAAGATCTCGAATGACATTATGAAAGAATGTCAAAAAGATTCTATGCCCTTGATGGCATGGATGATGTCAATCTCAAGCAGGCATATTTAAATTCCCTTCCAGATCCTTTGGAAAATGAAACATCCAGACAGCTATCTCACAAGAGCATTCCTCTTAATACGACAACATTTGGAGAAATATATCGGACATCTCTTGCAGCACTTGAAAATTATGCAACCATCAAAGGTTTTTCAGTAGACGGGAAAAGTAGTAGATGAAATTGGCATGTATTATGATTGTAGATACGTGTTTCCATGCGAAGCTATTTGAAGAATTTTCAATTATGATATTCATTTAAAAAATCCCCTAGTTGAGCGTTTAAGTTTTCATCTACCATATCAATAGGTAGTCGGGTTTTAAGATGACAATAACATCGGCTCCATTCTTCGCCGACCGATTGTAAAAGAACATATGTTTTTTGGCATGGTTTCAAGCGAACAAAGAAAGTGAGGGTGCAGAGTTTATTTTATATGCCAAGCTTCTGCAATATTTTTCCAAGATTTGAAGCAGAGGAAGTGGAAATCAGGAGGCGAAGGGGTTTGCAGTTGTACGTTTAAATTATATACATCCTGGATGTGGAGACATATTCTTTCAGACTACTTCTCAATGCATTACGCGGTGCAACGTTCTATAAGGATCTTATGTACTATGATAAGGTTTAATACGAGATATTCTAAGATGCTTGCTATGCTAAAGGATTGTTGGAGGATGATAGAGAGTACATTGATGGATTGTAGAGGGAAGTTGTTGGCCAAGCACACATTCAATGAGAAGCCTTTTTGTAGCTTTACTATCAAAAATTTGAATGAGTCGTCCCCAAGTTATTTAGGAGACATATTGGCAGTATTTTATCAAAAGATGTTTCGTACAAACAACTTTCGCTTACTCAGATTGATTGTAAGATATTTTACTTAAATACATTAATAAGAAAATTAAAATTCTTTAATATATTAATTTACACAAACTAAGTTTTTAAGTAAATTATATATATAAACTTTGATTTAATATGTCAATAACTTGCTCTGCAACTTTACAGCTCTTTGAGGATGAGATTAATTTTTTAGCATTAATTAAAATTGAAAAAATGTTCTGCAATATCTACAAAAAGTTTAACCAATTATGAGCTAATCCCAGACACAAGGATGGATGTGTCAAGTCAACAAGTGAACAACTTGATTGCTAGAGAAATTAGCTACAACAAAGATGATTTGCTGAGAGAGCTACAACACTTGCTACCAACTTTTATTGGGGAACAACAGTGTTTATGACACTAGTACGACTTCCGTTGACTCAGGCAAAGGTGGAATTATCTTTGGTTTATGGTTACAGGGATACATACAAGACTTATTTTTGGAAACCTCTTTCCGCTTCAATAAGGTCAAAGGGGCAGATTATCTTAAATGTTGCCTCAAGTGGCATTGTATCCCTGTGTTTCCTAGTGGAAGGAAAACACATTCTTAATTTACTATACAGATTCGTGGGAAGGAGAACACTACATGCAATATCTATCAAGGAATAGAATTTTCCAAATTAATAACCAAGTGCAAACTCATAATTTGAGATGATGTTTTGAGGCACTCGACAAGTCATTGAAAGATATCATGCAACTAAATGATCCACTGAACAAAACTACTCATTTTGGTGGAAAGGCTATAGTTTTGGGTGGTGATTTTAGCTAAATATTGCCTATTGTTCTGAAAGGCACTAGGCAAGATTTAGTTTGTGCAATGATCAATTCTTCCGAAATATGGGACCATTACACTATCCTTAGGCCGTCGAGAATATGAGGCTTCTAAATCCAACATCTTGTTATGAAGATGAAGAACTTAAAAAAATTTCATCTTGGATTACAAGCATAGGTGATGGAACAATTGGCGGAACACAACACAGTTTTTCAGATATTGAAATGCCAGATGATATTTTGTTCAAGCCTCAAGATAAACTAGTAGAGGATATTGTACAAAGCAAATACCCAGATTTCTGCAATAAATTAGATGATCATAAATATTTACAGGAAAGAGTAATTCTTTGTCCAACTCTTGATTTAGTCAGCACTATAAATGATCACATGATTCAGAAACATGAAAACAATGGAAGAATATATTACAACTCCAATAGTACTTGCAAGTCCTACTCAAATGGAGATGTGAGGGTGAAGTTCACACACTAGAATCCTTAGGTAAACAAAGATATTATGGAACTCCAAACCATGAGTTGACTTTGAAGGTTGGAACTCCGGTTATACTCTTGAGAAACATAGAACCATCAATTGGTCTGTGTAACGTTACAAGATCGGTCATTACAAAACTTAGTTTTCACGTTCTTGAAGGAAGGGTTTGGCAGGAAGTAATGCCGGTCATCTGATATTAATACCAAGAATGTCATTAACACCATTCGACCTAAATCACCATTCAAGTTCTAATGTAGACAATTTCCTCTAATTGTGCCATATGCCTTTACAATCAATAAAAGTCAAGGCCAATATTTGTCTCATGTTGGATTGTTCCTAAAAAATCCGTATTCAATCATGGTGAACTCTATGTTGCACTTTCACAGGCCACGCACCGTGCAGGATTATAAATATTGATTTGTGATAATGAAAATAAAAGTTGTACAAAATACCGAATGTTGTTTTCAAAGACATGTTTAGAAACGTATAGATTTGTTACATTTATTCAAATAAGAGCTGTCCCAACAGAGTCAAAAACTCAATCTGAAGAAGGAGGCTCGCAATTTATGGTTGAACACAGTGTTAATCCAATATCCTCATTTCTTGAAGATCTAGCAAAATCCAAGAAGGGCGAAGAACCTTGTTCGATCCTACAACGTGAGGATTCATCTGAAACTTCAGAAGAGGAAGTCATAATGCCAAAATTCATGATGGCAGAACCAACTCCTCTTGATGAAGAAGTAGAAAGTGAAGCAGACAATCCTTCAGAAGAAAGGCAAGACCAACCAAGAGCTCATCCACCACCAGATTGGACGACTAAAGCCCAAGGAGATTCTTATCATGGTTTCTCGTTTGAAAATTGCAGGAATATCAAATGCAAGACAAAGAGGTGTGGATGTTCATCATCTCCAAGAGAAAAGAAGTACAACTGGAAGAAAAAGTTTCCACAATTATCTAGAAACAAAAGGTGGAAGTTCTTCAGAAAGAAGGAAAGAAGGGGGTTCAAGAAGTCAGATAGGTGCTACATCTTCAAAAGGAAAGGTCACTGTGCAAATCAATGTCAAAACAAAAAGAAGAGAGGTAATCTTGTTGGATATCTTGCACAAATTGAAGACATTGATGATGCAAATATCGAATCCATCTTTTCTCTTGACGATGAGCCAACTGACGACACTGTTCTTGCCATGGGAATAAAGCATGAAGAAAGTTCATCAGATGATTCAGAGCAAGATACTGAAGAAGAAGAAGTTGATGAACAATTCATGTTGTTTGATCTCTACACGATGGATATGTGCAAAGCTGAACAACAAGAAGAAACCAAACTAGCCTATCCTTCCCAACCTTCTCCAAATGCAAAAATCTACATCTTTCCCACCAAATATGACAAACCTATCCCAATCATTGCCAATTTTGATACCGGAGCCGCATCCTCTATTATGAAACCAGAAATCCTTCCATCGTCTCATTGAGAAACATGTTTCGTAGCCTTCAAGGCTGCAAATGGCCATATTTTCCATATACCGTTGATCAGTAAACCAATATACATCCATCTTTTTCCTGGATATATGGTAAAATCCAAAGTATATGGGTCTGACCTTGCTGGAAAAGACTTTATACTTGGGTTTGATGTTTTACACAGCCTCAAAAGAGTCTCATGGCACCCAAAAGGCCTGAAGCATAAAAACCATCTGCTACCTTGGACAACAGTCTCCCATCTTTACCCAATAGAAATATTAAATACCATTAGAGATGAGATAATCAAAACCTCCTATGCCAACTCACATTCCGAATTCCTCACAAAATGCTCCTCACCATTGTGGAAAAATCCCCAGTTCTTCATATCATTACCATTCAAGAAAAATGAAGACATCAATCCAACAAAAGCCAGCCATCCAGGGATGAATCCAGATCATTATAACTTGGCTCTCCAGGAAGTAGATCAACTCCAAAAAGAAGATCTCATTGAATTTACTACTTCTCCTTAGGCGTGTGAGGCATTTTATGTCAACAAAAGATCAAAACAAGTTTGTGGGAAGTTGAGATTGGTAATCAACTACCAGCCACTCAATCATTTCTTGGCAGACGATAAATTTCCATTACCAAAAAGGGATGTTTTGTTCCAAAGACTCCCACGAGCACAAGTTTTCTCAAAATTCGATCTAAAGGCGAGTTTTTGGCAACTTGGAATCAAACCAGAAGATAGGCCCATAAAAAGGTTTTGCATCCCAGATCGCCACTACCAGTGGAAAGTTATGCCATTTGGATTAAAGACAGCGCCATCATTATTCCAGAAGGTGATGATCAGAATCTTCGAGCCCATACTTTCACATGCCCTGGTATACATTGATGATATCTTGTTTTTCTCTCCAGATATTGATTCTCACACAAAACTGTTGGAAAAGTTTCATAACATTGTCTAACAATATGAAATCATGTTATTTGAGAAAAAGATGGTCATTGGTGAGACAGAGATTGATTTCTTAGGCATGCACATCTCAAAAGGGCGATACCATCTACAACCTCATATTGCTTCTCAACTGGATGAATTCCCAGATGAAAAGCTCTCATTCAAGCAGATTCAGCAATTCCTTGGCATCGTTAACTACATGGCAGATTTCATCCATGGCTTGGCAAAACACAGGTCAATCCTTTCAGCCCCGTTACAAAAGGATGCTCCTCCAAGGAACCAGAAGTGCACCAGAAGCAATGAAGGAACTGAAGAGAATATCAAAAACTCTTCCGGCACTAAAAATTCCATCAAAAGGCAGAAGAGTTCTCCAAACAGATGCAAGTGATTGTTACTGGGGCACAATCCTACTGGAAGAAGATGAAAAAGGAAGCAGGCATCTGTGCAGTTACAAGAGTGGAGTTTTCAAAGAAAGTGAAAAACATTATCACTCCACCTATAAAGAGATTCTAGCAGTGAAAAGAGGAACAGAAAAATTTGAGTTTCGTCTTGTAGGACAACATTTCCTTATAGAAATGGATATGTCCTCATTTCCAAAGATGATCCAGTTCAAGCAAGAGGTCCTTCCTTAGGCAAAATTACTCAGATGGGCGAGCTGGTTTCCACAATGGAAGTTTGATGTCAAGCACATAAAAGGAAAAGATAACTTCCTCCCAGATTTCCTATCCAGAACACAACGACAAATCTCATCAGTCATTCTCATGATCTACAGGATCAATCCTGAACAGCCAGAAAAGGATTACATGGAAGCTATGATCAAGCATATGCCACAGAACATACAAGAAGAAATCATCAAAGACGTTCTTGTCATCAGAGGAATTAAAACCCTTCATGGGTTTTTAAAGATATACATCCACAGAAACGGCTTAGATCAAGGACCACTCCTAGATCTACCTTATCACCCGGTATATCCTTTCCTCACTACCATATACATGAACCCACACCATTACAGTTCATTTCCAAAAGAAGCATACCTTTTGTTGTGGTATCTTGCTGATTTCTACGCAATTGGTGTACTCATTGACAAAAGCACAATACTGCAATACCTAGAAAAGTGCCTCATGAACAGAAGAAAACCAAATTACAAAATACTGTGTAAGTGGTTGACACTGTTTCATGACATTACTTGGTTGCAAAAGAATATTAGGGGACAAAGTGGTCACACTGTTTGTCACATTCAAAATATCCACTATTCCAGTACATAAAGAAGATGGCATCAAGATCAGAAAAAGATATGAAGCCCATGTGCTGACTGGTCAATGATTCAACTTTTGACGGAAAACACTATCATGCAAGAGCTCATGCCTTAACAGTGCTGAATGGAATAAATGAGTCAACTATTAATGAAAAGCTATTTTGTTCTACTACAGCAAACTGGCTTGATCCAGACACGTACTCTCCAGATTTTATTCAAGAAATACGCCATGTTCTCGTAAGGTTTCATGATCAATATGCATGGTCAAAAGATATTTGAGATCATCCAATATACAGAGTTGAAGGGAAGCCATTTACATGGAAAAGATACATTCCAGGACATAAAATATATGTGGATGAACTTATTTCAGGCAGAGAAGAAAGTGATTCTGAAAGAGAAGATGATGATTTCGGGGAAGCAGAGCCCTCTTTTGGAGACAGGGGGAATTAAATAATCAGTATCATTGTCATAATTAAATAATCAGTGTCATTATCATAATGAAATAATCAGTGTCATTATCATTATGTACTTAAATATCTAGATATTAGTGTCACTGTCATAAGTCCTTGTCATTAGACAAATATCTAGATATTAGTGTCATTAGTCCTTGTCCTTGTTAAGATATGTCTAGAATAATATATAAGGAATATGATTTATAATATTCCTTAGGACTTGTAGTACAAATAGGGGTGCTTTGGCATATGATACAACCAAGCTAATCCAAGTCTAGTATTCTCCTAGAGTCCTCTCTTGTAATCCTTGTTCTCTTATAAATAAAAGTCTTCCTTTCATATATCTTGAGTATTCTCTTTTATCTTATATTCCATCCTTTATCTTGATCCTGATAAACCTACTTAGTGGTTGTACTTACTATGTGTTTGTAATTCTAGAGGGGAAGACAATCCTACATTCCACTGCATTTTAGCGGGAAGATTGGTGAAGAAACAAAATAAACAATGCATGCAACTGTTGATCCAGTGGGCTTACCTGCCAGAGGAGACACCTGGGAGGATTACCAATATATAGAGGAAGCTTTTCCACACTGAGGGCAAGCTACATCTCGGGGAGGGGAGTAAATTATCATGAATAAAACAGTGTAGAGTTGCATTTTGTTATTGAGAGAGTAAGAAATGTTTTTTATATTAATAATAACGTTCCTGTAAGAATAGCACGAGTAAGGCATGCGAGAGACATGTGAGGAGAAAAATGGTAGTTATACAACGAGGGAGTAGATGGTTTTTGTGGATGGGTCTTCTTAAGTAGCTTAATTAATGGTATTTGTTAGGAATTTAAGTGGTCGTTTTGTGCATAGACCGCTACCACAAAGTGAAGACCGGTTCAACAATCGGTCGTGTAAAGTTGTAAAATTAATTATACGAGTCAGTAGACAAAGTATGATATCTTTATTGATTACTCGTGTTAACACACAAATTCTGCAGTACAATATTTCTTCTCTATTCTCTCTTTCTTATGCCTTTTCTCTCTCTATTTTCCTCATCCTCCATTTCAATAGGGATGTTGGGGTATTTATAGCCTTTGGAAGCAGCTCTTGCATGATTGACACATATCCGCCAAGTGTCATAGTCGGTGCTAGATGGCTGTTGTCTACGTGGAGCTTCCTTGCTGAGTTGGAACATCATATTGGCCATGTGTTATTACGATGTTGCAATGATGATAGCGGTCGGCGATCACGGTCATTGTTGGAATCCAGGTTGATTGCTGTTGCGGACAGGGGTAGCGGTCTGGGTGGAACATTGTACTCTGTCCTTCGTTGAGCCCACAGTGTGCTTGTTTGGAGGTCGAGAATTCGACCGGTTTAGTTGATGGCCAAGCCTATGTGGGTCTGGCCCAAGCGCCATCATTTCCGGTCTATGATTTATTTTAGGCTGATATCCACAAGTGCCCCCCTAAGTTTGGGGAGCGGAGTGTGTCACGACGATCTCCTAACTTATTCGGTCTTTTCTTCTTCTTCTTCTCTTTTTTTTTTTTTTAAGCGGGAAAGCGGTCTGTTTTCAAATTCAAACGGAGATTTATTGACCGCTTACATCATGGGGTGATTTGATGGTTTTCTTTTTCAGGCGCGATGTTTCGTGTGCTCCACTGGCGGACACGTGTTGAGCTGTGTTTGGTTTTTTGCTGCGGTTGCATCTCAGCCGTTCTTTTCTTTTTGATCCGAGCCGTTGATTTTGCTGATTTTACTCCACTATAAATAGGCTTTAAGTTTGACTCAATTTTTTTCTACCTTCTTATTTCCTCAGAGCAATTTTTACTGTTGTTTGTACTGTACCTTTCTGATTTCTGCTGTGGACTGTCCGCGGTGACTTTTCAAGGTAATTTTCATTCCGTATTTATGTCGTTATGTCTTCATCGAGTTCAAGTTCCGTTAGTGGGAGGGAGATTAGGGCCAATCCTCATGTTGAGGTTGAATCCGAAAGTGTGAAGGATGAGGTGGTAAATGTCTCTAGTTTTGAATGGGAATGGGAGGTTTCGGAGGAGACGGAAAAATATATTAGAGACTTGAGGGAAGCGGGTTACACGGATGCTGATATTAGACGAACTTTAAACGAAAATGGTGCTGACGCAATGCGCCGAGCGAATCAACTTTTGGAAACTCCGACAATCGCTCCTATAAATGAGGAGGACGTTGTTGCGTTTGCTGATGAATTAGAAAAAAGTTTAGGTTTAGGATGTGAAGGCAGCGGGGAAGCCGATTCTACCCCTGCTGAATCTGGTTTGAAGGATAGTATTATCTGGGATAAAGGTCTAGATCTGAGTGCATATGTTGCGGGTTTTCCCTTTTGGAAATATCCAAAGGAGCTGGTACTTGAAAGGAGCGTCCGCGTACCTAACTTTAATTTGGACTCAACAAGTCGTCCCCCTGTGAGACCCTTTGACGATCGATCTCCATTTGGTGCAAGTGAATTTGCCAGCATGGTGACCGTGGAGGAGCTCTTTGACGCTGCGAGTGCCACAAAGGTTCCTGGGAATTTTCATTTCCATGTACAAGATCCTTCTAAGCGGGCCGATCAGCCGCCGAAGGGTTGTGTTGCCTTCACTCTCTGGTCAGTGAAAGGAGGAGTCCGGTTCCCTCTTCCTGCAATCTTTAGTGCCTATCTCCGATACTGGGGGGTTGCCCTTTCTCAATTGGTTGCGAACGGTTGGCACATACTATGTGCCACCGTTTGCCTTTTCCGATCGAATGGTCTTCTTGCCCACACACCTTTAAGAGATGGGCAGTATTTATAAGTTGGTGAATCGTGACCGTACCTTACCAAGGTGGTATTATGTGGCTCCAAGGGTAGGACAGAAACTGCTCGGTCATCTGAAAGACTCAATTTCTGGTTGGAAAGATAAGTGGTTCTTCGTGGAAGGGGATTGGGCGTCACCGGCACCGATTGATCAAGGCGATCGTTATGACCGAATTATAATTCCTACTGATTACTCTTTTTGTCGTGGTACATTTCTTTCATAAATGGTGTTCAAGATGAATCTAAAAGAACTTCGTGCGAAGAATCATAACAGACCTTTTGACGTCCTATTTTATACCATACATCGGAAGCTGCATGATTGCGGACTACTCCCACCCCTCATCATACTCTTCCGTTAGACCTTGGTAAGTGTGCGTCAACAGGTTTCCTTCTTTTTATTTATGTTATTTACCTAATAAAGGTTAATAATTATGCATTTCGAGATTCCTCCTCCAATGGCTAGCCAACCTCTTGAAGTCACCCCCATTACTGCGGTCCTTGGAGGCGATCGCACCGAGCCCACGATGATGATAGAGCCTATCCCTCCCATGGCTTTTGACGATATGTCAGTAAAGGAAAGGCTGTATTGGAGGGGAAAAACCAGAAAGTGGAAAAAGTACCAAGCCTCTCAGGGAATTGAGTCTTCTTCATGACTCCGGGGTCACACACCTACTGCGATCGCCACAGAGAATCCCCCAAAAATCTCCCCAATTATAAAGTCCAAATTCCGGCTCCTGCAATCGAGATGGTTTTTGAGGTCGGACATAAGAGGAGGTCTATTGAAGAGGCGACTCCATCTGTTCCGAAACGATCCCGATCCAAGACTCAGGTGCGGTCTTCAAGCTCCGCCCCTCTTCCGGATTCTTCTTCCTTGGGATGGGATAGCAGGAAGGTGGTCGCCCTTGAGAAGCGAAGTATTGATGGTGACAAGCAGCCGTCTTTTCTGAGAAACTACTAACGATCTCGGTCACCCGACCGTACGACATTCGAGGCGATGCCCCTCTATCTAAAGGGGGCTGTCAAGGTTCCAGTAAAGGGATTGACTAAGCACTTGGCCAGGACTGAGTCTTCTCTTACCTTTGGAGGTAAGCTGGAAGCGGGCCTTGTGCACCTGGGACGGTCTCTCAACTTCCTTATGGCCGCCCATGATGAAGTGTCTGGGGATGCTCTTTCCAACCGAATTTTAGCTAAGGCTCGTCAGGTATGCCTCGAGGAAGAAAGTAAAAGAAAAGCTGCTGAAGCTGAGGTGATCCAACTCAAGGAAGCACTCAAGTGTGCTGAAGAGGAAAGAGACCGCGCCCTTGCGGTTGCCGCTTCTTCACCACTCCTGGTTGTGGAAGCGGTCGCTACTAAGACGGAAGTCGCTGCTGCTAAGGACAAACTTGAAGAGACCTTGAAGGAGTTGGAAGCAGAGATGGCAACCAAGATCGAGGAAGCTAGGTTGGCGGAGCGGTTTGAGGGGCCAATGCTGATATTGAGGGGACCGTTATGGCGAACACTGGTTTCGTTCAAGTGTACATGGGCGTGGCTAGAGTGCTATTCGAGCAAGGGGTCGATCTCACGGGACTCCGGAAGAGCTTAGGTTGCTTTGCGACGAGGAACGCTCACAAGGAAGTCCTAGATGATGATGACTGGGCTCTGTTCGACGGTCGTCCAACTGCTGAAGACCTAGAAGGTCTCTAGATCAACCCACCATCAATTGTCCCTTATTAATGCCCAACGATCTGGCGGTGTTCATTCCGTATAAGATGACTTCATATTCCGCCTCGTTGTTGGTGGCATGGAAATCGAATCGTATAGTTGAACTGAGATACTGCTTCTGGGGGCTGAGGAGTACTATCCCCGCTCCGGCCCTCTGGGCGGTCGATGAACCATCTACATAGAGGTCCCATGTCTCTTCTTCAACCTTTTGCTCGTCTATGGCCGGAGTGAATTCTAGGATAAAGTTGGCCAGGGCTTGTCCTTTGATGGCCGTCTGGGGGGCATAGTGTATATCGAACTGCCCGAGTTCGACCGCCCACTTCAACAATCTACTTGCCACGTCCGGTCTTTGTAAGATTTGTCGTAGGGGATAGTTCGTGAGAACTCTTATAGTGTGCTCGAAGAAATATGGCCTTAACTTTCGAGCTGCGATCACTAGTGCGTAAGCCAATTTTTCGACAGTTGTATATCGAACCTCTACTTCGTGTAAAGCTTGGCTTACGTATTAGACCGATCGTTGCTGTCCTTCCTCGCTTCGAACAAGAACTACGCTCACGGTTCCATTTGCCACGGCGAGGTATAACTCGAGCGTCTCTCCGTCGAGGGCTTTGGACAAGAGTGGCGGTGATTGAAGAAATTCTTTCAATTTTTCCAAGGCCTGGGTACAACGATCGTCCCAAACGAACTCCTTTCCTTTCTTTATTGCCTGGAAGAACGGTTTGCACCTTTCTGAGGATTTTGATATGAATCGAGCCAATGCTGCTACCTTTCCGGCCAAGGATTGCACATCTTTTATCTTCTGGCCTGGATCTTCCGGGGATTTGCTTCAATGCCCCTTTGACTTACAATAAACCCCAAGATTTTTTCAGAAGATACTCCAAACGCACATTTTTTGAGGTTCAGCTTCATTCGAAATTGTCCTAAGATTGCAAATGCTTCCGCCAAGTGGCCTACGTGGTCTCCTTTATGTTGACTTTTAACCAACATATCGTCAACATAAACCTCCATATCTTGCCAATTTGTTGAGCAAACATTTTATTTACTAACCTTTAGTAAGTCGCTTCTGGATTCTTTAAGCCGAACAGCATCTTCGTCCAGTAAAAAAGTCCGCGGTCGGTAACGAATGTGGTATTTTCCTGTTTCTCCGGGTGCATTGGGATCTGATGATATCCTGAAAATGCGTTCATAAAACTCATAAGCTCATGGCTGGCGGTTGCATCCACTAATTGATCAATGTGGGGGAGTGGAAAGCTATCTTTTGGACATGCTTTGTTGAGGTCCGTAAAATCTATGCACATTCGCCACGTTAAATTTTGCTTTATTACCAGGACTGGGTTGGCTATCCACTCTGGATAGAAGACCTCCCTCACTAGACCGTTCGCCAGCAGCTTCTGAACTTTGCACTCGAGTGCGTCAGATTTTTCTGGGCTAAACCGGCGACGCTTCTGCCTGACTGGTCGTGCTTCCAGATTTATGTTTAACTGGTTTATGATTACTTCTGGGTCCACACCGACCATGTCTTTGTGGGACCAAGCGAAGACATCTAAATTATTTTGTAAGAACACAAGTAGGGTCGTCTGCTCTGGTTCTTGTAACTCGGCTCCGATAACCACTTCAATTTCTGATCGATCGCGGTAGACCGGGACAGTGGCAAGCTCCTCTGCAGGTTCGGCCCTTTTCCGTTTGGGGGTTTTCCGAGGGTCGAGGTGTTCCCATTCTAAATCTCCTAAGCCCAGGAAATCGGGCAGAAGTGGAGGCCGTTGTTCGGTCTCCATGAATTCTGGTTCCACCATATTCAGTTCGTACGGCTGCATACTAAATGTGCATTCCCGAGCATTTGCTTGGTCGGCTCTTACGGTGATCTCTCCATCCGGCATTGGGTACTTCAAACAATAATGGTAGATGGACACTGCCACTTTATAAGCCATCAGACATGGTCGTCCCAGCATACAATTATAGATCGAAGGTTGATCTGCAACTTTGAAAGTTAAGTTGTAGGACATTCCTCGACCATTCTCCTCTAGTCGGACTGGTAATGTTATTTGTCCTATCGGGCGGACCACCCCTGACCCGAAGCCCCTAATTACTTCGGGGAAAAGCTCTAGGTAAGAATGGAGTTGTCCCAATCTTTTGAAAGTGTTGAGGAACAAAACATTACCATAACTCCCTATGTCCACCATCGTTCGCTGGACCAAGGTTCCATTGATATTTGCCACGATCACCAATGCATCGTTATGCGGTAGGACTAGTCCGCTTGCGTCCTCATTTGAAAAATGAATGTCTTGGCTCATGACCGCAAACTCCCGGACCGCTCGGTTGTGTCCGAATTGTGTCTGCCTCATCATTGTGTCTATGTCAGGTTCTAAGAACTGACTGTGTGACGGTCCCTCCTGATCTGGTCTTGGATTGAAATATCCCTGGCCTTCTTCTTAGGGGTCAGATGCGAAGGTCGGATTGTCGCACGGGTAGGCATCATTCGGATGGAATCTGTATATGGGCGGTCTATTTTGATAGTTGTTCTGCGCCGCGCGCAGTTGCGATCTCCTTGCCCTTGTACTATATTGGCCATAGAGGTCGCCTATCTATCCCATCATTAGAATCTCTTGGGGGAGGGGGGATTCTCCTCAGGGTCCGCACCATTGCGTTGTTGAGGTGCGACCCTGTCCATTGGCGGTCTGGCCGTCACTCTTTTGGTGGGTTATCTTGGTGGAAACAGATCCGCTATCCTCTGTCTCTGGTTTCGGGCCATTGGCTTTGGTGTAATAAAGCGATCCAGCTTTCCCTCCTCAAACAGGGCATAGAGTTGTGATATAAGATCCCGACATTCATTGGTGTTGTGCCTAACGGATTCGTGATATTTACAATACTTCCGCCGATTTAGTTTTGTAGGATTTGCTTGAATCTTGCGGGGCTCTTTTAAGAGCCCTTGTCCCTTTATTTGGAGGAAGATCTCCTCTGGACTGACTGTGAGAACTTCATTTAATTCGTCCAATTGTTCCTGATTTTCAGTTATTCGAAGGCTTCTCCCTTCCCGTGGCCCTGCGGTCGATGTTCTTCTCTTCCCAGTGGGCTCATCCTTCTTTTGGGATACATCCAAACTTTCCTCTGCACCAATGTATTGGTCTGCTCTCACCATAAAATCAGCAAACGACCTTGGACCTTCAATCTGGGGGGACCACCAGAAACGGGTGTTTGTCCGTAAGCCGTGCATAGCGACGATCAGCACCGCGTCGTCCGACATCCTTTCCATCTCTAACATCAACTTGTTGAATCGTTCTAAGTACTTGCTCAACTTTTCGTCCTTCCCCTGGACGATCGTTGTCAGCCTTTCTTTTGGTGCAGTCTGCATTTTAAAGCTCATAAAATTGACTTTAAAAAGCTCTGTTAACTGTTCCCAGCTTGAAATCGAATGTACTGGTTGTGATCGAAACCAGCGTTGTGCCTGATCTCCGAGGGTCGATGGGAACACTCGGCACAACGTTGCGTCAGTCGGGGACAGTAACTCCATACAAGATAAATACGTACTCAAGTGTGTGGATGGGTCAGTCGCCCTATTATACGAGGTGATATTTGGTGGCCTTGCCTCGTGTGGTAGCGTAGAGGACAGGACGATGGAGTAAATGGTGACTGTTGTCGGAGTGTCGGTTCTTCGCTTTGTGGTGACAGTTGAGCCCGCGATTGCCCTTCCAATAAACTGAGACGATCTCTAAGTCGGGCAATCTCTTCGCGTTCTTCCTCACGAGGGTCCTTGGGTCTTCCCCACGTCAGTCCTCCGCTTTATGTTGTCGCCAGTATTGGTTGTGGGGACGTTGTTCATCGATGTTCTGTTCCCGGAGTGACAGCGGTTGCTGAGGTCTTCGTTCCGCTGCCCGCTGGCTTCCGAGTCATTCGAAGACCGTCCTTTGTGGTGATCTTGACTCAGCCGCTGTTGTGTCTCGGCGTGGTGCTTCTGCCCCCTTACTTCGGGGAGGCCGTTCTCTGGACACCACCAATGGACTAGGTGGACGGTGCGCAACTCGATTTAGCACAGGGGTGGGTAACCGATACACCCCTTTTCCCTTCGGATCTTGATCCCGTGTGTTTGGTTGAGGTTCCGAAACCCTCGGTTGATCAGCATTTTTGTGAACTCGCGACGGTTCACCAGCATGGGTCGCCTTTTCCCTCTATATTTGCGCCAATCGCTCGGTTTTGTCAGCAATGTCCAGAAGCAATTCGGCCTCTAGAGGGTCGATGGGCAGTGACGGGTTGTCATGGTGACCTTGTGGCGGTCGTCGTACTGATGTCACTTCTGGTGAAGTCCTCCTATTCCGTCTAGACAATGTATGCCTGGACGGCGTATGGGACGAGGTGGATTCATTCGCCATCTGAATGTCTCTTTGATTATGCGGAGGTTCAACGGCCCTCCTTCTAGCGCCAGCTTGTGGATGGGTCTTCTTAAGTAGCTTAGTTAATGGTGTTTGTTAGGAATTTAAGTGGCCGTTTTGTGCGTAAATCGCTACCACAAAGTGAAGACCGGTTCAGCGGTCGGTCGTGGAAAGTTGTAAAATTAATTATACGAGTCTGTGGACAAAGTATGATATCTTTATTGATTACTCGTGTTAACACACAAATTCTGCAGTACAATATTTCTTGTCTCTATTCTCTCTTTCTTATGCCTTTTCTCTCTCTATTTTTCTCATCCTCCCTCTGAATGGTGATGTTGGGGTATTTATAGCCTTTGGAAGCAGCTCTTGCATGATTGACACGTGTCCGCCAAGTGTCATAGTCGGTGCCAGATGGCCGGTGTCTACGTGGAGCTTCCTTGCTGAGTTGGAACATCATACTGGCCATGTGTTATTATGATGTTGCAATGATGATAGCGGTCGGCGATCACGGTCGTTGTTGGAATCCAGGTGGATTGCTGTTGCGGATAGAGGTGGCGGTCTGGGTGGAACAGTGTACTCTGTCCTTCGTTGAGCCCACAGTGTGCTTGTTTGGCGGTCGAGAATTCGACCGGTTTAGTTGATGACCAAGCCTATGTGGGTCTGGCCGAAGCGCCATCATTTCCGGTCTATGATTTATTTTAGGCTGATATCCACAGTTTTCTTCTCGTGCAATTGTATATAATGACTCAGTTGTTGCTTTGAAGACATAATGATAATTTCCTCAGATTCTCAATTTTTCACTCTAGCCTTTGTTCACATTTTGCTCACAGACGCACACAGCCACCCAAACTGGAAGAATTCCCTAAGTAGTCGATCGATTGTTGGGAATGCCTAGTTAGGTCATCTCCAACTCATCCTCTATAAATGGTGTGAATTTCGTACTAAATATACAGTTTTTGTATGCACTATCTCCAACCCGTCTCTATCCCACTAAATTTATAGTTTTGTGTAAATCATCTCCAACTCACTTAACACAAAAAAATTGCTTACTTATTTTATTTGTGAAAAATTATTTACATTTTACTTATTATAAAAAATCAACACAATTTATTTTAGTTAAAATTTATTAAGGTCAATACTTTGATGGTCTCAGATAAAGGGATGATGACTTGCCGTTGTACTAAATTTTTTTCTTCTTGTTTGTCATGTGCTAAGCTTTCTATATTTTGTTTTAATTTAGGCTTTTAACTTTTTTCAGTTTATACAATTTGCATTTCCAAAATTATTATCTTTTTTATTGTTGTAGTGAAGTTTCTGTTGTTTTAATATTTTGTGCTTGTTATTTTGTAATTTGATGTAATTAGTAGTTTATCTTATTGTTGGTAACTATTTTTAAATAGGATTAATTACATCAAACCCATTAAACTATCAACGTTTTTGCATATAAACCACTAAACTTTTTTTCTTGGCACGAATACATACAAACCATACGAATTTGACAGATAAACCACCAAACTTATATAGTGGGAGACACTATTCATCCCCCAATTATATAGTGATGATTTTGAGTATGATCGAGGGTAAAATCGGTAAAATTCACCCCCAAACTAGAGTTTTTCAGTTGGATTGGAGAAGCTCTTAGGAGCGGAAGTGGATTTAGATTGCAATAGTCAACTATTTTCCTGACATAACACAACATAATTTATGATACAACACATTCTCATTAAACACAAGCGGAAGATGTCCAACTGCTTAATGTTCATGGATTTCCCGTCTAGATGGAAGAAGTGGCTATGTAATTCAAATAATTTTATCAATTATTGTTTAAATTTGTAATACGTTCTGATCATATTTAATCCATAAACACTATACAATATATATAAGCTTCATCACCCCATGTACCTCCAAGAAACACATTCTTTTGTTCTCAAAACACAGTGGACTTTGTATTTATTTTTAACATAAAAACACATGTTCTTCGAGATAACAGCCTAGATAGGACATAGGAAAGCTAGAACATTTCCGGTTCCAATACATTGTTACAAGAGCAAGACCTGCACGAGGCAAGCCCCCTTCCGCTCCCAAGTTATTTAGACTCGTAGCCATATGGGTTTTTGCTTGCCCAGTTCCATTGGTCTCGACACATCTCCTCAATCCCATATTTTGCCCTTCAAATATAGTTAACCTTAAATCAATAGACTGACTTTTCCAAAATTAACAAAGTAAATAGTAAAACACTTACTTCCAGTTCAATTCTCGCTCAGCTTTCTCTGTTGAAGCGTATACAATCTCCGCATCACCAGGTCGTCTATCAGCCATCACCAATGGAATTTTCTACACAATTTGCACTTAAGTAAGGTCATGTACTTGATAATATAGCAATTACAAACACAAAACTGACCTTTCCAGATGCTTTCTCGAACGCAGCTACCATTTCCAACACAGTTGTCCCCTTACCAGTTCCCAGATTGTACACTTCACACCCTACACTTTACATTACTCTTCATCAACATTGATCCACACAGATACCAGCAATTCAAAATTATGATTCTATCATATAGTTTTCTCGCCCATAAGGATCGAATGAATTATCTGAATCATTGATGCACTAGTTCTTGAGATCAAATTCATTTGCCTCTCGTGATAAAGTTATCTAAAGAAATAAAAGAAATACATAGGAAATAATACCCAAAACACAGCTCATACCTACAGAAGCATCAGAGAGCTTGTTTAAAGCGGCAATATGGCCATCAGCTAAATCCACAACATGGATATAGTCTCGTACCTGAAGGTTACTAATGCAATTAGAAACAATCTAAGGGAAGAAAAAAGAAAATCACGCAAATAGGTGAACTTAACATCAAATGTCTTATAGCCTGATTTAGTATCTCGTTACAGATGATTAAATGAGATTAAATTAAAAGTCAAGTGACTCTGGTCTAGGAAGTGGGATATTTCATAAATTATTCAGCCAACCTTTTGTACTTCGTGATACAAATTTCAGATGATATTAAATGTAAAAGAAAAATCAAGAATGAGAACTGCACAACATAGACACAAGATATGAAAAAAATTAAATACTGAGAAAATTGAAAAAGGAAAAAGAGGACATCCCTAATCAATAAGCGAGCATATATTGATAAACGAGGTGCCTCACCCCTGTTCCATCCTTTGTTCCATAATCGGTTCCATAGACAGTGAGTGCAGGCCGCCTCCCAACAGCAACTTGTTGCACAAAGGGCATGAGATTGTTCGGGATTCCACGAGGATCTTCGCCAATATGGCCGCTAGGATGTGCACCAACTGGGTTGAAGTACCTCAGCAATATGATTTTCCATGTGGAATCAGATTGATAAATGTCACGGCATATTTCTTCAATGAAAAGCTGCAAATATATACTGTCAAGCTAACTGATAACACTGCAAGGGCCCACACATCAATACAACAAGATAGGCTTTATTTACAAAACGTGAACATTTTCATAATTAGAAACTCACCTTTGTACGTCCGTAAGGATTCATTGCACTAATGGGAGATTCCTCTGTGCATGGTACCACTTTCGGCCAACCGTAAACAGTTGCAGATGATGAAAATACTAGCTGGAATATAAGAGTACGTAAAACCAGTTTAGATCACGAAAGAAACTCCGTTCCTGCATGCTTATGTTTTCATGTGTGTGTGAGGAATAAAATTGTAAATACATTTTTACATCCATTGGCAGCCATGACTTCCAGTAAAGTAATTGTCCCGATAAGGTTATTGTCATAGTACATTAAGGGTTTCTGCACGCTTTCTCCCACAGCTTTGAGACCCGCAAAATGAATAACAGCATCAAACCTTAATTAGATACAAAATCAGAAGCACATGCGGTGTCAACATCTTATTATGATAAGAAGAGAAAAAGAACTTGTCAATCACTATCAGAAGTGAGATATGGGATAGCCCTATTTTCGTTCACTTTCTTTGGTCTTCCTATTTCTGTAATAAAATTAGCTTGTACAAATGTCCAAGGGACTACAAATGGTTAATGGATGCATCTTTCGACTAATGCCTGATCAGCAGCCTTATTTGCTTGGTAAATAAGGTTACAGAAAAGCATGATGACACGGCAAAGATCAGCAATCTTCGAGGTTTAGATTAATCAAAATGTGATTCAAAATATTACCGCACTATAAACCTACTTTACCAAAGATTGACCACATATTTATCCCAAAAATTCAGTATGAACCTTCCTTGTCTGATTCTCAAGTGTAAGAAGACGAAAAACTTGAGTCCAAAAAGTATCCAAACTAATTCAGAAAAAAACATCAAACCCAACTATCGAGCATCCATTCCAACTCAACTGCGGAAAAAGCTTGCGACGAGCTAAAAATACTTAATAGCATGACTCCAAGAATACTTACTTTTCAGAAGCAAAAAGTTTCTCAAGTGCCGGCTTATCCCGAAGATCTATCTGCAATCAAGTACCAGATAACATAGAGATACGAGTTAAAACACTGTGTTTGCATAATAATCTACTAATACAGGAAATGGATTAGAAAGTGGCAATGCATATCAAGCAAAACAAATCTTAATCTTGACCTCAAACAACTAAATATGCTAAGTAACCTTAACATCAATGTTTCAAAAAAATCTCAAATTAGCAGAATTTTTACATATCCATTACTCACTACTCTAAACAACTGGAAACTAAAAAGAGGTAAGAAAAATTGTTAGATTACCAATAGAACTCACAACGATATATATGAATTGATGCCACTCTTCAAGCCCAAGTTAGATTCACTTCAAAACTACTATAAATTCAAATCTTTACACTTAAATACGTATCCAACTCCAAGGAGAGAGCATCAGCCAAAGTAAGTGATGAAGATCAAGTATCTTGCAGGAACCCACAACCCAAAACACAAAAATCAATGAAAGTGATGTTTGGTCTGCAAAAAATGGAAGAGTGTAGGTAGGTGGTAACCTTGTGGAAAGAGAGGTTGGGAGCTTGTTGGGCGGCGAGTTGTTTGACTCTGATGAGGGCAATCTCGGAAGAATTGTCCAAGTTATCCACGACTACCGCCTTGTAGCCTCCCAGAAGCAACTGCAACACCGTGTGACTTCCGATGTAACCGGCACCCCCTGTTACCAGTATACTCGACGACATCGTTCAGAGTGCAAGAGTGAGAGAAGTAAGCTACGAGCCTGTGATCAGTGTCTGAGTCCACAATGGGTCTAGAAAGACGAGGAACTTCCTTTTTAATTTGGTGGGTGGAAACTTTGAAACAAAACAATGAAAACACACCAGTAGCGCATCCGCGCCTAAAATTAAAGTAATTAGGGCCCGTATTCAGGACAATTCAATGCTTACTTAGTGGGATTACAAAAATCAATTTATCCCAGATATCCGGGATAACATATAATTCAAGGCAAAATACCCCCATTAAAAATTCCACCTCTAGAGGTGGGTTTATTTATCCCGAATCAAGGATAAACTTTCGTCCTCTTCCCGTACGTCTTTTCTTTCTAATTTTAGAGTTGTTAACCTTGGCCCATTATCAGTTTTTCCAAGCTTAAAATTAATTCTTTTGATGCCTGCTTTCTTTCCACTACCTTCGACCTTAGCAACAAATGAATTTCTATTTTCATTTCGCACCGTGTGATGATGAAGAAGATCATGACCACTGAGTTTATTTATTTTTTGTTCTCCTCTCACCAAGTCATTATATTTTTCTTCTTCATTTCCGTACGTTTTGGAATACATATTAAATAAGGAACGAGTTAAGTTTTAAGTAGGTTTAGGTCTGCGTTTAACTGTTTTTCGTTGAAGATTTGTGTGGTTTAGAGAGGTCCAATATAAGGTGTCTGACCGCGTTGTCGAGGCACGTCAAATTAGTTATTTATTTCCTAACCTTCTTTCCTAATAGTAAGTAAAGTAAGTCAGGGTCGATCCCTCAGGGAACAGGAACTAATTGTATTATTGTACAAACCAATTTATATAACTAATTATAATAATATAAACATAATATGGGGGGAGTTTTGATGAGATTTAATTAACTAATGCATATAACAAGTAAACTAAAGATGAATTAACTAATGAATAAAAGGTATTCCCGTCTTTAACCCAGTATCCCCCTAGCCTGAATATCCATGTAACTAATGCAACTACTTAACTAATTAGTTCTGAGAACCCTACTCCAAGAATTAATAGGTACGCTTAGCTAACCCTTGTTACCCCCTTAAGTATAATTAATCATAAGAACTTAGTAATTAATTTTATCTAATTAAGTAGTCCTAGGAGACGCTCGCTAGAACAATATTAATCAGACGCATAGGGAACTAAGGTAACGGAGTAGGTACGGTGTTGTACTCACAAACTTGGTACAAGTGACCGCGACTTTATGTTATCCTAGCGAGTAACCACTTGTTGCTACTTTTGGGCTCAAACGCATAGCAATTACGGATTATGAATTCATGACCTAGCGACAGCTATATGCCTATTACTAGGGTGATCAGTCCACATAACAAACATATAAAAGATAGAGTAATCCAATAACACAAGTAATCTCAGAACATAATTAAATTAAGCAATTACTGAATTAATTACATAAATAACAGTCTAGGGTTCAACATAGTCAAAGACGGGAAAGCAAAAGCTTAGCCGATCATAGCGATCGCTAAGAACAAACTAATAAAAGAAGACATAAAACTATAAAACCCGAATTGCTGACTCTTGAATCTCCGTGTTCTTCAGAATTTCCTCATCCGAGCTCTTGAATCAATGTCAAAGTCTGCTTTTCGGACTTTTGGATCTTCTATTTATAGTTGAGGATCAATTAGGCTCAATTTGGACTGAAAGAGGACTTATCCGCGTATGACTTGGGCTGGGCCACTGCCTGTCTCGGCCGAGAATTTCGGGCTCGGCCGAGCTGCCTATAAAAGTGGCTCAGCCGCGAATATATGGCTCTGCCGAGAATCTTTAACAGCCAATTTCACTTCTTTCGCTGACCTTCAAGCTCGGCCGAGCTCCTTTGGCTCGGCCGAAAATGTTTCCCAGCATCCTTGGATCGATTTCCTCTTGGTTTTTGACTTGCGAAACTTGTTCTCACATCCAGTTTAAGTCGAATTTGACTTTTTGGTCTAATTTCACCTTAATACTTCAAAACAAGTTAAACAACATCAATTTGTCCAATAATGTTAATATGAGCAATACACGACTCATTACGCATGCAAATGTTATTAACTAGACACTTTATTCGACCTATTATGTACGCATAATTACTTGTACCAGTGTCCGGTATTTTTATGTAATTTTAAAATGCTTGATACTTTCTAAAGAAAACAATCCCTAATAACCTTCAAGAAACCAACAAGTCAAAGTAAACAAAGGATAATGATAGTCCTCTATAAAAAGTTCAACATAATCATCCCTAGTAAACACTAGATATGATAATACATATTTTTCCAATCCCCCAATTTAATACACCATAATCTTATACACCCTATTAACCACAACCTAAAGTAAACGGGCCCTTAAAGTAAAATAACTATCAATTACCCTATATTAATCCAAGAATAAATAATTTAAAGGCTTAATAACGTAAAAAAATATGATATTTTGTACAATTATCAAATATTATTTTCGTCCCGTCTAATTTTACACACCTTTATTTGGTCCGTCTCACATAATTTTACATAGCCTTAAAAAGGAAATTTCTTTCATAATCTCTACCCCTCAAAATCTCTACCCTCAAAATCTCTACCTCAAGCTCCACCTTTGAAAAATTCAACTAAAAATAAA
This sequence comes from Ajuga chamaepitys, assembly GCA_958295605.1. NCBI lineage: Eukaryota > Viridiplantae > Streptophyta > Magnoliopsida > Lamiales > Lamiaceae > Ajuga > Ajuga chamaepitys. The sequence goes on from OY282501.1 coordinate 17,714,261, forward strand.
AATTATTTTTTTCTTAATATACGTGCCCCTTCAAATGTGCAAAATTAGTTGGGACGGAAGGAGTACTACACAACCTTTTAAATTAAAAATATAAATACACTATCTTTCGATTTTTATTTTTTTTCAATTATAGTGACTAATTTCAGGCTCCAATAACTGACATAGAACTCAATTCGGGAATTTGAACCATAACATTTCTGATGTAGAAATAAAACTTTCCATTTTTCTTTATAATTGATAATTAGTGGAACTACGGGATGGAGGTTAACAATAAAGATTTGGTACGAATTCCTCTCCTCAAAGACACTCTTCTTCTACTTGAAAGAACTTCCTTTCGCTGCAGACATCCTTCGTCATGTGGAAAATGGCAAAACCTTCAATTTATGAGATTTGTATCCTGCTACGGGTTTGGGGAGGTATAGAATTTTTTTACCAGATTGACTAGTGTTATTTAAAAACAAAAAGAAGAAAAGAAATATCCACTCTAGAAAAGTTGTTGCTCAAAATTTTAATTTTGGGATCCATTTTTTATACACGTCGTTCATGCATGCTTTTAGGCTCGTATATATAAGGAATTTGATACGAATTGCATGCATTATTGGTTGTGTTTGCGTTAAATTATGTTATCTTATGTCATTTGATGTGTAACCGTTTTGTGGTGAATTATGTAATTATAAGGAAAATCCCACTTGGATGATGTCGGGAGAAGAAATGATCTAGAAAAGAGGTGGAATGACAAAATTCAGAGAATATAGCACTGAGAGATCCACTCGGCCGAGTAGGGTTGATCCCACTCGGCGAGTGGGATAAGAGCCCAAGAAGGAAAAATTCAAACCGGCTACTCGGTCGAGTGACTCATGTCTGCTCAATCGAGTAAGTAGTTCGACCATACATAAAATTTGCATTGCTCGACCACTCAGTCGAGTGGGCTTATGCCTACTCATTAACTGAATGGGCAAGGTGGATTTTTGTGTTTGTACATCAAAATGGGCTAATTAACACCCTTTTCTCATCCAAACTATAAATACGGGGTTTTGGAGCCTAATTTTATATCAGTTTTTACATTATTCATCAAGTTCTATCCCTTGGGGTAGAGAGCAAGTAAGAGAAGAAATAATCAGATAGAGAGCCAGAGTCAAGATTATTCAAAGATTCTGGGTTTATTAGTTCATTTTATTTTGTGATTGATACATTATGTTTGTTTATGAATATTTTTTATTTTCAATTACGATTATGAGTGACTAGTCATTATGTGTATTCTACGGCTAGAAAGTAAACTTCAATGACTTTTTAATTTTTATTTTGAATGTTTAGACTCCTTCTATGTTTTTATCTCAGTGCTTGTTTTAATTGTTGGTTTGATGATTTGACCAGTTGTTAGATTTAATTAGGCTTAATAAGTCAACGTCCGAGAGAGGAGGTTTGTTAATAGGCTTACAACACGTAGCATAGAAAATCAATAATAACCAAGAGGTTGGAATTCTTTGCGCAAGCATTATCTTGTAGCGTTTAGAAGTTACATGCATAATTATTAGTCGAAGACAATAATTATTTGTACGCAACCTAGTGTTATTCGCTCTGAGAGGAGGTCTAATATAGTTTTGTGATCACCTAATAGAAACTAGAAGTTCGTCTAAAAGTTTAAATAATTCAGGTAATTAATCACATGGGAGTCGTAGTTGAAATCGAGTCCTAGGATATATCTCTTAATCTGATCTCAATTTTAATTGTTTGTCGTTTGTTGCGCTTTAGTTAGTTAATAGTTTAAATTTTGCTCTAATCTGCAATCTTCAACTGTCTAGATAGACTTGGATTATTCCGGTTAGGGTATTAAAATGGTTTAGTGATCCGATCTCTGTTTGATCGACCTTGCTCACGTTAACTATAGCTACATCGTACACTTGTGGTTGTACTAAGGCTAGAAATTAATGTGCCAAGTTTTTGGCTTCGTTTCCGGGGATCGGTAGCTAATATCAATTTCTATCTTGATAAGTAATTCAACATTACTCTAGTTTATTATTTTTTGTATTTTATTATTATTTTTTTTTTTTTTGCTTAATATTTTCTTCTTGTTTTATGGATTTCAGGTAGTGCATCCAAACACAGTCTAAATGAACAAGCAATCTAATTCCTTCTAACCCATAGATTGAAGCAACTGCCCCATAGTCCCAGAACAAGAGAAATTTAGCTGGTCAGATGGCCGACCAAGAAGAGGAACTAACTCAAGCTTAGATGTTACGAAGGCTATTGGGGTTGGTACAAAGACATCAATTGTAATGGAGAATCTGCAACAGAGGCAAGAGCAGATGCGGAACCAACTACCAGTCTAATGAAATCTTCAGCCACAACAGCTACAACTTAAGGCCCAGGCTCAAGGGGATCAGACAACCATAAAAGACTTGCTTCGTCCCTTAGGCAACAAGAACTACAGATGGGTTGTGCGACCTCCCATCAATGCCAAAAACTTTGAACTTAAGTCGACGTTGATATATATATATATATATATATATATATATATATATATATAAGTCCCCCGGACTTAAAGACCCCAATCTAGACTTAGCTCAGTTTCTAGAAGTTGCTGACACAATCAAGGTGAATGGTATACCACATGATGAGGTAAAACTCCAATTATTCTCATTTTCTCTTTGGGACAAGGCAAAGTTGTGGTATAACTTGTTGTTTCCTGACAATGTTTCTACTTGGGATGAGTTGTGCACCTGTGATGTAAAACTTCAATTGTTCTCATTTTCTCTCAGGGATAAGACAAAGTTGTGGTATAACTTATTGTCGCATGACAATATTTCTACTTTGAATGATTTGTGCTCCAAATTCCTACTTAAGTACTTCTCGCTTAGCAAGACACTTCGACTGAAGAGTGAGAGTACACAGTTCAAGCAGTTTGACTCTGAACCGGTGTGCGAGGCTTGGGAACATTTCCTGGGATTTACTCCAGAAGTGTCCTCATCATGTGTTTTCAGAGAAGGAGTAGATTTACTACTTTTATGATTGGCTACTTCGACCCATGAGAGTGATCTTTGATGCTGCAACATGTAGTTTTCTGTTTTCGAGAAGTGGACAAGATGCACTTATTATTCTTGAAGATATGTCCACCAACAGTTACCAATGGACGAGTAAGAGGAACATGCCTAGAAGAGTTGCTAATATATCTAATATAGATTCAACAGCTTCATTATCGGCCCGAATTGCAGCACTTTCCAAGTAGATTAAATCCTTAACTCAAGCAGCTACTTCTATCCAGACCAAGCAAAGCAAGACCCGACAGCCTCCTAGGAAGTAATTGAGAATGTGAATGACAAACAGGATTTTGGTTCTGAAAACATGCTTAGAATAGGGATTTTGTCGTATATTTTAGATTCTAAACTCCCCTTTATCTTTGTTTATCGTATTTTCTTCTTGGCGTCGGTAAATCAGTTTTTCAAGTGTTTTTGTAGTCAAATAGGCCAAAAGTACGACGATCGGAGGAAAGACGAAGAAAAGGTCAAGAAATGAACAAAAAAATCGAAGAAAAAGGAGGTGCACGACCTAGTTGTGCACGTAGGAGGCATCTCACACGACTGTGCATGCAGCAGTTGAAGAGCCAATGAAAAAGAACGCATATGGCCTGGCCGTGCGCTAAAGAAGATTGTTGCAAGGACCATGTGCTATACCTGCCTGGACCCCGAGAAAAAGGCTAGGCACAACATGTTCGTGCACGAAAAGCTTGAGGCCCTCAGAGTGTGCCTCGTGCTGGTCAACTTTTCATGGCTTGGCCATTTCATCCCCTTTTTGGCCCAAATTGTTAAAAAAAACCCTTAAACTAGTATTTAAACACTTCCCTATTCAAATTTTTATATCATTCATCATTCGTATAAGTTAGAAATAGAAAGTGAGTTGAGAGCAAAGGCTAGGGAAAAGTTTACATTGAAGATCAAGATCAACATTACTTAGGTTTTATCTTTCCATTTTCATTTAATATTTGTATGAACATACTTGTGTCTATATTTGTGTTTTGCATTTATCATGATTATGGTTGGCTAATTTCCTTAATCTAGGAGTAGAAAGTAGATTATGGGTGATTAGGAATTTAGCCAATTTATTTAATCTAGCTAATTAATCATTTGTATTGCTTGTTATATGACTTGATCAATTGTTTAGCAATTTATGGTGGGTTAAATTTGAACCGAGAGGGGAGATTTAATCAGGAACATATTAATTAGCATGATTAGTTAATAAAACTCAGAGGTTTGGGATAATCGTGGGGGCTTTGGTCTTAGGATCGTTTGGGAGTTGTATATAATTAATTGATCGGAGACGGTGATTAATTATATACAATCAACACACAATTTGCTCCAAAGAGGGGATTTTATATGCACTGAGTGATTGTCTCCTAAAAACTAAACATTTAGTTTAATGATTTAATCAGTTGGGCTGTTGATCATTTAGTTACCAATAATTAAAATCTAATTCCTAGATTACCCTTATTGCTTGTTTAATCCATAATCTTTATTTCCAAATTAATTGTCTTAGTAATTGGTTATTTAAATTTCGTGATTGCTTTAGTTTTAAAAATATCAAAATCACCATTTGATTGTCTAGTTAGCCACTAAATGTTTATTGCAATAACTTACCTGATATCGATCACCGATCTTTGTGGGATCAACCTTGTGCTTCTCTAAATACTACGATAGCCCAATATACTTGTGGATGCACGTTTAATTAACTAACATTAGACTTGCTTCAAGTTTTTGGCACCGTTTTCGAGGATTCGATAACGGTAGCCGAGTAGTATCGTGATAAGTATTTAGTGATAGTATAGATATTTTATTTTATTTTATTTTATTTTAGGTTATTTTAATTTTTTGTTTGTTGATAAGTGTTGTTTTGCAAGGAAGTGGATGCACCTTATATAAAAGGCATTGCAAGGTTTGCTACCCTTTGATCCAGAAATCGAAGCAACTTGGAGACACAATCAAGGGAAACAAAATCAAGAAAGCATTATGACCAATGGAGAGAACTAACCAGAGAGTGGCAAACGTAGTTGAGAGAAAAATGCCTCAACTTCGATCCGACCAAGCAAACATATATCATCAAATGCTTGAGATGATGCAGAGGCAGCAAGAGGAGGTGGATGCTTGAAGAAATTGGAGGGAGCAAGTGCTCAATCCACCTCTACCCCAAGGAGACCAAGCCACGATCCAAGATCTTTTGAGCCAATTGGAAATAGAAATTTTGGTAGAGTAGGACGGGCACCGGTCAATGTCGTAAATTTTGAGTTAAAGTTGACATTGATCTCCTTTATACAACATAATCAATTTGGGAGGCATGCGAAATAAGATCCTAATCTCTACCTTTCCATTTTCATGGAGGTTTGCGGTATGATCCAATTTAACAACGTACCACATGATCAGATTAAGTTTCACTTATTCTCATTTTCCTTGAGGGATAGAGTGAAACAATGGTGCAATTTGCTTCTCGGATGATGTTTATCAGTGGTTTCTTTAAATGTATTTCTTGTAACCATGACGATTAGGTTAAAGGGTGAGATAACCCAGTTTAGAAAGATCGGTGCATAACCTCTATGTGAGGCTTAGGAAAGATTCAATGATTTTTTACGAAAGTGTCGACAATATGGCCTTCAAGAAAGAGAGCACGTATGCAACTTCTACGATGGATTGTTTGGACCGACTTGGGTGATCCTTGACATCGCAGCGGGTGAGGCATTGTTTTCTAGAATAGAGCATGATGCAATCTCGATCATTGATGATATAGCCTCAAACTCCTACCAATGGCCAAATGTGTGAAACGTTCTTAGGATAGTTGCAAGTGTGGTTAACAGGGAGGCAAGTACATCGCTATCAACACAGATTGCTACCTTTTCAGAGCAATTGGAAACATTGTCACAAGTTGTTACCACAATTCAGGTTTAGCAAACTGCTAAGGTGAGTGTGTCTCAAGATGATGATAAGGATTGTAGCTTCTTACACAAAAGGAATTTTAGAAATCAAAGAGGGCATCAATACTTGAATCCTCACCAGCGGCACAACCAATACTCAAACTTCAACTAGAATTAACATCAATCAAGTCATTATCAACCGAGCATGAAGAATCACCAAAATCTCTCATATGTTAATCCTTATAACTCAATTCAACCACCTCCGGGGTTCTTAGTCACGAATGGGATGATAAATGGGGGGAAGAAACCAAGTGTTGAATATTTTTATTAACCTCATTTATCTCAAGGATCGAGTTTGCTGAAGTGAATTAAATCATCATGAGCAATGGACTGATATTAAAAGCCTTTAAATACAAGTGGGTCAACTGGCCCAAGCTATAATCCCCAACACATGAAAAGCCAATACCCAAGTGATACAGTGAAAAATTCAAAAGAGCAATGCAACCCGGTGTTCACTTGGAGGGAAGTTGTTGATGAAGGGTCAAGTTCACAAGCGGATGAGGAGTTCAAGTTCGAAGCGGAGTGAGTGAAGGAGATAAAAACCATCGAATTGATTGGTGATGATTTGTGTGAAACAAGGGTTCAGAAGCCTAAATCAACTCCTAACCTTGAAAGTCCTAAATACATCCCCCCCCCCCCCTTTACCTTTTCTTTCGGTTTTTCATAGATAGAAAAAGAATAGATGAGAAATTTACAAAGTGCCTGGAAAAGTTTAAACAAATTATGCTTGAAGTTGCTTTGCTAATTCGATACAGGGAATATCAAATGTGTCAAAGAAACTTGAGAAAAATAAAAGATGACAGAATGCAAGAACACTGGACAATCAAAGAGGTTGATAGGGTGATGAGGAAATGGGAGTTGGATGGAACAAAAGAAAAAGAGGTTGATTTCTCAAAGAGGGAGAATATGGAAAAGAAAGTGAATTCTCGTAAGGAGAAAATGATTCTTAAACCCAAGAGGCCACATAGTTATCCAATCCAGAGAGTTTTTTTATTCCATGTTCTATTAATGGTTTTGCATTTAATGATGTGTTATATGATCTTAGATCGAGTATAAACTTAATGTCTCTAAGCACTTATATGAAATTAGGATTCAGAACTTTGAAACAAGTCTCTACTACCCTACAGTTAGCTGATGCTTCGTTATTATATCCTCACGGGGTAGTAGATGGTGTTTTGTTGAAAGTCGATAATTTTGAGTTGCCCGTTAGTTTTATGGTTATTGATGTGAAGGGTAACAATCATGTAACACTAATTTTGGGCCGTCCATTCTTGGCCACTAGGTAAGCGATAATTGATGTCAAAACGGAGCTTTTTTTTTTTGTTTTTTTTTTTTTGTGTCAATGATAAAAAGTTAATTTTTCCGAAAAAGGGAAAACCAAAATGAGTGGTAGGAATGAAAGCATTGTGATAGAAAATCGAGAACTCAACAAGAAAAGGGAAGTGACACAAAGGGCCGAATGGGAACTGCGGTGGTAGAATTTGACGGTTTTGTTATTTCCTCTTATTGCGATTCAGTTAAGTTGAAAATCAAGCGTTCGACTAAAGAAGTTAAACTTAGCGTTTGCCGGGAGGAAACTCGGCAGTTACTTTTGTTAGATTTCATTTGTTTCATTTAAATTTATGTTTGATGGTGTCAGTTTTATGTTTTGGGGTTTCAAAATGTGTAGGTAAATGCAAGAAAGGCAAGAGAATGCAAAATGGGGTGAACGGACCTAAAAAAGTATGGCAAAAAAGGGGGGAAAACAGTGTGCACAACCTTTCCGTTCATGAAAGTATAGCCATACATGGACCATGCACATAGCTGAAAAGTGTTAAACAAAGTATCACCACAGCTGGTGAAATTCAACTTGGGTTTCCTCTCTTATTTTTACCTTGTTGATTTGTCTTTTATATTTTTTATAATATATATTTATATCCTGACATGTTGTTTTGATGGTAAGGATTAGTTAATATTGGATTAGAATTTGTAAAGCATATCCTTATCCATATTTATCATCCTTATCCTTTTAAACGTTCTTAACTAAGAAACTCAGGAAACTGTTGATACAAAGAAGTATAAATAGAGGAGATAAACTAGAAAATCAGTGAAGAACTATGAGATGAAGATATCGCAGAAACAGTGAGTGTTCAAGATAACCAAAAAGTTGTTACATTTCTTACTCACGTACTCACTTGTTTTTTGTGAGACTTGTAAAGGATTATTAGTGTCAGGATTCTCTTGTAAGTGTGTTAGATCAAGTGTGACAGAGACAGGAATTGCTCGATTGTTGTACTTCAATCAATTCCCTATTTCGAAAGTCATGTACAATACAAAGTGTTCCGCTGTGGCTGGAAATGTGAATTGCTCAGACTTTTGATTGCCTGAGTTTTATTTATATTCCCTCTACTATTTTTACAATTGTTTTGTACAATTTTCTTCATCGACTTTGAGTGGTTTTCACATTGTGCTGCAACACTCTGTGCAACACATTTATTTTTAGGGCATAAATTCTTTCAATTGGCATCAAAAGCTTGCACTTGACGACATTAAGTGTGATCTTGAAGTTAAGAAGTGCGGATGTTCCTGGAACAACAATAATGCGACCACCCATCTTGGATGGCATAAATTATTCCATCTGGAAAATCAAGATATGAGCACATATAAAATCCTTGATGAAAGAGCATGTAGATCAATAGTCGTAGGATGGACACCATCTCGCACGAAAGGTGAAAATGGTAATGTGATTCCGAAATCTGAAGCAGATTGGACGAATGATGATTTCACTCTTTCATGCTACAACTCCAAGGCCGTAAATGCAATTTTTGGTTCTGTTGATCTATCTCTATTCAGAATGATCCAAAATTGTGTTTCTGCTTAGGATTCATGGGAAGCCTTACCATGAAAGTGTGAAGGATCGGAATGTGTTCGAAAGTCAAAACTGAGAATTATTGCAACACAGTTTGAACCACTGAAGATGGATGAAACTGAAACCATATCCTCATATAATGCTTGTTTGTGTAAACTGGCGAATGAATCACATGCTCTTGGAGATCCAATAAGCAACGAAAGACTGGTGAATAAGCTACTCAGAAGGAAATAATAGATTGCTTGCATTTTCTTCTCAATTTACTTTCTAAACTTCAAATACAAAAGGTGATAGTATACTTTGAATGAAAATCTTGACGATCCTATTGCCTATTTGACTAAAAAATATCAAAGATTTCTGTAAAAAAATAAAAAGAAAATATTTCCAAAGGTGTTTTTAACCCTGTCACGAAAGGTTTTGAAGAGCATAGTGCAAGTAAAGAACATTTTGTCAACTCTAGTGACAGGAGTAGTCAGAATCGAACCTCTAGAATCAACTAGTCAAACTACAGTCCATACACCCCTAAGGACTTGAAAACTGTCCAATGTCTCGCATGTTCAGGTTTTGGACACTATGCTAATCAGTGTGCAAATAATCCAACGAATGGAGGGACAAATCTTGTTGTAACTTTGAGTGAGGACGGAAGTGATGATGAAGAAGAGTCTAAAACTAATCAAGAATTATCGGATCTCATGGTCAAGTTGGATGTTTTAAGTGTTGAACAGGGTGTTGAAACACCTGATGGACAATGCTATTAAGCGATAACGATTCTGAACTCTCAGAATATGATTTGTTGTTGAGAACCTTTAGAGAAATGCATGAAGAACTGGTGATGACTCTAAAAATCCTCAAGGAAGTCAGGTCAGAAAATGACAACCTCAAGGTGAAAATTTCTCATTTGGAAAAAGTTGTCTAAAAAGGACAAAGATCTTGATAATCCCTGATCTGAAAGATAAAACCAAATGTTTGAATCGTTTCAATTCTAGAACTTCTAAGCTAGATGAAATTTTATCCATTAAAAAAATTGGTAATCATGGACTTGGATATGATAGTTTGAATAAAAAAAATTCTCTTCTTCAAAAGATGAGTACATAACTCCTGTTTTCACTAAAGAGATGCATATGCTTCAACAATTGTCTCTTGATGATTCTTGTTCTAAGAAAATGAGACATGAATCTGATATATTGAATCTCACTGAAAAAACAGAGAGATTAAATATTTCAGATTCAAGCTCAATTGTTCCCTATGTAAACTTTGATAACTCAAACATGAACAACAATGAAATTGTTTATTCAACCAGGTTGAAGAGAATTAGAACTGAAACTGATTCTGATGAAAAGGTCTTTGTGTGTGATTTTTATTCAGTCACTGATCATATTAGCCCTTTTTTCTACAGGAGAAAAAGAAAAAAAAATAGAAAAAAACTCTCAAATATGTCTAAGATGGTGTTGCAACACTCTTCTTCATACTGTTCCAAGCCTAAACCTATTTCACCATCTAATGAAAAGTCTTTGGCTGAAAAGTGTTGTAACATGATCTACACTTCTTATAGTGTTGATGTTTCCGCCACTTGGTATTTCGATAGTGGTTATTCTCGTCACATGACAAGAACAAAAAATATTTTTGAAAATTATGAAAAGATAGACGGGGGAAAGGTTACATTAGGAGGTGGTGCCAAAGGTGAGATTGTTGGAAAAGGAACACTTGCTGTAAAAGGTCTTCCTAATCTTGGAAATGTTTTTCATGTTGAAGGATTAATGGCTAATTTAATTAGCATTAGTCAATTATGCAATGAAAACTTCACATTGAGTTCGAAAACGATGTGTGCAGTGTGTATAAACGTGGAAATGAGTGTAATGTGACAGGATCTCGAGCTTCAAACAACTGTTATTCTATTGACGAAGATGGTGCAACCTGTCCCAAAGCAAATTTGAGTTGTGACACAAGAAATTAGGTCATGTCAACTTTCAGCAACTCAAGAAAATTGCAAGCATGGAAGTTGTCAAAGGACTGCCCAAAATATCTAGTAAAATCAATAAAGTATGCATTTCATGTGCTAAAGGTAAACAAAGTAAAGGCATACACAAAGTGTTGCAACACTATAGTATGTCTCACTGTTTTGAGCTTTATCATATGGATCTTATGGGTCCTTTTGAGATTGATAATCTTGGTGGTAAGATATATGGTCTTGTTTGTGTTGATGATTTTTCTAGGTTTACATAGGTTTACTTTCTTAAAGAAAAATCTGATACCTTTGAATTCTTTAAAAAGCTTGCATCTCAAATAAACACATCGCATGGTACTTGGATAAAAAAGAATAAGAACTGATCATGGTATGGAGTTTGAGAACAGTATGTGTTTCTGAATTCTATGCTAAGAAGGGGATAAAACATGACTTTTTCAGCTTCTAAGACTCCCCATCAAAATGGGGGCAGCCGAAAGGAAAAATAGGTTGCTTCAAGAAATGGTTCGTGTAATGCTATGTGAAAAAAATATTTCAAAAGATTTTGGGTTGAAGCAATTAAGACTGCTTGTTACATTTCGAATCTAGTCTATGTAAGAGCAGGAAGTACTATGACACCCTATGAAATACTTAAAGGCCGTAAACCAAATCTCAAGTATTTTTCATATTTTTTGGTATGTATGTTAGATTCTAAATGACGGAGATCAACTAGGAAAATTTGATATGAAAAGTGATAAGGGATTGTTTCTTGGATACTCATGTAATATTCATGCATTTAGGATATTTAATTTGAGAACTAGGACAATCCAAGAAAGTATCAGTGTTGGGTTTGATGACATTTATGATATTGCAGGAAAACGAGATGAAGATGATGTTCAAGATCTCTTGGAACAACATGAAAAACCAAATCTGGAATCAAACAGGGAAGGTGATGATGAAAATGTTGAAACACCCGCTGAAACACAGAATCACAATATTCCAAATGTTTCTCAAAATGAGCAAGATAGTAATCCAAAACCTTTTGAGGATAATCTTGATTCACTTGAAGAATCTCTGGCAAGAAGGGATCCACCAGGTAGAATTCAAAGAAATCATCCTATATCATAAGTCATAGGTGTCATTCATGATAATCTTCATAAACGCACAAAGGAACGAAAAGACTATTTGATAATGATAAAGCTAGCTTGCTTCACTTGCTCTTTTCAGTTTCTTCGTGATACTTGTTTCTTATCAAACTTAAAACCCAAAAACATTAATGAAGCTCTTCAAGATGAATTTTGGATTTGTGCTATGCATGAAGAACTTCATCAATTCACTCGAAACGATGTATGGGATTTAGTTCCTAGACCTCATGATGTGAATATGATTGGAACTAAGTGGATATTTAGAAATAAGACTGATGAGTCTGGGAAAGTTGTTCATAACAAAGCCCGACTTGTCGCCCAAGGGTACACACAAGTTCAGTGACTTGATTATGATGAGACTTTTGCCCTAGTTGCAAGACTTGAGTCTGTACGATGCTTTATTGTCATTGCTTGTTATCTCAATATTAAGATTTTTTAAAGGGATGTTAAAAGTGCTTTTCTGAATGATTTTCTAAATGAAGAAGCTTTTGTTGAACAACCGAAAGGTTTCATCGATCCTTACAAACCCAATCATGTTTTCAAATTAAAAAAGGCTTTGTATGGTTTGAAAGAAGCTCCAAGTACTTGGTATGACCGTTTGACAAAATTCTTACTATCACTTGGATTTGAAAGAAGTAATGTGGATAAAACTTTGTTCATAAAAAGACATGCATAAAAAGTCATTGTTGCACAAATTTATGTTGAAGACATTGTTTTCGGTTCTTCTTATGAAAAATAGTTACAAGATTTCATTCAACAAATCACATCCACCTTTCAAATGAGCTTAATGGATGAATTGAATTTCTTTTTGGGTTTGCATATCAAGCAAAATTTGATAATGGTACTTTTGTATCTCAGTCCAAATATGCAAAAAGTCTGGTGCAAAAAATCAATTTATCAACTCCTAGGTATATGAAAATTCCTTTAAGCTCAATTCTGAAAATCGGCAAAGATAGTGTTGGATAAGGTGTTGAAAACACCTTATACAGAAGTATGATTGGCAGTATGCTCTATCTCACTGCTAGTCGGCCGGATCTTTCTTATAGTGTTTCAGTGTGTGCTCGATATCAATCAGATCCTAAACTATGTCACTTGAATAAAGTAAAAAGGATCATTAAATATGATAATGGTACAAGTGAGTTAGGGATTTGGTATTCGAAAGACACTAACGCTAACTTGGTGGGCGGGTGATGTTGATGTCTTTGTCTACTACTGAATCTGAGTACATAGCACTTGATAGTTATAAATATGAGAAAAGAACTCGGAATTAGGGTTCGCATTCTGTATTCTGAAATTATTACGTGTAAACTCAAAATAATAGTGAAGAAAACACCTCGGCAGGTGTCATTTTTCAGCCCGTGGACGTAGATCTCCGGATCGAACCACGTATATCTTGCTTGTTTTCATATATTGTGTATTGATTGCTAACTGAATTGATTGGATACCAGATTGCGCTTTATCAATTGGCGCCGTCTGTGGGAACGCAGGTGGTTTTTTTATATTAACAGTGCATTCGATATATCATGGTGATGACTCGCCTAAATCAATCTCGCCAGGGTGATCAAGCCAATCAAGATCCACCCGTGGATCAGGTTATGCCGCCGAGGCAATCACCGATGAGGGATACATCTCATCATCAGGGCAATCAAGGCCAAGCCATGAATCCGGACAACCAATTCTTACCTCTGCCCCCGCAAGACATGCAAAACCCTAATCCCGCTGCCGCCCGGCCGCAGGTTAATATTCAAATGACTCCAGAATTACTCCAGGCTTTCCTACAAGAGCATGCTCATGTCCTTCAAGACTGGGCGGCCAATCGCCTGAATCCTGATGGACCTGCCGGACACGCTACTAATCCCGCAGTGCCTCCATATCGTCAGCATTCGCACGATCGACTAGACCCGGTGCACCGCGGACGTCAGGATCGGCGACGGGAACGACCTGGTTCTCCCGAGGACCATGGGAGTTCTAATGGGTCAAGACAGCGCAACGATGAACCTGCAGATGTCGATCGCCGCCGTCCACTTAACGCGGCTAAAAGAGTTCGTTATGCCAATCCTCATACTCTAGATCTTCAAGAGTATGAGCGAGTCTAACGCAATGTCGAGCTAGACAGAATCCTGGGCCTTGATGCCAATGGAGATATCATCACACCGTTCTCTCAAGAAATCATGACCATCTTCCTTCCTGAAGGGTTCAAAAGGCCTGCCATACCACCTTACGACGGCACTGGAGATCCAGCCAATTTTCTTGGAGCTTTCAGGCACAACATGCTTAGCCGCGATCATACTACATCCCTTCATTACTGTAAGATTTTCCCTGAGTATCTTCAGGATGAAGCTCGGGTTTGGTTTGATTCTCTCCCTCGCAATAGCGTATACTCTTTTAGAGAACTCGCCGAACACTTTTGGGCGCGTTTTGAAGCACGTGCGAAGCCCATGGCCACCCTGGCCGACCTCATGAATATGGAACAACGGGACGGCGAAACCGTTACCCAATTTCTTGACCGCTTTACAGCGGAGAGTCTCAAGGTAGGAAGTTGCTCAGATGATGTTATCATCAACGCATTCATGAATGGACTCCGTCCCGGACCACTCTACACCGAGTTGGTTCGTAATCCACCGGTCACAACCCGAGCACTGTTTAATACGGTGTGCAGATATGCTAAGGCCGAGGAGCAGACTCGTCGGAAATGTGAGAAACATGCTAGCAAGCGGCAGTCCGACAGGGCACAGGTTGGGCCTAGCACACGACCTAGTGCCTTTTCTCGTCTGAACCCGGGGCGTTCAGAATCTCGAGGTGATATTCCACAATTCACTCCGCTGACAAAATCACGAGCTGAAATTCTTTCTGTTCACAAGAATGATTTACGGCCCTGTCCGCGGATGACTGCCCCGCCTGAAAAGCGAAACTGCGGAAAGTGGTGTGCGTACCACCGTGATCATGGGCATGAGACGGAGGAGTGCCGAGAGCTCGGCAAGGAAATTGAGGATTGTTTTCTGCCACCGCCCCCTCCTACGGGAGGACCCGGAGACAATGCCCCCACTCACGTCATAAACGTGATATATGGGGCTCTCCCCACTGGGGCTTCGCGAAATGCCTTGAAGGCAGAGGCTCGCCGTCCTCCTCCCGAGGAGCCACGCCATAAGCGCCTCCATCAATCAGAAACTGTTAGTTTCACAGATAGAGACCCAGTCCCAGAGATAACACCCCATACTGACGCCATTGTCATCGACATGACTGTAGCCAATGTTACAATAAAGCGGGTCTTCATGGACAATGGAGCCGCAGTGAGTGTTATATTCGCCGACTGTTTCCAAAAGATGAGGATTCCTCGGGAACAACTTCGGCCGGCCCCCAGGCCATTGCAGACTTTCACCCAGGGTGAAGTCCAGCCAGAAGGTGTCATCACTCTCCCGGCGTCTCTGGGAACTTATCCGGCGATAAAAACCATTTTCGTGGATTTTTACGTGGTTAACTCCCCGTCACCGTACAACATGATCTTGGGTCGGGATTGGCTTACTCCCACCAAAGCCATATGCTCCACATACCACCTCGCGCTAAAATTCCCCACCTCACATGGTGAAGTGGCTATCCGCGGTAGTCAGCGGGTTTCTAAGGAGTGCATGTACGTGGCACTCAAAAAAACTACCAAAGTTCCTCCCAAACAGCAGCTTCAGGTAGCATCATCGGCTCTTGAACCTCAGGTATGTACCTCATTGGGGGACACCACTGTCCAGGTGCCGCTTGATCCGTCCAAACCAGAACAAACTGTAACTGTCGGTGTCGTGGATGTGCTGTGGTTACATCAGGCCATCATTCAGACCTTGCGAGAGTATTCCGATGTCTTTGCATGGTCTCCTTTGGATATGCCCGGGGTCTCTCCTGATGTAATAACCCACAAGTTGAACATCGATCCCAGCGTTAAACCTGTACAGCAAAAACAAAGGAAGTTCGCTCCGGAGCGAAATGCAGCCATTCGAATCGAGGTGCAACAACTCTTGGATGCAGACATCTTGTTCGAAGTTTATTATCCTTCTTGGCTGTCTAATCCAGTGATGGTGATAAAGTCCGGCGGGGCATGGCGAATGTGTGTCGATTTCTCTGATCTCAATAAACATTGTCCGAAGGATTGTTATCCTTTACCTTCCATCGACCAAAAGGCCGAAGCCATTACTGGGTACGTGGCACTTTGTTTCTTAGACCTGTATAAGGGATACCACCAGATCTTCATGGACCCTCAGGATGCCCTCAAAACGGCATTTATTACTGCTTTTGGGTGTTTTGCTTTTAAGAAAATGCCCTTCGGGCTCAAAAACGCTGGAGCCACATATCAACGTCTCATGGATCGCGTTTTTCGCGATCAAATTGGCCGCAATGTCGAGGTTTACGTTGATGATCTGGTTATAAAAAGTACCTCCCACTCTTTATGTGTGCAAGACATTGTTGAAACGTTGCGTACTTTGCGGCGTTACAATTTGCGGCTTAATCCGGCAAAATGCACTTTCGGCGTTGGTTCCGGAAAGTTTCTTGGGTATATGGTTTCGCAACATGGTCTTCAGGCCAATCCGGCCAAGCTTCGGGATGTTTTAGATCTGCAACCACCGAAGACGTACAGAGACGCTCAACGCCTCACGGGCGGTTTGGCGGCCTTAAATCGCTTTTTATCTAAAGCAGCAGAGCGTCAACTCCCATTCTTCAAAATTTTGAGACAGGCGAAGTCATTTGAGTGGACTCCGGAGTGCACTGAGGCTTTCGAGGCTTTGAAGCGTCATATACAGCAACTGCCCACTTTGTCAGTTCCTCTCTCCGGAGAGCCGCTCTACATGTATTTGGCTTTCGCTGAGGAAGCTGTTAGCGCTGCGCTCGTACGAGAAGTCAATGGTGTTCAACATCCAGTGTATTTCGCAAGCCGAGTGCTTCACGGGGCGGAGACACGGTACTCCATGCTGGAAAAAACAGTGCTGGCTCTTGTCATGGCGGCTCGGCGTTTGCGCCCATATTTCCAAGGGCGTGAAATACGGGTTTTAACCAACCATCCCATCCGTCAAATTCTTGTCAAGCCCGAGGTGTCAGGGCGTTTCGCCAAGTGGGCTGTTGAACTAGGAGAGTATGACATTCAGTTTCTTCCTCGCCGAGCTGTCAAGGGTCAAGCACTTGCAGATTTCTTGGCCGAGACCCCCGGGGATAATAATCATGGATCGTCAGTAAACAACGGTGATTACCACCCCGCTACTCTTGAACCTACACCTCGCACCTGGAAATTATATGTGGATGGTGCTTCCACAGCTCGTGGGAGTGGTGCTGGGTTGCTTCTTATTGACTCCGAGGGAGTCGAAGTTAAATACGTCATCCGATTCAAATTTAAGGTGACCAATAATGAAGCAGAATACGAGGCAGTTCTCGTCGGGCTCCGGCTCGCTCGATCCTTAGCTGTCCGTCATCTTGAGCTCTTTACGGATTCCGAGATTGTATCCTATTATTCAATATCTCCGTGATGGAACTCTGCCTAGTGATAAGCTGCGAGCTCGGTAGATAGTCCTTAAAGCCCCCAAGTACTCCTTTCACGATGGAGTCTTATATCGACGGTCGTACCTACAACCGAGTCTCCGGTGCCTCGCTCCTGCCGAGGCTAATCAAGTTCTACGGGAGGTTCACGAAGGGGCCTGTGCCAGTCATATCGCCTTCCGGTCGTTGGCCAAGAAAGTTCTCCGATGGGGATATTATTGGCCAACTTTGTTTAACGATGCCCACGACTTAGTGACCAAATGCAGCAAGTGTCAGCTACACTCTCGTGTGAAACACCTGCCATAAACCGAGCTCACTGGAATTCAGAGTGCGTGGCCATTTATCCAGTGGGGAATTGATATTGTTGGCCCATTTCCGATCGCTCCGGGGGGATTGAAGTTTCTGGTGGTCGCCGTGGATTACTTCACCAAATGGGTAGAAGCAGAACTTCTTACTGCCATCACTGGTCAAAACATCTTGAAGTTCGTCTGGCGAAATATCATATGTCGTTTTGGCATATCGAGCACTATTATTTCGGATAACAGCAAACAATTTGCCAATGATCCCTTCCGGTCATGGTGCGAGGAGCTCCATATCATATAAATTTTCACCTCGGTGGCCCACCCTCAAGCCAATGGTCAGGTCGAAGTCACTAATCGTACACTGCTTACGGGTATAAAGAAATGCCTGGATAGTGCTAAAGGTCTTTGGGGTGAAAACCTTCCGCAAGTTCTATGGGCTTATCGCACGACGCCGCATACCTCTACCGGGGAGACTCCCTACAACCTTACTTACGGCTCCGAAGCTGTTATTCCGGCAGAAATCAGTGTACCAAGCCCCCGCCTCGTAACATTGATTCCTGAGGATAATGACGAAGCTCTTCGTACAAATCTGGATGAGCTCGAATATCGTCGCGATCAATCGTTCATCCAGCAGGCCAGGTGTAAACAACGTGCAGCTCAGTATCATCACCTCCGGGTCCGGGGCACTCAGTTCAATGTCGGGGACCTAGTACTTCGACTCAATTCGGCCAGCAAAGCTGCCCCCGAGGGGAAATTACATGCTTCTTGGGAAGGTCCTTATCGCATCGTTGCCGCACACGATTCCGGATCCTACAAGTTAGAACATCTCGATGGAACCGCGATACCCCGAAGCTGGCATGTTACCAACTTGAGACGCTTCTATCTGTGAATGCCGAATGACAAGTATCATCTTATCTTTATGCTCATTGTACACTTCTTTTACGTTGTTATCTATCTTTGTATCCTTCAATTTGCTCCGGTACTCATCATTGAATAAATACTCTTTGTTTATGCATCTTGCTGTGTTCTCTTCTACGTTACGGGGACGCCCTAACGCAGTCGTATTATTATTATTCGTCTCCGGACAATTAAATCTCTCTCTCTCGGTCCGTCCGAGGAGATTCACATTTCGTCCTCGGACTCGTATCACTCTCTCGCCTGTTTAACCGGAGAGGTGTTTACTCCCGCCCGATCCGTCCGGGGAGATTTTACTCCCGCCCGATCCGTCCGGGGAGATTTAAATTGGAGTTATCCATATTATGTTCCCGAACACTCGTTAAAACAATTATTACTTTTGGTTAATAACTTGTTGTTTTCCTTAACACAACTATGCACACCAAAACGATTTTATTATCTTCCTTCGAGGTGATGCCAAAAAGTTTTTTACATAATACTTCACAAAAAAAAAAAAAAAAAAAAACACAACAAACAATTATCTACGGCCTCCGAGCCAGTATTCAGCGCTCCGGCGTTGAGGCCTATTCCTGGACCTACGCCGTGTCCTCCGGGATCTTGTCGTTCCTCGGCCTTGGGCTCCGGCTCTTTCCCCACTGCGGGATTCCCGACGCCGTGGACTCGTTCTTGGCGCTTGTCTGGGAGCTTCGTCTCTTTTGCGAGCACGACTACTTGGCTGCGGGGTAGACCTCGGGGTTTGGGCCCATTGCACAGGGTCCCATTCCTCGGGGGCCATCACCTCGATTTCTTTGGCCAGCTCTTCGACTACCTCTTCGGCGACAACAGCGAGCTCTTCTTCGACCGTAGTCACTGGAACTAGCTCTCGAATAATAATGCCTTTGCTCTTTCCCGCGGGCTTCTTTTTACCCTTCCGGGGGGCTTTTGAAGTACGTTGGCTCCGGCTTGTACTCGCAATGTATTCCTCCGCAGAAGGCCGCCACCTGCCACGGCCCTTCAGTCCTTCATACATGTTGAGGAGCAACTCCAAAACCTCTCGCTTTCTTACAAGCTCCGAGGACTCGGCTGGGTTCTTCGCCATAAGTGCTGAAATCTCATTCTGAATCTCTACGACCCGCGCCTCAACTTCCTCAAATGTCAGTAAGCCGAACTCGGTCAATATTCGGTCATACTCCCTTTGATGGATGAGGACTCGGTCCAGTTCAGCAACTTTTGCCAGATACTTCAACTCCTGGTCAAAGGCTTTCTCCTCGGCTTCCTTCGCCTTTCTCTCCGCAGCGGCCGCCCGCTTTTCTAGCCTTGGCACTACGTGCATTTGCAGGTTGTTCTTCTCTCCACGGAACCACTCTAGTGATCGCATAAGCTTCTTTATCGTCTCGTGCAATTCCGCGGTATTCTAAACAGACAAAAGAATCAACGAGAACGATCAATCTCAAGCATACAATGAGCGGGAGTTCAGCTCAAAAACAAGATTTATATTCAACAAAATCAAAGTACATTATCCATGATTCAGTACAAAGTTTACATCTACTCCTATTATCTACTATATTAAATTTGAGGGGAACGACTGACCTCCCGCTCGATTCCCTCAGTATCCTCGGGCAACACCTCTCGCCGGCCCTCCGTCGCTTTTGCTTCTTCCTCCTCATTAACTGCGGCAGCTTCATCCGCAGCCATGGCATCAGCCTCCATCCGGGGGGAGGGGGGGTCGTGCTATGCACGCGCTTTGCGGTTCCCAAGGCGCGTGGGGAACAGGTTTATTGGGGATTGCAGAGCGTGTCACTTCACATCCCTCTCTCTCATGATGGCGCCGCCAATCACATCAACCCCATCCTTGCCCAGGAAGATTTGGAAGACACCCCGGTGCTCCCTTCACCTCGGCCAGACTACTACACTCCGGTGATCCCTTCACCTCGGCTAGGTTACAACCGAAGCTCCTTCCTCGCTCCGGCTGGGGGGGGGGGGCATCTGATAGGGATGGCCCGGTCACTTCGGGTCGGGTTAATACCTAATACCTTGGCCCACTAACCGGCCCAGAAGGTCCAGAAGTACGCGTCCCAGATAACGCGTCCCAGATAATGTGGCGCGGCCCAACTTGTGGCTTGTTCCGTGACTCAAGGCCTACGATCAGTTCCCAACCGCCATGCAGCGGAAAATAGGCGCGATAATAGGGAGTTAGTTAGGGTTCAGGAGGGGAGAGTATAAATATGAGAAAAGAACTCGGAATTAGGGTTCGCATTCTGTATTCTGAAATTATTACGTGTAAACTCAAAATAATAGTGAAGAAAACACCTCGGCAGGTGTCATTTTTCAGCCCGTGGACGTAGATCTCCTGATCGAACCACGTATATCTTGCTTGTTTTCATATATTGTGTATTGATTGCTAACTGAATTGATTGGATACCGGATTGCGCTTTATCAATAGTTATTGCACCCAACTATTTTAGATGCAACAAATGCTCAATGATTATGGTCTTGATAGTAACATTCTTACAGTGATTTGTGATGACTCCAGTGCTATTGACATTACCAAAAATCCTTTCCAACTTTCTAGAACTAAAAATTTTGACATTCGGCATCACTTCATTCGTGATTTAGTTGAGAAAAAAAAGTTATTCACATTGAGCACATTCCTACTGAGTGGCAACTAGCAGATATTTTCACCAAAGGTATAGACTTTGAGAGATTTACTTTTCTAAAGAAATCTCTCGGATTAATTTCTTTCTGAAAAGTGTTTCTCCTTGTGTTGCCACAAAATATACAGTTTTCTTTGTGGCGCACTTATTATATCTTTTTTCTTAATTCTTTATTCCTTCCTTTTGTCTATTTTTCTAAAAAATCATTGTTCTTTCTAAACTAAGAGATGGAAAAATGGATCCAGTGCTCTTCATTAGTTATGGTGATATGGTGTTTCACTAAAATACCTTACCCTTTTTCTTATGAGTATTATGTCATCATCTCTTTCTGGTTATGTTTTCATGTTCAGATTTTTTTGGTGATGACTTACATGATAAAATCAAGGGTGCAAGTAAGTCTCTTTTTCAAGAGTGACACCTTGAAAAATAGTCGTTTCTCATCTGGATCTCTTCAAGGTGTTGGATCACTTATGAGAACACCTTATTTTTTCTTAACCATAGCCGATGTTCAGTTTACTGATTTTCTCCTCTCTTTGTTTTTCATCTGTGATTCCTTTATTTAGTCTTATTTTACATATAATTAATAAATAAAAAAGAAGGAGTAAAATAAAAATTAAACAAATATTTATATAAATAAAAAAAGGGGGACGTGAGTTGTTATCTAAACCTTTATGAAAATAATATGCTACCATGTTCTTTAGTTAGTTATTTCCACTTCCCATTATCCCAATTTTCATGGGTTTTTAGAGGTTTATTGTATGTAGTGGGCAGTTTCCTTATTATAGTTTTATCTAAAATGTTAACTGTTTTTCATTTTGTGTTTAAACAAGTTGTTTCTAGCATTTTCATCATTTCTTTTTTGTATCAAAATGATTGAATCTGATGAAGATATTTCAAACATTATTTCTAGTATGAAGGAGCAGGTAAAAGAAAACTTTGGCCGAATTCCTTCAGTCTCTGAAAAGACGTCCTCCGGCTTAGGGGGAGTACATTCTTGAAGCAGTTGAGAAGACATAGTTGGACTAGAAGAGTTTCACAAAGAATTGGATGAACATCAAAACTCTTTAGAATTGGAGGATGAACAGTCCATGGAACCTGACAACTCTAGTGATGCTGATGTTGTTATACCAACAAGCACACTTCCAGTGAAGAAGATGAAACAAAGTCGGACTCACCTTCCAGGCCTATTAAATGTATTGCTCGAAGCGCTTCAGCACTTGAGGTACAAAATGCATACTCTAACATTTCTTACTTGATGCTTTTAGTAGATGGAGACTTTTCAAGGATAGAGCCACCAATTCTGAAAGATAACAGGAATCTCATTCTTTTGAAAAATTTGGTCTTGTGTCTTTTATGAAATCTCTTCATCTTGGACAAACTCTTACATTAAACTGCAGCTTTGTCAAAGAAATTATTCAAGATTTTCACTATAATCTTACAAAGTCAATGAAAGATTCGTCTAGTCCTCGTTTTGGTCAGGTATTTCCAAGAAAGAAAGTGTTTCTATTTACTCCATCCCTAATAAATGACTTTATTTCCTTTCCTCCTGCTGAAGATGATGTTCTGAGTGTTGACCTAAACCATGTTATAAATAATCTTACGGGTGGGATTATTTCTCAGTGGAAAAGGAACAAAAAACCCTATGCCTCTAAACTCACTTCCAAGTATGCAATTCTTCACTAAATTGCATATTACAACTGACTTCCCTCCAAATACAGAAATGTATTCACTCATGCTCAAATGAAACTTCTCTACAAAATTGGAAATGGTTTGAAGTTTAATCTAGGGTAGTTGATCTTTGATAATGTTATGCATTTTGCTGAGAGTGAAACTGATTTTAGGGGACTGTCATTTCCCTGCTTGATTTGGAGTACGTTGGAAAATCGAAAACTTCGTTTTCCTGCCACTTCACATTTTTTCCTAGACTCTAATCTTCTCAAAGTGGTTCATAAACTCCTTGATCCACCTCATGTCCGTGATGTGGTCGAAATACCAGAAGATCTAGAAGAAATTTGTGTAGGTATTCTAGAACATGTCTCAACACCTTCTGTCACAGTCACAATCCCAATTTCTCAAGTGATGAAGTGGATTCAAATGGAAAATTCTTGTCGTAAAGGAGCTGAAATTGATGTCGTTTACTGAACTCAAGTTGAGAATGACCTTAAATTCCTCCTTTCTGGCCAACAAGGGGGAGAAGCAGAAGCAAGAGAATCCGATAGTGTTGGAGAAGGTGTAGGAGCAGAAACAGGAAAAACAGGAGGGAGTACTGAGGTAGGCCCTAGTTTCACAAAAGAGGATTAACAAGAATTACTTCATTTTCTATAAGTCATGAGGTTAAGTTGATCAGTAGATGCCTGGACATCCTTTGCTTAAGTTGATTATGTTGGTTTAGATGCATGTACATCTTTTGGATATGTTGGTTGGTGGATGCATAGACATCATTGGGTTATTGGTTGTTACATTAAGGGGGAGTGTGTGTGGTTGTTTTTGACCCATCACCACTCTTCCTCTCTGTGTATTTTATTATGAATGATGCATATAACAATTAGACTAAGAATGTTAGGTTTAGAGGAAGTGAGTGTAGTTGTTTGTCACCCATCACCATTCCGTATGTTATGTGTATTAGCTCTCATATATAGTAATGTGATATTTACAGTTCAGTGTTTAATACTGTGTTTACTTATCTATATATTTTGGTCAGCAAGGTAAAAAAGGGGGAGATTGTTGAAACTTGGACTTCACAAGGTGTTTTAATACTAAGTGTTGAACAAATTATCACCACACCTTGTGAAATACAACTAGGTTTTCATCTCTTATTTTTACCTTGCTGCTTTTTCTTATAATTTATCATATATTTTGTAAAATATATGTTTATATCCTGACATGTTGTTTTGGTGGTAAGGATTAGTTAATATTGGATTAGGATTTTCATTTTTGTGTAGCAGTGGAGTTGTAATCAGTGTCTGTTTTTTAGGAAACCCACAATTATCTCGTATAATGCTATGTTAGATTTGTTCGGTTAACGGGTAATAAAATGGGACTTTGAGGAGACAAAAGTGTTAGCTGATGCGTTGAAGAATTGAAGGTTTGGGTTCATGCGTGTCCCTCTTTGATGAGTGAATATGAACACAAAGAATGTTGGTTGTGGAAGTTTGCATTCAGGAAGAGCTGGAACTTATCGTGCCAACTAATAACGCTTTGATGCATCTCTACCACACCTTTTGTTATCAAACAATGTGCTGATGCATATTTGAGATTCATAATCTCTGCCTTGTTGATCTGTCTTTTATATTTTAACATATATTTTGTATAATATATATTTATATCCTGACATGTTGTTTTGGTGGTAAGGATTAGTTAATATTGGATTAGTATTTGTATGCATATCCTTATCCATATTAATCATCCTTATCCTTTTAAACGTTCTTAACTAACAAAATTCCTGGAGAAGTTTTTCAGTTGTTGGTTGTTTTCTTCTTATCTCTCACGAAATCGTTGATATAAAGAAATTTAAATAGAGAATAGAAACTAGAAGATCATTGAAGAACTACGAGAAGAAATAGAAGAAAGAGAGAGTGTTCAAGATAACCATAACGTTGTTACTTTTGTTACTCACATACTCACTTATTTTCTGTGAGAATTGTTGAGGATTCTTAGTGTTAGGATTCTCTTGTAAGTGTGTTAGATCAGTTGTGAGAGAGACACAAATTACTCGATTCTTGTAGTTTGATCAATTCTCTATTTTGAAAGTCATGTACAAAACAAAGTATTCCCCTGTGATTGAATATGTGAATTACTTAGACTTTTGATTGTCTGAGTTTTATTTATATTGCCTTTGTTATTTTTACAACTGGTTTGTACAGTTTTCTTCATCGGCATTAAGTGGTTTTCACATTGTGTTGCAACACTTTGTGCAACACCTTTAATTCCAGGGCATAAATTTTTTCAACAGTGTCTCTTACATCCAATTCTTATAGAGCTACAAGTTGCATGCTATGTACAAAACATCTAACAACCTATCTTTTACCAAGTACAAATGTACTCTCTATACATTAATGTTTAAAATAAATGAACTTGTCCTTTTGTTGCAACAACTTTGTCTTATTGTTACAGAAACCAAAACGGCTCTTTTCCTTGCACCCTTGCTCTTCAAGCAATGCTTGAGCAAAGGTCAGATATCCACGTAATCTTCCATCTGCAGAGTTGGCATGTCCAACTTGGCATTCTACTTTGACATCCCCCTCAATTCTAGTGTGGGTAAATGAACAAGATTAAGTTTGTTCCTTAACCTAAAAAAGAATTGTCCACTCAAAGGTTTTGTCTTCAAGTTATCCATCTGTTCGGTATAACGGATATGAAAAATCTTGATAAGATCCTTGCTCACCAAATCTCTCACAAAATGGACATCTAATTGTACATACTTCGTTCTAGCATGTAAGACTAGAGTTGATGCCAAGGCTATGGTGCTTATGTTGTCAACCTAAACAACATGGCTCTTTACACTCTCTATCTTTAGTTCCTGTAGTAATGAATTCAACAAAAGAATTTCAGTTGATATATGAGCCAAACTCCTATACTTAGCCTATGCGCTTGATCCAGACACACTAGATTGCTTCTTGTATTTCGAGCTCACAATATTACCTCCCAAATAAACACAAAGTCCTATTTTTGATCTCCTATCATCAACATCCATTGCCCAACCAGAGTCACAAAAACCAGGGAGATTAAGACTGCCCATTTTCTTAATTAGAGCTTCCCCATCAAGATACCTTAGGATTCTTTTTACAGCTTTGAAATGAGTATCAAGGGGAGAGGCCATATATTGACTTACTTTGTTGATAAGGTAAGCAATTTCCGGCCTTTTTATGGTTACATATTGCAAACCACCAACCTACAAGGCTTTTGTGCAAGGTGGCATTAAGGATGGGACACTACAAGAAAAGTTAGTTTTAGTGACGGGAAAAACTGTGGGCAAAAGTAAAAAAACTGTCACAAAAGACTTTTAGTGATGGGAGATCTCCCGTCACTAAAAAGCAAATAGTGAGAGAAATTCTACTGTCACTAATTATATTCTTAATGACGGAAAAATATTCTCATTAATACAATTATTTCCCCTCATTATAAGGTAGCTAATAACTAATTATTACTTTCACTATATATATATCTCCCGTCACTAAATGTCACTACAAGAATTTCGCTAATAGACAATGGTTTTGAGCAATACACAACAATATTGACAACAGTGTAAAACCGTTGTCTATCTTATAATAAACAACGGTTGATAACTGTTAACCTTCCTATAACCGTTGTCTTTATAAATGTAGGCAACATATAAAATCTGTTGTGTTTTCTTAGCAAGAGAACCAAAAAAATATTTGTTGCCAGACAACTATTTTTTATTGTTGAAAATTGTTGTTTAGCATAATCTCATATGAAACACCCAATAGTAAAACAAATGATAAAATATTAAATAGTTAACCTCAAATACAAAATAGATGTAATAAATTCATCAATATTAAATTACTATAATGCAATCCAAATTGTTCAACTAAATAAGCCCTAGAATAAAATTGAAATAACTCTTACTTACTCAAACAATTCTTGTACTGATGGGCCATCCACATTATTAAGCTCTTTTATTGATCGGCATCCACATTATGGTCTTGGAGGAAAACAGAATATAATGGACCATGCTACAAACACATGCAAAAAAAATTAATAATTGTAGGTCAATTAATCACATGCAAAACATAGTTTGACATTAACAACAATATTAGAGGATGGGTTCTCAAACTTCCATCATATTAAATGTCAAATTATTTCAATCCATGATTTAAGTTGATTCCTACTTTCTAACCAAGTTTCACAGAGGGTGCATCGACTAACTGATTGAATCAAAAAAACAAAAACTCATTATTCCAGCATTTTTTGTCAAACTGAGATTGAATTTCATCAGCAATGCAGGCCAAGGGATAAGTGATGCGAGTCTTGGGGAAAAATATCTACAAGTACAATACTCTACCTTGGTAATACGAGTGTGTAACAGTAGAGCTAGGATCATGTTAGCAACTTCCAAAATTTTCTGAGAGCAAGATAACAAGCAAAATGATCATTCCATTCTTCAGGAGGAAAAGAAATAGTTGTTTAAGAAGTGTATCAAGTTTCACCTATTTGGCCAACATGGGTGAATTTGAGTTCTGATCAGAATTAAAAATAAGTAGTCATCAGTGAGAACTGAAAGATTGTATGATGTAAAAGAAGATAAGTAACTGAAAAGGAGATAAAGACACACCTTGTAGAAAATATAAGCACAAGTCGATTTAGAAAGAATGAACATATCATCATGCTCCAAACAGAGACAGAGTAAGTGTTCTGGTGCAATCTCGGTATCAAAATTTGACAAAAACAAACCTTTCAAATCTGGACATCGATTGGAATAAATAATTGAGAATAAAAAAACTGGAGTCCTCCCAATAAAATTATGTAAACTTCAATTACCTTTAGTCATTTCAGTCTGAGCTTATAGGAACTAAGAAAGCAAGACAATCGATTTGATTCTGATACTCGAATACGGCCAGGCTTGTGTCAGAAGAAAGTGCAAGTAAAAAAAGTCCAATCAGGATTCATGAAAATCAAACTAATGTTACAAAAAAATACCAGAATTGCTTCTGAAATATGTATTCCAAGTTTACACTAAACAAGCATGTGAATCTTAACAATGTTGTTCTTAAACTAGAGAATGTGTACCTCATAGTTATTTTAAGAATAATAAAAACCATAAAGCATGAGAAAAAAGTAAAAAGACAGATGATGAAACTAGTATTGCTGTCTATTCCACCTATATAAGTCATGCATCCACGATGTAAGCACATATCAATGTATTCAGTGCAATCTCTCTTAAGTGCATGTCCAACAACTGAAAGTTTGTTTAAGCCTCTTGTATAATTAATAATATGTTGATAGGACATGCCTTGACGTTTTCAAAATAATTTTCTCATGATCGACTCAGTACGGCTTAGGTCTGGTCACAGCGTGGACTAGATGAGGGTAGAAATATTGTATCTCATATCATCATCAGAAAGAATAGTTACCAAGCTTAAGGTAACATATATTATCTAGACAGTTGCTATAATATTCAACATTTATACTTCGAAATAAAGTGATAATAATCTACATTTACAAGGAACAGTGATACTCGAAACTTGAAGTCATTTCCTGAAAATGACAAGCATAAAAAGAAAAGGTAAGAATGGGAAAACAAACATATATTAAGACCAGGCCAGGTTCCAAAAGTTTTAGTAGACAAATGATCTAGAGTGTATCCAATGTATCACAACATTCTTCAAATAGAATTTGGACATTAACAATACCTGCCAATTATGCACTTCTTTGTTGACCTCTTCAATTCTCAAGCTTTTGACACCTTCATCTATTCAACAATAGTCGTGACCATCTTAAGAAACACATCATATTCTTTCTTCAACTACTTGAATTTTCCAGGATTTGCGCGGAACACCATCTGAGATGGGAATCAGATGAGATGAGAATTCCGTTTGTAAATCAATATATATCTAAGTGCAACAGATGAAATAAATATTACCAGACTATTACGAATATAGCATCAATTTCTACTTATTTTATGTGGGAATCTAAGACATCAACTGAAAGACAAGTATATTGCTGAAAAATTGTGTTTTCATATCAATGATAGAAGAAGCAAACATGTAGACATGTAATTAGATAATCTGGAAGTAATCTTGAAAAGTCCAGAAGATTTAAGCACCGATGAAGCAACAAAAGAAGCTTGAATAAGCTGTGGAACAGTGGAACTTCATTAATGGAAGAAAAGTCTACACTAAAGAAAATGAACTCACTGCACTTCATTCCTCTCAGCTCAACTCCTAAACTAACAGCTATTCCAACTATTTATGGATGTGATCATACAATAAGCATAAGTCGCATGAATTACAAGTGGCCTATAAGACGTTGACAATTATTCTTGTCCTTATTAGCAACCGAAGATAACTAATTCTGGTATAGTTCTCAAATGTTGCACCTGCTCTTTGCATGTCACTACTCTTCATCTTAAAACATGCAGGAAAAGTCAGAGGGGATGCGTTGGTGGCTTGGTGCTTCCAACAATATAACAACACATTGATTAATTTGTAGGAGCTCATACATATAAGCAAGTATGTATCTTTAAGTCCAAGTTTTTCTGCTACGTTCACCAGTAACTAAGAGGCACTCGGTATTTAAACAAGGACCTAAGGTATAAAATGAACAACTAAATTTCAACCTTGGGGATCTACTACTTTTCCTAGTCAAATCTCGATGGACTAGTGATAAGCATCATTGAACAAAGAACAAACGATGGTGGAATAATGGTGCACTCAGTGGTTGGGCATTCAGAAAAACCCCTTGTTTCAACTTAGAAATTAACTGTAAAAACAAAAATAAAGAAATTTATAATAAAGTTTTGAGACAAATAAACTATTTCCAAGGACCTTTGTTTCCAGCCTTCTCCTTTCAACGTTGAGTTCTAGTAGCAAATTGATTCTCTCACTATCACCTTCTCTCTGATGAGCACTTCCAGCTAGACACATCCTTATTTGACCTGAAAGTGACAGTCCATGATCATGTGAGCTTACAGTGGTGATTCTATTTCAATCAACACATTGTTAAGGAACAACGATGTTCACAACTTACTCATTTAGAAGCCCAAGAAAAAATGCATTGATATTGTTTGTGAGATAAAGAACATCCTGCGTGTCGAGTCACCAAAAATTGAGTCGCTAAAGTTCCTAATTGGAATATCTTGTGAGATTCCTCCTTTCAAAAAAAATTAGATAATTATTAGTACTATACCAAACACTGAACAAGGTAAGACGTATATGAGTCCAATTAAACAAAAGGAAATGTTGATTTCAACTATAAATACAAAATCAGTAAATAAAACTAATTGAATTTAGATATAAAAAAAAAAATCAGTATGATAACATTATCAGTATCTATCTTTAGAGCACGAAACTCAAGTATGACATTTAATCAGTACAATGGAAAATTATAGCGACAAAAAATTGTACTGAAATAATAATATTGGTGAATCATTGTTTTTAGAAAATTATGAAGCAAATCTCAATATTTGACAAGCTTGGTATGAAATTGTCAAATCAATCAAAACAAAATGCAATCATTCTGCAACGTACTCCTTCAACGTAAGCAGGAAAAAAGACAGGAAATAATGATGTAATTATCAATTATCTAATATGTCCAAAATCTCACAAACATGCTAAAGCTTACCTTGAAGAGAGAGAAACTGGTACAAGCTCTCGGCTGATCTCTTAACTGCATGACTGACGGAGGTGGAGAAACATCAGCTGATTATTGAGGACGAAGAAATAACATGAAAATTACATGAAACCTCTCTAGGGTTAAATAAGAGAAACAGTAAAGAGGGAAAAGGTATTCGAGATTCTCTTACTAGTTGACTACTCGATGAAATGGCAGAGAGATGCTTATTGATGCAGCAACAATGGCGGAGAGAAGGTGATGGTGGAGGGAGAGATATCGGGACTAGGGTGGGTGGGGGAGGCAGGGAAATGGATACAAGAGGCGATTTTTTTCATTTTTTGTGAGCTTTTTCTTATTAGATTTACTTTGTCTATTTCTTTTTCATTTTTTTTTTTTGAGTGAAAATCATGAAAATTTTGTGGGAAATATTACCGCCCACTTTTTCACTAGAAATAGTGACAGTATTTGTATGGATTATGGATTTGCCTCACCAAAATCAAATTTTTAATGAGAGTAATTTTGTAAGCCTCACTAAAGCTAGAAATATTGTACATTTAGTGAGAGTTTTTTTTCACTCGCACTAATCTTTTGTCACTAAAAGTGACTTTTCTTGTAGTGGGACATCCATCATTCTTTAACAACTGAGGTGATGTAATCATTGGTGTTGCAGTCCCTTTTGGATCTACCACATTAGCTCTTCTTAGAAGATCCTTGATGTACTTCTCTTGACAAAGATGTGGACCATCTTTAGCTCTTGTAATCTGAATTCCCAGAAATAAGTGAGCTTTTCCAAGGTCCTTTAAGAAAAAAGAGCTGGGAGAGACTTGATGGCAGAATTAATTTCAACTGAATTGTTCCCTATAATGAGAATGCCATCTACATATATAAGTAGATAAATAAAGGAACCATTTTGTGTTTTAAATAATAAGGAATTATCTGCTCTTGAATGCTGAAAACCCAAGCACACCAAAGCTCTTTTGACCTTTAAATTCCAGGCTCATGAAGCCTGTACCAATCTATACAAGGCTTTTGACAGCTTGCAAACCAATGGGGTTCCATCTTTAGATAGAATTTCACACCTAGGGGGTTGTTTCATATAGATCTCCTCCCTCAGTTTTCCATGGAGAAAGGCATTGTTGACATCTAGATGTCTTACTCTCCATCCCTTTTCAACAACCAATGTTAAAATGACTCTAATTGTACATGGTTTCACAACTAGGCTAAATGTCTCAGAATAATCCAAACCTGCAGTTTGGGATAAACCTTGAGCCACAGTCTTGCCTTGTATCTTGTCACAGTCCTATCAGAGTTCTGCTTCACTTTAAACACCAACTTAGATCCTACCATGTTTCTGCCTTCAGGAAGTATGGACAGAATCCAAGTTTTGTTTTCATTCAATGATGCAAGCTTATTTTCTATTTCTTCTTTACAGTGTTTGTGCTTCAAGCCCTTTATAAAGGAAGGTGGCTCTTCCTCAAGGTAACTAATAGAGTATGCTTTCGGATTGATGATTCATGCCTTAGATCTTGTGTCCATATGATGACCTGTCTGAGGAACAACACAAGTATCTTCAATAGGAGAGCTAGTAACAAGTGTATCATTTAACCCATTTGGTTCTTGCATAATCTCAAATATATAGTGTGTATGATGAGGAGGTGAGTGACAAGAATGAGAAGAGTGATCAGATTGAGCAGAAGCACGATGATTTGGAGAGATAGTTTCATTCTCAGGATATGAAGAAGGTGTTTGAGTTTGAATTACGGGAGGTATTTTAGTATATAATTATTTGGCAAGAGAGTTGGAAGAGGAAGTGAAACTTGTTGTGAAGTGGGGAGATTTGATGTTGGATTGACGGAAGAGAAACACATCTTAATCAAAGATGACATCTCTTGTGAAGATGATCTTTCCATCTGGTAACAAGACCTTCTATCCCTTATAGGTTGTTATAACCAATAAAATCTCATATCTATGCTCTAATTAATGTGCATTGAAGGGCCTTGTATGAGGATAACAGAAGCAACCAAAGACTCTCAGCCTGTTGTAGTCAGCTTTGTGCTTGTAAAGAACTTCTAATGGTGATTTATAGGAGAGGCTTTTTACAGGGACTCTATTCATTATGTACACAGCAGCATCAAAATGTTCATTCCAAAAATGTAAAGGGACATGTGACTGAGCAAGCAGAGATAGGCTGGTTTCTACAATGTGTCTATGCGTTCTTTCTGCCACTACATTTTATTGTGGAGTGTATTGGGCAGGATATTTTATGCATTATGCCACAGACTAGAAAACATGGTTTAAAATTTTTACTTTGTCCCACCATTAGTTTGGAGGATTTTAATCTTGAGATTGAATTGAATTTCTATGATATTTTTGAAGTGAAGGAAAACTGAGAACACATCAGATTTTGTTTAAGGAAATAAATCCAACTGAACTTTGTAAAGTGGTCTATGAAGTTTACATAGTATCTGTGTCCATTCTTGGATGTTACAGGATAAGGTCTCTAAAGATCTTAAAGAAAAAGTTCAAAGGATGCCTTATATTGTATATTAGAACCAGAGTATGGCAATCTTGGCTTTTGGCTAAGGAACAAGCTACACAAAGTTTAGAAAGAGTGCTTTTTATTTCAAAGGGAATGTTAATTTTTTTAGGGAAAGATGCAAAGGTGGAAACTTTTACAATGTCTAGACTGATATGAACAAGCCTTTGATGCCAAATATCTAAAATATTTCCCTTTTTAAGATAAGCGCTACAAACACTCAGACTAGGAACATAATTTGACAAAGATGCAAAGGTGGAAGAAATTCCTACATTAGCAGAAACATATTTGGAGAAATCTCCTTGATTGAACGTGGAAGAGAGATTAGATGATGACTTTGGTTTCAGCATGAACTTGTATAATCCTTCCTTAAGTGTCCATTTGAGCAAAGTAGCCTGAGTGACTTGATCCTTAACAAGACAAACATAGGGATGAAATTCAAAGAACACAGAATTATCAAGGGCAAATCGAGAAACACTTAAGAGATTTTTAATGATGCTAGGAATAACTAGAACGTTTTTAAGAATAAAAGATCTTGAGTATAAGGGAGATTTGAGATATGCATTACCAATATGAGTTATATGCTCACCTGCACTATTTCCAATTTGGACTTGTTTGTTCCTTCATACTCACTGGTAATTTGCTTACATCGTTTGACACATGGTTGGATGATCTAGTGCTGGATACCATCTATATTCCCTTCCAGGTTCTTATCTATTAAGATGGGAATTGAGCCAAGTTTAGAGTAGGATTCCTTCCTCCAAACTGTTGTTGCTGCATGTTTTCGCCCTGTGGTGTTGGTATGTTGTTATCAGGGTTGTACCAACACGTGTCCGTAGCATGGCCAATATATCCACAATATTAACAAGTGGGTCTGCCATTTGATTTGCCACCTCTGCCTCTATATCCTCCTCTGGGAAATCTTCCGGCTCTTGCTGGAGATTGTTGTTGTCCTCTACCTCCCTTAAAGTTTCCATCATTGAATTTCTTCTGGAAATTCCAATTCTCGTTTCCTCTTGTCACAACATTCACACTCAGGTGTGATCCTTCAGCATTGACACCTTGACCTTGGATTTGGTTACCTCGAGTCTTGACACATATTAGAACAGTAGAGCTTGCACTTCTGTCACATATATGTGACTAGCTCTTGAAGTAACATTGCCATTAGCGAGTCATAGCTGGAATCTAGACCAGATAAAATATGCATTACTAGATCATCTTCACTGAATTTATGAGCTGCTGATGCTAGCAAGTCAAAGGAATTTTTCACCGAGATACTCTCTCATAGTCACTCCTTCTTTCTTGGTATTCTGCACTTGTATTTTGTATTTCATGAGTTTTGCCTTAGTTTGGCTTGCAAAACTCTACTCTAGAGTACTCCTAATTTTATATGAGTTGTTGAGACCCACTATTAATGAAAGGGTGGTATCATTGAGAGAGGAAAGAATCCAAGAGGCAAGTAACTGATCTTGCCTCTTCCAAACAAAATAATCTGGATTGGGGATTTCTTTTGAACTTTCAGCTTTGGTGATCTTTTTGGAGGACAAATTTCATTTGACCAGAGAAATGATTGAATGCCATATCTTTTGACGGTAGTGTGTATTTTTTTCTTCCATATCAAGAAGTTAGATTCTTCTAACTTAACAGAAATGAGTTGATTTTGTGGCTGGATAATTTGGATTTGTGAAGGGGTGGTGATTGTTTTTGTTGTTGCGACTATGGTGGTAGTGTTATCTCCAATGATTGTATGGGAGACGTGAAGCTTTGTGGAAAAAGAAGGTAAACAGATTCAGGATGAACCTGCTCTGATACCATGACCGAAAATGAAGAAACAAGCACACAATATGAAAGCCATGGAAGCAAGAAATATGAGACAAAGTTTGTTACTGTTTCATTAAGTTTTCAAAGTGATAATACAGTGTCTCTTACAAGTACATCCAATTCTTATAGAGCTACAAGTTTCATGCTACGGACAAAACATCTAACAACCTATCTTTGAACAAGTACAAATGTACTCTCTATATATTAATGTTTCAATAAATGAACTAGTCATTTTTGTTGCAGCAGCATTGTGTTCTTGTTACAGAAACTAGAACGGCTCTTTCCTTGCAGCTTTGGTCTCCAAGCAATGCTCAATCATAGGTTAGATGTTCACATATTCTTCCATCTACTGAGTTGGCATGTCCAGCCTGGCAATCTACTTTGACACTTCGTATTTTTCTTTTATCATACTTCTAATGTGCCTTTAATTTTGAATCTAGACTCTATGTAGTCTAGAGAATCCGTAAAATTAACAAATACCCAAGGGTGGATGCATGATTTAATAATAGGGTGGGATGAGACACGGAAAATTGTTAGAGTTCGATGAAGTTACAACTTACTATAGGCTTCAATAGGAAAAAAAATAGTAGTAGAGTTATTTTTCTTTTCAATGGAAAATTTTCTATAACAATAAACATATGAATTTGAACGAAATAATTGGACATGATTTTAAGTATGAAATCTTTATTTATATATTAGTTAGAGACTAGAGTGTGTATAATAAAATTATTGGGGGTGGGCTTAGTTAAAATTTGGAGCAGTGAATAACTGAACTAATAAAAATTATAGTACTACAATTAAGATTCTACAAATTTTACACTGGGTTGGAGCCTGATATTGACCAAGAGCAGCTACATATATATAAAAATATGCTAAATGTATTTCTTTTGCAATATAAGAGCAACCACTAAATAATAAAACATGTATTAATGAAGATTTTTGCATAAAAGTAGAGAAAAAATGTTGTTATGTAGAAACCCAATTTCGTTACAGCTTGTTGAATTATATCAATTGTTATGGCAAAGCAAAGAGAGAAACTAAACAATAAAATAGTAGAGCTCATGGAAGTGTAGTATTGTATTCGAATAAATAAGTTTAGAGTTCTTATATCGATCTTTATACGAATGAATAGAAGTTGCTAAATACTACACTAGTCAACTAAGACAAAGACTAATAAATTCATCTCCAAGTACAATGGAGTGTCAACAAAAGTACAAGACAACATTAATTAAAAATATCATTTTTTACTAGTTGTTGCTTGTCTTCTTGCTTCAGTCTCTCTCACCTCTGCTCATTGAGAGTGACTGCTAACAAACTAATCTCTGCTACTCCTTTAACCTCAATTCGAGGGAGGTTTGAGGCAAAACATTCAACTTATTCCTCAACTGACTGAAGAATTGTGCTGACAGTGACTTTGTGAAAATGTCTGCAGTTTGGTCAAGTGATGGCACATGTTGCACTGTAAGTAAATTCTTCAAGGTCTTTTCTCGAATGAAATGTAAATCCAACTCAAGATGTTTGGTCCTTGAGTGATAACCCAGATTGGCAAAAAGTGATATGACTCCTTGGTTATCAACCCAAATAGTGGTCTTTAGGCCTTCTCCCAACCTTAACTCCTTTAACAAAGATTGTAACCATATTACTTTACATGAAGCATACACTAAAGATCTATATTCATATTTTGTGGTAGACGTAGAAACAACGCATTATTTCTTGGCACTCCAAGCAACTAAGTTTCTACCAAGATATACACAAAAGCCAGATGTGGACCTTCTAACATCCACATCAGATGCCCAATCAGCATCTGCATAGGCAGTGATTTTGTCACAAGAACCAGGAACAAAGTTTAGACATAATCTAATGTCCGTGATAAGTAGCTAAGGATTCTATTCACACTTTTTTAGTGTTTATCATGTTTGATTTGTATACTGAAAGCAAGACGTTTTATATACAATGTTTTCAGTTATTTGCTATTAATCTCCTATTTGATTCTGTTTACACTAATCACTATATATGTCCCTATATCTCTCTCTATAAGTAGATCATATGGTGTGTTGTAGATCACAGAAGATATATGATTGGTTAAACTTAATGAGATATAAAATATATATCACAGCTGAGACAACTTGAGGACAAGTTGTTGGTATATGTTGCAGTATCAAGTAGAAATACTTATCTTAACTATTTACTTATACTGGTATGTCTTTACGTATTGATAGGATCACGGTGAGATAAGTTCTTCTGCCTGACCTTAGTGAAGAACAAGAGATCTCGGTGACTTATTGTAATCTAAACCCTAAATAACATTACAGTTATGTGTGCATGTATGTGTGTCACTTTGATTTACTATGGGTGAGAGTTAAGTGCTAACTCTTTATACTCTGTATCTTGAGTGACAGCAACTTGCATATGAAAACTAGTAGTTTATGTCTAGGTAACTGTTTCCGTTTAGGATGATGATATCCCCTTGAGGAGCTCAAAAGGTTTATTGTACTAAACCCTGCAGGTTGATTAAGTTAAGGTACAATAATGAAGTTGAGTGGTACTACTTAAGGAACTAATAAGCAATTAATTAGGTTAAGCTCTCAGAGGCTTTAATTAATTAATGGATATTTGATATCTTAAATACGTGGACTAATTAAGTTTAATTCAAGCCCCGACTCAATTCGGGAATAAAAGGATAAGTCAGTATTAATTCTTAGTGGAATGAATTAATATTTACGAATTAATTATGTTCTCGGCTGAACATAGAAGAATTAATTCATAGTTAGGCCTATCTTTACTTTTTTGTATTTGATCCCTGGTCTGGCCCATCAGACTCCTAGCTCAGTAGGGAATTAAACTACAAGGCCAGACCCACACTCAGTTATTATGTATTAAATACATAACTCTCAGTCTGCGAAATATAACAGACACACGTAAAAAATCATAGAGCAGAAAAGAAAGAGTGACAGGGCGGCGACGTTAGTGTCGGTTCCCACACTTGGGATTTCTCAAAGTTCATTGTCCATCCGGTCGTTGAGGATCGAACAGGGATATAGTCTAGAAGGTCAATCCTGGAGTCTAACATCGAATCATTGTGCACACGATTCTTAGGTCAACTCTAAAGCACCTATGTGTTGCATTTAAATTAATAGATGCATGTTTAGGATTAATCAATGTGTATATTGAATTATGACAACCAAGCAGGTCCTAGGAAAATTCGGTAATTTCTATAATTGGTATAAGAGTCTGGATCAGTTTTCTTGGCTCTGTCTGATATAATTTAATTATTGATTATATGTGCGTTTATTTTATTGTCGTTCTTCGTGGCTTATTTTTATTGGTACATCATGTTTATTGACGTTGTCATTGTAATTCACTATGAGAAAATCCGTGTTTTAGAATAGGTTCGTATTTTCTTGTATTTTTGTTGAAAAATCTGTAAAAGTCGAATAACACGAAAAACGCGAAGAACCCGGCAACAGCAATAGCCGACGCGCGGCAACTGGCAGCTAGCTCCCGGTAGAAGTAGCAGTCGGCGCCCGGCAGCAGGCAGCCAGCGTCCGGCGCCTGGCAGCAGTAGCAGCCAGTGCTCGGCACCCAGCAGCAGCAGCAGCCAGCACCCGGCAGCAGCAGCGGCGGCGGCTAGGGTTTTGCAAACCCTAGCAGATCATTGTCGTGCACAGTCCCGGGCGCGAGAAACGCTGGGCTTCGGCCCAGCAGGTGCCCGCGGCTCGACAACTCATCGGCCTGCACAACTCGTCTTCAGCCCGATGTTTCGTTTTAGCTCAGTTCGTACCCGAGTACGCGAGGCCCGACGTGAAGGCCCAAAAGCTTGAAAACCTGTATTTTCTAAATTATGTAATAATTTAAGATTTTTTTTCCATGTTGGGCCACGAAGAACGAATTTTATTTATTTTTTATCATTTCTTTTTGCTCGATGGATGTTTAATATTTATTATTATGTCAAATATATCTACGTGATTTATTAATTGGGCTTAGACTATCATGCTAGGAACATCACATATTATTAGCATATTTAAATTCTCCGAGCATACTTTACTTGTTGAGTTTAGTTTTATTTATGCTTAGGGTTACGTGTTGTTGCATGGACAAACCTTTTGAAGTAAAAGACAAAGCAAAACTCGACCTTTTTTTTAATATTTCCTTTAAAATAGTCAAAGACCTCCACAACCGGTCTCCAGGCAAAGCGAATAATAATATTAGTAAACGTCCACACGCGTGGCTTGCTAATATTTTATTATTCATAAGTTTGCCAGGTGAGACTTCTAAATAAATCTTTTAATTCCAAAAGAAAAGTGGGAGTTACACGCATAAACGTCAACACGCGTGGCTTACATGTATAATTTTCACAAGTTTTCTAGAAAAACAGAATTAAATGGGATAACAAAGGTTAAATAAGTTGGAAGCGACATGGTCCGCGTAAATGTGTCAAATCCAAAAATTTATTTACAAGGGTTAGGTTGTGGTCATTGCTTAGATATTATTTTAAGTACAACTCCCCGAGGAGTCCCTTATTAATAATAATATGGTCTAGTTTAAAGGTCCAATTATTAATTTCATTTGTCAAATGATAGGTTGACATGGATTGAAATTAAATGACTATGTGTTTTAGTCTGGCCGAGGTGTTTACATATAAACGTCCACCCATGTGGTTTATATGTAGAATCTTTTGGGCTATCAATATATTTTCAGATATGTCTTTGTCATCTGTCATCAATATTCTCGCACAACACCCTTTAATTGATCCTAACTATAAAGAATAGAAACGTAATCCGGAGTACATTATTATCGCTGAGGAACACTATTTTGTGCTAGTTACTCCTCGTCCAGATCCCCTTACTGATCAGGCCACTGATGAGGAGCGGGAAAAGCATGATGGCATAAGTCTAATAATGTGGCTAAATGCTACATTATGAACACTTTATCATCTACTTTGCAGCTCCAGCATTAGGCCATGGACGATACCGCTGGCATCATGCTGAACCTTCAAGAGGTGTATGGGGAGACGAACATAGCTGCTCAGTTTGACGTAATGAGGCAAATCGTGGAAAGTCGGATGACGGAGGGCAGCTCATTGAACAATCATGTCTTGCACATGATTAACCTCATGGACAAGCTTGACTTGATAGGAGGAGGTATCGACAACGAGGCCAAGGTCGATATCATTGTGAACACACTTCCCAAATCCTTTGAGAATTTCCGTCTCAATATTGTTATAGCCAAGAAAGACTATACTCTTAATGAGTTACTCAATGACCTAGTTACAGCATAAGGGGTAATTGGAAAGGGTGCACAGGCTTTGGTCACTGCCAATGGGCCCACTGTTCCACCAAAAGGTGGAAACAAGAATAAGAGGCAAAAGAGCAAAAAGGCCAAGGCAAATAGTGGGAGTAAAGTAGCGGGCCCTAGTGGTGGAGTAAAGAAGCGCAAGGGAAAGTGCTTCCACTGTGGTAAGACTGGG
This sequence comes from Ajuga chamaepitys, assembly GCA_958295605.1. Lineage (NCBI taxonomy): Eukaryota > Viridiplantae > Streptophyta > Magnoliopsida > Lamiales > Lamiaceae > Ajuga > Ajuga chamaepitys. The sequence continues at coordinate 17,754,625 of OY282501.1, forward strand.
CATTGGAACAAAGATTGTCCGATGCTAAAGGCAAAGGACCAAGGTACCCCATTACCTTTAGTAACTGAAACATGTTTGGCCTCTATTTCTAAACTAAACTAAACTAAACCTAAACTAAACTAATCTAAACTGAACTAAACTAAACTAAACTGAAACTAAACTAAACTAAACTGAACTGAACTGAACTGAACTGAACTGAACTGAACTGAACTGAACTGAACTGAACCTAAACATAGTTTTGACACCTAAGATTAGGTCACATCAGTCTAAACAGGATCCAAAGACTAGTGTTGGATTCATTCCAACCAGTTCAGACTCGAGTCAGCGAATCTTGTATAGAAGGAAAAATGTCGACCTTTTAAGACAAAGGGGAGTAGGGCCAATGACGTGTTAGAGTTGATCCATTCTGACTTGTGTAGACCGATGTCCACTCAAGCTCGTGAAGGGTATGAGTATTTCGTCACTTTTATTGACGATTAGTCAAGATACGAATATGTTCACCTACTTCGCCGCAAGTCTGAATGCTTTGGGAAATTCAAGGAATTTCAGGCAGAAGTGGAGAAGAAGCTAGGGAAAAGTAGCAAGTCATTGCGGTCTGATCGCGGTGGAAAATACCTCAGCAACGAGTTCCAACAGTACTTGTCAGAGGTTGGGATTACGTCCCGATTGACTACACCGAGTACTCCTCAACAGAATGGTGTAGCAGAGTGAAGAAATCAAATTCTAATTGAGATGGTTAGATCTATGATGAGTTATGCATCTTTGCCCATTTCGTTCTGGGGATATGCCTTAGAAACAACTTCTTATCAGTTAAACCTGGTACCATCCAAGTCAATGCCCAAGACCCCTGCCGAGCAATAGTCTGGGCACAAGCCTAGCTCGAACCATATAAAGATTTGGGGTAGTCCAGCACACGTGCTGAACAAGGATGCTGACAAGGTGGAATCTAGGTCAGAGGTGAGATTGTTTATAGAGTATCCAAAGGGAACGAATGGTGGTTATTTCTATAATCCTAAGGATCAGAAGGTCGTTATTAGCACTAACGTCATATTCTTAGAAGAGGACTATATGATTAATCACAAGTCAAGTACAGAATTGCCCTTCAAGAACTCGAAGGGAATGTCAATACGATTCCACTTCCATAGCCACAAGTGCAAGAGGCAATAATACCAAGTACTGCACAACCTGTTGACATAATGCCTACACAGCCTTGACGTAGTGGGAGGGTTGTTCGTCAACCTGATCGATACATGTTTGTGGAAGAATCTTCGAATTTGATCCCAAGAGAGGGAAATTCTAATTTAGATCCCTGGACATACGCCGAGGCAGTAAGTGACGTAGGTGCAAAAGAATGGCATCTCGCTATGGATTCTAAGTTTGAATCCATAACTGCTATGGATGTATATGAGAAGGTTGTACTGCCAGATGGTTGTGAAGCTATAGGCAGTAAGTGGGTATACAAGAGAAAGAGAGAAGAGGATGGAGAGGTCACCGCCTATAAGGCTAGGCTAGTGGTGAAAAGGTATACCCAGATCGAGGGTAAAGACTACGATGAAACCTTTTCGTCGGTGGCAATGCTCAAGTCCATTCGGATCCTTCTTGTCGTAGTAGCTCACTTAAACCTTGAGGTTTGGCAAATGGATGTCAAAACCGCTTTCTTAAATGGTTACATTGAAGAAGGTATGGTCATCTATATGCAGCAACCAGAGGGTTATGTGAGGGAAGGTGAAGAGCATCTAGTGTTGAAGCTCAAGAAGTCCATTTATGGACTCAAGCAAGCTTCCAGGTCATGGAACTTACATTTTGACGAGGTGATTAAATTCTATGGATTTACTCAAAGTGAAAATGTGAGTTGTGTGTATCGCTTAGATGTCAACGGAGATAAAGTATTTCTTGCACTTTATGTAGATGACATTCTCCTAGTTGGCAACAACGTGGAGGTATTATCAGACATAAATATATGGTTATCCGAACAGTTTCAAATGAAGGACTTGGGAGAGGCAGCTTACATTCTTGGGATCAAAGTTATACGAGATAGCAAGAAGAAGATGTTGAGATTATCCCAAGCGGCCTATACTGATATTATGATCACTCGTTTTAGAATGCAAACCGCCAAGAAAGGATTGCTACCTTTCAGACATGGCGTTCCACTTTCTAAGGAGATGTGTCCTAAGACACCTAAGGAGAAAGAGGAAATGAGACAGGTACCCTATGCTTCTGCAGTAGGTAGTCTTATGTATGCCATGCTATGCACGAGACCCGATATCTGCTATGCAGTTGGCATAGTGGCAAGATATCAGTCTAACCCTAGACAGGCACATTGGACTACAGTAAAACATGTACTCAGGTACCTCAAGAGGACTAGAGATTACAGGCTAGTTTACCAGGCAGACAGTCTAAATCCCTTGGGTTATACGGATTCGAATTTCCAGGCTGACCGGGATGAGAAAAGATCTACCTCGGGATATGTGTTTAACTTGGGAGGAAGATCTGTTTCATGGAGGAGTGTAAGGAAGAGATGCATTGCAGACTTCTCTGTGGAAGCCGAATATGTGGCCGCAACAGAGGCTGCTAAGGAGGTAGTATGGCTCCGGAACTACCTTTTGGTTCCTTCTATCTTATTTTCATGTTTTCTTTTATTTTCTCTTGCTTTATCTTTGTAATAGTTGTAATGGGTGGCTAGCACCCTAGAATTCACTCTTGATCATTAGTTGAACCTTGAGTTTAAGATATTTATGTAATTATTGCGGTTAATATTACCAATTGGATTATGCTTTGTGAATGTTCTATGTTATTTGGGATTGTTGATTCACACTTATGAACTGAATTATGGTTTGATCACCCATTTGGATATTTGTTTGTGTGTTGCTAGAATTGGAAATTACTATCCATAATTGTAGGATTTCCGATTCCCGTGTAGTAAACAATAGATTTATTTTATTGGGGATAACATAGAGTTCGACCTCTAGAACCGAACTTATGAGTTTTAAGTCGAATCTACTCCGTTGTCTTGATTCTTAATGCACTCGACTATTAATTCTTAAAGAGCTTGTTTTAGGATTTGATAAGTTGGGTAGGATTAATTGAAGAGCTTATTTTGCTTAATCATACTTAAGAGAAAACAAGATTGGTAGAGCTTGTTATCAATCTTAGAGTGATAGTTCTAAAGCTAACTAATTGGGTATTAACAATAGTTGCATAAATCGTCCAAGACCAAGGTGAAACATGATCAAGAGTGAGTCATTTTATTATTTGAAAACCAAAAACCGAAAAAATCATTCTATTTGTCTTTGTTTATTTGAATCGTTAAATTGCTAAGTATTCTTAGAGTATTTGTTATTTAGTTTGCTTAATAGAAATCTAGGTGCTAGTTGATATTTCATTAACTCCCCCCCCCCCCTCCCCCACTTCTTTATTGTTTTTCTAGCTTATTTACATTATATTTCTTGATCATAATAGCTTAATACATAAAGCAAAATTGTTCGACCGCTCCTCGTGGGATCGACTCCTACTTACCACTCTACTAGTTAGAGTAGTAGGATAAGGATAAATATATATTTATATACAATTAATTTGGTAAGAAATGACTCCCTACCAAATTTTGGCGCCGTTGCCTGTGGTGCGGTGATAAGAATAGTGTTGTTTTATTTGTTTAAGCATTATGTTTAGTTTATTAGTTGTTTATCTACGTCTTGTTTATCTAGTAGTTTGATATTCTCTTGTTTTCTTGTTTCTGGATAGGTAGTTAATGTCAGCGGCTTTAATTAATTAATGGATATTCGATATCTTAAATACGGGGATTAATTAAGTCTAATTCAAGCCCCGACTCAATTTGGGAATAAATGGGTAAGTAAGTAAGTATTAATTCTTTAGTGAAATGAATTAATATTTATGAATTAATTATGTTCTGGGCTGAACACAGAAGAATTAATTCATAGTTAGGTCCATCTTTATTTCTTGTATTTGATCTCTAGACTAGCCCATCAGGCTCCTAGCCCAATAAGGAATTAAACTACCAGGCCAGGCACACACTAAGTTAGTATGTATTAAATACATAACTCTCAGTCTGTGAAATATAACAGACATACAAAAAATCACAGAGCAGAAAAGAGAGTGAGAGGGTGGCGGCTGCAGTGTTGGTTCCCACACTTGGGATTTCTCAAAGTTCGTCGTCCGGCATTGAGGATCAAGTAGGGATACAGTCCAGAAGGTCAATCCTAGAGTCTAACATCGAATCGTTGTGCACACGATTCTCAGGTCAACTCTAAAACACCTATATTTTACATTTAAATTAATAGATGCATGTTTATGATTAATCAATGTGTATATTTTATTATGACAACCAAGAAGGTCCTAAGGAAATTCGGTAATTCCTACATATCAAAGGGACTCTGCATGAACTGGCTCACTTTATTCACACAGAAGGCTATGTCTGGTCTTATGATAGTAACATATTGTACACTTTCGACTATGCTTCTGTATTGTTTGTTTCTCAATGATGGGCATTCCCTCAAACTTTGATAAATGCTCATTGCTGACCATAGGAGTGTTGGTCCCTTTAGCTCATTTCTTTCCTACCTTATCTAATATTTCTTCAATTTACTTATTTTGACTAAGAAACATTCCCTTCTTTGTATGTTAGATCTTTATCCCTAGGAAATAACTGATTGACCCTAGGTATTTTAAGGAAAAGGTTTTCTTCAGATTGCCCACCACCTTTTGTATCTCTTTATCATTGTTAGGATTAGCTCAACCTCACACAAAAAAACACACAACTGAATTTGAATGAAACACGGAGGTTCTATACACCTCAATTCACTTCACTAATCAACCAATTACTAGAATTATCCAAAAATCCAGAAAACCCCAAATCACAGCTTTGATTTGTGCAGAAAACCCTAGAGATCTAATTCTCTTGATTGAGTAATGTTTACAGAGGGAAAATTACGTCTACTCGCTCGGAACTACAAATGTTTACAATGTATATAAATGCTGGAGCTCGAATCAGGGAGTTGAGGAAGTTGTAACCAATTTGACTCAAGCTAATCAAAAACTGCTGCAGTGAAGCTTCTACAACAGTTTCTCATGCAACAGAATAAAAACCGTTGTAACCAGCGGTTATAACTACCACGAGCCCGGTTCTCCTTCTAACCTCTTTTCTGAATCTGGTTAAAACCCGGCTCTCTGATCCGGTTCCTAGTATTTCAAACCCGGTTCTGGAATCCTCAAAACCTCTACTTCATACCATAAACACTTGATGATATTGAACTGATATCTACAATTCTCCACCTCAATGAAGTCAAGTGTATGTCACTACCTCAAACCTGCCTTGCTCTTTATCTTTTAATCACATCGTTCAAGCCTAATCAGGCTTGAGCAATGAACTACCTTGCTTCCAGGCACTGCTTTGGTTAAGAAATCAGCAGCATTGTCACTTGTGTGAACTTTCTTAACCTCTACTGACCCTGCATCAATCACATCCCTTGCAAAATGCAACCTAACATCTATATGCTTGGATCTTTCATGGAAAGCTTGATGTTTTACCAGATGTAGTGCACTCTGATTGTCACAGTATATAGTCACATATTCCTGCTTTATCCCCAGATCCGTCAGTATTCTTTTCAACCAGACAGCTTCTTTAATTGCCTCTGTCAAAGCCATGTACTCAGCTTCTGTAGTTGATAAAGCTACTACAGATTGCTGTACACTTTTCCAGCTTACTGCAGTACCATATAAGGTGAACACATATCCTGTGATTGACCTCCTGGTGTCAATATTACCAGCAAAATCAGCATCTGCAAAACCTTCCAATAGAATAGACATGTTTGCCAGTTTCTGAAACTTCAACCCCAAATTGATTGTCCCCTTTAAATACCTTAAAACCTGCTTCAAAGCCTCCTAGTGAGCTTTCCTTGGATTTGACATATACCTACTAACCAAAGACACACAATATGCTAAGGCTGGTCTGCTGCATATCATACCATACATTAAACTTCCAACCCCACTTGCATAAGGCACATTCTTCATGTATCTCACTTCTTCTGTTGTGTTAGGACTCTGTTCCTTTGATAGTCTGAGTTGTTGGCTTACTGGAATACTCAATGTTTTAGCCTCATGCATCTGAAACCTCTCCACCACTTTCTGAAGGTAATGCCTCTGAGACAACCATAAACTTCCAGTAGCTCTATCTCTGATTATACTCATTCCCAGAATCTTCTTGGCATCCCCTAAGTCTTTCATGTCAAACTCAGAACTCAACTTCTTCTTTAGCTGATGTATTTTATGTGGACTCTTGCTTGCAATAAGCATGTCATCCACATACAGCAATAGATATACAGGATCAACACTTGTACTCTTATCAAAGTATACACAACTATCATACAGACTTCTGACAAAACCAGCTTTTAACATAAACTCATTGAACTTCTTATTCCACTGCCTTGGTGTAGCGTCCCGTTTTTGGAAAGAAGTAACTTCGGGGAAAGGGCGCTACAAACTTTGTTTGAGGATATATTTTCATTTTTCTTTGTAAATAATAAAATTTGAATAGAGATTCGAGTTATAAAAATAACTTCATATCGTTAGATAAATATCAACAACAAAATATACTTTGGTGCGGAAGCTCTTTTCTTAAGAAACATAAGTTCACTTTCAAACTTTAGAGGAAAATCCTCAAGTAATTTTACATCAACTAATCACCTTTGAGAAAACTATTATGATTGAAAATAAACTTTTACTTTGTAATTCTGTGAGTTGGAGTGGTGCAGGGCCATGCTATCCGTGTCAATCCTCCACATCGACCTTGGTACCTAAAATGTTATGGGGTGAGTGTTTGAAAAACACCCCGTGGGTTCACTCGGTTGCCCACTTAGATGTCGTACAAAGAATTGCAATAACGGGCAGTTACATAAATAATGCATATACCATAACGCATAAAAACACATCCGAAATCATATTGGACTCTAAATTAAAATAAATATACACATATATACATACTATATAGATACACATAGGAGCACATAGGTAGGGCACGTGTTGCCCCGCTCGAGCAGCATAGCATATTCGGGAGCGACCCGAGGGTGATCTTTCGATCTATAACATATACGGTTTTACCCGTACGATTTTTGAAAAGCATAACGTATACGGTTTTACCCGTAAAGTTTTTGAAAAGCATAGCATGTACGGTTTTACCCGTAAGGTTTTTGAAAAGCGTAGCATGTACGGTATTACCCGTACGATTTTTGAAAAGCATAGCATCTACGGTTTTACCCGTAAGGTTTTTGAAAAGCGTAGCATGTACGGTTTTACCCGTACAATTTTTGAAAAGAATAGCATATACGGTTTTACCCGAACAGTTTTTGAAAAGCATAGCATGTACGGTTTTACCCATAAGGTTTCTGAAAAGCGTAGAATGTACGGTTTTATCCGTAAGGTTTCTGAAAAGCATAGCATGTACGATTTTATGCGTACGATTTTTGAAATGCATAGCATATATGGTTTTACCCGTAAAGTTTTTGAAAAGCATAACATGTATGGTTTTAACCGTAATATTTTTGAAAAGTGTAGCATGTACGGTTTTACCCGTACGATTTTTCAAAAGCATAGCATCTACGGTTTACCCGTAAAGGTTTTGAAAAGCATAGCATGTACAGTTTTACCCGTAAGGTTTTTGAAAAGCGTAGAATGTACGGTATTACCCGTACGATTTTTGAAAAGCATAGCATGTACGGTTTTACCCGTAAAGTTTTTGAAAAGCGTAACATGTACGGTTTACCCGTAAAGGTTTTGAAAAGCATAGCATGTACGGTTTTACCCGTAAGCTTTTTGAAAAGCGTAGCATGTACGGTATTACCCGTACGATTTTATAAAAGCATAGCATGTACGGTTTTACCCGTAAAGTTTTTGAAAAGCGTAGCATGTACGGTATTACCCGTACGATTTTTGAAAAGCATAGCATAGACGGTTTTACCCGTAAGATTTTTGAAAAGCATAGCATATTCGGGAGAGACCCGAGGGTGATCTTTCGATCCATAACATGTACGGTGTTACCCGTAGTCCTAACATAGCTAGTATGGTATTACCCGTATACAATACACATAATATGGTTTTACCCATAACTTCACATAAATTTTACACAAGTTAACATAAATTTCACATATGTGTCACATAAACATAGGCGTATGCAACATTAATGTAAAAGCCATTATGACAATAATTTGCTTGAAAACAAGTAGACAACATAAAATAGCCACATAGAGATTCCCCACCTAGAAGTGTGTTCGGCTAGATGGTCGTATAGTCCTTCTCTAGACATGAGTCCTCTTCTACTTCAACTTCTCCTAGTCCTAGAATATAGAATATTTGTCTTAGCATAGGTAGGTACTAGGCTTTAAACATAAATTGAAGACTTGGGGCAAGATTGTGATTTTATAAAAGTTGACGCACCATTTTGTAATTTTATAAAATATTTGAGATTCATATTCTTTATGTTAAACTATCGATTTTGGAATTTGGGTTCTTTGAAAATTGGTTTGAGCCGAATCGGATTAAAAACGAGCATTTTATGACACTTTAAAAGTCTAGTGGCATTGTTGTAAATTCCAGAAAACGAGTGCCAATTTTGTAAAAAAGGAATTTTCGTAAATACATGGATTTCTTGACTTTCAGAAAGACTGACTTTGACTAGGGGCAGAATTGAAAACTCGAAAATTACATTTAGCCCCTAAAGTATATCTAATTTTCAAAAGATGGTACATGAACTTCTGTAGCAATTTTGACCAAACTTTTCCGGCGACTCGGTCGTCGGAATTTAAATTGGGACATGGCTACAGAATGCTCTCATCAAGAGCTTTCTATAATGACCAGCCACAATAGAATCGGACTTCGGAACAGAAAGTTATGGCTCCTTGAAGATGGTTCGGTCAAATGAGTTTCGCATAAACTTTGACCGGCCATAACCGGAGTTCTAGAGCTCCGATTGCGATTTCAAAAACTGTTCCGGAATCCTCTCTCCGAGACCTATCATATTGTAAAATAAAATATGGGTTTTGATAGAGGGTCGTAAACGAAAATGGGGCAGTAGCTGATCCGACGAGCCTAAAAAGTTGTCGGGTCAGTTTTCCGGCGATTTCGCCAGATTTTTGTGGCTAGGGATGGAATATTTGAGAGGAAAAAAGAGAAGACTTACCAGCTATACTTTATGGGAGAAGAAATGAAGACTTCAAGCTATGTTTTGGTGGGAGGAGGTGATGGAATGAAGGCTTTCTTACACCTCTATTTATAGACCTACCAAACACAAAACCGTGGGAATAAAACCGTGGTATCGGCTACTAGTTTTGGTTATATTGTGGGCATAAAACCATTGAATTTAGCCATTGGTTTTGAGAAATATTATGGGTATAAAACCATGGGATTTAGCCATTGGTTTTGAGCAATATTGTGGGCATAAAACCATGTGATTTAGCCATTGGTTTTGGGTTAGTAATACTATGGAGAGGGCTTACCATAAAAAAATGTAGTCTTCTCTTATATCATTGGGTAATATAACGTCTAAGTGTTGTCTAATTAAACTCTTGTTTTCCCGACCCATTCATACCATTAATTATGAAAAATAATAATTTATGCAAGTGTAAGAAAATAACTAAAATAAGTAAAAATGCACACAAAAAATAATGCAACTCATATAGTTTGGTATAAATCAAATAAGATGATGCAACTAGGAATTCGGGTCGTTACACTTAGACTTTGTTTCAATCCATATAATGATTTCTTGAGAAAACATACATTTTCTTCATTTCCAGGAATCACAAACCCCTCAGGCTGCTTCATATATATGTTCTCAACTAAGTCTCCATGTAAGAAAGCTGTTATTTCATCCAACTGTTGTAACTCCATATGTTCTTGTGTTACTTTTGACAAAAGTAGTCTGATTGAACAATGTTTCACCACATGAGAGAAAACCTCATTGAAATCAATACCCTCCCTCTGAGTAAAACCCCTTGCCACCAATCTTGCTTTATACCTTATCCCTATCTGAGTCTCCAGCTTCAACTTTCTTCTTGTAAATCCATTTGGAACTTACCAGCTTCTGCCCCTTTGGTTTATCCACCAGTTTCCAGGTGCCATTCCTTTCCAATGATTCCATTTCTTCTATCATTGCACTAATCCAATATTCACTTTCATCACCACTGACTGCTTCTCTGAAATTATGTGGTTCATGATGTTCTATGTCTTCAGCAATACTGAGTGCATAATGTACACTTCCAGCCTGTCCATAGAAGTCTGGCCTCTGTATTTGCCTCCTTGGTCTGTCTCTAGCAATACTGTAGTCTCTCAAGTTTGTATTTCTGGGTGGCATATCCTCTTCTTCTGAAGAACTATCACTTGAGTGTTCAGTCAAGTTTTCACCTCTTTGTGGTCCATGATCCATCTGAGTCTCCACCTGAACTAATAACCTTTCTGATTCAGTACTTCCATCATGTTCTTCTTGATTTCCAGAGAAGTGATATCCCATAATTGATTCATTGAACTTCACATCTCTGCTTATCATTAGTTTCTGATTCCCAGGTTCCATGCACCATAACCTGTAACCCTTGATTCCCTCTGGATATCCCAGAAACACACACCTGTATGCTCTAGGATCAAGTTTGTCTGATTTCATGTGAGCATAAGCCAAACATCCAAATACCTTTAGACCTGAGTAATTTGGAACTCTTCCACTCCATACTTCTTCTGGTGTTTTAAACCCTAGAGATGATGTACGTGATCTGTTTATTAGGTGACAAGTTGTATTGATTGTTTCTCCCTAGAACACCTTTGGCAATCCAGCATCAATTAACATACACCTTACTCTTTGAAGAACAGTTCTGTTGAACCTTTCTGCCACTCCATTCTGTTGTGGATTCATGGGAACTGTTCTGTGTCTGGTAATCCCCTTTTCATTACAGAAAGGGTTAAACTCAGTAGATAGATACTCTAAGCCATTGTCAGTTCTCAAATGCTTGAGTTTCTTTCCCCTCAATGTTTCCATCTGAAGCAACCATGTCTTGAATTTAGTGAAGGCATCACTCTTGTTTCTTAAGATAAACACCCACACTTTCCTACTGAAATCATCAATAACAGACATGAAGTACTTTCCTCCTCCATGAGTTTCAGCTCTGGATGGTCCCCAAATGTCAGAGTGAACATAATCTAGAGGTTCTTGAGTAATGTGAATCCCCTTAGCATAAGCAATTTCTATGATTTGCATAATGCACATTTGTCACAGAATTCAAGTGTCTGATTTCCAACCTCTCATATTATTCCTCTTTTGGATAGCTCTTTCAATCCGTTTTTCCCAATGTGTCCTAACCTCTTATGCCACAGTGCTAATTCATCCTTACCCAGAATATTTCCCACATTCCCAACCATAAACAAGCCATTGTGTTGTCTTCCTTTGATTACCAGTTTATTCTCTTTGGTTATGTGTAATTGACCATCAACAGACTTAAAGTCACACCCAGTAGCAATAAGAGATCCTAGGGAGATCAGGTTTCTTTTAAGTCCAGGCACATATCTTACATTTGTAATTTTTCTTGTAACTCCATCAAACATATTGATGCTTACTGATCCAGTGCCTTGAACTCTGCAGGATTGGTCATTTCCCAGTGGTACACACCCTCCATCTTCTTTCTTGAGATTTTGAAACCATTCTTCATGGGGACACATATGGAAAGAGCAACCAGTATCTAATACCTATTCCATCTCCATTTTTGACTCAGTAACATTCAACACCTCTGGGGTGTCTTCTTCATGCTCAACTGTAGCAGCTTCAGCACCCTGGCCTTCTTTCTTCTTCATCTTCTGTGGACAATCTTTCTTTAGATGCCCTATCTGTTTGCATTTGAAGCATTTTCTGTTTTATACCCTTTCTCCAGACTTCTTTGAAACAGTGTGGCCACTTTTGGGATTCTTAGAGGTTTGGCCCTTCTTCTTTTGGTAGTTTCTTTTGAACTTAACATTTAGTCCTTCACTAGATTGAGTTGCCTTCTTGTCTCCTTGATTCTGTAAGCATTTGGTCTCCAAGGCAGTAAAGATTGAGTCATAACTCAGTTTATCCTGCCTCCGAAACATCAAAATATCTTTGAATCCTTCCATAGAACTTGGTAGAGCATTTAACACCATCAAGGCTCTGTCATCATCCTCCATAGTTACCCCAAGGTCTTCCAGCTCATCAAGAAGTTTTGAAAACTCATCTAATTGATCAGAAATGTCCTTTCCTCCACCATTTTGAAAGCTAGCAATCTCTGCTTGAGGAACAGCTTATTTGATACTGACTTGGACTGATAAAGGTCCTCCAATTTGGTCCAGGCCTCAATTGCATTCTTGCCCCTCGAAACTTCCCTCAATGGCTTATCACCCAGGCACAAGATGATTAAACTCAAAGCCTTTTGGTCTATTTCTGCATATTTGGGCTTCTCAGTCTCTATCCAGTCACTTTCAGGTTTGAGAGCACTCACCAGCCCATTTTGCACCAGAATGGCCTTCATCTTAATCTTCCATAGGTAGAATACATTCTTCCCTGAGAATTTATCCAAATCCATCTTCATTCCTGACATCTTTATCTTCTGGTTGCGTGAGAATGCTTTCCACAGACGCACCACTTGTTAGGATTAGCTAAACCTCACACAAAACAACACACAACTGAATTTGAATGAAACACAACCAAGAAATCGGCCAACAACAACCGAACCAAGAACAGGAAAGAAAAATGATGAACACAGGGCTTTTACGTGGTTCGATCAATGTAATCTACATCCACGGAGGTTCTATACACCTCAATTCACTTCACTAATCAACCAATTACAAGAATTATCCAGAAATCCAGAAAACCCCAAATCACAGCTTTGATTTGAGCAGAAAACCCTAGAGATCTAATTCTCTTGATTGAGTAATGTTTACAGAGGGAAAATTACGTCTACTCGCTCGCAACTACAAGTGTTTACAATGTATATAAATGCTGGAGCTCGAATCAGGGAGTTGAGGAAGTTGTAACCAATTTGACTCAAGCTAATCAAAAACTGCTGCAGCGAAGCTTCTACAACGGTTTCTCATGCAACAGAATAAAAACCGTTGTAACCAGCGGTTATAACTACCACGAGCCCGGTTCTCCTTCTAACCTCTTTTATGAATCTCTTTAAAACCCGGTTCTCTGATCCGGTTCCTAGTATTTCAAACCAACCCGGTTCTGGAATCCTCAAAACCTCTACTTCATACAATAAACACTTGATGATATTGAACTGATATCTACAATCATCATGTCCTATTATCGCTATAGCATCAACATATGCCAAATTATAGGATCACTACCTTTGTTATGTTTGTGAAACATGGAATTATCAGCTTGAGACATCAGGAACCCTATTTCTCTCAAAATTTTCTCAAGTTTCAAATACCAAGCCTTTGAGGCGTCCTTCAATCCATGAAGTGACTTTCTCAACTTGCACAATCCTATCTCAAAACCTGGCACTTGGTCCATGTATATTTCCTTGTCAAGATCTCCATTTAGGAATGCATTGTCAATGTCCAGCTATCTGATGCCCCACCCTTTTGCCACAGCTATTAACATCTGATGAATGTGAAAACTATCATTTTTCTTGCATTTTACATATTCATATTTTGTGGCTAATTACATGTAATTATTGTGTTTATGTGCAAAAATGTGATCGTTAGAGATTTCGAGTTTAATTTCCCTTTTAATATGATTTGATGCACTTTTGGGTGTTTTTAAGTCATATTTTGAAGGTTAGGAAACTCGGAAGATTTTAGAAGATCGCTCGCATTAATTTTCGCACTCCGGCCCATATCTCGAGGCCCAAACTGGCCAAAATAGGTCGGGATTAGGCTCGAACTGAAGATCATCAAGTCACGAGAAATACTCGTAAAGAAATCGAGGCAAGAAGATGGATAGAGAAACCTCAATTTGAAGAAGGAAAAAGAACGAGGACAATCGCACATACTTCATGTTTTAGCCCACAAATCGAGGCCCAAATGGACCCGAATCAGACCCAATAAAAGCCCCAATCAAAATTTATCATCATGAAAAAAATTTATGAAGGGGTCAGGTCGAGAAGATGAGAGGAAGGGCTCCGAAATGACGAAGAAAGACGAAGGCGCGAAGAGGGGCTGGACTGCACCAACCACCACGGCACCTACCTGACCGGCAGTGGTCTCGGCAATTGGTACAGAATAGAGTCAAGTTTCCAGCCGCCACTCTTACCGGCCCGGCAGCGGTTTCGGCAGTCTACAGGCCGGCCCCAGTTAATTTTGCATGTTTCGTTCATTTTTCGGCCATATCTCCTTTGTCCAAGCTCCAATTTGTGTGATTCAAGAGACCACATGTAGCCGAGACAAAGACCTACAACTTCCATGTTTGGAGCACGAGCCAATTCCAAGCTGAGTTTTCTCAGAATTCGCGTGAAGATTGAGTCGAGAACACGAAGGGGGATCGACCCACAACTTATAACCCCTTCTGTTTTTTATTTCTTTTGACCAATTTACCCTTTACTTTTGAGGGACTTTTCAGCAGATTTTTGTCTTTGTATGTGTGGGAAGTGGATTTTCTACTCTTACATTAGCTTTAATTTCGAATTTTTAGAATTTCACTAAGGTTCTTCTCTCCTAAAGAGGGGACTGAGGGTTTTTGGTGAAATTTGTAAGAGATACTCCAAGGGTGTGACAACCTTGAAGATTAATCGAATATTTCCCGATTATTATCATCAATAAGCTCTTCTCACCTCTATCTCTCTCTCTATTTGATTTTATTTGAGTATCTTGTTGATGATGATATTTATTTGGTTATTGTTGATGATTTTTTAGTAGTTCTTCTTGTTTCCCGAAGCAAGGGACTAGCCCGAGCTTCGGGGTTGATGTTCGGGTTATTTTAATTGTTGAATTAATTTGGGTTTGGTAACCTAGGGTTTGGATTTGGTTGATTCGTTATGATTATCATATGAAATTAGGGCTTTGATTATAGACTTGCTTCGGTCCCTCGACTTTCAATAACTTAGCCTTATTTTGTATGATTGTGCATTTGAGACGGGATAATTGAAATCCAGGCTAGGGATTGCCACCCTTTCGAGGAGATTCGATTTGATCTTAAATGAGCTTAGGAACGGATTTATATGCCTTAGATTAGTCGGGAGGGATATTCAATCAGGAAACCTGAATCAATCAAGACCCAATTGATATGAGAGATACCTATGGAGGAGAAGACCTATCAAATGAGGGAATAAAGCCTAGGAGGTCTCAGTTGGGATGAACGAAAGTAATTTGGTTGTTTGTGTAGAGAAATCACACCTCTACATCGGTCTATAATGTAGGAGAAGCCACGTTATTTTGCTCTAGTTTTACGTAATCGGTAATCCGGGGCGCGGGGTTGATTTTGTTTGCCATCCATTTAGGTATTCTTTATAGAACCCCGTTTATTCATCGGCTTTAGGGAGACACGACACCTAAACTATATCCTGGAATTCTTATCTATTGGGATGACATTTAGGTAAGAACTCGTCCATTTAATCCCTTTTTATCTTGGCTGGATTATGTTTGGACATTGACCCCTCAAAATTGGGTGAAATCGAGTATCGAGAAGCATTTTCATCATTTATCTATTTTTATATGTTGATTTCTGTTTTAGTTACAATTGACTCTCAATTCCAATTTGCTAAACTTTGGAAATTATGGCTCGGGTAGTTCACACGGATGTCCTCCTTGTGGTTCGACTTAGTACTACCTCTGTCTGATCTTGTAGGCTAGCGAGAACAAAAATCTTATTTGAAAACAAACGTTTTTGAATGATTTTCGGGAAAATTTCAACTGCATAACCCTTATGCTCACTGGCTTCACAACAGGACTGTAAGTGTTTGTAAAATCATATCCAGGCAGCTAAGAATATCCCTTTGCCACTAGTCTAGCCTTATGTCTAGCTATGCTCCCATTTGCATTCCTCTTAAGTTTAGAAACCCATCTGCATCCTATAACATTTTTGTTAGATGTCTACTCACACAAATCTCAAGTTTTGTTACTCAACAAGGTTGTACACTCTTTCTCCATGGCTGTTGTCCACTCTGGAACCCTTGTAGCTTCCTGAAAGCTCTGAGGTTCCCTATCAAAAGATTCTGGTCCACCAACTTGATATAGTTTGGGCTTAAATATCCATGCTCTTGCCCTTGGTTATCATATGATGTGTCCTCTGAGCTTGAGGTACAGAAGTGACATCAAGTTCACCCTCAACACCTGGATCAGCTTGCACACTCTCACTCAATGTATCTGTTGCAGAATCAGTGTTGATGGGTGTGTTGAAAGGTTGTGATGAGTGATGAGGTGTGCTATGTGGTGTGAGAGGGCTATGAGGTTCACTAGAACTATGACTATCAGAATGAGTTGGGATCTGGATATCAAGTTCTTCTATTTGAATGTTTGTGTCAGTGAAATGGATGGTGTAGGCTGGTTAGGGACATTTTCTTGGATTTTGTTTTCCTCTAGAAAGGGGAAGTGTGTTTCATTAAAATGGATATTTCTGGTAATGACAATTTTGTGAACATCTCTTGTGCTTAGAGACCATCTTCAACACTCCCTTGTAGGAGGATTTCCTTTTGTGCCTAGATCCTTGACAAGACAACAGTTAGAATAGAATTCAAAAAGTACATAATTATCCTTACAAAATTGTGAGACATTGATCAAGTTTCTTGTTATTTAAGGAACTTGCAAAAGGTTTTTTAAAAGAAAGGTTTGTGTTTGTGAGGGATTGGATGATTTTACAGCAGAAACACCGAAGTGAGAAATGTGCAAACCTAAGTTGTTACCCATCTGAATTTTCCGATCTCCTTGATACTCATTTGCCATGTTCAAGTTTCCAAAATCATATTTCAAGTGATTTGTAGCTCCTGAATCAGGGAACCAAGTTTCTTCTTGATGGTTCTCACCTTGACAAAAAATAGCTATGTTTGCAGATGCCTTCCATTGCCTCCTTGCTGGTTCTTTGAGGGTAACAAGACTCATCTAGCAAGACTTATCACTGATGTGGTTGGTGTATCTACACCATTAACAAGGAGTCTTGATGTTGGTTCTACCTCTGCCTCTGCCATTAGAACTTCCTCTATAGGGTGTCCTTCCTCCTCTTGAGTTGTATGACTGTGAGTTGTTGGTGTATCCTTGAGATCTACCCCTTCCTCTAAAGTAGTTGGATCCTCCTCCTCTTCCTTGGGTTGCAAGATTGACACTAGGGGTAGATCCCTCAGTACTAAATTGAACATTTTTTATTTCCTTCAAGTTTGTTGTCGAAGTTCATCAGCAGAGAATGGACCTCCCTAATGGTGTATGGCTCTAGTCTAGAGGTAATGGACACCATGACTGGGTTGTACTCAGATCCAAGGCCAGAAATGATGTGCAGGATCTCATCATCTTCTGTAATAGTTTGTCATGCTGACTTGAGAAGGTCACAACATGATTTGACCTTATTGAGATACTTCCTCATAGGCAGAGCTCTCTTCTTCATGGCTTGCAACTAGAATTTGTATTGCATGATTTTTGCCTTGGATTGAGTGGCAAAGGCATTTTCTAAGGACTCCCATATCTCTTGGGAAGATCCTAGCCCAACAGCTTGTATCAATAAGTTCTCTGTAAGAGAGAAAAGAAGCCAAGACACCAACATTTGGTCTTGTCTTATCTAAGCACCATGCTCAGGATGGGAAGCTTCTCGGGGGATGCAATAGGTTTATACTCATCAAGTTGGGCTTTTGTTCCATCAAGGAACCCTTCGAGTCCGTAGGCCTTAACAATGGCCAGAACTTGTTGTCTCCCTACCAAAAAGTTGGTATAAGTGAGCTTGATTGTCACAAGTTGGTCGAGTGATTGAAAGGGTTGAGTAACTGATGGAGAAGGTTGGATTATGGGATGTGTTTCTTGTTCTATTTCTTGAGCCATTGGTTATATTTGTGTGAGAGTTGAAATGAGGGAAGGAGTATCAGAGACTGGTTTTAAACAGTTCTGATACCATGTTAAATTTTATCCAACTGTCATGTCAAAGCAAAGAGAGAAACTAAACAATAAAATAATAGAGCTCATGGAAGTGTAGTACTATTCGAATGAATGAGTATACAGTTCTTACATCCATCTTTATACAAGTGAATAGAAGCTGCTAGAATACTACACTTGTCAACTAAGACAAGGACTAATAAATGCATCTCCAAATACAATGGAGAGTCAACAAAAGTACAAGACAATGTTAATTAAAAAGATCCTTTTTTACTAGTTGTTGCATTGGCTTCTTTCTTTAGTTACTCTCACCTCTGCTCATTGAGAGTGACTGTTAACAAATCAATCTCTGCTACTCCTTTAGCCTTGTTTTACTTCGGTTTTCACAGCTAGTGTCTGATAAAGTAGAAAATATTGGACATTGAATGGCCCAGCATACACACGCCTTTTAAAAGCTCCAGGTTCAGCTGCCTCTCAAGTCCATATATGCTCAAGACTATGCTGAGCCAACCTGCTTACTGATTGGGCTTGCTTGCTAGATAAGCAGGTTGGCTCCCAGTGTTAATGCAGTTTCTAATGAAGCCACTGTGACAATAGCATTCCACTTTATCCCAAATCTATTCTTTCCTATAGCATCCATACTGACATGGGCATCTGAAACATAGTTTCTACTTGATGTAACTGTGCTGCTCAAAATATATTCCTCAAATAAATAACTCAGTGGATTTTTGTAAAGATAAAGTCAACTTTCTAGCTTTGAGATGTAGACCACGCATATGATTCTCCTCTAAAAAAGCATCTGAAGTTGTTTTTATCTAATAGGACTAGGTGGCAGGAGGATAGTTTAATTTGTGTTTTTATAAGAATTGTTTGGAGGAAGAAACTGAAGAGTTGACCCAATTTTATGCTTTTCCTTGGTGTGGCTTGTTCATAGTTTCTTTTAGTGCTGCTCTTTTTTATAGAAACACAGAGTGTAGCTGTAGTGCTGCACTAATATCGTTTTTCTACACAAAATTATACCACTTGAAGAAAGCTGAGAATTAGTCGGCAAATACATAATCTAACTCTTTCAAGTCATAGATAACTTGCTTAGTTTTTTTCCTTTTCACGCACATCGTATGGATTGTACCTTAAATTGTACTCCCTCCGTCCCGGCCCAATTTGCCTATGTTGGCCGGGCACGGAGCTTAAGAAAAAGCAAATTTTATGGAATCTTTGGCTTTTTAAAAGGTGGAGATTGAATGTGGAGATTTTGAGGGTGGAGATTTTGAGAGAAATTTGCCATTTATGGGTTGGCAAATTAGATTGGGACACACCAAAAAGGAAAGTAGGCAAATTAGAGCGGGACGGAGGGAGTAATTCAAGTTGTCCACCTGATGCAAGATGACATTCTAGTATACGTCTCTGCTAAGATTTTGATGGTTCATCTGATACAGATCTTTAGCACTTGTGCATTACTTCATTTTTAATCACAAAGTGAGCCATACCTGTGGCATTCATTAGGATCTCTTGTTTTATAGGGTTTATATCTGAATTACTTGTCAATTTTAATGCTTTAGCCTAAGGAGGAAACAGAAGTTATGATGGGACAACATTTTGCACCTATTCACATTCCTTGAGTTTCTTCATATTTCATCAAGGGTTGTCCTTCCATTCCTCGGTAGATCTCAAATTATGTAAAATTGTATTGATAGCATGTTTTTGAAAGGGCTACTCGTGCCGATGTGCAACTTAGAATTTTTATACATCAGCTGTAGCTTCGGATTTTTAAATTGCCAATCCTTACTTTCCACAAATATTTAGAAGTTAAGAAGATTTGTACTTGTATGTAGACATGGGCAGACGGTTCCCGGTTCCGGTTTCGGTCCGAACCGCTGGTTCTTGGAACCGGAACCGAACCGAACCGGGGACACCCCGGTTACGGTTACGGTTCCGAACCAGCATAAAACCGTCGGTTCCAGACGGTTCTTCTTCTTCTTTTTTTTTTTTTTTTAGTAAAAATATACAACTTATAATTTCTAAAATCTAAAATTAATAAGTCAAATTTAACTTAATACTTAAATGTTATAATAGAATATACAACTTATAATTTCCTAAATTACAAAGTGTACAACTAATCTACAAAGATTACAATTAAAAAGTACAAATATAAACTACAACTTAAATGTTATAATACCACTTATAATTTCTTAAATTACAAAGTAAAATTTAATACAATAACACTAATTATAAAAAAAAAAATCAACCTACAAAGTTCAATACAAGTTTAACTAATAATATTGGGAAGGAAAAGGGAAAAAGATTAAAGGGCTTGAGTTTGATTCTAAGTTAAAAATTAAAACTAATTTTTAACTTAGTACCAAATTGCCTACGTATCTTCGATCTTCCGGCTTAAGGTCAAGGAATCAAAGCCCACGTAGTTCTCTTACCTCACTTACCTTTCGAAATAAAGTTGGTTCGGTTGTGCTCATTCACATTCACTTCCTTGAGAAGGTGGTGCGTCGGAGGAGCCGGTGTCGAAATCAAGTGTATCTCCTTCTTCGTCTTCATCGAAGTCAACTTCTTGAGCTCGTTTTTCTGCTTTTGTCCAATCTTCAAGGAGGATTTGATTTTCTAGATTCTCCACGGTTAATCTAGATCTCCGGACATCCAAGGTGTATCCTCCAATGCTAAAAGCTTGCTCAACCGAAACGGTTGAAGCGGGACAAGCAAAAATTTCCTTGGCAATAATAGATAAAACCGGGAAGGAGTTGGATCTTTTCGACCACCACCTTAGGAGGTCGGTATTATTTTCAAAAGAAAGTTCCTCAAAAGTAGTTTGTAAAAATTTTTCAACCTCCCCATAAGGATTAGAGGAAGACCTTGCCTTTTTTTGTGAACGAATATCGTAAAAATTTTGCAAACGGACAAGACTCGAATTTCCAACGGATTGGGTTGAAGAAACAAGACCACTAGAACAAACATCACTATCATTACCATCACCAAATTGGATCCTATATTTTCTAAAAATATCAAATAAAAGACTCTTTGCTTTGGCAACAATATGCAAGGGGTTTAGGACATCATTTTCATTAGGGAACAATGCTTCGTAATACATTTTTAACAAATATTCTAAGTCATCTTATTTAATCCTAGGGTCTAACAATTTAGCTACTAAAAATAAATCGGGTATTTCCTCAAAATATTTTAACCATTTTTTCCTCATAGAATCTATCGTTTCATGCAAAATCGGATCGTCTTTATATTCATTAAAAAGAAGTGCAATTTTAACACAATGATCAAGAAACCAAAGGTGAAGTAGGATAGTAGCAAGCGGAAAGTTCCTTAGTTGCATCTTCAAAAAAATTTAATAGTGAAATTAAATTAGCACAAGCATCCCATTGATTGGGAAATAAACAAATACCAACTTGATGGTGTTGAAAAAATGCACACAAAGCTTCCTTATACATGTAAGAATCATTGAGCATTTTATATGTAGAATTCCAATGGTGAGGAACATCAAAAGAAATTTTTTTGGGATGAATTCCTCTTTGTTTGCAAAATCTTGCCCCTTTTTTTGTTAAAGAGGAATGTCTAGAAATAGTGGTGATTGCTTCTCTAATAGGAGCAACATATGTTTTGAAATTTGTTAATTAGGCCATCTTACACACATAAGTTCAAACAATGACAAATACACCTAATATGAAAAAATTTACCTCCACAAGATGGCTTGCAGAAATTAATAAGTTGGGGTAAAGAAGCTTTGTTTGCACTAGCATTATCGAAAGACATCGAATTTTTTTTTTGAACCAAGTTGTATTCTTGAAGAATGGAAATAATTTTGTGACAAATGTTTGATGCGGTATGCTCGGTATCAAATTCTCTATAGCCAATTAATCTTTTTTGCATTGTCCAAGAATCATCAATCCAATGGCAAGTGATGCCCATGTAGTGATGATTATGCCAATGATCACCCCAAATGTCCGAGCACATTGAAATCTTTTGTTTAAGTGAAGCAAACATATTTAGTAAAACAAGTTTAAATTCCCCGACAACTTTCGCAATATCCCGAGTTAGTGTTCTTCTAGAAATCTTCCTATGTTGTGGACCACAACTTAGTTGCATAAAATCTTCGTAAAATCCATCATCGGCAAAATTAAAAGGTAAATGCTTTACGGAAACAAATTTAGCCAAATTTCTCCTCAATCTTGTCTCACTAAAGGAAAATAAAGGAGCGGGAGAGTTAGAATCCGAACCTCCAACGGTGTATCTACCCATTTGGGTTTGGGTTTGGGTTTGGGTTTGGCCGAGTCCACACTTATTAGGATGATATTTTTTGACATGCTTTGTTAGTGTTCCATATCCCCCTCCGTGCTTGAAACTATAAGGTTGACCACAATAATTGCAAGTGACTTTGTAGTCGGTTGATGATCCTTGCTTTAGAACTTTTGTAAAGTGGATACTGAAGACGTCGGATTTTAAAGTCGTCGGATTTCCTTGGGTTCCTTGTGAAGCACTATGACTACGAGATCGTCCTCCACCTTGGCCTTGACTTTGGCTTTCTTGTGTTGGATGTTGATTTCCCTCTTCTTGAGCGGCAAATGCGGCGACGGCGTTTTCTCCTAAATTATTTGAAACAAATAAAAAAACATATTATTACAATAGGATTTAAATTTATTACTAAACTACTAATATAAATTTATAGAAGATATTAATAATATAATTAAATCTTAAAAATTAAATTGCTCAAATATAAAATGATTTTACTTACTACTAGAAAATTTATAATTAATAATACAATTAAATCTTAAAAATTAAATTTCTCAAATATAAAATAATTTTACTTACTACTAGAAAATTTATAATTAATAATACAATTAAATCTTAAAAATTAAATTGCTCAAATATAAAATGATTTTACTTACTACTAGAAAATTTATAATTAATAATACAACTATATCTTAAAAATTAAATTGCTCAAATGTAAAATTTACCTAGACAAGCGGCTATGTCATCGGCATCCAAATCAATTGGAATGTCATCATCATCATCATCATCATCATCATTGAGGTCGAACAATACTTGAGGTGGAGGAAGAGGTGGAAGTGAAGCATACTCCTCCGGCGTATGACTCTTGCCCTTATCGGAGATAAGGCGAGATGATGAAGTTGAAGAAGCTCCCCTTCGGCTAGACATTTTTTTGGTAGAAGTAGGAAGAATAAAGATGCAAATAACAAAATATAATTGAAGAAAAAGAACTAGAAGAAATAAATAGTTTTTTGGTAGAATGGAATTAAAATTCAATTTTTTTTAGAGCAGAGACTAGAGACTAGTGAGCTTGAGAGTTGAGAGAGATTGAGGGAGCTTGAGATAGATTGAGAGAGATTGAGAGGTGTAGTGATTTGTGTTGAAGTTGGATGTATTTATAGGGGTTTAAAATTTAAAATAATAAAAAAAATTAAAAAAATCCAAAAAACCAACCCCCTCCCCTCCAAAATCTGAAAATCTGCATTTTTAACGGCCAAATGATCTGGGCCGTTGATTTTCAACGGCCAACGGATCAAGGTCGTTCGTTTTCTTAAAAAAAAAAAATTGCCGCGGAACAGTCGGTTCGAATCGGAAAACCGGCGGTTCTGGCAACGGCTACAAAGATCAAGCTGTTCGTTTCCAACGGACACTCCACCAGATCATGACACGTGGCATTTTTGAATTTAAAAAAAAAAATTAATCGTGGAACCGGCGGTTAAACAAACCGCCGAGGAAACCGCCCTTGGAACTGGCGGAGGAAAAGAGGCTTCATTTAATTTAAAATTTAAATTTAATAACTATCTAACGTAACGCT
This sequence comes from Ajuga chamaepitys, assembly GCA_958295605.1. Taxonomy (NCBI): domain Eukaryota; kingdom Viridiplantae; phylum Streptophyta; class Magnoliopsida; order Lamiales; family Lamiaceae; genus Ajuga; species Ajuga chamaepitys. The sequence goes on from OY282501.1 coordinate 17,778,458, forward strand.
ATTGGATCAAATGACAAAGACATTGTTAAGAAAAAGATGGCTTTTCCCGGATGAAATGAAAATTGGATTCATGTTGGCGACTTGCACCTTACATCAACACCCAGGGGACCGGATTTGACTACCATTATCACAGGACATCGAACGCGAGACTTACTATATCCATGTGCATTATGTATTGAGCATCACTGTGACACAGGTTTTTCGACCGAAAGCCGGAAGCGGGGGCCTTGCTGCCTACATAACCCAACAGACTACAGGTATCAGATCTTTTGTAGCTCTTTGGAACTCTCTGAAACTCCCCCATGGCCTAACCACAGGAGTTTACGTGCACCGGTGCGAAACTGCGCGCAGCTTTTCCCTAACTATAAGTCCTCCTATAAGTAGTCCACTGATAGTAGGGAGCTCTTTCTTAGCGCTTTCCAGAAAAGGCAGTGAAAGATTTCGTTGAAATTGTTCGTTTGGAAATTTCCCAAATTTTATCTCTATCGAATTTTAATATCAGAATAGCGACTCTCTTCTATATAAGCTAATTCCGATTAACCAGCCAATATCGTAACTGTTTTCACTTGGTCTCTATAAAGAAGTGGTGGTTGGGTTCATTTATTCCCGTCGTTATCTCCCCCTACATTAAGGAGAAGGGTCGCGGTAGCTGCCGAATCTTCTACTGGTACATGGACAACTGTGTGGACCGATGGACTTACCAGCCGACTTGCATGTGTTAAGCATGCCGCCAGCGCTTTTCCACTGTCTTGTCTTCACATCGAACAAAAAAAAGAAATAAAATATTTGTTCTTTCCTAGAAAGGATTTTTTCGTAAAATCCTCAGCAACAGTCGGACAAGTGGGGAATGTTGGGGCGAACATGTATAGGACCAACTGGGGCATTGGTCATGGACTAAAAGATATTTTAGAAGCTCATAAAGGTCCATTTACAGGCCAGGGCGCGTTAAGTATCCTGCCTGGGGAGTACGTTCGCAAGAATGAAATTCACAGGAAATGACGGGGGCCGGTTAAACCGGTGGTTCCCGGTTCCAGAAATGGTGGAACCGGAACCGAACCGCGGGTTGACCGGTTACGGTTCCAGTTCCGGTTCGGAACCGGAACCGTTGACCGCCGGTTCGAACCCGCCGGTTCCACGGTTCACAAAACCGTTTGCCCACCTCTACTTGTATGCACTGTGAGAGATTACTATTTTTATTGACTTAAGCGCAGATTCACATATTGAAGGTGAAACTCCTCTAGGAACATACCCTTGCAACTGACTTAATATATAGTATCCGAGGGTAACATGGAAGCATGTTTTTGTATGTTAGAATAGCGAGTGATCCTTGATAAGAAACTCACACACATGTACATTTCCTATTAAAGACCAGAATAGTATCCAACAGTCATTATCGAGAACATGATCTGCGGAGTGTACTCACATGGAGTAATAATAGATGTATGTGCCAAAAACTTTCACAGAGTCATCCTGCTGGGAAATGCATACACTATGGGGATGAAACATACAGGACGAGCTCTTGTCCCATTTAACTCAATCTAACTGGTGAGTCACCAAGATAAGTCCAACTGCGATTAGGTGTTTTTTGAACAAAAAGTCCAGTGCTGTTTTTACTTTTCTTCTTGCCTTCTCTTAATTGATATTCATTTATGATAGATTTGGATCCTATGCTCCGAAGATCTCCGTCTTTTAATTTTACTGTATTTGGTGTCTACACATTCATGCATGATACAAAAGGAAGTTTAAGCAACAAGGACACTACTTTTTACAAATGAAAGTATATGGATACAACTAAAACAAAATTTAACTATAGTGATCTAATGTTTATAAATGATAATGTGAACAAAATTTAAGTATAAGATGCATTTTGGCCAACAAGGTCCTATTTAAGTTTACAATCATAGATGGAACGCTGTAAGTTTGATAGGCATGATATATATACATTTCATACATATATATTTGGATAAGAAGCACTTAGCTAGTGCTATCAGTTAAAATCTCTTGAGCATAAAATTCTCTATTGCTTTGGGGGAGGGAAAGAAGTCCGCATGCAAGTACGAGGTTCTAGTAAACACCTAAAATAAAGAAGCACCACATAATAGAATGGAAACAGATTGATAATTTTACATACTAGATAAAACAACAGATTCAGGGATTTAGAATACGTTGTACAGGGGATGAATGAAATAGAGCCGAACACAAAACAGAAAAGAAATTAATAAACATAATAAATATAAAAAGAGATTTTGAAAATGAATTTCCTATCGACATGTTACAAATTTGAGGAAATAAAGAGCTCGGCCATGACAACTACATCATCAAAAGTCCCACAATCTTAATAATAATTAAAAAATCACCTTACCCTTGACTCTTGTTTTCTAACAAAATCAGGACAAGTTTTTGAAAGTGAATGCGCTACCTAACACCTAGCTTGGGACAGCCAGCAGCAAGCGGTAAATCCAAGTTTTCTACAGTTCGGAATGTTCTTGGGACCATCCTGTCAACATATAGTGTTCCCTCCAAATGATCGAACTCGTGTTGAAATATTCGAGCTTGCCAACCTGAAGCATTCACTTTGATTGCTTGGCCCCCTCTATCAAAACCTGTAACCTCAACTTCTAGGTGTCGTTCCACTGCCGCTCTGAATCCATCAACACTGTAAATAACGCATTAATAAAAGGTTTAGCAAAATAACATGACGATGGAAGCTTTTTTTTTCCCCTTGAGTTGAATGATCTGATGATGGATTTGAATATTAAAATCCACCATCTTTTCACTTTCAACTATTTCCCAGGTGATATGGCTACGTGATACCACAATGTCTCACTATCACCATCAACTCATGAACGTATTCAATGACAGTTACAATCCCAGGTACAATATCCAGAAATATTGTTGATTTAAGAAAAACTCCAGTTCATACACTAGTAGAAATTATGCTTTATTTCAGCGATAACCATCTAGCGCAGCTTAAACAATCAATGTTTTAGGTAAAGCACAAATCGTGAAAATGGCTCCAAGACACAGCCCATGCTTTCCGATTTTAGTCAAAAATAAAAATAAAATTGCCATAGGCGCATTGCACTTCACAATGTCATTTATCAATATGAAAATTCTTCATGTTTACAATTTTCTTTGTCTTCTATGTATGTTCTAACAGCATAATCTTTCACTTTAAATTAAACTTCTAATGAAAAACTAGAACAATAAACAAAATAAAAACATAGGTTGCGTTTAAAAGAAGGGGTTTGGAAATCAAAATTATTTCAAATAAATCCTTGGTATTTGAAAATCTACAAATTTCAAATTCCTTGCCTGATGTATGATATCAATGTATAAGTTTAAATTGCTTGGTTTTTTTCCATCTAAGTTTCTAAAAAAAAATGTTGGTGTAAGTGTGAATGTGTGTCTAGTTTAAAGTTTGTGAAGTTTGTCTAATGTGTCATCATGTTGTTACACTTATATATGGGAGAGGGATGATAGATTTCAAATTAACAGATTGTAGAAAGGATGACAAATTCATAAAAAAGTGAACCAAAAATTTAAAAGGAATCTAAAACCCATTGTTTTGACTTTTGAATGTTTAGCCAAACAAGTGATGGTGGATTTCAAACCCATCCTCAAATCTATAGTCAAAATCCTCCATCCAAATGCAACTTTAGAGAAAATAGTACACACCTTTGTATGATATGAATATTTGTTTAAAAGAGAAAAACGAAAGGCCAACTAAAGGCAATGCATTTTACTGAACACATTGTCACGGACTACAATGACCTAGAATATCACTAGGGTTTTATTACAGCGTAAATCATAAAATGGAGTTGTAACGTACCGATAATTTGTCAAACAAACCTCACTCAATCAGCTTAGTGGAGTGACTCATTGCTTTATGGTATTTAGTAAGCTACAGATCTGTTACTAGAATGAACGATTTGAATCTTGACGGGAGACTTACAATAACTTCATACAACTTCATATAGTATGAACTTTGGACACATTAAAACAGCTCAAGTGGGAGAAATATTCGCCCTTTGGTATAAGTTCAAAGTCATCCCTAACTGGATATTTAAATTACCAAAATAGATTTCCTTATCAATGGAAATCTTACATCACATTTCTGAAAACAGACGATTAAAAGATAAAAATGCAGGGAAAAATAGTTGCCAATACCTTACCTCAAACAACCTTCAAAAAATAAAGCCGTACGGTCACCCTTCTTTTTAAGTTTTGGGTTTATGACAACCTGCATTTAAAGAGAGAAAAAAACCTTCAGCCTAAAACAAAATTTCACAATTAAATTATCCTATTCATTTCGATATTTACATACCAAAAGACCGAAAGGCCGTCGATCCTGCGCCTGAACCTCTTGTTTTGGAGCATAGCTAATGTACTCTTTTGTATCTTCCATTGCAATTATCTGCTAACAATGAACAGGTATTAACACAATGAACAAAACACAGCCGTTTTGCCTACCAAACGCATCAAAATGATTATTTGGCCTAATATTAATTTCAACACAATAAAATCTTTGATTGAATTATTCTGTATTTTCCCAAACAATTATACAATAACAGTCATAAAAGGTAAACGTAACAAATTAAAATCGATATCATTTCATCTAGCACACTGAACTAAAATAATGTTGGTATAAACTTTTATTTTTTGTAAATAAAAGTAGAATTCGAAATTATTGAGCAAAAGTTATTGTTCTAAATATCCATCTCTCTTAAATATCAATATAGTATTAAAATAATCGATAGAAAAAACAGAAAAGATTAGAAGTAGTAACCCTCAAAGGAATGCCAATTTGAGGAGCAGCAAGTCCAACGCCAGGTGCTATCCTCATGACCTTTACCATATCATCTATGATCTTCTGGATCCGCTCTGACCCGATTTCTTCAGGTGGAACTTCCTGGGCCGGTTCGTGAAGAACCGGATCGCCGGCTTTAACTATATCCGGCAACGGCGTCTTCTTCCCACCCATGCCTACAAACCAGCCCGCTCGGGCTCTGTAACTTCTTCCGCGTGAAACATTGATGGGCCTGATAACGAGTTGTGGAGGCCGACTCACGCGCCGGGTCAGGATAGGAGTTCTAGCAATGGATTTAAAGCAGCTGTGACTGATGGTAGTGGGAAAGTAGCGGTGAGTGAATCTTTGAATGGTTTCCATCGGTATTGGATATCTGTTCGAGTTCCATTTTCATGGGATAATTTGGGCCTTCAAAATCTGGGCTTCATGTTGGGCCTATCGCCATTTTATTGGCATATAGCTAAGCACTGAATATTAAGGGTGTGTTTGGTTGTCCATCTCAGCATGTGGGTTATTAGAATATAATGGGCTTTCGGAGAGATAAGTACACAACAAAAGTTAATGAATATTGTGTTTGCTTGAATGATTTAATGGGTTAACTTTAATATAATCATTGTTTTGTGTTTGGCTTATGAAACCCAATCCCCCATGTGTTCCATTCAACCGGACGGATGGGTTTAGAGAGACGGGCTTCTGATAAAACAGGGCTCCCAACCTATCAACCAAACATGTTAATAGGTGGGTTAAGGCTTGTAATAAGACCTTAATCCACCAACCAAACAGACTCTAAGAGTGTTTGGGAACCCAATTGCACACCTAAGATCATTTAAAAAATCAGTTTTCGCTGTGGGTAGTGTTTGTAAATTCATTTTTGTGATATAAAAGCAATTTTAGGAAGTTTCTAAAAGCAGCTTATGAGAATCCAACAAATTCCAACTTTTGGGTGCTTTTGTGCTTTTTTTAAAAATATCTGGAACTTTTATTTTATCTATCATTTAAAAACCATTTTTTTCTCAAACAGTACAAAAATCTCATTTCACCATAACAATCAATTTAAATTATTTTTTAGAAGCACCATGGTTTGCAAACACCCCCTAAGGCATATTTGATTGTCTAACTAATGTAAATGTGGTGAGATGTTTTTTAAGTGGAAAAGTAAATTTCCATTAACAATTACTAGAAAAGGTCAGTATTGATTGACAAAGAAAATAAAGGAGATCATTCCATATACAAAAATTCACTTGGAAGGATTTTTCAAATTGCGCAAGATTGTGTGCTAGCCCGATTAATCCAGAACAAAACACGACTCGCAAAAAGGTCCAATAGTGCGCGAACATCCATAAGAATTGGAATCCACAAAGTTGCGCAATCAGCATAACCGAGAGGAGCCAAGATAGTCGTGCTACAATCTCTGAGAATGCAGAAGTTCAGATCACCGAGAGAAAGAAGCGAGGAGGGATGCTTCGTGGACAGCTAGAAATTCTGCCAGCGCAGGATCAGTTACACCATGGAATTTCTTAATTAAACCTTTTACAAAGTCTCTCCAATAGACTCCATATACACACCAACAATAGCAAGATTTTTGGACAAAGATAATGCACCATCAAGTAAACACGAATGAGATTTTTGGGGCAAGGCTGAGTGAGGAGATGAGGCACACTTGTATCATCTTCATGAATAGAGTCATTTGCATCATGGTAAGATTCGAGAGATCGACCAATTAATCTAACAATCAGCGATGGGTCAACTGTTGGAAGATAAGCATATTGGGAAATTTCCAAATATAATTTGAGATGACAATAAAGAATTTCACAGTAAAAGAGTCTCCCGACAGAATAATTTCTTGACACCAAAGTTCAAAAAGTGGTTATTTTCGGCTAAGTATGAATTCACGTAGTCCAACAACTCTCCACATGTTGTCTGAGATGGTACATTTGAAAAACAGGTGCGAAGAAGAGTCATCACCCCCCTTGCAAAATGGACAATCGATGGAACAAGAAAGGTAGCGCCTTAGCAGGTTTCAGAGGAGGCCTGAGAGGTTGAACATCACTGGAACAGAAAGTGCAAGATTCACCCAAGAAGACGCAGCTTCCAAAGCTTCCTCCACACAGCATTTGGGCCGGAACTCGAAGTGGGGGCTGGAGCTACAAGCAGAAAATTCGAGCTGTGAGAAATAAATTCAAAGGCAGATTTCACTGAAACGTTTCCGTTCAGGGAAATGGTGCCACACTCAACGATCATTTGAATGTACATTGTTCAATTGAAGTGAATAAATGGCCAAGGCTTTGTCTTGAGAGAAAATAGACTGAATCAGCTCAATGTTCCAACTGATAGAATTCTGATAAATAAGATCGGACAAAAATGAGTCTAGAATACGAGTTGTGCAAAAGAAAATCAGTGGTCGAAGGGATCCATCTAGCACCCCATATTCTAGTAAACGAACCCGAGCAAATGAGCTTTCGGCATCCTTGAACAATAACTTTCCTACCTTCCAAAATACTCCGCCAAGAGAATAAGAGACGGGTACCAAGAGATGCATCGAGAAATGAGGAATTCGGAAGAATTTTACTTTAAGAACACGAGCAAGGAGCGGTGACACATGATTTAAAAGTCTCCAGGCTTGTTTGCTCAACATAGCATAATTAAAAGCCTTAAAATTACGAAACCACTTCCCACCTACGAATTTCTTCTGATTAAGCCGAGCCCAAGAAAACCAGTGATTTTTCTTTGAATCAGAATAAGCTCCCCACCAGACAATAGAAGTAGCATACGTGATCTCGGCGAGAATATTGTTCGGAATGCGAAAACATGATATATTATATGTCAATAGCCAAAATAATCGATTTAATAAGCACCTCTTTCCCGGCTGAAGCTAATTGCATCTACTTTCACCCCCATATTTTCTTCGCAACTCGATCCTTTAGATAATTAAAGACTTCTCGCTTGCCTTTAGCGACCACAAACGATAGACCCAAGAATTTCGCTCGAAAACTCAAGTAAAGCACAAATAGATGAAGCAATCTCAACAGGTATATTAGGACTGAAAAGAACACTTGAATTCTCGTAAATGTGTGTAAATGTTCCCTACGAAGAAAAAAGGTCGCAACTATATACACCAGCATTTCCTCTAAATACATCTTAAGATTTAATTATTTTTTTTTAATTTAACAAATATATACACACCCCCATTTTTTTTTAAAGTATTTATTTTCTTCTAAACATATCCTGAGACAAAATTTATCGTTTTAGACAAAATCCCAATTCTTGGTTCTTCCACTACGTCTTCTTATTAACCATTTTTCCTAGCTTAAGGACTCCAATCAATTTATAGAGATTGCTTAAAACCCTTCCATTCCGGAGGACTCAAGGGGATGCAAGGTCTTAGAAGCACCCACTCTGTAAAACTCGTCCTAACTCAAATACGTATGCTTTTTCTATGGAATCTGTTCGACATTGGTTACTCTAACTCGTTTATTTATATGAAATCATAATAGGTTGAACGCGATTTTTATGCGTTTGAGAGCTCTGTCCGAACATATAGGCATCCCCTTGTTGAGTTTGTGTTCAGTTAATTCAGCCTAACTATTTTGAAGTAAGTGGTTGATTTTTGCGGATATCACTCCACATGTTCATTTAGAAATTGAACAAATGAATAACCATTCTTCTTCTTCTTCTTCTTCTTCTTCTTCTTCTCTCTCTCTTCTCTCACTAAAATGAAAGAGAGTGGTGATGTTGACTCCATTTGAATAGTAGGACTATCACGTGAGATTAAAATAAGGAAGGCAGTATAAACTAAAAAGGAAGAAAGAGAAAGAAAAAACCAAGAGTTGCAGACATGACGTTAATGGTGGACGATGAGAAAGAGAGAAAAAGACATGGATGCAATTATTTTCCATACAGAAGAATATTATTTAGTTATTTAATTTATGATATTTGTACCATAAAAACAAGGGGGTATTTTTTAGAGGATTTAGGGTGTGTTAGTAGCCCCTTTAAAAAAATAGCTTTGAAATGCCTCCAAATTCTATCCTTCACTAATGATTCAGTTTATTTTTATTTTTTAAAAATTATAGATGTTTCCTAAATTTCAATGCATCCTACAATGTACTTTTTTATTTCTAAAAGAATTATCAGATATTTATAGAAAACTTCTCTAGTGTTTTTTGTTTGAATATTTATTTCTTGGGGTGTTCTCCTATGAACTTGGTGCACGGATAGAGGATTCGTGCACTTCCTTTATCCAATCTAGTTGAGAAATTTGTGGGTCCTATTATATATAACCAACCCCACTAGTTATTGGGACTTCAATATATGAAGCTCAATGTCAGGTGTTCGAATCCCCACATATATACATTTTTTCGTTCTAAAAACTATAATACATAAACAACCGTGCAGAAAATAAAAATAGCAATGTGGTGATCGCCAACTTTTTTAACAGCCTAAACCACAAATACACGGTGCATTTGCTTGTGCATTAGCGAGCGAGGTCTTATCCCATAGAGATCAGTGAAGACGCCATAATCGAGTACTAAATTGGGTTTAATATTGATTTATCTAGGTTGTCGATGTTGTTGATTTTGTGTTCCTAATTGGTCTAACGGAGACCTAAAATATATCTAAGTAAACAATTAAAAGCAAAAAGAAGCAGATTGAGCCATTTATATATGGATTGAATGTAAATATTAAATTTATTTCAGGATTAATTAACAAGTGTAATCAAAGAGAATCATCCTAATTTATTTCATTCCTATTATTATGAGGTTTTGTTATGCGTATTTCAATCCCCCTCCCAGAGAGATTGGGGTGTGATCATATACAACAGATCAACCTCTCGATTAAGTCCATGTATACAACTACGATGCCTAAGAACTACCTCGCCACAATCCTTCTCAACCACTCAGTCTATTGAATGATTGTGTTATATGATGTTCGATCATCCATATCCTCATCTTCTGAGTTGTAGACACAGATTCATGTGTGCTGATATTAGGTGCTCAATCTAATCTAGCAGCAGTTATATCTGAACACAACAAATAATAATGTACGGAATAAAAATAAAATAAAGACATCAATATCATGGTCTACATTGTAATTGAATCCTATTTTCTAAAACCCTAGAATATAAACGACTACTCCATAGCACAAGTAATAAATTTCATGGAATAAAAAGTAAATATTGCATAAATAACAATACAATAAAAAAAAACCCTATTGAACCAAAGAGCGATCATGGCGTGGTGGCGCGCTCCTCTCGGATACTCCTCTGCTAATCATTCTTCTCCACCCATCTCTCTCTTCTACTTTTATCTCTTGTATAAACTGATCTTATGTGAATAGAATATGATGCTGATGTATTAGTCTGGAGATATTTATAGGAGTGCGCAGTGGCGGAGCCAGGAATTTAAAGTTGGGGGGGGGGGGGGGGCAAAAATCGAATTTCATTTTGCTCTTCTAATTATTGAAGTAGGACAATAAACATGTTTGACAAATTAATGAAAAAACAGTAAAAAGTCTAAATAAGTAAATTTACTATGTTAAAAAACTGACACTAATAAAATAGAAAAAAAAAGTTATATAAGCCTCAATAGCCTATTTAGTCGATTTCGGCATACTAAGGTGTACCCTTCTAGTCTTCATACTATCAAACTCATCAATAATTGAGTCATTGCTAAAAGTCTCAGCTATTTCTTTCTTAATGAACAATAGCAATGAACTCGCCAAAAAGTCATCTTCCATCTTGTTTCGCAATCTTGTCTTCACAATTTTCATAGCCGAAAAATCCCTCTCTGTTGTTGCGGTGGAAACTGGAAGAGTAAGAACAAGTCTAATCAATCTATCCACCAGATTGTAAGTCTTTGATTTTCCAGTCTCTGAAAGTATCTGGCATAATTGTGAAAGGGATGAAACATTCTGAAAATGTACATTACTTCAACAATCAAGTTCAAAAAGCTCCAACTGATACTTGAAGTGCAACTTCTCTTGGCTACTAAAATCATCAGGATAAAATTTCTCAACAAGTTTGCATATATCCTGAATGTTGAATGATTTATATCCATCTCTTGGATCCAAAGCTGAGCTAAGTCTGAGTAATTCCACAGCATTTTCATTAAATCGGTGATTCATCTCACCCAATATAGAATCAATAGTGCCATAAAATATGTCAAACCGATAATGATGCTCCAAAGTAAGATTACTTTGATGAAGCCGACCTCTTCCTGATTTACGAAGAGCATCCATTTTGGGAATTTCTATCTCGTGGTCTTTACAGAAGCTTTTCACCTTATCAAGTAACTCATCCCATCCATTCTCTCTTAACGTTTTAAGAAGTTCTTTCGTATTGGCAACAACATCCAACGCATTCAGAATATCTTGATTTTTACATTGTAGAATTCTGCAAAGATCATCTGTTATCTCCAATAAGTGAATCATGAAATGCAAAATAAACACGAATTTAAATGACATCATTGTATCATAAGCTCCATCTGCGGTTGCTCTAGTAGATAAGCTGCTTTTGTCATTAATGATCTCACTTAATACCTTAAGAACTGAATCAAACATATTAATTAAGCTTTGAAGCGACCTTAAGTGAGAGCCCCATCGTGTATCCCCTGGTCATTTCAAAGTCCCCAACTGATTTTTTCCCCTTCCAGTTTCAAGATCATTAGTAGAGATCAATTCCAAAATCCGGATAGCATTAGCAATTTGTAATTGATCATGCCATTTAGCAGATGAATCCACTAAATTCAAAATAATAGTCAAATATGAGAAAAAATGTTTAACAGATATAACCCTTTGAGCTGTTGTCACTAACGTCAATTGTAGCCGATGAGCAAAACAATGAACATAATATGCATAGGGACACTCATTCATAAAGAGAGCTTGTAGACCATTCCACTCTCCTCGCATCGTACTAGCACCATCATATCCCTGTCCGCGAATATTTTGGATGATAAAATTATTGCGAAAGAGAACACTAAGAATTTCCTTTTTTAATGTAGAGGATTTAGTATCTTCCACATGGACTATGTCAAAAAATCTTTCTCGGATAAAGCCCCCTCCATCAACAAATCTCAAGACAATGGCCATTTGCTCTCTTTTTTACTCATCTCTTGATTCATCCACAATAAGACAATATTTTTCATCACCAATTTCTTCCCTAATAAATCGTTGAATCCTACTTGCATAGACTGACAAAATTTCGTTTTGAATTTGAGGAGAAGTGTAGGAAGCATTATGAGGAGCCATTTCCAAAACAATGGAGCTGACTTCATCATTGTAAGAAGCAGTGTGTTTAATAATTTCAATGAAATTGCCACGATTTTTTGAGTTCAAACACTCATTATGCCCTCTAAAAGCTATCCCTTGAAATGCACATAACTTCACAACATCAATTGAAACCTTGAGTCGTAGACGATTCTTCGTAATTGACTTTGACGATTGCTTGTCCATGATCTTCTCAATATGCTGTTGAGTGTTCATCAAATCATGGGCATATTTCATGGCCATTTTATGTGAGGAATTAGGACTATTTCCTTCATGAGTAAAAAACGAACAATTTTTTCCGTTCACTTTTTTTCATGATTGAAACCCATCTACAGAAAATGCATTTGTTCCAAAATGTGTTGAAGGCTTCATAAAGAGAAAGCACTGAAGACAATATGCAGCATTTTTTGAAGGTGAAAATTCCAACCAATCTGGAAATAATTTGTACCAAGATGGTAGAAATCGTCGGCCTTTCTTATCCGCAAATCTTGGGGACTTCTCAGGGATAGGTTGATAAGGGCCATCAATCAAATAAGCACGCCGTACTTCATCTCTTTTATCTTTTGGATAATCCCATATCAATTTACGTACTCCAGGATCCCGTTCAATTTGTGAATAATTAGAATCTTGGCAAGTCCTTTGAATCTTTGGAAGGGAAGAAGATTTATTCTCTAAATGATTGGGAATCTCAGAGACAACATTATTCAAATTGGTAGACTCAGGAAGTGACTCGGGAGTTGACGAACTAGTGCTCCCTTTAGCAGACAATTTACTGAAGTAAAAATCAAGTTTTCTTTTACCCATCTTGTTCCTGTATAAAAATAATTTAACCCCAAATTCAACAAATATATGAACATACACAATTCAAATATTACCATTGGGTCTAACACATATAATAAAATCAGTTTAAAGAATACAGCTAAAATCGAATCCTAAAAATATATAAACAGTGGAGCTATAATCAGACTAAATTCAAACTCTCTAACTTTAAAATACTACAATGAAATGTTCAATTAAAACTAGGAGATTAAAATAATTATTTCAATAAAAATAATACCTGAAACTGTAGTAACAAAGTGAAGAAATTCTCAAAACACGTGTCTTTAGCTTCACTTACGTGTGTCCGCGCTCCTTGAGATAAAGTTAAAATTTTTTAAGAGAACTATGATTGAAATTTAAAATTGAATTATTAAAATAAAATATGAAAAGAAAAAGGGGCGCAGTAAATAGGTTAAACATGGGGGCTATTAATTGGGCCAATTTATTGTTGGGTGGCGTGGCCCATGGGGAGGGGCCATGAGTTGCAGTTGGCATACTTGCCATTTTTTATAAATATGAAAGCCTGTATATATATATCTATGTATATATATATATACATATATATATATATACTCTACTTCTGTAAATAAAGTGAGGGGGGGCGGTGGCCCCTGCCAGCCCCCCCATTACCTCCGCCACTAAGAGTGCATGGAATATGGTAAGTAGGGTAAAAATTAGACTTGGGCCTAAAAACAACTGAGTAAACTAGAGACCCAACTTGCACGAACCAGTGCACAGCTCGTCAACCGGATGCTCATGTAGTCCAGCTTGGCCAAGCCCTGAGCCTCTGCATGGCTCAATCGAGTAACAATCACTTCAATTGTTTGTGAGCTTTCTACTTTGTTTTGGGCCAGTCTAACTCCACTTTAGATCAATTCAACCTTATTCTCAAGCCCAATCACTTTAGGCTCCTCTCTCTCTCTCTCTCTCTCTCTCTCTCTCTCTCTCTCTCTCTCTCTCTCTCTCTCTCTATGTTATCTGTAATCAATCTGCAATGCCTTCATCCATCCACCACCGCCTGAATACCTTGTTAGATACGACGCTAACATATGCGGTGCTCTTCCAATTGCTCAGCAATCAAAACCCGTGGCTCAGGCACTCCAATCCTAGGGCTCCTTCCTCCACAACGATGAACGTAGTTCTAGTTGTCACTCCTCATTCTCTGGCGGCAACCCCTCATCATGGCTCTTACTCAGCTGCACCTGCGCATGAACACACCGCCCTTAGGGATCTCTGCCACCCCTCATGTGGTTGTTACCATATATGAACCCTAGAGTTCATTAATTAATCAATCTGGCAGCGCCGCCAGAGCCTGCCCTATCTCAGTCCTATCATGGAGCCGAGTCATCTAGGATTCCGCAAGACCCAAGGGTTTCAACGCTCCCGTCAGCAACGGTGTTGACCTTGTCTTCTGCTAAGGTTTTGCACTCTGCCATAAGCCCTCCTGCATATCCTAATAGTGTTGATGCACTAAAACTTAACCCTAATGTTCGCCAAGTATACGGATCTAAAGCAGATAGCAGACAAGGTCGATCCACAGAGACTATTAATTATGTAAGCATAGTTGCCTAATTTCAATATTTCTACTCTATCTAAACTCTCAAGTTAAGGATGAATTTTCTATTAATTAAACTAATAGCATAAAAATAATTAATTAATAAGAGATGCTTGGTGAAAAAGTAATCAAATAGTAAGGAAGACTCAGATGGGTAAAGCTGTAATTTAGGGTATAGTTTTCAATTATGAACTCTTATGTAAGATTAACCTAACATTCTAGACTTTTAAACCAGTTATGTTGTTTATTAGACGACATGTATATGAATCTGATCCTTCTCCAAACAATTAAATTGTTGATCATTTAGGACTACTCACTCTCCCGAGTCGACCAAACCTAAAGACTCCCAACAGCCCCTATACAAATGTCTACACAATTATCTCACTCCTTTCAGACAGTTTTGACAACTACACTATGTGTCATACGTCTATTAACAATTCCCTCTTCCCGAAGCGAAATTTCTAAAAGTGTAGATATATTCAAGTGATCAATTTAAATAAATCATATGAAGAAAACAAACACATAGATAAACAAACATAAAATTGGTGTCTAAACTTAAAGATAACATCAAGACATAATCGTTCACAATCTACTTTCTAACCCTAGAACACAAAACGTGTCTCGCTACTCATAATCAAAGTCAAAATCCAACTATATTCTTAGACAAACACATTGGAAAAATTAATTAAAGAAAAGACTAGAAAAAACCCAGGTCTTAGTCACCGATGTTCATCTTTGTCACGTCCTTGCTTTTCGATCTCACTTCCAAGACTTCTCTGAATGTGTATTGTGTCTTAAAATAGGACCTAGAGACCTCATTTTATACTTGGGGATGATGTGGTGTGAATTCCAATTGAATTAGGAGAAAATCGCGTGTAAAATAAGTTTCACCACCATATGGACGCACTCGTTCCGGTTCAACTCCGGTCCAGGTTACCATTTTTATCTTCCAGACCAGTTTTTGGCCCTTTTTCGTTTGCACTCGTTCTTTACTCGTTTTTTACTCGTTTTTTCTCCCGACTTCATCCAAATGCCCTTTGTTTGCATATATTTACCTATTTTTCTCCAAAATACTCACAAACACGTTAAAATACTCAAAACGAGGAATATTACATAATTCGATCATTTATACATCGATTATCATAAAATATCTATCTAAAAAGGCCTAAAATGCATGTATACAAAACCTGTATCAAAATCCCCCAAACTTAAATTGTTATTCGTCCCTGAACAACAAAAGAAAATAAAACAAGACCAAATGCTTTTTAGGGAGATTGGATTATGTTTCTTGTCTCAACGAAGTTTTTCTAGAAAAAACGACAACTTAGAAACTGTGAGCATTTTTTACATGGCAAGATCTCAACTACTTTCGAAGCAAGAGACAAATAAATCAAATGATCCTCACTGGGTAAGTGTGTCACTCATATCTCAAGTGTACAAAATATACGTGTTTACACTCAAATTGAACCACATGCATCGTCTACCATATGCTTGCCAATTGTCTAATCTAGACTTTATACTCGACATGTGTGACAAAGAATCATAAAGGTCTTTATTTTTTGTTGTAATGTAGCTTTAAGGTAAGGTGGGATAAATATGGATATAAGTGACTAATTATTGGACTAATCAAACTATTACTAACCCGACTACCCCTCAACATTATTCACTCGATCCTCACTCTTCAATTTTCAGAAAACCATACAATATGGTCTCTTCACCCTTCATAAGCACTTTTCTATTCACTTTATCAACCAAAGACTCAAATGCCTATTTTATTCGAGTACCACTTTGAAACTACTCATCTTTCGAAAACACTTAACTTAGGCACTTTATTATTGCTAACTCCTCCTTAAACAAATAAAATATGTATTTACAACATTCTCTTTTTTTTTCTCTTCGATTTTTTTTTAAACATAAAATGAAAAAAAAACTAGGAGGGGTCATTTATTTATTTTATTTTATTTCACCTAATCCACATATCTCTTCACCAAACCATCCCAAACATCCATTCCACTTCATGCTTTTACCTTATCGACCTTCCAATCCACCTCCGTCTTACTCAATTAGTCCAATTACGAGCCAAAGGCTAAAAGAAAGGTATATGCTTGTAGTGTTCAGCTAAGAAAAATAAAATGTAAAGCTCAAAGTGGTTAACTAGGGATTTTTTTAAAAGTAATTGGTAAAAAGGATTCTTTTAAAGGCTAAAAAATTTGCTATAAGCAAAGAATGCCTAAAATAATTTCTAAGTCACAACACGTACTTGACCTATTCTTAAAAGACGCAAGACAAGTTCTAGAGACTAAATACATTATGACTAGTCAATTCACACCGAAAGAATGAAAAATTACTCCAAATATAAGAGTATAAACTCAAATCTCACTGGCTAGTTTTTTTATCATATATTTATAGTTCACGTTCAATTTTGTCTCAATTATGCCTATTATGCTCTTCTAAGTGTCAAAATACCATTTTAGTTTAAAAATCAACTCATAATTGACTTATCACCATCTATCAATCCCTTTTTCAGCTCTTTCGTGACAATGACTCAGGTTCTAGACTCACAATGACTCAACAAAATAACTAATACATAAAGCAATAACAAAATAAATAGCAAAATCCAAATAAAGCAACTGAAAAAACTAACAAATCAAAACAAGTTGAGAGTACAAATAAGGCTCACAAACCCTTAAAAATCCTCCATTTTATCACAATTGGGTACACAGATCCTCAAATCCACCAAAACCAACTAATCAAGATAAACAGGGTGCATAGACCCTCACAAAATTCAGCAAAATAAGCAAGTAAATAGCTCCTACACACTAAAGCAAATAACGAACATAAATCATAAAAGCGGCCAAGACGTCCCACGTTCACCCCCTCCCCCAAACTTGGTTGAAGGCTAATGTTTATGGGAAAAAGAGTGGTACGCCTTAGTGCTTACTTACAGAGTGCTACTGAGGAGGAGGTGGCGGTGGTATACACTACAAGAAAAAGGGGCATTTGCCACTAGTTTTTTGCAACTACAAAGTAGTTACTAAAAATAACCCCTTTTGTAACTACTAGTAGTTACATAAAATATTTCATACAATTTTAACCAAATTTGCTACAATATGACTAACTCTTTTGCAACTACTTGTAGTTACAAATATATTAGTAACTACATAGTAGTTGCAAAAAATAGTTACAAATACATTAGTAACTACAAAGTAGTTGCAAAAAAACTTTTTGCATCTTATTATAAGTGACTACCCTATAGTAACTACTTTTAGAAATTTAGTTACTAAAAATATTTTTGTAACTACTCTCCATTTTTTGTAACTACATTTTGTAGTGGCAAAAAGCATTTTTTCTAGTAGTGATATTAAAGCCCCACTGCTACCAAAACTGGCTCATCGCGTCCAGCTGCTGCTGTTGATGTGCCCTGCTCGCATCATTCTGCTGCCTCCAAGCTTACTTTTGCATCCAATGTTCATCTTCTTGGTGCCTCCACGCTTTCTGTATCTCCTACCTTTCATCGTGCCACTTCTGCCAAGCTTGGTTTTCCACCCACCAGGCCTCCTGCTGTTGTTGCCAAGCTCGTTGCTGCTCAAGGCTATCCGTGTAAGCTTTCATAAGCTAAGTTTGAGTATCGGAAACAAATTCAACTCGCCTCTATATAAATTTCTTGTGTTTAAGTCCTCCCATTATGTGACATTATCTTAGTGAGTTATACCATTGGAGTGCTTTGTCCTTAAGTGAGAATGGGAACAACCTTATTTTTACTTGCTCGTGTGGCACATGATTAACCTTGATTATTTCAGCCAACCTGCAGAACTTATTTTGATGCACATTCGGGTCTTCTAGCGCGCTACCACCAAACTGGTTCTGCTACACAATATTTGTCAGTGCTGGCTTCAACTCGAAGCTATTGGCATTTAATGGCGGTGGTTGCACTCATCCGACCGACTGATTTGTTAAGGGACGAAGACAATCACTTATGGGTGTGAAGTCCTCGTCTACGCCATCCTATGCAATATGAGCTTGTCTCTGCTGAATTGGCAGTTGCGGCTGCTATGGTGGTGGTTACTGCTGCTGCAAATTAGTTACTCTATCATCCAAATGGGCCAAAGCCCCTAATATCCGATTTCGCACATCCTCTTGATTCTGATTTTGTAGAGCGTTCTCCATCTCGACTATGGGATTTCTTCTCATTCGGTATCCGCGGGCAGTTGCTCAATCTCAGGATCGAAAGGAACAAGATGTTCTTTCCCTTTTGATCTAGTTTGCATGCGAAAACCTGAAAACACCAACAAAAGAATACCACGTAACACATAAATAAATAAAACAAAATTAAACAACAAAAATTAAATTGCAATAAAATAAAATCCAGTCTAGTATCCTCCTATTAGACAGGATAAAAACTAAGGCGCTAAACCTATTCCCCGACAACGGCGCCAAAAACTTGACAGATTCTAATCCTAACACTTAATTACCAAAAGTGTACGTGTGCAGGTGTACATAGTGGAAGTCAAGGTCAATCCACAGGGAATGAAGTTAGGCAGATCGATACCCTAATTATCTAGGATTAACCTAACTAGACACTGGAATTTGGAAAGATTGTTTATTACTAAACTATATTGCATATAATCCAAATAAACGAATTAAGTATCTATAGTTGATTTCAAATCAAAGAGAGTGTATCATACGGTGTTGATTTCAGGAAGTACGCTAATGAATGATTAATCTCTAAATTATAAACCTTTAGTTTTAATATCTATTTAGGCAACACTTAATTAACCTAGCCATTCTCCCGAAGCAACTAAATTATAGATTAATCAGAACAATTACTCTCCCGAGTCAATTAATCCTAACAACTCCCAAAAGCTCTTTAATCTTTGCCTACGCAATCATAGACAACTATGCTACACGTCATACGTCTATTAACAATTCACTACTCCCGAAGAGAAATTGCTAAATGATTAGACTAAGCCTAATTGGATCAGGTTATGCTCAATCAAAAAATAAGAACAAACATGTAGATAGATAATAAAATCGGAGTTTATAACTAACAAGATAAAATCAAACATAAGTGTAAATCCCTACTTTTTATCCCTAGAATACGAGTAATGTAGCTACTCATGCCTACTATCAAATCCAAATAATAATTCCAGTAAACATTATTCAAGAAATCGAAACTAGACAAGAAATAATTAAACCAAATAGTCGGCTCTTCAATTTTCGTCACATCTTGGCAAATAAATCACGTCATATCATATGTAATTTTCAGATTTCCTTATGTAGCGGAAACCTTATTTACTTGCCTCTTTTGTTTTCCCTTATTCCATTGATTCACTTGTAATTGAATCATCCTATTTCTCAAATAGTCTCACAAACTCTTTCCGATTGTGAAGCTCACCGCTTCGCTACCCTCCATTCCAATTGATCAGAAAACCAATGATAAAACATGGATTATTTAGAGGTCAAACGAAGAACAACAACCACAGTCATGGCAACATGCTTCGCGCCAGAGATAACCAATTGGTGCTTGCTTGCATCTTGAATGTTAGATGTACTCTCTCTCTTTCCTTTTTTTTTTTTTTTTTTTTTTTTTTTTTTTTTTTTTCTCTTTTTCTATCAAGTGTGTTTCAAGTGGATTAGCCAATAAGACTGATATCTTTTTTATGTCTTGTGGGATTTTGAGAGAATTCATAATGTGAAATATGATTGTCTTGCTATTCTTACATTGTAGGGGCAACCAGGGCATAGCAGTACAAAGAATTTGTAGCAGATATATTGGTAATTTGACAGGAATGAGTAATGGACTTGATCTGCCAATCAAATGGAGGCAGCTCTTTCTAGGCTACTTCGACTCAGTCCTCCTAAAACAAAAAAAGGATTCCCTGTTTTCAAACAACCGTTATCTTATAAATTTGAATATTTAACCTTATCAACTAAAAGTCATGCTAATATTATTAGTTTAACTAGAGGTGTTCTTTGTTCCTTATCTTTCATTTATTAGAATTATTCATTCGTTATAGTTTATCTTTATATATATATATATATATTTTTTTTTTTTTTTTTCTAGCTTTTACCTTTTATTTATTAGGTAGTAATTATTTTTCATTATGATTATGGATTAAACTATTCTTTATCTTTTAGATGGTTGATTATATGATAAATTCAAAAGAGTTTCTCACAATACTTTATATAGCCACCATTTTGTCTATGATTTTTATTGTGCATTTTTTTAATATATTGAAGGAAAAATTGCAAAATTAGTTGCTTATCAAGTATAGTGGGTGACATATTTCAATCCATTATGTTTAGCTCTATCAATTGTTGCCTACCAAGTAACGAAATTGTGCAATTTTCGCCCAAATCTCTCTGGAATTCTTTAAAAATCATTTGCCCGGCGAGATTAAAAAATTCGTCGATTGCAACCCACATGGCAGCCTAGCTGGATTCAATATTGCATTTTGGGCGACTTTTGCCAAGTCATCATAAAATAATGGGCAACATTTATCAAATCATAAAACTTTAGAAAAAAATAAAAAAAAATAGTAAAAATAATATATTTTAAAAATTTATAAATATTACTACTAATACTACTAATAATAATAATAACAACAACGACTTCAACAACAACAACAACAACAACAACAACAACAATAATAATAATAATAATGATAATAATAATAATAATGATAATGATGATGATAACAATAACAATAACAATAATAATAATAATAATAATAATAATAATAATAATAATAATAATAATAATAATAATAATAATAATAATAATAATAATAATAATAATAATAATAATATTTAGAAATATATTTTTAAATTCATTTAAAATTAAAAAAACATAAAAAAGATTATTTCTGAAAATTATTTTGAAACTTCTAATTTTTTCAAAATCCAGAAAATTATAAGTATTATTCAAAAAATTATTTTAAAATTTCTAAATATCTTTTAATGTTCAGAAAAGTATTTCTTAAAATTATTTTAAAAATTCTAAAATTTATTAAAATTCAGAAAATTAAATCTAAAATAAAAATAAGAAATTTAATTAAAATTTATTTTATATTGTTAGAAATAAAATTTAATTCAGAAAAATAATGAAATTTTGAAATAAAAAATAAAAACTACATTTTCAAAAAACTAGAAAAAATGAAAATAACATATAACATATAATAATAAAATATAAAAGAAAATTAATTTAAAATCCAGAAAATTAATTCTGAAATAATTTTTTTCACGTTGGAGAATTTTCCAAATACTCCATTGAAGAACATGAAGGTTGGGTTCACTACCCTTTGAAGAACAGAAAGTTCCAACTACACCATTGAAGAACAGAATCATGGCTGAGTGTGTCGCCTTGAAATGGTCGACGATGAGCATGCATTTAATTTTTAGAAATAAGTTAATTTTAAATAAATTTAGAGTTTTTAGTATAATTTTTGGAAATATTTTTTTTTTAATTTCTTGATTTAAATAAATTTAGAATTCTCAAAATAATTTTCAGAAATAAATTTTTAAATTTTTTGGATTTAAATTAATTTTAGAATTTTAAAAATAATTTTCAGAAATAATTTTTTTAATTTTAAAGATAATTTTTAGAAATAATTTTTGAATATTTTGAATTTTATAGAATTTTGGAATATATTTCTATTTATAATTTTCTTTTTTCTTTTATTATTATTTTTAAATTTTTAGAATATATGTTTTTATTATTATTATTATTTTAAT
Organism: Ajuga chamaepitys; assembly: GCA_958295605.1. NCBI lineage: Eukaryota > Viridiplantae > Streptophyta > Magnoliopsida > Lamiales > Lamiaceae > Ajuga > Ajuga chamaepitys. Next base: position 17,800,639 of record OY282501.1, read on the forward strand.
TTTTTTTTTTTTTAGGATTTGGCAAAAGTTGTCCATTAATTTATGATGATTTGGCAAAGGTAGCCCAAAACGCCACGTCGGATCCAGCTAGGCTATCATGTGGGCTGCAATCACCAGATTTTTTTATCTCCCCGGGCACGTGACTTTTAATGAATTCCATCTAGATTTAGGTGAGAATTGTGCAATTTCGTTACTTGATGGGTAACAATTGCTAGAGCTAAAACATATTGAAAATTTCGGCTCAACCACTAATGAGTCCCCCATGAAGTCATGAAGCTTAACAAGACTGTGCCATGTAGTTGGGGAAATGCAGTAGGCAGAATGTAATTTTTGCGACAATTAATTTTCTAAAATATGGAATGATTGCATTATTTTAAGGCTAAAAAAAACAGAAGACTAATGAAGTATACTGGATGTGAAACTAATAAACTAAGGAAGTTTTTAGAGGTTGCAAGCATAGGTAATAGTACTTTAGGTTGTCCAAATCATGGAAGTACTTAGAATTGAGATTTCAGAGGATCTTTTGCTAAAATTTTATGATGATCCCGTAGAAACCATTGTCTGAAGTGCTTATCATGACTTCTATAATAGGTTGGATGATACTAAGTATTTGTAAGAAAGAACAACTTTCTATCCAACAGTTGACATGGTTAATAAAATAAATGACTACATGATCGAGAAACAATGTAACTGATTCGAAGATATATTTATATCTCCAACAGTGGTTGCAAATCAGACTCAAATGGGGAATTGATGGCCGAAGTGCAGACACCAGAGGTTTTTGAACAAAATTAAATGTTGCAGCCCTCCTAATCATAAGTTAATTTTAAAGGCAATATTTCTCCTGTAATGCTTTGAGGAATATAGATCCTTTATAAATAGAAATTGTGTAACCATATTAGCTTTTACAAAGACGGATTTTCATGTTCATTTAAGGAAGAGTTTGACAAGAAGTATTGTTGGGCCATTAGTGATGATCCAAGAATGTATTTGGCTCCTTCTAATGTGGGATTGCCTTTTAAGTTCCAACATAAAACATATAACCAATAAAACGCCAAGATCAGTATCTTTATCACGCTGGTCTGCTTATGAAGAAATGTGTATTCAGTCATGACCAATTTTAAGTTCCAAAGTGTCACAAACCAAATTGATTAAAGATACTTATTTGTGATGAAAAAGATAACAACTACAATTACACTGCCAATATTATTTACAAGGAAGTGTTTCAAAATTTATAATTATTCATTTTTTCTTTAAACGATTGCATTGCAAAATGTTTGAAGTGACTCTTGATTATGCTTTTTTTTTTATTTGTTATCCCCCTCGTTTGATATGCTTTCAATTCACATAGTTTTTATATTTATTGTATAAAAGTTTCATTTTCCTTATATATATATATATATATATGTATATATATATATTTGAAGTGTTAAGTAATTATATTAAATAAATAATTTTATATTTATAAATAATTTCATAGTCGTGCATTGCACGGATATATTACTAGTAAATTTCAAAAAGGATATTAAATTAGGCCCAGGACTTCACAATAAAAATTACGAACCCTTTAAATTGAAAGCAGATTTCCTCCTTTCCTCTTTACCGCAACCGCTACTACAAAGAAGGTGAAAATCGCTTCTGCAACTTCTTCAAAAACTTCTGCTTCTTCAAAAACAGTTCACGACCAGATTTCAGACTTGCTCACCTCACAGCTCATGTATGCCTTCTGCTTCTTCTTTTTCCCGAATCAGTGAGTTCACAGTTCACACCTATTCACATTTCTTCTTCCCGCTTCTTCAACATTCCTCTTCTTCTTCACATATATAAGGTGTTGAAGAAGATTGGGTTAATGGCCCCTTCCATCAATTAAGGATACATGTACCTTAAAGCTATAAACCACCAAATACATTAATCAACCACGCACACCAACTTTACAACAAGCTTTGAAGGCTTTCAGAAATTCAAAAAAAAAAAAAAAAATGAGAGACTGGCGAGAATCTCGCCAAAATCTCGCTGAAAACAATAAGAGTGGGAACTGAAGAGCCAAGAACAAATAGCGAGTTTCTCACGAAATCTCGCGATAATATGACAAATTCCTCTGTCCCTGCATTTTTATCTCACTGGGTCATTTTTGGTGAGATTTCGGCGAGGTTTGCCCCGAAATCTCACGATATTTTCATCACTGCATAAAACTAGGTTATTACCATTACAGTACATAGTAGCCTTGAAATCTTCGATCTCTGTGGGATCGACCTTGCTCACTGCTTGCACTACAAGAAAAAAGGGCTGTTAGGATGCTCTTATTAGGATGCTTTTAAGATAAGTGTCCCATTAAGTATATAATAGGACTCGTGTTTAGAAAATGTCCCAATATATGAGTCATATTATAGTGTGTAGTTTATATGACACTTTAAAGTGTCCCATAAAAGAATACTAAATTCTAAAAAAATTAATTCATTTTAATAAAATGAGAACTAATGTTAATCTTGTGTTTTCTGAAAACTAATATTAATATTTATATTATAAAAATAAGAATATATGAATAAATTATAACGTCATATACAAAATAAGGGACTTATTTATAATTGCAATCCATGAAAAGTTAATTTATAGAGAAGAGCTAGAAAATAAGGAATAAGGAACTTATAATTACAATCCATGAAAAAATAAATTAAAAAAGAAAAATCTGTTTTATTTTATAAAAAATAAAAATAAGAGCCCTAATTATTCCCCTCCCCCCCATTTCCTGGACTGCTCCGCCAATCACCACCTCTCTGTCATCCTCCGCCGCACTCCACCCCTCTCCGCCGTCCTCCCGCCCTACTCCGCTCTATCGTTCATTTTCTCATTCTAACCGATCTCTTCAATGTGAGTATTATCATTTTTCTTTGAGATAGTGTTTTCTATATCTTGGTTTGCTTTATTCATCGTAAATTTCTGCATGTGATGCCCAACCCAATCATATTGAGTTAGATCTCGTGTTTCTCGGTCGGCTAGCTGATTATTTTTGCCAGATATGTAGGATTTTGAAGTTTCTCGTTGAATCCTGAGAATGGTAGTAGGTTGATGTACTGAAAGGATTGATTCGGTGTGATTCTGAGCATTTTTGTTTGAGTTTGAATGTAGATATCTTCATTTGTAAGCATATTTTTCTTCATCACCTTTTTCTCAAATTTCTTAATTAGCTGATAAATAGTTTCTGAAGTAGTCAGTTTGTAAAGAGGTGTTAGGTAAACCAATAAAAACTCCATAAGCAATTAATACATGGCAATATCACTAAACTGAAGCAATGGTGATTTGTAGTATTGATGGTAAATTTGGTGAAATATACTATTTCTGTATTCACTATGTACAGGTGTAGCTAGTGAAGGAAGCATAAACCTTAATACAAGGGTCCATTTAATAATAGGATAATAAACTCAGAAATTTGTTGCGACATTTTCTCAAATTTGATCAGGTTACATATGCAAAGCGTGATGGGCAATTGAATATATATATATCACTAACTAATAATGCTTTGCCAATACCACCTGCTTTAATACATTAGCAGACACACACATGCAAGATTTTCAGGCACATTATATATGATGAAATACTACTATTATATTATTTCTTAAATACAGTATTAATACACTACACATATGTGTGTGAGTGTGAGAGAAAGTGAGGTGAGAGAGAAAGGGTAAAGGGTGGTATGGATAAGGACGTAATCTGCTTTATTTACTGCTCAGCTCAGGAGTAGGAGTAAAGTGAGTTTGTTTTGTTTTTCTGGTTCTATATATATCACCCCTCACCCCTTCTCATTCACTCATCTCATCAACAAATTATATAATGACTGGGGCCAAGGCTTTGCATTTGCTCTATCTAATTTTTGGTATGCGCTAATACCCCCTCTTTCTTCGTTAATATCTAGGACTATTCTTCGTGAATTTCTCTCCTCTAAACTTGTATTCCTTCATGAATTTTCAGGAAATGCTGTTGGTTTGTTTCTATACTTAGCCCCATCGTAAGTAGACACATGCAACTTTATTATTATATATATATATATATATATATATATATATATATATATATATATATATATATATATATATATATATGGTTGATTTAGTTGATATTAAAATATGATTTTGAAATGGAAGGGTTACATTCAAGAGGATCATTACCAAAAGATCAACTGAGCATTTGACTGATTTATTCATTGATTATCGTTTCTTTACTTGGATGTCTAGTAGTCAAGTTTTTAAAATCTCAAGATGACATTACATTAAGAAATGACTTGTCTTGATTATATACTTACTTTGCTACTCTTTTCCTTGAAAAAACAAACAGTAATAAAATTTTAAATTAATAATACCACCAAAAAAATGCAACATAAGAGTTGCATGAAACCAATATGTTGGCAGTGGAACAAAATACTTTAGTAAAATGTACTCTTAATGCTAGTATATAAATGATCAGCAGGCATGCTGGTCTATGCTAGTAAAAATAGATCTCTATGCATCCATAATGGAAACGATGAAGATAACGGGAGGAAGAAGTAGGGCAAATTATCTCCTTCCATGAGGCAAAGGGAATGTTCTTGAAGTTAAAGTTAGATTATGGATTGCTTTTCTTTACAATAAAAAATTGCAATTATGGTATCCAAGATAAGATTCCGGCCTTTGTTATTCACTTCGTTTTCTGAACTTTTGTAGGATTCTGGAAATATCTGTAGCGTCAACTGTCAAGAGGTATCATACTTGCAGTTTTTTTTTTTCTTTTATTGTTTTCCCTCCTAATTGTAATTTGGACAGCGGATTTTTGGTAATTAAAGTGCTAGAAATGTGGCAGGTTTTTGTTTATTATTATTTTTTCTTTCTGTTTTCAATTGCTAGCATATGTGATGTTAGGTTTGTTGAGTTGTTTGAGTAGTTTGTGAGTCATGATCGTCTGGATTTTTGTTTATGGTTCAGCTATGGTTTTTCTTATAAAAGTTGTATTTATGGTTAGCCCTGTTTTTGTCAATCTTGCTGGCATATATCTCTGCAGAAAAAGTGGTCTCTAGATTGTTCATCTTTTTTGTAAGATTCTGCAGAAAAAGTGGTTGCTCACCTGCAACTTCAGGTTTATTAATTATTCCCTTACAGTTGCTAATCTTGCAATTTTTAGCATGTAGTGTTAGGAATTAGGATAGATGTTTGGGTTGCTCCAATGTTGTGTGTTTTTATCTTATTTTTGTCTGAATATTATGTACAAGCCAAGTTTAGCTACTGGAATGATCCTTTTGAAGCATGAAATGAATTCTATGGCTATTTTTCTAGTTCTTGTGTATTCTTTATAAGCACCTATTGTATAACAACTTCTAGTGCTCAACTTTCCATACATACTCCCAATTTTTTTATTAATGAACACTAAAAACAAAGTATAAGAGACTAAAGTCTGATTACACTACACAAATCAAGCAATTCAATTGTGATGCTTACAAAGTCTAACCAGAATTTGCCATCATGGCAGTAAATTATAGGGCTACAGTTTCTCTAAACTTCCATGTTTTGTGACAATACTGAATCTACTTGGAAAACTAAATACTAAATGCATGCTGAGAACATGGGTTCAGATTGTTCAGCTTCTGTGCAATATATGCTTACACTACAGACCAAGTACTGGTAATTCTGATGGCTTATTGTTCCACAGAAAAAAAAAGAGAATGGCAAGAGAAGGAAAGACGAAAATAGTTCACCACGGAAAAACAAAGACAAAAAGGTATGAGAAACTATTTCATTTTATATTCTTCCTAATTGTCCAAATCAGAAACCTGACATGAACTTTATAATTAGAATAGTGATGATTAATGAATGATAGAAACAAAAGATTAGAACCAAGGCCGCCATAGTTGTTCAGCTTTCACAACGTTTTTTTACTGAAAAGTGAAGAACAAAGAATGCTTTGGTCACTTTCGATATTAACTTTATTAAAATTTCACAGAGTTATAAATATTACACATTAGCATTTGATTTCACATGCATTTCTTCTTGACAAAAAGAAGAAAGTGATAATTGGTTATATTTGCAGATAAGTTTACATTTTACAATCTAAAATGATAAAGAAAAAGAGGCAAAGGACGAGTGGCCATGCCCCGTCTAAAGATTCGATGTCACAGGCTCAAACAACAGAAAGTACTGCTGAACTTTGTGGTATTTGGTTTGTGAATGAAGCACTACATGAGAATTCAATATCATTTTTTAAATTTTAACTTAATCGATATTGCATTATGTGGTTCTTCTAGAATTGCAAGACATTCTTCCACAATTCCTTCATCAATTAGGTAAGCGATATGTTTCCTTGCTTTTGGAATTCTTATTCTTATTATTATTTTTTCTCACAAAGTTTATCCAAATTAGCTCAGGTCCGGAAATCTTGGAGAATTTGAAGAACTTTGCAAAACAATTCCGGCAGAATGGACAATCTGTTGGTAGTGGTACAAATTCAAGGGCTACTAGGCAACTCGAAGACGACAATGATGACATGCTACAAACCGAAACTGGTGAGAAATTTGTTATATTATTTGAGTTTTAAAAGATAAATGATTGAATTCGAGCAACTAAGAATTAAAAGATCTTTTTGAGATGGCCCATAAATTACATGATTCTTCTTCATCTTGCCCTGCCCTACATCACCAACAATATAATATCATTGTCATTATATATAAAAAAACATTGACGAATCTGATGGAGATGTTGGGTTTCAGCCTGCGGTGCCGAACCTTCATTCAAGAGCCATGCATTCATCCTTTAAAACAGAAAAATATAAATATAATAATCTAAACATCTCTCAAAACTTCAACAAATTCTTGCTTTGAGCTTAACTCTTCTACTCTTACATATCCTTAACATTCCAGGCTATATGAAACGTGTCATAACTTGATCTTCAGACATAATACAGTTATTTCTTTTGGCTGTTGATGAATAGAACAGGCCCAAGTTTTCTGTTTTTTTTCTAATTATGTTTGTGTCACTACAAGAAATATTATTAATAGTGACTGATTTTAGTGACGGACAATTTCCGTCACAATCTAATTACGGACTAGTGACGGAATAGTCACGGATAGAGACTACAAGAGTGTTTGATTATTAGCAACGACTTAGTGACGGAATCATGACGGAATTTAGAGACGGAAAAAAATCCGTCATTAAACCGTAGTAACAAAGGGCGCTAAAAATGTGGGAATAAAATATTTTAAGGTTGTGACGGAAATATTCCGTCATTAGTCATGTATCGACGGATTAGTGACGGTATTTTAGCCGTTGCTATTTAGTGACGGAAAATATTCCGTCATTAATCTTGTAATTGACGGATCAGTGACGGATTTTTAACCGTTGCTATGTAGTGACGGAAAACATTCCGTCATTAGTCTTGTATTGACGGATCAGTGACGGATTTTTTTCCGTTGCTATGTAGTGACGGAAAATATTCCGTCATTAGTCTTGTATTGACGGATTAGTGACGGAATTTTAACCGTTGCTATGTAGTGACGGAAAATATTCCGTCATTAATCTTGTATTGACGGATTAGTGACGGAATTTTAACCGTTGCTATGTAGTGACGGAAAATATTCCGTCATTACTTAATGCCCATATAAATGACGTTTATTTAATGACTCGAAACCATAAATTTAATTAGAAAAAATAAGTAACTGAAGAAAATTAACGTATTTAAACCCGATTGATGAGCAGAAAATTTTCCATTTTATTTCCCCAATAAAATTCGAATCACGAATTATTAGTGATATCAAATAATACCCGTATCCATATTTTGTTACTATGCCCGAAACGACATCATTCTGGTTGGTAATGATGGAAATATTCCGTCATTATACTAAAAAACTGGCGCTTAAAAAAAAGTGTGTCAGCAGAGACTTGAACCTGGTCCTGGTGGAATTAGAACAAGTTACTTACCACCAGGCCAGTTCGTATTATATTGATTATTTTCATTTAGCTTTTACTTATTTACTTATTTATATATAATTCATCCCTACTTTCTCATGTGATTTGATTTGTGTGCTACTCTGCAGAAAAACACACACAACACACTATCTCCATTTCCTCTTTTGTTCCTTTTCATAGGTCCACTGCTACTCTCCATTAAATCTGTTCCTGTCTATTCCCGATTCGAACACTATTCAATTTGATACTGACTCATAGTTCCAGAATTCAGCTGAATAGATTGAAGCTCGTTTCTGTTTGAATGGAAACAAGGTAATTTGAGCTGTTTAAGCGGTATTCTCCATTCTTTAAGCTTCAAATCTGGTGTTTGGTGCTGTTTTCTCAGTGCGTGATATTGGTTACGTTAATAGGAACTTCACATTTTCAGTTGAGATCGGGTAAAAATGATTTAAGCATCTATGTTTGTGATTTATGCTTAGAGAAGAAGATTCGCAGCTGAAATTAGTTTTTGAATTGCATTTCTCAGGATACTTTTGGTGAGGAAATTGTGGAACTTCATGTGAATTTAGGTTTTCCCCAATTTGTAGTATCCTATAGTGTCCATACAGCATTTGTCAGGTATTATAAAAGGGGAAGAAGAATTGTTTCCACTTTGATACACAATTTAAGCATTTATGATTGTGATTTATGCTTTGAGAAGAAGATTTGCAGTTGAAATTAGGTTTTGAATTGCATTTCTCAGGATACTTTTGGTGAGGAAATTGTGGAACTTCATGTGAATTTAGGTTTTCCCCAATTTGCAGTATCCTTATTCCTCAACTCAATAAGCCGTATGATTTTAATCCTGATTAAATGTTCATATGTTAACTTACAATGTCCTCTTTGCTTTGATGTTCATACCAAGATTGTAGTTCTTATAATGAATCAAAGCCTTACTGATTATGACTCTGGATTTACAGATTCATTGAAAGTGGTGGTGATTGAGTCTGAAAAGCAGTTTAATGTTTCACTTCGAAAGGTCCTAGCTTATAATGGAATTATAGAGGTCATTACTGGTTATTATTCCCTGACCCATTATATGAAAGAATTATATGCAAGAATGACTGGGTATTCAAAAGAGTTCGTTTGTCATGCTTTGATGCAGGGCTTCTTGAAAACATGATGGAGGAGACTCATCAGGATGCCACTTTATTTTCAGAGGCGTTGCACGATAGATGATTGATTGATCAAGTTAGTGCCATCTGTTGAGGCCAAACTTAACACTCAACATGCCATACATATGTGGTTATTTTTTGTATATCTTTGTTATTGGTTATGGAAGTATATTGTAGATTTAATTTGATAATTGGTTTAATACTTCATATAGCAATATCCATATACATGAAAAAGAATCTGGGATTTCTTATTTTGTGCTCTAGTACTCATTTTCATTTAGCATTCCCCCTCCCCGCCCTTAGCCTCCCTTTTCTTTTGTCAGTAAAAAGTCTGTTTGATGTTAAGGTAGACGGGAAGTTGGGTAAGCAGACTCTCGTGGGACCAGTGTGCGCCAAAGTGTGCGCAATGTTGGTCCTGATGCTTCATTGTAAAGTAATGTCATGGTGTTTAGACTTGTTAAGTGGCCTGCAATTGGTTGCACTAATCTAAGGCTTAGGAGCTAAGCATGTTCCTTCAGTTTAGCTTGTCAACAAAATTTTATTATTCAAACAAATATTTTGTGGTTAACACGATTAGAAGGATTATTTAAGTCATTGTGTTTCTAGAATCATTTCACCTTTAACTAGCCGTAGTAATATAATATAATATAATCTTGAATTAGTATTTCAGAGAAACTTCCATTGTATTACTCTTGTTGCTATTCATTGGATTTGGGTACAAATTCTCTTTTATTTTTGTGAAGTTGTAACTGAATAAGATAGTTTTTGAATCTGGAGTTCTTTCAGATACAATTGCAGGGTAAATTAATTTTATATTTTATTAAGTGTAAATTAATTTTCATAACAGCTTCTACATTATAATATAAAGAGAATTATAGAAAGAAAATTAGATAGTATAGTGACGGAATAAAGACGGATTTTTTTTTTTTTTTAACGGAATAATTCCGTTACTAATATAGGCAAGATAGTGACGAAAATATTCCGTCATTAATTTGTGACGGAAATATTCCGTCATTAATCCTGTAGTGACGGACTAGTGACGGAATTTTAGTCGTTGCTATGTAATGACGGAAAATATTCCGTCATAATTTTATGACGGATTTTTTTAGAATTGTGACAGAATTTCCGTCACTAAACTAGTGACGGAATAAAAAATCCGTCATTATCGGTTTAGTGACAAAGGTTTTTGTAACAAAACATTTCCGTCACTAATCCGTCACTATTCATTCATTGTGACGGAATTTTTCAGTTTAGTGACGAAAATTTCTGTCGCAATCAATAATTTTTCTTGTAGTGTGTATTTTTGGAGTGATCACAATTGTTCCTTCAACCTAAAGGCTTTTATTTCTTTTTCAAAGTGATGCCTAGTGTTGGAAGATCAGCCGGAAAAAGGAAAGTGAACAATGGAATACAAGATGAGGATGAACTAGAGGATCCTAGACAAGAGCAAAATGAACGAGCTAGTCAACAACCAATAGAGAAGCGAGGTTTAGTGTTCATATTTTTTTATTCTATGTATTGTTATGATATCAGGATTACTTAAAATAATATTTTTTATAGTGATGCCTAGGGTTCGAAGATCAGCTGCAAAAAGAAGATCAGCTACATCGTACACTTGCGATCATACTAAAGTTGAGAAAATTACGGTTTTTATCCTACAGGACATGCACTTGTTTCATTTTGGTCCCAATACTCTCTTTTTTTATCCTATTGGACTAAAATGTTGCACTTCTCGTCCCAAATATTTTCTTTTGCACAAATAGTCCCAAAAAGTCACATTTTTTGTCCCATATTGTGACTAACGTTTTAAGGAATGTGCAAGTTAGATGACATAATAAACATTTTAATTAAAAATAACGCTCATTTGCAAACCTAAAAGCGCCCAAATCATGAACAATTCCTTAAATTCTAACTTTTCCCCCTAAACCAATCTTCCCCAGTTTCGCGATCTCACAACCCTAAACCAAGTAATTTCGCCTAATTTGAGGAAGGGAATTTCACTACACAATATCCTCCAGGTAATTTCACAAATATCAACAATTCATTGATACGAGACGAAGAAATTTTGGGGAAAATAGTAATTGATGATTGTAATGAGGAAGGATTTGGAAATATAATGTAGGTGGCGGATAAGCATTTCGAGAATGGCGACTCGGTGCCAGGATGTCCTGGAGAGTGAGTCTGACTTTATTGACCTAAACATGACTCGGTATCTGGAGAAGAAGATTCGGCTTGAAATAATCTAATTTCATCGCATTTACTGGTATTGAATCTATATTGTACCTTAGACATTGATATTGCTCAAATTCATGATTAAGTTTGATAAATTAAGTGATTGAACCCTAGATCTTAGTCAAATAAGGGTAGGGTGGGGTTGGGGTGGAGGGTTGAAGATATTCAGTTGTATAACTTAATAGGATGTAAATGAGTCGAGTCGAACTGAACGTGCTGTTGTTCGAGCTAGTATGAAATATAATTGAACTTTTAGTATTATGTTTGAGATTGTTTGGCTTTTAGTATTATGTTTGAGCTTGTTTGAATATTAAACAAATCTAATTTGAACGAGCTTTAGTCGAGATGAACACAGGTCAAGCTCGCATAGTTTGACATTTTTAATTAGATGCTTACAATTGATTTCCTCCTACATAATCGCATGATAACGATGTGGACACATTTGTGGACTCATAATTAATTTATGGTGAAATTTATTTAATTTCCTGCTGAAATCAATTCAGTCAACTCCTTTTAATAGACGTTTGGCGAGTCAACAATATCCTATGTAGCGGACATCCAATGCAGTAGTATTCAACACCACTAACATTTTCGACAGCTAAGACATGAGGAAACATGCTAGCAGTTTGCAAAAGAAGATAACAAAAATAATAAATGTACAAAATAAACCAGCTTCATGGCTGCAAGTGACCCCGTCTTGTTTAGAACTTACAGGAAACAAGCATCAGTTGTTGTTTGTTAGATTCTAATTTGAGGAAATGAACTTGGAGTATAGGTTATATCAAATAATGCATACTAATAGTGATAGTCTTTGCTCGTGAAAATTACGTCAAACCCATTGTCAGTTCTAAGCTTTTCCAGATAAGAAAAACATTTTAATAACATCCTCTTAGCTCCTGGAATTCACAAGTGTAGATTCGACTAATTAATAGATTTTTTTAAATCTCATCTCTTTCTCCAAAGTTGAATCTTCTTCGAGCTGTTACCATAGGTCTGGAGCTCTTTCAAAATTTATGTTGGCCCTGCTTCTTAGGGACATCTCTTTTGTATCTCATGTTTGTCATGATATCATTTAAGGTCTAAAATTAAATACAAAGTGAAAGGAGGCCATATTCTATCAACTTATTTCTTGACTAACTTGTGGAAAGCCTTCTATGTCAGTTTGTCATGACTTTAGCAATTGTAGTTAATGTGTGGCTTAGTTGTTTATAAATCTTAGGCTTGCTATTTATGTTGTGTATGGTCCTTATTGTTGATACGCAAATTTCGTATCCAATTAAAATACGCCACGTAATAAAATATATGTTGAATATCAATTTTATATTGATTATTTTTATGTTAGGAATTAATTAAGTATAATTCCTAAGTTAAATAATCAATTTAATTGGTGATTTACTTTATATTTTATTGACCAATGGGAAGCCACCACATGTCAAGATAATCCAGATATTACTAAATTTAATTAAATTAATTTAGTAATTATCCAGGAAGATGAAGACAAACATCAAGTCATGGTAGAGCAATCAGAATGTTCCATGTGTTAAGTTTCTGCAGTAATTATTAAATTAAATACAATTAATTTAATAATTATCTTATGGATAATGATATTATGAATGACCAATCATATCGCTCGATTCAGACCCAAGCGCATTAGGTTTTTCCATCATACAACTATAAATATGGCCTCATTCTCCACTAAAAATCACAACAACACAAGTCAAGAAGTGAAGACACAAGTTGAGAGCTTCAAGAATTGGAAGAACTCCAAGAAATCCAGAAGACTCAAAGTTCTTGAAGATTCGAAGGCATTCTTCAAGATTCGAAGACGTTCTTCATCAAATTTATCAAGAAGTAGCGTTCAATCCGGAATCAAGCCGTTCGGCCTTCAGACAACGTTATTGAAGAACAACTTAAGAGGCGGAGGAGATCAAGAAGAAGATTTCACTCCAAATCATCAAATTCAAAGAAAACATTCGAATTCATCAAGAAGTAGCGTTCAATCCGGAATCAAGCCGTTCGGCCTTCGGGCAACGTTATTGAAGAACAACTTAAGCGGCCGAGGAGATCAAGAAGAAGATTTCACTCCAAATCATCAAATTCAAAGAAAACACTCGAAGAGAAGAATCTGAGGATTAAAGAATAGAGATTGTAACTTACAAAGTTCTTCATTTAATACAATATGGATTTAATTTGTACAATTTTTGTGTTTGTTAATTCAATAGACGAAATTTGTTATTACAAATTTGGCACGCCCGGTGGGACAATCTCTACCTCTCATCTCTCTCTTTGACAAAGACCCTCTAAGCTTTGCAATGGCCACTCAAAAGGCTCTGACGGTCAAGATAAATTCCTCCAAGTCTTCAAGTGCTCAAAGTGCTAGTGTTGGGGTCATCACAAGAAGCATGTCCAAGGCACTGTAATCACAATGGTCATCTCTTGAAGGTGTCGAGAAAGATTTGAAGCAGCTCGCCACTAACACCGCAAATGAGGAAGACGACCATGCGTGTTCTACTCCTCGTTCCTCATCAAGTTCAGAAGTAGCTCAAGTCATGACAACAAACGCTTCAAATCTTGAAGAACAACTTGCAAGATTGACTAAGGCCATTGGAGAACTTAGAAGACATGTCCAAGAACAAGATTCTAAGATTGAAAAGTTGATGAACAAAATTGACCATGCTGATACAAGTCGTGCTCCTGAGAAAGAATCAACTGAAGATGAAGACGAAGTCGAAACATCTGAAAGACGGGATTCTATTCACAAAGAGAAGTCTTTAAAAGAGATCCAAGTGTCTGCAGAAGGTCTGATCCCCATTGACCAACTGAAGGAGCTCATTAGGGGAACAATCAAGGAGAAGTTAGATGGAAACTCGAAGTCCTCTTTCACCTATACAAAGCCATATACGCAACGAATTGGCAGTTTGAAGATGCCGATGGGTTACCAGCCACCTAAGTTCCAACAGTTTGATGGCAAGGGCAATCCCAAACAACATGTGGCGCACTTCATTGAGACGTGCAACGATGCTGGAACTTATGGTGACCACTTAGTGAAGCAGTTTGTTAGGTTATCACCAAATCAGAATGCGAGAAGAAGACATTCCCAAGACAGCCTTTGTCACTATTTCGGGATTATATGAGTTCAAAGTAATGCTGTTTGGTTTGACAAATGCGCCGGCCACATTCCAAGCATTAATGAACTCTGTTTTTCGGGTGTACCTCCGCGAATTTGTCTTAGTATTTTTTGATGATATTCTTATTTACAGCAAGACAATGGCAGAACATGAGAAGCATTTGAGGTTGGTACTTGATAAGATAGTAGAGCAGCAGCTGTATGCAAAAGCTTCCAAGTGTGCTTTTGGGCAAAAGCAAGTAGAATATCTAGGCCATTTGATTAGTGCGCACAGGGTATCAACTGACCCTGCAAAGACGAACGTGATGGCGGACTGGCCAGTTCCCAAATCGGTCAAGGAGTTACGAGGTTTTTTGGGACTTACGGGCTACTACCGAAAATTCATACGCGGCTATGGAATGATGGCGAAGCCTCTAACAGACTTAACTAAGAAGGGACAATTCTGTTGGAGCTCACAAACACAAGCAGCTTTCGACCAGTTGAAGAAAGCTATGGTGCAGGCACCGGTGTTGTAATTACCTGACTTCCGCCAAGAATTCGTAGTCGAAACTGATGCATGCTATAGTGGCATAGGGGCAGTACTTCTTCAGGGAAAACATCCCATTACTTATTTGAGTAAGGCACTCGGCATTAAGAATTTAGGACTCTCGATATACGAAAAGGAATTCTTAGCAATCATATTGGCAATAGAGAAGTGGAGGGCCTACTTATTGCATCAACAATTTGTTATTCGAACTGACCAACAAAGCCTTAAATACTTATTGGAGCAGAAGATTTCCACACCATTCCAACACAAATTTATGACCAAGTTGTTGGGTTTCAACTATCGGATTGAGTATAAGAAGGGTATTACCAACGTCACAGCCGATGCGCTGTCAAGACGCAATCAGGATGAGGGAGTGTGTCGAGCTATCACTGTATTGCAGCCACAATGGTTGAAGGAGGTGCAAGATTCTTATGATGGGGATACCGTGGTGCAGGAGCAAACGGTCCTACTCGTCACTAATCCATGGGATGTGTCACTATATTCATGTTCGCTCGGAATACTCCGGTTTAGGGGCAAGATATATGTGGGCGTTGCCACTGATTTACGGGACATAATTATTCAATATATGCATGCGTCTGCTGAAGGTGGCCACTCAGGGCAGTTGGGAACTTGGCATAAAGTTAAAGCGCTATTTTGGTGGCCGGGCATGAAGCAAATGATTAACTTAGCCGTGTCTTCTTGCCATGTTTGTCAAGTGAGCAAACACGATAATCAGTGACCAATAGGCCTACTGCACCCATTGCCAATTCCGGACAGAGCTTGGAAAGACATTTCGATGGATTTTATTACCCAATTACCCAAATCGGAGGGGAAGGAGGTCATTTGGGTTGTGGTGGATAGATATTCCAAGTATGCTCATTTCATAGCTCTCCAACACCCCATCACAGCATCTAAGCTCGCTCAACTTTTTATAGATTCAATTTACAGATTACATGGTCTTCCGAACTCGGTGGTGTCGGATCGAGACTCGCTCTTCACAAGCACATTCTGGAGACAACTACTGAAAGCGTTGGGGGTGACACTATTGTTGAGTACAGCCTATCATCCTCAAACGGATGGGCAAACAGAGAGGGTGAATCAGTGTTTGGAGGCATATTTACGGTGCATGTGTGGCACTGAACCAAAGCAATGGGCAAAGTGGATACCAATGGCGGAATTATGGTATAATAGCAATTATCATTCTAGCTTGCAATTATCTCCTTTTGAAGTGTTATATGGTTACAAACCAGTTCCATTGGCGCTCCATTCGGCTCTTCCGTTAACGGTTTTGGGAGTTGAAGTCACAATGGCGGAAAGACAAAGGGTACAACAACAGCTGAAGTATTGTTTGGAACAAGTGAGAAATCGAATGAAGCAGCAGGCAGATAGAAAGAGAAGGGAAAAAATATTCACAGTAGGGGAATGGGTATATTTGAAGATGAAGCCGTTCCGGCAATTATCCCTACATAAGAGTAGAATGTGGAAGCTGAGTCCTAAATATGCAGGCCCATTTGAAATTGCTGAGGTAGTCAGTCCAGTGGCTTATAGACTGAATTTACCAGTGGAAGTGACGATTCATAACACCTTCCACGTTTCTATGCTAAAACGAAGGATGGGGAGCAATGCATGAGTAACGCCGACCTTGCCAGAGTTCGATGACGAAGGGAAAGTGATCTTGCATCTCGTACGTGTGTTGAATAGACTGTTGGTTATGAAAAACAATAGACCTGCAACGGAGTTGCTGATACAATGGGCCCATTTAACGGAAGAAGAGGCAACATGGGAAGATTATGAGGTGATTCGTCTCAAGTTTCCGCAGCTTACGGCTTGAGGTCAAGCCGAGTGGAAGAAGGGGGGTATTGTCACGAGTGAGAGATATCTTACAAGAAGTGGGGAAAAGGAGTAAATAGAGAGGGAAGGAGAACGACACCGTTTCGACTAAAGCGTGCATAGTTATTTTCAATTCTGTTACAACTTACAACTGTAAAAGGGAGATATAAACTGAATCTGGATAACTGTAGAAGGTATTGAAGAAGTTTACTCCTTTGTAAAATATCTCCTTCCCTCTCTATTTACTCCTTTTCCCCACTTCTTGTAAAATATCTCTCACTCGTGACAATCCCTGTGAAGTATTCCTTGATTCATCCATATCTACAACTCTCACTTCTCTCTCAGTCATATTATATATTGTCCTCAACGAAGCTCTTCGCAGACCTAGAATCACACCTTCAACAGGAACAAAGCTCGGATAATTGACCTGTGATCGCAACTAATGATGCCAGTGAGTCAAATCGGAGTGATACACAAGTGAATCCAAAACCTGAAACCAAAGAAGATGATAAAATTAACTTAAAACACCATAATACAAACTAAGAAACCTTATGAACCAAATGATAAAAGATTTGAGAGACATGAAGAATGACACTAGACTAATGCAACGGAAAGCAGAAATAGGTGAGGTCACAATCCGCCTGTAGCAGGAAAATGTACTAGACATGTTGGATGAGAAGGGAGGAGCCCTAACCATAGACTCTTCAGAGGAGAGAGTATGACTCCTTTTGAGAGGTGAACTCGTTGGTAGTTTAAATTAGAAATGTAAGTAATGTGAGAAAGATATTTGAATCACCGTAAATTGGTGAGTATATTATTCCACTATATATAAAAGGATTTACAATTGATTTACAAAAGGATATCCGAAAAATAAGGAGAAGATTTCAACAATAAAATTTATCTATATTTACAACAAATCGGATACCTAATCTAAAATATTATCTAAAAAATTATCCTTATTACTCCCCCTCCTCCGCAAGCTAACTGTGGGGTTTTGATCAACACAAAGCTTGGAACATAACAACTTGAACATGGCCGAAGGCAATCTTTTGGTAAAAATATCGGCAATCTTAAGATGAGAAGGAACAAAGCTTGTGTCAAGGCGTTGACTAGTAACAAGTTCTCGGACGAAATGACAATCAATGTCAAGGTGCTTAGCATGCTTGTGAGCAATTGTATTCTGACTTAAAAATAAAGCACTTTTGTTATCACATAAAAGCAGAGGATGTGTAGAAGTAGGAGACGTAAGTAGCAGAAGAGAAGGAAGGGAAAAAAACGCGAAAGAGAATTGGGGTTTAGGTGATAATACTTGATACCATGTGAGAAAGATATTTAAATCACCATAAATTGATGAGTATATTATTCCACTCTATATAAAAGGATTTACAACTGATTTACAATAAGAATATCCGAAAAATAAGGAGAAGATTACAACAATAAAATTTATGCATGTTTACAACAAATCAAATAACTAATCTAAAATATTATCTAAAGTATTATCCTTATTAACTAAGTTCATTTCACCTTTAAATGTAGTGCATCAATTTTTTTTTTCTTTTTTCTAGCTCCAAAGAGGAGCATATATACGAAACTTCGAGCCATTTACAATTTTGAATAATTATGAATAGGCATCGACTTTCGCAACTCACTTCTCAATGCAGTCCACTTTTATTTAAAATCCAGTATAAAATTCTTAATACAATCCACTAAATATCAATTACAACTTTTATATAATAAATAATTATTTAAATTATATGTCATAAAGAAAACAGTAAAATATGAAAAAACAAAACAAGAAAAATAAAGATCACGAGAGCAGGCCGACAACGAGAAGGAAGAGGAACAAAGATGAAGAAAGAAAAAATGAATACATTAAATCCCCTGTGCCACATAACAACATATTTACTTTATGGCTATGCCTGAATATGCTCTTTTGTTACAAACATATTCGTTGATCGAGGATTCATGAAATTGAGATTGATTTTTCTTTTCTCAGTTTTAAAATAAAGAATGTAACAATTTGACTTTAATTTTACATAATAATACGCTCATTCGTTATATTGCCCTCCATTGATGGAAAACTTTTAAAAAATAGAATTTATATATATATATATATATATATATATATATATATAACTTTTTTTTTTTTTTTTTTGTGTTTCTTACTTTTCAAAATTACACATATATTATTTTTAATTAATTATATTAGTTTTTCATTAAGGACATTGTAGTTTTTTACTAATAGTATTCTAATTTATTAAATTAGTGGGCCGCGTTGAGAAATTTTGTGAGTTGCGAATAGTAGCTGCCTTATGAATATGTTTCAAGTACATTTTTGTTTTTCTGTTTTCAGAAGTTTTTATATACTCCTTCCGTTCCATATTACTTTACGTTTTAGGATGTTCTTCCCTTTTTCAATTAATTAACGTTTTATATATTTTTCACTAATTCTACCAATTTTCTCCCTGGACTCAATCTTAAAATATCTCTACTTTTCAATTTATCATAGATATTTTGATTTGGTCAAATCTTTAACTGAGGGTATATCTGTTAAAATATTTTATCATTAATTTTTCTCTTTCATCCTAAAACATCAATTAATATGAAATGGAAGAAGTATGACAATTTCTTGTTAAAAAAATTGAAACACATCGAAATGGTGTTAGTTGTACTTAATAACAGAAGAATTTGACCGAAATCAATCAAAAAAGAGAAGTAGTGACCCGCCAAGCTATAGGGGGTGTTTGCGATTGCTTTTACTTTAAAAAAAATTATTAAAATTAGAGATTCTATAAAAATTACTTATGTAAAAAGTAGGTAGTGTTTGACAAGAAATTGATTTTCAATAAAAATAAAAGTTGGAGTGTTTGTACAAAATCACTTATGTCTTTTAAAAAATATAATATTATTTGCATAATTGTCATTGAGTAGAGAAAATCATTAAATTCCTGCTTTTAGTTTTTATCTTGGAAGCACTTCTTTGGCCAAATATCATTTTTGGTCTCGTAATTATTTGCTTTTTCGATTTTAGTCACATAAGTATCTGTTTTTTCAATTTAGTTTCGTAAGTGTTAGAATTGTCCAATTTAAGAATAGGTTTCGCCAAAAAATACCAAATAGGCCGAAAATAGCCACGTGACCCAAATAATTAGTAAAATTAAGCAACTTGTAGTGATGCGGCAAAATTTATCTAAGCTGGACTTTTTCTGTCAAATTGAAATTCAAATAAAATTATTATCCATGTCATTAGAGAAAAATAAAATTATTTGTAAAATCATATTACACGAACTCAATTAAATATTAAACATCAGATAAAATAGTGGACGACTTTTCATATGGAAAATAATGGTGAATGTTTAATTGGGTTTGTGTAATATGACAAATAATTATATTTCTCTCTAATGACATGGATAATAATTTTATTTTGAATTTAAATTTAACAGGGAAACAAGTCCAACTCAACTAGATTTTGCTACGTCACTACGAGCCGCCAAATTTTACTAATTATTAAGGTCACGTGACTTGCAAGTGATTATTTCTGACTGATTTGGTGTTTTTGGGCGAAAATTATCCTTAAATTGAAAATTTTAAGCATTTATGAGCTTAAGAGAGTATTTGGCTGAGCTTATAAGCTCCTAAAAATATCTTATAAGATGTTTAGGAGCTTGTAAGCTTTTGCAAAGTGTTTTACAAAAAAAAATGTTTAGGAGCTTATTATAAGGCCAAAAAATAAGCTCTCAGAGCTTATACGATAAAAAAAAAAAAAAAAAAGTAAGTTGTTATACCCCATCTTATTTCCATCTAATTTTTAAGATCTTAATTATTACATTCAAATTTCACACACTTACACACACTGCACACAATTTACACTACACACATTTCACACACTACACTCATTTCACACACTAATCAAAATGTATGTTTAATATTAATTTTCAATTAGACCTCAAATTTATAGCTAAATTACTATATTCAATTGCAAACTTATAAGCTCTTTTATCCAAATACTTTGTTAACTTGTAAGACCATCTCCAATCACACACGAAAACTCTATTTTTGAAGGGGATTTTAGAGTTTATTCCCTCAACCACACTCTAAAACAGCTCTCTATATTTGGGGGATGCACAGTGTCCCCCAATAAATAAGGGGACACTGTTCATCCACACAAGAACTGTATTTATACATTATATGTTCAAAATATCCCTAAATTCAATTTTAACTACACAAATGTTATATTTGTATTATTATTTGTATTTAATAATTTATCTAATTTTATTAAATTTAATTATGAAAAGAAATTGATTAATTTTTTTTATTAATCTTGCATATTTAATAATAATCAAACAATATAAGATAAATTACTAGTTACATCAAATTGCAAGATAATTAGCACAATGGAAACTTCATTACAACAATATAAAAGACAACAATGTTGGAAATACTAATTGCATAAATTGGGAAAAAAAAAATTAGAAGATAACAATGTTGGAAATACTAATTACCATTTCTCCACTACCTTTTTGTGGGACGAACATGGCAATTCTAGCATCTAAATTTGTTTGTTATGTAGAATTATTAATATTGATGTTTCATGTAATTTTTTATTTTCATGGTGTTGAATGAAATGTTTTATCTTTAAGTGTGAAATTATTAATAAATTTTAACTAAAATAAATAGTGTTGATTTTTTATAATAAGTTTAAACGTAAATAATTATTTATAAATAAAATTAGAAGTAAGTAATCTTATTGTGTAAAATTTAGTGGAATAGAGTTGGTTGGAGATAGCTTACACAAAACTGTAATTTAGTGAGATAGAGTTGAGTTGGAGATAGTGTACGCAAAAACTGTATTTTTAGTGCGAAATTTACACTATTAATAGAGGGTGGGTTGGAGATACTCTAAGCTCCTTAAAAATTACATCTTATAAGCTCTCGAAACAACTTATAAGATGTTAGAACTTATAAAATGTTTAAAATAAACGTAGCCAAACACCCTCTAAATTGAAAATACAGATACTTATGAGATTTAAATAAAAAAACAAATATCTACGGAATTAAAAAAAAAAAAATGGAAACACCCCATAAAGTGGAAGTCCTGATTCGAGCTTCCTCTTTACGTTTAGGCTTTTACTTTTATTAGATTATTTTGTCAATAAAATCTTAATCTTGGTATAGTAAAATAAAATGATGAAATTGGATATTAGTGGGACTAATCTAATTAATATAGGGTAATTAAAGGCACCGCAAAGACATTGTGGCAGCTAAATCCCTATTAGCTATTAGCGTGTAGAAACTAATTTAGTTGCTAAGTAATAATCCATATGGTAGCTTTACTTTTAGATGAGGGGTAGGTTGAGAGAAATCAACAAGGTGTCACACAATATTGCTTAGAAACCCCCCCCCCCCCCCCCCCCAACACCCGTTTTATTTATATATTTCACCCTATATTTCATTTACTCACGATACGTGTATTAAATGATGTCACTAATTAATACGTGTTGTGTATTAATAATTATGTGATAAAGATGCAACAGGGAGTGTGACAGAGAATCAGAATTGGCTTAGGGGTGTTTGCATTTACTTTTTTCTGAGGGATTTTCAACTTATAGCTTGAGAAAATCTATTTTGAAGAGTTTGCAAAGTTAATTCTGCTTTAAAAGAAGTACTTTAAATATAAAAGCTAAAAGCAGAATATTAATGTTTTTCTCTACTCAATGACAATTCTGTAAATACTATGATACTTATTAAAAGACATAAGACCCCATTTGGATGGAGGGATTTGTGATATGGATTTATAAATCCATTGTTAAATCACTCTATGTACTGTTTGGATAAAATACTAAATGCGTGGATTTACAAATTCAGATTTTTATATCAACCCAATTAGAAATTCAAGATTTGAGATTGAGCATTTTACACTATATTTTGGTGGATTTCAAACTCTTTGACAAACGTAGTCATTTACAAATACCCTCACTCACACCCCTCTCTCCCCTCCCTCTCTCTCTCTTCCGCCCCCCCACCCCCCCCCCCCCCCTTTCTCTCTCTCTCTCTCTCTCTCTCTCCTCCCCCGCTCTCTCTTTCCATCGACTCTCTCTCTTTTTCCCTTCTCCGCATATCTCTCTATCTCGACCTCCAGTGAAATGCTCCTAGTAATTTTCTTTTTTTTTTATCTTCAATGAAATGCTCCCAATAATTTTTTGAGATGTAACATATGAAAAAATAATAATCTGTGTGTATAAATATAATTGAAAAAAGAATTGTTCGGTTAATTTAGATGTAGATAAATATTATTTTATTTAATAAAAAATATAAAATTGTGAGTTTATACTTTAAAGAAAAAAAAAACTGAATTTTACAAATCTTGTATCAGTTTTTTGCCAAACAATAAATTTGAAATTTTTGGATTTAAAAATCATTCCACAAATTCACCATAAATCCAAACAAGGGATTTCAAGTCCACGAACTTCAAATTAAAGGATTTTTAAAATCTATTCATTTTAAATCTCTTAGCATAACAAATCCCTCCATCCAAATGGGGCCTAAGTGATTTTATACCAAATACTCTTACTTCTACTTTTATTAGAAATCATTTATTTTTTTAAAACACTACCTACTTTTTACATAAGTGATATTATATAATCACTTTTTCAAAAGTAAAAAACAATCGCAAACACCCCTAAGTCCCCAACACCTACAAGAACATACCAAATCAAACAACAATACTGTTGTACGGACACAAATACGAAATAATTAGCACTTTTAAATACCCGTTAAGTTGGTGGATTTCACAAGTGGTTTTCTAGGAAGGATAAGTCAGTCAATACATCTACTTATTAGGGATGAGCAAAATTCGGTTCGGTAATCGAATCAAGTTTTATTAGTGAAACCAAAATCCAAACCGCTAAATCAAAAACCAATCTATAATTTTAAAAACCGATCTACAACCGAACCGAATTAATTCGGTTTAGTCGGTTTGATTTTCGGTTAAACCAAAATAATTATTTTAAAATATTTTTTCATTATTCATTACTAAAAATTAAACCTATATAAATATTCATACATCTACATAAAAAAAACAAGTAAATTTCCTTATATATATTTATATTAGAAAAGTAAACTATATTCATCCATCTACATAAAAAAAATCATTTACCTTTAGTCTAGTGTATATATAATATATATATATATATAAAAGAATATAATTCAATATTATATATATATATATATGTATATAAAATATATTGAAAATAAAATATCATAAATTTTGGTTCGATTCGATTATTTTGGTAATTCTTTGGAAAATCAAACCGAACCGAATTAAAAGAAAATCTTAAAACCTAAAACCAAAAACCAAAAACCGAATTATTCTTTATAAAACCGATCTAAATAATAAATTTTGGTTCGAATCGATTGGTTAATTCGATTAAAACTTAAAACTAAATTTTGCTCACCCCTATTACTTTTAGAGCTTCAATATTCTTTTTTGTTGTTGAAGTAAATGAAATTTAAATATGCAATCATAATATAGGAGTATAACTTATCCAAAGCATCTTATATTTAATTTATATTTTTAAAAATTTTGTGTTGCTTTTTCGGTAACTATTATAACGGCGGGACATTCTTCAATACAGAATCTCGCTGTAAGATATGGAAAAAAAGCGTTTCTAAACAAATACTTATGGCATGATTGTTATAAATGGCATGATTGTTGTTGGTTGCATCCATATCTGATGGATCCCAGTATAGTTAGGATATATATCTGACGAAATATTTAATTTCTTATCAGATATATTCTCGATAGGAATGGAGATCCTATCCATAATAGGAGACACATCTCTCCCATACTAGTATATATACGAATATATTAATATTCGTAAACTACGAAAAATATACACAGAATACGTTTCTCTCTAATTCTCTTTCTTAGAGAATCACTGAAATCCTTCAAGAGCCTAGGGTGTGAAGTAGACGGCGGATGCTCTAGTAGTGTTCGTCAAGACGGGCTAGTAGACGAATCAGAATACGATCCATTGCTTGGGGAATCAACCTAATACTTTTCCGCTGCATATACGATTGAGGTATATCGATTCCCTATTTACGCGTGTATGTGATTTATATGCTTTAATTTCTTATAGTGGTATCAGAGCGAGTATTGATTCGTTCTCGCCTATATTAATTGTTAATTTCAGTGTTTCGTTTTTTTTAATTGAATGAATAAAAACGGAAAACTTTATTAAATGAACAAAATGAAATCGTAATCTGTTCTTGTTGAAGAAGACGGCGGCGCGACCGTGACCGCTGCTGTTACTCTTGCGACTCCAGCAACAGCGACATCGGCTGCTGGGCGGTGTGCTGCTGCGCTGCGGCTGCTCCTGCGCGCGACGGTGGCGGTGTCCTGCTGCTCCGGCTGCGACCACGGTGGCTGCGTGCGGCTGCCGGTGTACCGCTACACTTGCCCCTGCTTCGGTTTTTTCTCGCGCGCTGCCCTTGCGCAGCTGTGCTGCTGCACGTCTTCCGGGTACGAAGGTGAAGGCGGCGCAGGCGACACGGCCGCCCTGTGCGCGGCTGCGCTGGTCCTGCGCGCCGCCCCTCCGCCGCGCGGCTTCTCCGCTGCTGCCCTATTACGCCCGCTGCTATCGCGATGCTCCTGCTTGATAACACGTTATTTATGCATGTATTTAGGTCGATTTAGGATCATATTTTATGGCATATACGTGTATATTTGACCAGCACTTATTGATATTTATAATATTTAGGCCATTTGACGTGTTTCGACTTGTTTTGAAGATAATTAGGTATTTTTATGCCATTTGGATGAAGTACGAAGGAGAAACAAGTCAAATAGAGTGAAAACCGGCCCAAAGGAGTGAAAACCGTCCAAGAATCGGTCCAAATCGGTCCGAACCGGCCTGAACCGGTCCAGGATAGAAACCGGGCAAGAACCGACACGGCCGCGTCATAAAGTAACACGGCCGTGTCAAAAGTGTCTTGCAACGCATTGTGGGTTCTGGAATGGAACACGGCCGTGTCACAGCTGCAACACGGCCGTGTCAAATTGTTGCTGGAAAAGTGGATTTTTGCAAAGCAACACGGCCGTGTCACTTAAGCAACACGGCCGTGTCAGAAGTGTTTTCCTGCGATAATTACCTAATTTTAATAGGATTTTGACTCTATCTTCCCCAAGATTCGTCCCCAACTCTATAAAAAGGACCCCAAGCTCTAGGAAAAAGAGATCAATCATCAAGAACATAAATTACATCATCTTGGAGGACAAAGAGGACGAAGATCATCGAGACGGAGTCATCCGGGTTAAATTGTTCTCTCTTAGTTTTAATTCTTTACAATGTTTTTATTAGAATTTTGTATTGGATTATTACTAGGCATGAGTAGCTAAGTTATTCGTGTCCTAGGGTTAGAAAGTAGGGATTTTTATAACAATGTTTTGATTTATGTTTTAATCTATTAATTCCATTCTTTATGTCTTTTATCTCTATGTTTATGCTTAAACTGAATTTAGCTTGATCACCTAGATTTAGTAATTTAGTTTAACAATTCCGCTTCGAGAGGAGGGAATTGTTATCAGACTTAGAACATAGAGCGCAGTTGTCTATGACTGTGTAGGCCGTGGCTTAAGATTGTTTGGGAGTTATTAGGTTTAATTGACTCGAGAGGGTAATTAGCTTAATTAATCAACGGTTTAATCGCTTCGAGAGAAGGATTAGATTATTGTCGTGCCGCCTAATAAACACTAGAATTGGTAAATTAATAGGTTAATCATATTCCACATTGAAATAATATCCTGAAATCGAAGCCCTAGGATACCTTTTCTCTTTGATTGTTAGTTTTCGTGTTTCCTAAGTTTGAAGTTATATTTAATTGAGTAGTTTAATTAGTAAAATCAACCTTTAAAACTTAGTATCTAGTTAGGACATTCCTAGAGTATTAGGGTATCAAACTACCTAAAACTATTCCTTGTGGGATCGACCTTGACAATAGTACTACACCTACATCCGTACACTTGCGGAACACTAGGTTAGAAACCGACGTGTCACTGCTGCCCTGCTCCTCCGCTGCTGCGTTGCTATGGCGCTGCTACTGTTGCTCCGGCGGCGGCGGCGATAACAACAAACTAGGGTTTGATAGTCTGGGTTGGGCCCGTTTTGGGCCCAGTCTTGGGCTGATCTGGAAATTTTTTTTTGGGCCTAAATTTTTTTTTTTGGACTATTGGACTTGTTAGCGTTCAGGATAACCTGGACTGTTTTTAAAAACTGGGCTGGTTTTTTTTTGTCATTGGACTGATAATTTCTTAAATAAAAATATTTGGGCCTTGATATAAGGAGCAAATGTGCTCCAAATATATATATATTTTATTTATTTATTCAAGTATATGGGCTGCAATATATATATATGTATATATATATATTGGTCGATTAATTATTAATTACATGCATTATGTGATTGATTGCGTATTTTATTTACGTAATATTAATTGATGTGTGTATGTGTGAGATAGTTGATGACGATGGTGGTTATACGATGTTCCGATGTAATTTTTTCATTTATAGAATCATGTAGTAGGAACGAAAATTGTAATTATTTATTTATTTTCGTTTCCCACTAGGGCACATGTATTAGAGGGGCCATTTTTTTTAGGCCATGTAATTTTTTGATGTTTCGTATTTACCACCATAGGTCATTAACATCTCACTTTATTATTATTATTATTTTTATGAATGTTTCTTGAGATGGACAATTTTTATTCGCGATCATTTAATTTTTTATTATCGTCTTCAATTAAGTGGGAGATGATTATGAGCCTATACGGCGCATTTTCGATCCCATTCACTTGTGAGAAATAATAAAATTTTATTTGGACCCGAATAAAAATATTAAATAGACAAACTTCTAACATATTTTGCGCATAATATAAACAGAAATGGATGCCCAAATAGCTTTTTCTGATCCTTACGGTTCTGGCAAACTAGATGGCCAGAACTATGCCATATGGCACCGTAAGATCCAGTTTCTGCTACATAATATGAAGGTCCTTGACCATCTCACAGAGACTATGGCCACGCCGGTTGAGCCAGAGAACGGTCAAAATGCCCAATATCGTCGCAATTTGGACGCGTACAATAAGTGGGCGAATCAAGATCGGTCTGCGCACTATACTATACTTAGCTGCATGCAGGATCATCTGATTCGTGAGTTCGAGACGTTTCCTACAGCTAAAGAGCTATGGGACGGCTTAAAGGTCACGTACGACACTACCTCGGCAACGAGTCTAAGGGCTTTAACCCTTAAATTCAATCAGTACGTACTTGACCCTAAGCACACTATGGGCCAGCATCTTGATGTCATGAAAGACATGATTCGAGAGCTTCAAAACACTGGAAATGAACAACAAGTTTTGGCAGTCCTAAGGTCGCTACCTGAGCAGACTTGGGGACATGTTAAACTTGTGCTCACACACAACGAACAAATCCAGACCTTTGACAGCGTCACCAGTCATCTTAGACTCAAGGCTGACCGTCGAGAGGCGGAAAGAGCACAAGCAGCTGCTTTCGTCGCACATGCTGGGCAATGCAAGCCTAACACAGGCAACCGTTGGAAAAAACAAAAGAATGCAGGACAAAACAACAGGAAAAACCAAAACTTGGGCCAGCAAGGTGAAAAGGCTAAAAAGCTTTACCGTGGAAAAAGGGGCGGAAAGAATAAAGACACCTGCTATAACTGTGGAAAGACGGGTCACTTTGCTCGTAATTATACTGAGCCAAAGAAGGTAAGACCTGGTCCTAGCTCATCTGATTCATTTGTACGTTCACATGTGTTCGTTGCTAATTCTCTCCATGGTTGGATTGTAGACTCAGGAGCAACCAAACATGTGACAAGAGATAGAGTAGGATTTGTAGATTATCATCGAGTACCAGCGGGCAGCCACTACATTGCTATGGGAAATGGCGCGCAAGAAGAGGTGGTGGGAGTTGGGTCATACCAGCTCAAACTTAGCACTGGGCGCGAGCTGCTCCTTAGTGATGTGCTTTATGCGCCTAGTATTCGGTGTAATTTACTTTCAATTTCAGCACTTTTGAGTCAAGATTTTTCTTTCTTGTTTGCAAAGACCATGTTATCTATTTTTCTCGGCAACAACCTTTATGGCGTAGGACATATGAACAATAGATTTTTCATGTTGGATTTATCTATTGAATGCACTTCTTTTATTTCTTCGTCTGTTGATATTTTGAATTATTCAAATAAATGGCATGCAAGGTTAGGACACATAGGGCGTGAAAGATGACTAGGTTAGCTCGAGAAGGCCTTTTAGGCAATCTCGCTAAAGTCAACCTTCCTATGTGCGAACCATGTCTGGCAGGAAAAGTCTGCCGGAAGCCTTATGGAAAGGCAAAAAGAGCTACTCAACCTCTAGAGTTAGTTCACTCGGACATATGCGGACCCGTAAATTTGAAGGCACGCCACGGTGCATCCTATTTCCTCACATTTATTGATGATTATTCGCGCTATGGTTCAGTGTATCTCCTGTCTCACCATTCAGAAGCACTTGATTGCTTTAAGCGATTCTTAGCGAAGGTTGAGAACCAAAGAGATAGGAAACTTAAAACTTTATGCACTGATAGAGGGCGAGAATACTTGTCTGATCAGTTCAGGCAATACTGTGAGGAAAAAGGGATCATAAGACAACTGTCAATTCCATACACTCCGCAACAAAATGGTGTTGCAGAGAGGAGGAATAGGACACTTCTGGACATGGCCAGATCAATGATGGCGCAAGCAAATCTACCAATATCATTTTGGGGAGATACAATCTTAACTGCTGCTTACATATTGAACCGTGTGCCGTCTAAGTCAGTTCCTTCGATGCCGTATGAGTTGTGGCATGAGAGAAAGCCTAACTTAGAAGGTTTGCACCCTTGGGGGTCAGCATGGTTTGTTCATAATACTTCCCATAAGCATGGGAAACTTGGTCCTAGAGCAGTCAAACATATCTTTATAAGATACTGTGACCACTTGAAAGGCTATGTGATGTATGGTGAACATCTTGACGGTGGAATGACAGAAATTGAGTCGCACGATGTCAATTTTCTCGAGGAGGAATTTCCAACAATTGGAGAAGTTAAAGGAGATCTTAAACTTTATAAGTTACAAGATCCCAAAGACAACGCTGGAATTCCTGGCGAGGATGCGGCTTTACAACCAAATCCAGCAATCGACGGGAATAATGAGAGCGATCTTAGAGTCAGTGGGAGAATTCCATTGCATGAAGACTCTCAAGATCTAGAATTGCGCAGGAGCAAGCGTGGAACGGTTTCCCGAAGACGTTTTGAACTCGAAGGGGAATCTTTCTTGTGCGCAACAATGGATGTTGATGAGTCAGCCACTTATGAAGAGGCTGTAACTTCTCCAAATGCTAAAGAGTGGATAAGTGCTATGGAGGAAGAGATGAGTTCGATGGCTAAGAACCAAGTTTGGGAGCTAGTCGATCTACCGTCTGAACGCAAGACAATTGGGAACAAGTGGGTTCTCAAAGTCAAACGAAAAGCAGATGGCTCGATAGACAAGTATAAGGCTCGCTTGGTGGCGAAAGGCTTTACCCAAAGAGAAGGTGTGGACTACGGAGAGACATTCTCCCCGGTGGTGAGGTTTGCCTCTATTCGTCTCATTTTAGCAATTATCGCCCACCTTGATTTAGAACTATTTTAAATGGATGTGAAGACAACATTTCTCAATGGAGAACTGGGTGATGAGATCTATATGGATCAACCTAAGGGTTTTCAGGTAAAGGGACAAGAGCGCAAAGTGTGCCGCTTAAAACGTTCCATTTATGGACTGAAACAATCATCCAGACAGTGGTACTTCGATTTCATCGAGCTATCACTTCGATAGGCTTTACGATGGTTGAGGAAGATCACTGTGTGTATGTCAAAAGGGATGAGAAAATTTTCACAATTCTCTCATTATATGTGGATGATATTTTGTTGGCTGGAAATGATACGGAGATGATTGTCGCCACTCAGCAGTGGCTATCATCTACATTTGAGATGAAAGACATGGGAGAGGCAGAATACATACTTGGTGTTAAGATACACCGAGATCGCTCAATGAGACTCTTAACTTTGTCTCAAGAGACTTATATTAAGAGGATTCTGGAGCGATTTCGTATGCATAATGCTAAACCCGTTGACACGCCTATGGAAAAATATTGTGTTCTTAGCAAAGATCTATGCCCAAAGACAGATGATGAAAAATGAAGCATGGCTAAGGTTCCTTATGCAAGCGCGGTAGGGAGTTTGATGTACGCAATGATGTGTACTCGACCAGACTTGTGCTTTGCAGTAGGGATGGTGAGTAGGTATCAAAGTAATCCTGAACGCGCTCACTGGGCTGCAGTCAAAAGGATACTTAGATATTTAAAGGGGACAAGTGATTTAACTTTGTGCTATCACGATGGCAGTCTGAAGCTACTTGGTTACAGCGATGCTGATGGATCAACGGATAGAGATGAACGCAAATCCACATCGGGATATGCATTTTTGTTAGGTGGCGCTGCTATCACTTGGTGTAGCAAGAAGCAGCCTTGTATATCTCTATCCACTATGGAAGCAGAGTACATCGCTTGTACATCTGCAGTTTAAGAGGCTATCTGGTTGATAAGATTGCTTCACACTTTGCACGTCACGGCGCATGTAGATGATGCAGTAGTTGTCCTTTGTGATAACACAGCTGCACTAGCATATACTGAGGACCCCAAGTATCATGGGAGGACTAAGCATATTGACACCAGATACCACTTCATCCGAGATAATATTGCGCAGGGGCAAGTGGTTCTCAGGCATGTTCCCACTAGTGAAATGATAGCTGATCCTTTCACCAAGCCTTTGAGTAGAGATGTATTTCAAAGGCATGTTAGGAGTATGGGACTTCGTAGAATTTAAAATTATTTTAGCCTGTATGAACAATTTTATTTATCAATAAAATGTGCCCTTATTATATGTTAGAAGTAATGTGTCTATTATATGTGATATGTCACAAAGCTTGGATTGTCCCACTCACACGGGAAATCACCCTAGCGCTTTGGTAATCGAGCAGGATGAGACTGGCGGATCAAACACTTGAGTGATCACCTTCGTGAAAGAAACAACATGAAAGGTTGTTGCCCATAGTCGCCTTGGCAAGAGGCCAGGATGAGATCATACTCGATCAATTATGAAGAATGCCCTAACTTCATAAAAGCTTCTTAATAGCCGAGTGTGCGAAACATTAGGAGTTGTGTTGGAGACAAATTCCTAGTGGTACGCAGGTCAGACGCTAGAAGAGTGACTAGACTAAGACTTGTATGATGTTCAGAGCGTGACATGCCCAAATTTGAGTGGGAGCTCAATCATAGCATGTATTCATACTACATGTGCTTAATGACGACCTTAGTAAGAGGAGTGACCGAATAGATCCCTGTTTCGTCACTGTGTGAGCTCTTATAGTGTTTTTTGTGCCCTTTGGGACTTTGAACTTTGTCATGAAGTGTAAGCTTGATGATGCTACTTTAGCATGTGTTCAATGGCCATGGTTGATACGGTCTGTCGGAGCATGACTAAGAAAGCTGTCAAGTCCAAGCAGATTGACATAAGAGGCCAAGGAAAAACTAAGCTGGTAATGCACTTATGTACTATGGCTCATAGGCCGGTCGACTAAGTCGAATTAGTTTTGACATAGTCATGAGCATAGATACAATTTTAGGAGCTAAACACACTCTATATGAATAAGAGGGGTCAGAGATGTTTGGTCTAGTGCAACCACGTAGTTTGGAGGTACACAGCGAGTCTCCTGAGTTGATGAGTTATGTTAGTTGGGTGATAACTTAATATAACTCTCCTCACTTTGTTCCATTCTGTTCTCGCTCGGTTGCATGCCTTAGTCTCTGTATGAAAGAAGAGATATGATGATGAGAGTTGTGGAGTCTTTCAGATTCGAATGAGTCGGATCAGATTTGTATGAGTGGGAGATGTTGGTTGCATCCATATCTGATAGATCCCAATATAGTTGGGATATATATCTGACGAGATATTTAATTTCTTATCAGATATAATCCCGATAGGGATGGAGATAAAAAGTCTTTGGTTATCCGAACCGAATCGAATTGAACCATTATGTTAGATTCGAAATTCTGAACCGAACTATCTCCCAAAAAAATAACGGTACTGCACCGTCTCGATTTTTTAAATTGTTTCGGATACTCATTTTTTAATTTAGTATGAATTTAAATATTTTTAAATATCCGATGTACACCGTACCGTTCACACCATTAATGAGGATAAAAATAGATGCTAAATCAGTGGTTCGTGACTGCTCTCTACTCACATGCGAAGGAGCTTCAAATTTTTCGTTCTGTAGACTTCTAGCCCTTTAAGTTAGGACATTGACTGGGCCACCTTACCCATAATTATTCAATTTTTTGTCGAATCAAAATTTTATCATTCTAAATAAAAAGTATTCTCTCAGTTAAAAAAAGTCACTTCAATTTTTTTTTCTTTTTTTTTTCTTTTTTTAGTGAAAGAACCAAATTTCTTCTAATCTTACTCTACACAAACAACTTAATTTAGGTGATTATATTTTTTCTTTCCACAAAATATATCCCAATTAAATATATTTTGTATGGTTATATTTATCTTTTTTACCCATCTTTATTTTTTTAGAAAAAGAATGAATCGACAATTTTTTTTTTTTTTTAAACGCAGGGGTAAGATTTTAAAGTAATTATTTCTAATGAAATTCTACTTTTATTAAAATACTTAAAATTTTCTGTTAAAAAATATTATTTTTAATTTAAAAAATATTTAATCATTTTATTTTCCTAAACAATGTTGGCAATATATATAAATCTAGTTTCTTAAGAAATATTGCAAGATTGTTTGGGACAAATGAAACGCTTAAATTGAATTTTATGAAATTAAATGGAGAAAATTTGAAATAAATATAAAATAACCTGAACTTTATTTTGAAAAGTCTAAATATTGTTTAAAACATAAAAAAATCATTTTGAAAACTTAATATTATTTTCAATAATCCAAAATTTATTTAATAAAGTCTAGGAATTATTTTTAAATCTAAGATCAAATATAAAAAATATTCTATAATAGTTAGAGATTGTTCAATAATTCGAAAATTAGAAAATTCAAAATTCTGATAGTCATTTGAATTGAATAATAAATTAATAACTTTGGATTCATTTCAATACTTTATGAAGTTTTGATATATTTTTCCAGGCTTCAACAACCTTTCAGATCTTTTAAATAACTCTCAAAGTTCTGTATATCTTTAATTGTAGATTCTAGAATATATTTTTGTTTGGATACATTATTTTTTGACTTTGAGAAATATTTTTAACTTTTAGACGTTAAACTTTAATCTTTTTACGTTTTAAACATTTTAAGTAAAAAAATTAAAATTGAAAAGTAGTTTTATGTTTTATTATACTGCTAGTATCCCCGTGCAATGTACGGGTTTTAAGTGTAAATGAATAAATTAATTTTTTTATTTTTTTTATATAATTTTAATATAATAAAATATTACAATCAATAAATAATAAGATTCGAAAAATTATATGTTAATGAAAAAAGAGTGCAGTGGAAAGTATTACAGACTAAAATATATATTAGTATGAATATTTATTTTTCTCAATGTATGAGTATCTCTAGCATCCTTTCATAGAAGTCATTTTGATGATTTGAGTTGGAATTGCAATATGCGGTTGACAGGGGATATAGTTACTAAAAATTTAGTTACCGTCTTCAAAAATAATTTTTCATTAATAATATTCAATAAATTTTATAAAAAGAAATTAATTTTAAGAAAAATATGTTTTTTCTGGGCCTGGGCAGAATCATCCCAAATAGCTTTATCCTATTTATTTTAGGCTAATATATGGCAAGTTATTGCCAATAATTGTATTTTCTATTGGGGTTGAAATTTATATACCAAAATTTGTGATTTCCAGAATTGGTAATAAATTTTGGGCGGAAAAACTTCAAAGTTACTAATTTCGACGGATTTTATTGTTATATTAAATATAGATTGGAGTATAATTTAGACTGGAAGATAATTTTGATATTCTATGTTTATATCTTGTATTAATTTTCAGAGAATTTATAATAGGACCGTAGCAGGTTGCAGCCAAGGAAAATGGAATGAGGGTTGCGCCCAAGTATGAGATTTAGCCCTAACTGGACTGTGTCTTGTTGTCTAGAACTAGTAAATTCCTCGTGCGATAAATAAATTATCCCTACCTGCAAGCGAGTTACGATTATTAGATGTTTTATAAATAAAATATTATAACATTATACGATGATGTTGAATGCATTTTATTTTGATAAATATATCATACATTCGTGCGATGCATGATTAAATTTAATTTTTTAAATATAACTATTGATGATCATCAGAATTTCAAAATTTATATGTAATTGTAAGTAATAAATGTATAAATTCCAACATAATAAGTAAGAAGAAAATTCGATACATAATTAAAAGAATTACTATTTTTTTGAATACATTCCTGATTGGAGAGGGGATCGGTGAGATTTGATCTTTGATTCTCTGATATTTGATCCTTGGTATATGGCCAAGGTTACAAAGTGTTCTGTCAACTGAGTTATGATCAAATTATAATTGAAAGAATTACTTAAACATATGTATAAATAGGACGCATAGAAATAGTAAAAATAAAAGGATCACTGAACGCACTATGGTGTTGATTATTCGGTTCTTCTATTCATAGGCCGAAGCATCATACGTTCGAATCAGTTTCAGTATCAACACCCATTGTGTTTTTGAGGAGTTAAGAACCCTAATGAATAAATGCATATGAGCCATGAACAATAATATCAGAATAAACACACAACTAAAGTATTTCTGTCGTAGCATAAGAATGTGTTAGTACAATAAATGGCGCGCATGTTGCAAATATATATAGTGCCCGTATATATATAATGATCATAGGCAAAGCTACTTTGAGAAAATATATAATTTTTGCTATTTGATAATGTGATTTTGATTTGTAAAATAATTATTTATCTCAATGGAGTAATCAGTGGTTTTTACTATATCTTGCAATACATACGATTTCGACATATCCATTAATCAATATAATCATAAACTTACCCAATAAACTTATTAACATAGTTGAAAATTGACAAAGATTTGTCGAGCCTAATTGTCGGATTGGATTACCGTTAGTCGCGCGGAAAGGATTATGAGAGATATGATTTTGCATCAATTTTTGAAGGTTGAATGATGTGATACCCCGAATCTTTGAAACGCAATAAAATACATTGATTGCATTTTAAAATATTGTTACCAATTTTACTTTATTTTAAATTGCAAAGTTATTTGATTTATGATTTTATTTTGGCAAATAAGTGTGACCGCAGTGTACCAGGTCAACTGCACTCCTAGCACCGAAAGGATGAAAAATTAAAAATATATAATAGAAACATAAAATTAACATCGGGTATAAGAAATAAGAAACATATTTAATTTATACTATATATACATATGATATAGTAACATAATTAAAGACATATAATAACAAGAGAATGTAATAATAAAATAATAATATAAATAATATACGTGTACATACATACATATGATAATAATAATAAGATAGTAATTGTTAGTACTAAACTAAAACTATTATTAACAACCTAATTTACTATATTTAGTAAACTATCATGATTACTATATTTAGCATACAAGATGCAGTAACTGTTAAGCAAAAGAAATAAAGTTTGGCATCCCACATCGGAAAATTTTCATTACATTTCTAAGATTGTTATGTATAAATAGAAGTTAAATAACTTCTTATAAATATAAGAGAAGAAGTAAAACAGAAACATTATATTAAATATTGGATTTCCTTTAACTAGGAGGTCCTTATCAGTTTATTTTCGACAACACTCGGACCGGTGTTTTGGGAAGTTGTCGAATAGTATTAAAATCTTTTGAGGTATGTATTCTTTAATAGTCTTTTTTTTATTTTTATTGTCATTGTCATTTATAGTTTATATAAATTTAGGAATTTAATTATTTTCTTGATTTAAGTAGATTTATAAATTTAGCTATTTTCTTAAGTTTGTATTAAATAGTTGTTGTTTAAGGTGCATGGTAGTTAGTTTAAAATATTTATCAATGTTGTTAATAATTTAAATTTAATAAAATAGTTAGGCCTTTTGATTTAGGACTATAATTTATTACGACTTGACTTATGTATTAGAAATTGTAAAAGATAGACATAATCCAAGGATATTGTACCACACTTAATCACTTTGAAAATACTAAACCCAAGAAGTAATACTAATTAATTAAACAACATGTGCTAGGTGTAGTGCAGGTCGGGCCTAGGACATACACGACTCAACTATTTTAAAGCAAGCAAAACAAGGTGGGTGACTGGGCTATTTGTAAGTATATTATGCTACTGAACTTGTACTTTGATAAATATGTTTGCCTTCGGGCTTATGATATGATACCTCTTAAGTCGTAAGATTGGCTTTTGAGTAGGGCTTGGGAGTCGTAAGATTGGCCCCCTAGTCTAGCAATATGGCTTTTGAGTCGTAAGATGGGCTCCTAAGTCAAGGATGTGTTTATTATTGTGCACCTTCGTTAGTATAACTGCTTACAAAGTTCCCACTGAGTTTATACTCATGCCCATAATTACAAATCTTCAGGTTAGTTGAGCGAGGTGGCGGGGTTATTGCGGCAAAGGTCACCGGTTCCTTTTCCTACCCGCTACTTTAAGATGTTTTTGCCTCTTCAATGTATACAAATAAGTTTACATGTCACTAAATCCGGGTGTTTCCATTTTCTGAGAAACTTTGGGAACCTCTAGTGTAAATATGTTTTGGCAGTGTATTATTGTCAATAAAATTTCTACTTTTATCCGATAAATATTTCATGTCACGCTTTCGCACTTTTTCTGATTCATTACTTAATCAAAATAAAATAAAATTTAGTAGCACTTCAATCCCGAGTTAATGGGATTGGGGCGTTACAAATGAATGTATCATTTTATAGATTTGGACAAATTATGTTAAATGTGTGGAATTAATATTTAACGGAGATAATGGTGAATTATAATATTTTAGGAAAATATAAAACTGTCTTATTCCTTACTAAAAATAATTATTTCCAGAAATGAGATTGAAATTTGGACAGAAAAATTTTAAACTTTTTATATTGGAACGATTTTATTTTTATATGTAAGAAGATATTTAATAGATAGAGAGTAAAGTCTAAAGTCCCCTAAAAAAGAAAAGACTATCAACTCTAAAGTAAATATGTTATGGTATGGTATGGTATGGTATGGCTAGCTATACCTAATGGCTAAACCTTATATTTATATGTAGAGGTTGTAATCAGGTAAGCTTTAAATATAATAACGTTTTGATTAGTTAAGTGAGGACATGTGCATTAAATATTCTATAGAGTAGAGACTTTTTATCAAACAGTTAAGTAGGTACACTATGAAGAATTAATAAAATGTTTATTTCAATATTTTCACACTAAGTATGTACGTAGTCCTTGAATGAGAAATTAATTAATGATCTAGTCTCTTCTGAGCCTAAGCTAGATAACCACATTTTTGCATGC
Organism: Ajuga chamaepitys; assembly: GCA_958295605.1. NCBI lineage: Eukaryota > Viridiplantae > Streptophyta > Magnoliopsida > Lamiales > Lamiaceae > Ajuga > Ajuga chamaepitys. The sequence continues at coordinate 17,839,093 of OY282501.1, forward strand.
ATATATAAATCTATAAAATCTAATAATCTTAAATCCAATCTATCTAGCAGTTCACAACATCTTTACAGAAATGAATATGTTGAGCAATAGTCTCAGGAGAAGCAACGGTCTAGAAGTGTTTTCAGGTTCATCATCGCGCCAAGAGGACGACGAAGAAGCTCTTAAATGGCTGCTTTAGAAAAGCTTCCCACTTTTGATCGTTTAAGAAAAGGCATCTTGGTGGGGTCAAGAGGCGCGTCCGATGAGGTTTATGTGCATGATCTTGGATTTCAACAACGCAAAAATTTAATCGATAGGCTTGTTAAGGTTGCTGAACAAGACAATGAAAAGTTTTTGTTGAAACTTAAGAATCGAATAGATAGGTAATTGTTAATCAAGGCTAGATGACTTCTTACAATTATTGTCTTAATATTAATATCATTATTAATATTTGTTGTTGTTGTTGCTGCAGGGTTGGAATCGAACTACCAACGATTGAAGTGAGATTTGAGAACATTAAGGTGGAAGCAGAAGCTTATGTAGGCAGCAGAGCTTTGCCTTCTTTCATCAACTTCTTCACAAATATATTTCAGGTAATAAAACAAGTTTGTTGCAATATATCATTTGATTTATAGTGCACTTTCAATGTGTGTTTGTTTTAAAGGAGTTGGCAAGCTATCTTGGTGTCATTTCTAGCGGGAAGAAGCCATTATCAATCCTAAAGAATGTTAGTGGAATCTTAAAGCCAGGCCGGTAAAAATGACTATCACATTACACAGTGTTTTTGGTGTATGTTTTAATTAATTGAGTAAGTGTAAAGTTGTGTTGATACAGCATGACACTTTTATTGGGACCTCCAAGTTCGGGAAAGACAACACTTTTGTTGGCTTTGGCTGGGATGCTTGATCCTAAGTTGAAGGTATATAGTTACAAGATATATATATATATATATATATATATATATATTAATTAATCTTAATTATGCATACATGTTTTTAAATTTACCAATTTTATATGAACAGTTTTCAGGAAGCGTGACATATAATGGACACAAAATGGGAGAATTCGTACCGCAAAGAACATGCGCATACGTAAGTCAGAATGATGTCCATATTGGAGAAATGACTGTTAGAGAAACCTTGGCTTTTTCTGCAAGATGTCAAGGAGTTGGAACCAATTTTGGTAATTACTACAAAGGTAAAAACGAAAAAGAAAAAAGAAAAACAAAAGAAAAAAGTTAATTTCTTATCATTTGTTTTTGTTGTGTGGGATCTTATTTAATTAACCAATTAAAATGTTGGTTACTCTTTAATTAATCCAATTTTATGGTTTTTTACAAAGAGATAATTATTTCCTTGTCATTTATGCATTCCTAAATTTTGGTGGTTGGTTGGTGGAATGGTCAAGTTAATATTAGCATAGGCTATGGTTTTATTCACAATTTGGGTTTTAATGGTATAGGTAAGTGGTACTAGCCAATGTAAAGATGTGAATTTCCCGCCAAGAAACTAAGTTGTGTATGGTATAGTATGAATTAAAAAATTTAAATCTTAAGATCTTTATCGAATTTCGTTGTATATTAAAAATTAATATTCAAAATTAATCCAATTTTTTTTTTTTTACGACACGGTACTGTTTTTATTATTTTTGGGACAATTTAGTTCGAAATTTTGGTTCTAACAGAAAGATCAATTCGATTTGGTTCAAATTGAATAGTTGGATATTTTTATCTTTCGAAAAACAAATTTAATTTGAACAAACAATATTAACATCTAACCAAAATAAATAAGTTTATTATATTAAACTTAATTTCTAATTCACCAACTTTTTTAAAAATTATATAACAATTAAATATAAAGTTCCCGTAATTATTTACGTTAAACTTAATTAACTATAGAATTATGGATAATTTAATTTTCATTCTTCTTTAAATTAATTTTATAGGGATAATTTACTTTTATATTTATAATTTGTATTATATTTGGTTATTCGGGCAGTACAATTCAGTACAATTTCGTATGGTACAATACAATTTTCGATTCGAGAAATTGAGAAATTTCAAATTCGTACAGAAAAAAATATATAACTGGCTCAATTAAAAAATTTAAATGACAAAAGAAATTTATCAGTCTCGAACTTTTTTGGCTTTGATTTTGGTCTGATACAGATAACCTTAAGCTTTGGGCACGTCCACAAGAAACTAAAAAAAAATAAACTTTGTTACAAAATAAAAATAGAGAAGAGGAATTTACCTATACACGTTAGTATGTTACATTTATAAGGTTTATTATCTTACAAAGAAATTAATGTATCCATATGTTAAGAAAACAAGATATGCAAAATAAATTTTGATATCACCGGTGACTTTTTTGCAGAAATGCTGACAGAGTTGGCAAGAAGAGAAAAGGAGGCAAATATAAAGCCTGATCCTGATTTGGATATCTATATGAAAGTAATATTCTGCTACTCAAAACAGAAAATATTAATTAAAGAAATAAATATTTAAACAGTTTTGGTCCCAAGAAAAAAAAGTAGGTCCAAACGTAGATATGATATTTTGAGATTGTTTGGCTAAACTCATAAGCTCCTCAAAATATTTTATAAGTAGGGATATCAATTGGTAGGGTAGGGTATGCGTATGCCTTCCCTTTGTCATAACTAGAGGTGAAAATACCGGCCCGGCCCGATATTTTAGATGGGCCGGACCATAGAAATGTAGGCCCGCCTGAAGTACTCTTTGGCTTGACCGGACCTGCTCGATGGGCCAAAAGCTTTAAGAGCCCCAGGCCGGCCCAATAATCTTAGCATATAACAGGGGAATATCCCGGGCCAGACCGACTAATTTTAGGCACGATCAAATTATGGCCCAGCCCGAAATATGTCGTTTGCCGGACGAGCGCGGCCCGATCGGGCCAGGATTGCCACCTCTAGTCATAACTACTTGTAAAATATGTTGCCCACAAGAAAGCTGTCAAATTCCAACTAAACACAAATTCGTTGAAATTTTAAAATTTCCAACGACAAGATGATCCGTTGGAATTTTTCAGCGACACAAAGAATTGTTGGAAATAACTCCAACGGTGGAAAAAGCCGTTGTTTGCCGTTGGAAAAAATTTCAACCGTAAGATTCCGTTGGAATTGTCATTGGAATCATTTTTCCATTGGAATTAATTGTTGGAATAAATATTCCAATGACTACTTTCCAGCGACTCAAAACCGTTTGAATTGAAATTCCAACAAAAAATTACCATATTCCAACCGCTTGTCAGCTGTCGGAACTCGAAGTGCCCATACCCTACCATCTTACTCTACCATATTAACTTATTTTTTCTTCAGGTAAGTTACGGATAAACCTTGCGGGTATACGAGTATCCACGTGTAAGCGGGTTACCCGCTACTTTTTTTTGTCTACATTGTAAAACACTTAAATGATTTCATTACTAATAATAAATTAATAAATAATACTAACTCTCTTTTATATTTTATTTTTTGTACCTTGAACATTTGGAGTAATGGAGCTTAAAAGATATATATATGACAAGCGGGTAAGGTAGGTGAGTGAGGGTGGACGGATATAACACTAAACTCATACCCTACCCTACTTTAATATAATTTGGCAAGTATGGGCGATGTCCTATCCTATCACCCTAAGTTTTAGGCAGTGCCCTACCCATTTACCAATTTAACCGCGGGTAACCCTACCCTGTCGGTAAAATTGTTATCCTTACTTATAAGATGTTCGAGAGCTTATAAATTCTTAAAATGTGTATGACAAAATAAGGTGTCAAACAACTTATAAGATGTAAAAATGAGCTCTTACAACATAGAAGCTCAAAATATGTCGCTTTAGTTGTTTTGGGAAAATTAAGGATGGGGTAAAAAGGACAAATATATTCATGCAAAATTCATTTAATTAGGATATGTTTTGTGGAATAAGGAAGCAACCAACTAAATTAAGTAGGTATTTTAGGTTAAGATTGGAAGAATTGTGATTTTTCTGCACAAATGACACATTTTTTTTAAAAAAATATTCTCTAAAACAGCTCTTTTTTTAAACGGAGGGAGTACTACACAGACACACACTACATACATTCACGCACACTACACACTTTTCAAACACACTACACGCAGTTCACACACTTCTTTGACACGCACTACACACACTAAACACACTGAACACACCACACACAATACACACACTTTACACACTAACAAAATGTGTATTTGATAGTTACTTTAAATTAGTCCCCAAATTTATAGCTAAATCGCTTCATTCAACTACAAGTTTATAAGCTCTTTTATCCAAACACTTTATAGATTTATAAGCTCCTAAAAAGTTGCGCCCTATAAAATCTTGAAATAACTTATAAGATATTTGAAATAAACTAAGCTAGACATCCTCTAAAAACTGTAACTTGTTTGTTTCTGAGAGCTATAATGTTGCTGAGATTTAATGACAGGCAGCAGCCGTGGAAGGCCAAGAAGCAAGTATTGTCACTGATTATATTCTCAAGGTAATGTTATGTTATCACTATATAGTCTTTAATTTGTTAAAATGTCTTAAATGTCTTAGTAGCCTACTTATTAAATATGTTATTTTATATTATTCTATATTTTAAATTTTCCTAGAGGAATTTTTTTTAATTATAAAATATTGATAAATAATGTGGAATGGATATGCCGTATACAAATCATGGAAGTACAAGTATTAATACGAGTATGAAGGAATAACGGAGTTCATTTTTGGTTTAAGATCACTCAATGATTTTTGTTTTTAATTTTATATGTAATTTAGTTTATGATTGCATCAAGATATATAGTGTTAGAAAATGACCCTTTGACACCTTGGTTTTTGGAAAAACATTAAGTGGGACTCTACGACGAAAAATGATAGTTTGTGGTGGTATTGAATTCTCCTCCTAGGCGAGATTGCAAACGGTATATCATTTGTCTAAATTAAGGGGGGAGGTTCTCCAATTTGAAATTTGAACCACCGAATTGTGTGCGAGCACGACTTGCATACATAGCTAGTTTTGAGGGCCTGCAAAAGCCAAATTATTTTTTCCTAACCCCTTGACCTTCTAATTCCTCTTCACGTTTAGTGGCCTTAGTGGTCATGACTTTGTAACCTTTGAAGTTGAGAAGCCTTAGTAGGTATTAATATTATAACATCCGAAGTTATGGAACCATGTAGTGGGTTCATCCAACAACCACTTTAGAACCTATATATAGTGGTTCTTTCAGTTTATTTTGGTACACGGTGTGAGAGAGACTCACCAATCACTCCAACATTATGCTAAATACTTCACTTTCTCCGATTTTTCTATCGTTTTCTTTGGCCCACTAGACTTGCTGATCCAATTCATGAATATTTTCAACTTACTATTGTATGGGAATTCATTGCCAGCTCTGCAGTAGATGGTTCTATTATGGGAAACAAACATACACGATCATTTAAGCATCGTGAGAGAGAGAGAGCGAATTTATTTTAAAGATACTATGCTCGAATAAACTTCAATTTCATTCGTGATATATCATAGCCACCAACCTCGTTATATTTCCAATATATTGATAAGTAGGTAGCAACAAGTACTGTTTGTTACATATTAACTTCTCTTAATAAATGGTTACATTATTTAATATAATATTTGTGTAAGGTTCATACAGTTTTTATTATATTTTTACTTTTGAGAATGGTATATAAGGTTAGGATTTCATAAAAGTTAAAATAAAATAAATAATATAACCTTCAAGCTCATAAACAGTGCATGTTTCACAAATGGATATGGTTTTTTAGTCAATTTAATGAAGGTACAATATTTTAAAAACTAAACGTTCTCGTACATGCGGCTTATTATTGATTGATTAATTTGATTTGTTCAGTCATATAGAACTTATTCAAGCATTACAATTTTAAAATATTTACCTTGACTAATAAAATGAGACATTGACTCTTGTTTGAGGAAAAACAAGATTATTGTGATGTGATACAAAATGATACATTTTGAGAGAAAAAGTGGGTCAAAGACGCGCTCCCAATGATTAATATATATTATTTTGAGATAATATAATATTCTTTAGATTGTTGGTAAAATATTATGTTTTAAGGGTACAACTTTTATCATTTCATGATAAAAAAGTTAATGTTTGTTTTACTAATTACAATATATGTATATGTATATATATATATATATATTTATATATATTTAGAATAGTAATATTTTTTCCAGGAAAATATAACATCTTCTTTTATGATAAAATTGTAACTTTTAAATAGATAAAAATATCCAAAAGGAAATCTTGTAAGGTGATTTCCAACCATGCAACGTCAATTTATGAACATATACATCACAAACAAAATTTAATTACAAAAACTTGACGTAGACAACAGGCCCCCCAATCATTCAGTAACATATTATTGTTCCAAAAAGATATTTTCATAAACTAAAGTGTGTTATTTATTTATTTTCTAGTTTAAATTAATATATAAATAAATAAAAAATCAATTGATTTGATATTTAAAATAAATAAAAATAATAATACTAGATTAATCGTATCCTTGTAAGTTTGTTTATTAACTAAATAACAAGAATAATATACCAATCCAAACAGAAGGGGAAAAGAGAATGTTGACATCGCTACAACTACATTAACGTCATTAAGCAACTTATGGAAATTATCATTTCTAGTCCTGTAATTTAAGGCGAGTGAAATATAAGTCTTGTATGTTGAATTTTTTTAATTGTAATCCTACATAGTCACGAAATTATCCAATTCGAGGATATTCTTTGTAGGAGATTGTAGATTTCACCGGAATATGCCATGTGACACGCCCGTGTCCTCTTAAATTGGAGCTTCCCAATCGTGCGCTACAGTTTTTACAAACCTACCTATGTGGCATAACATGTCACATGTTTGATTCAACAAAAAAAGAATTAAAATTAAAAATTACACATCACCTTCAATTAGTAAAAGACAGAAACAAAAAAGAAAATAAAAAGAAAAAGGAATCATGTTTTCTTCGCACCACCATGACTACCAGTTTTGGTTGATGCAACGTTTAGTGTGACTATCAATATATAAATTTTCACTTTAGATAAATGAGCTTTTCAAAATATAGAAAGATAATGATACTTTACTTGCAGATACTAGGATTAGACATATGTGCTGATACTGTTGTAGGAAATGAAATGATCAGAGGAATTTCTGGCGGGCAGAAAAAACGTGTTACTACCGGTGGGAACAAACAATCTTCTTTCTTCTTGACAAGAATTTTCTTTTTCTTTCTTTTTTTTTTTTTGGCTAAAAGAGTTTCTCAACTAAACGCAGGTGAGATGTTGGTTGGACCAGCGAAAGCACTCTTTATGGATGAAATATCCACCGGCTTGGACAGTTCTACGACATTCCAAGTTGTGAATTCCATCAGACAGTCTATCCATATTCTCAAAGGGACAATTCTAATGTCACTTCTACAGCCAGAACCAGAGACCTACCACTTGTTTGACGATATTATTCTGATGTCTGAAGGTCAAATTGTTTATTCTGGCCCTCGTGAAAATGTGCTTGAATTCTTCCAGGCAATGGGCTTCAAGTGCCCTGCGAGAAAATGGGTTGCTGATTTCTTACAAGAAGTACATAAAATGTTTCAGATTTTTCGTACAAAGGGAAATATTTCATTATCCAAACTTCGTTGGATTAAAATTTTGTATTTTATCCAGGTAACATCAAAGAAAGATCAACAACAGTATTGGGCAGACAATAACAAACCTTATAGGTATATTACAGTCGAGGAATTTGCTGAAGCGTTCAACTCGTTTAACGTTGGAGAAAGACTAATGTCTGATCTTGCAATCCCATTTGACAAAACTAAATCCCACCCAGCTGCTTTATCGACTAAAGATTATGGTGTTAGTAGAAAAGAGCTCTTGAAAGCTTGCACAGCAAGAGAACTCTTATTGATGAAGAGAAACTCTTTTCTCTATATATTCAAGCTCTCCCAGGTTAGTATTTCCCTCAATATGTTTTAGGCATGTGTAGCTTTTATTTAGTTCTATATTGTTAACAATGACATTTTGTATATTTCTTTAGCTTAGTTTAATGGCTGTCATTGCGATGACACTCTTTCTTCGTCCTAAAATGCATCGAGACAACGTAACTGACGGAAGGAAATTTGCGGGTGCTCTATTTTATGCCATTACCATGGTCACATTTAATGGATTGGCGGAGTTGACCATAACTATACAAAAGCTTCCAGTATTCTATAAGCAAAGGAATTTATTCTTTTATCCTGCATGGGCATATGGTCTTCCATTATGGATACTGAGCATCCCTATTAGTGCCATCGAAATTCTTGCATTTACGCTCTTCACTTACTATGAAATTGGATTTGATCCAAATTTTGGAAGGTAAAATTTTATAGCAAGTTCTACTGTTGTCCATCCCATATGTATCTTAATCTTGAATTTGTCAACACAGATTTGTCAAATATTACCTGGTGTTGTTACTTCAAATCCAATGTGCATCGTCATTGTTTAGATTAATCGGGGCAGCTGGTAGAAACATAATCATAGCCAACACATTTGGTTATTGTGTATTGCTTCTAGTTTTTGCAATGGGTGGTTTTATTATATCACGAGGTATGTATTTACATCAATTCTAGTTCCGAAGTACATTTTCCAAACTGAAAAAGAATGGGGCACCATTCTATTTTCTTTTTTTCTTTTTTTAGGGGTTAATTTATGCTCAAATGTTTCTCTAGAGTATGTAAAGAAGTGGTGGATTTGGGCTTACTATCTCTCGCCAATGATGTATGGTAACAATGCAATCGCAGTGAACAAATTCAGAGGTCATAGTTGGAGAAATGTAAGTTTAGATATCTGGTGTGAGGTTGCAACATCATGATTTTGGTTTTTATTTCTCTCTCTGTCTCTCTCTTCAATGATATTAAAAATTTGATCTATTTCTCAAAGGTTCCATCAAACTCAAATGTTACATTGGGAGTTGAAGTTATAAAGTCTCTCGGGTTCTTCTCAGGCTCATATTGGTATCGGATAGGAGTAGGAGCATTACTAGGCATGATACTTCTATTCAACTCATTATCCATTCTAGCTCTAACTTATCTTGACCGTGAGTACTTCTCAATCTTTATGATTTTAAGCACCTTCATTAGAAAATTACATAATAACATAATATTATATGTTGCAGCTGTGAGGAAGTGTTCAATTTCATCAAGTGAGCTATATTTTGAAATAGGATGTGTCTAGAATGTGGAACCGGGATCATGAAGTGAAGAACCGGGCAGTTAGACCGGGTTTTAACGTGAAGAAGCAAGTCTGTACAGAAAAACCGGGTTCAGGGTTGTTGGAGGATAACCGTCAGTTGTGACGAGGTGGTTTCAGTTTTGTGACGGAATAAACCGTCACATTTGTCCGGTAGCAGCAGTCGTCTTCAATCAGTTAGAACTTCTTGGTTGGTTACGTTCGAGCTACAAGACCTATATCATTGGAAAGCTCTCTTCCAAAAGAACAACACTACGTCGAGCAATTTCCAGTTTTCTTATATTACAGAGAGAATTTGAGAGATCGAGTTTTCTGCCCTAATTTGTTCCATAATTGGGCATATTCATTTCTGAGTGTGATTTCTGTAATTAGTTGGATATCTTAGTGAATTGAGGTGTGCCTGGCCTCCGTGGATGTAGTTCATCTTGAACGAACCACGTAAAACGATTGTGTGATTCATTTTATTTTCAGTTCTGCGCAAAGTACTCTTCGGCCACAACTCTGGCCGAACTGTTGTGTGTTTTTCAAACTGATTGTCTTCGAACTCATTCCAGATTCTTGGTGTTGTGTGTTTGGGAGTTGATTTGTCTAACAAGTGGCGCCGTCTGTGGGAAACAACTCGCACAAGTCAAAGAAGAGGAGGAATGGCTGGTATGAAGATGGATTTTGAGAAGTTTACTGGAAGAAATGACTTCACATTGTGGAAGATCAAGATGAACGCAGTCCTGGTTCACAATGGCCTTGATCTTGCACTGTTACCTCTGGAATCATGGGAAGAAACAGAGAAACCTAAGTTTGCATCAGTGGATAAGAAGGCCCTAAGTCTTATCTTCTTGTGTTTAGGTGATAAACCGTTGAGGGAGGTTTCAAGATGCAAGAGCTCCTTAGAAGCATGGAGGAGATTGGAAGAACTGTATCAATCCAAGTCAGTATCTAACAAACTGTTCCTGAAGCAGAAGATGTTAGCCTTCAAAATCACAGAAGACAAGGTAATATCTGATCAACTTGATGAGTTCATTAAGATGATTGAAGAATTGGAAGATCTGGATGTGAAACTGGAGGAGGATGACAAGGCATTGATGGTATTAAATATTCTTCCAAAATCCATGGAAAGCTTAAGGATGCCTTGATGTATGGAAGGGATGAGCAGCTGTCCTATGATGGAATAGTGAAGGCTCTGAGATCAAAATGCTTCCAGACTCAAGGAGACAAAGGCATGGTGCAATCTGGAGAAGGTTTGAATGTTAAATTCAAGAAACCGTGGCAAGGCAAGAAGGGTCAGAATGCTAAGGATCCAAAGTCAGGAGATTCAAATCCTAAGAAGGGGAATGACTGGGTTGAAAAGAGGAAATGCTTCAAGTGTAAACAGCCAGGTCACCTGAAGAAGGATTGTCCTAAGAAGAATAAGAAAGCTGGAAATCAAGGGGCAGAAGCTGCTGCCATTGATCATCAACAAGACCCCCCAGAAGTATTAAATGTTACTGATTCAAGAATGGTGAAGGAATGGGTCCTGGACACAGGGTGTTCTTTTCATATGTGTCCTCATCAGTCATGGTTGAATGAACTGAAGAAAGAAGATGGTGGAAATGTTCTCCTGGGGAATGACCAATCATGCAAGGTCAAAGGAGTTGGATCAGTGAGCATAAGAATGTTTGATGGAGTGATCAGAATCATCTCAAATGTTAGGTATGTTCCTGGCCTTAAAAGGAATCTTCTATCTCTTGGCTCATTGGTAACCAGTGGATGTCAGTTTAGCTCAGTAGAGGGATTCTTGCATATCACAAAACATGGAAAAATGGTGATAAAAGGAAGACAACATAATGGACTATTTATCCTGATTGGTTCACCTATTGTTGGAAGTGTAGATGTGGTCTTGAACAATACTGAGATTGCTAAATGGCATAAGAGACTTGGACACATAGGAGAAAAAGGACTGAAGGAATTGGCAAGGAGTGGAGTAATTGGAAATCTGGGAAATCAAGAACTGGAGTTCTGTGATCAGTGTGCTCTGGGCAAGTCCAAGAAGCTGCCCTATGGAAAGGGAGTTCATTCAACTCAAGAACCATTAGATTATGTTCACTCTGACATATGGGGTCCTGCCAGAACAGAATCTCATGGTGGTGCCAGATATTTCATGTCCTTGATTGATGACTACAGCAGAAAGGTATGGATCATGTTGCTGAAGAACAAGAGTGATGCCTTTCATAAGTTCAAAACATGGTTGATCCAACTGGAAAATGTCAAAGGGAAGAAGCTGAAGCACTTGAGGACTGATAATGGACTGGAGTACCTCTCTACAGAGTTTACAAACTTCTGTGAAGAAAGAGGAATCAAGAGACACAGGACTGTGCCAATGAATCCTCAACAGAATGGAGTTGCAGAAAGGTTTAACAGGACTCTTCTTGAAAGAGTGAGGTGTATGCTGTTGGATGCTGGGTTGCCAAAGGTGTTTTGGGGAGAAACTATTGCTACAGCATGCTATCTTATTAACAGGTCACCCTCATCAGTAATTGGGTTCAAAACACCTGAAGAGGTGTGGAGTGGACAGAAACCAAGCTATGAAGGGTTAAGGGTGTTTGGATGTCTTGCGTTTGCTCATATCAGGCAAGACAAATTAGATGCAAGGGCTCTCAGATGTGTATTTCTTGGATATCCGGATGGAATTAAGGGTTACAGATTGTGGTGCCTAGAACAAGGAAATCAAAGATAATCACAAGCAGAGATGTGAAGTTTAATGAAAATGTGATGGCCTATACTTCTACAGGCTCTAAGGAAGAATTTGAAGCTGCAAAAGAAGCAGAGGAGATATCAATTCAGGTGGAGCAACCTGCAGAAGACAATCACACACCTCAACCACACACAGAAGTACAAGACAGTGATTCATCATCTGAAGAAGAAACACAAACTGGACCAGTTCAAAATATCAGGGAATACAGCATTGGAAGGGATAGGCCTAGAAGACAAATCAACAGACCTGATTTCTATGGCCAAGCAGGGAGTGTATATTATGCCTTAAGTGTTGCTGAAGACCTGGAATCACAAGAGCCTAGCAGCTTTCAAGAAGCATTAGATTGTGAGGAAGGTGAACACTGGATACAGGCAATGACTGAAGAAATGGAGTCTCTGGAAAAGAATAAGACCTGGATACTGGTGGAGAAACCAAAAGGTCAGAAACTTGTGAGCTCCAAGTGGATATACAAGAAGAAACTAGAAACTGCAGGGTCCAAATAGGTGAGGTTTAAAGCAAGGTTGGTAGCCAGGGGCTTTACACAAAGAGAAGGAATTGATTACAATGAGGTCTTCTCTCCTGTGGTAAAGCATTGCTCAATCAGATTGCTTCTATCAAAGGTCACTCAGGAGGACATGGAACTGCAACAACTGGATGTAAAGACAGCATTCTTACATGGAGAACTCAATGAGGAAATATATATGAAACAGCCAGAAGGCTTTGTTGTTCCTGGGAAAGAAGACAAAGTATGTTTACTGAAGAAGTCACTATATGGACTTAAACAAAGTCCTAGACAATGGAACAAGAGGTTCAATGACTTCATGATCAGTGCTGGTTTTGTGAGAAGCCTTTATGACAGTTGTGTTTACTTCAACAAAGTTTCAAAGCAAGATAAAGTTTTTCTTCTATTGTATGTGGATGACATGCTAATTGCTAGCAGAAACAAGGAGAGAGTACAATGGTTGAAGGATAGACTTAATGCTGAGTTTGACATGAAGGACCTGGGAGAAGCAAAGAAGATATTGGGAATGAACATTCTAAGAGACAGAGAAGCTGGAGTACTTTGGTTGTCTCAGAGACAATACCTACAGAAAGTATTGGAGAGGTTTCATATGCATGAAGCCAAACCTCTCTCCACTCCAGTTAATCTACAGAAGAAACTTTCCAAAGAACAATGCCCAAATACTGAAGAGGAGATCATACAGATGAGCAATATCCCATATGCAAGTGGGGTGGGAAGTCTTATGTATGGAATGATCTGCAGCAGGCCTGATTTGGCATATGCTGTATCTTTGGTAAGTAGATTCATGTCAAATCCAGGAGCTGAACACTGGGAAGCCTTGAAACATGTGATGAGGTATCTAAAAGGATCAGTGAACATGTCACTGAAATTTGAGAAGAAAGCAGGTGGAGGTACTGTTGCATTGGAGGGGTTTGCTGATTCTGATTTTGCAGCAAACGTGGACACAAGGAAGTCAATTTCTGGGTTTGTGTTTACCTTATATGGGACAGCCATCAGCTGGAGGAGTGCACAACAATCTGTTGTGGCACTATCAACTACAGAAGCAGAATATATCTCTTTAACTGAAGCTATCAAGGAGTCAATCTGGTTGAAAGGGGTGTTGAGAGATTTGGATCAAGCAGAAGTGTGTGGTAATCTACTGTGATAATCAAAGTGCTTTACACCTTGTGAAACACCAAGCATTTCATGAAAGGTCAAAACACATTGATGTGAGGTTACATTTTGCTAGAGATGTCATAGATTCTGGGTCTGTGGAGGTGAAGAAGGTGCATACTTTGCATAATCCTGCTGATTTTCTTACAAAGGGTGTACCTGGAAACAAAGTGGAGCATTGCTCGAGCTTGCTGCAGCTTGAGCAGTGTCATGAAGAGCAATAACTGAAGTGCAGTGATGAGGCAGAAAACAGGTGTACTTGATTCATTGAGGTGGAGATTTGTGAGGAAGTGTTCAATTTCATCAAGTGAGCTATATTTTGAAATAGGATGTGTCTAGAATGTAGAACCGGGATCATGAAGTGAAGAACCGGGCAGTTAGACCGGGTTTTAACGTGAAGAAGCAAGTCTGTACAGAAAAACCGGGTTCAGGGTTGTTGGAGGATAACCGTCAGTTGTGACGAGGTGGTTTCAGTTTTGTGACGGAATAAACCGTCACATTTGTCCGGTAGCAGCAGTCGTCTTCAATCAGTTAGAACTTCTTGGTTGGTTACGTTCGAGCTACAAGACCTATATCATTGGAAAGCTCTCTTCCAAAAGAACAACACTACATCGAGCAATTTCCAGTTTTCTTATATTACAGAGAGAATTTGAGAGATCGAGTTTTCTGCCCTAATTTGTTCCATAATTGGGCATATTCATTTCTGAGTGTGATTTCTGTAATTAGTTGGATATCTTAGTGAATTGAGGTGTGCCTGGCCTCCGTGGATGTAGTTCATCTTGAACGAACCACGTAAAACGATTGTGTGATTCATTTTATTTTCAGTTCTGCGCAAAGTACTCTTCGGCCACAACTCTGGCCGAACTGTTGTGTGTTTTTCAAACTGATTGTCTTCGAACTCATTCCAGATTCTTGGTGTTGTGTGTTTGGGAGTTGATTTGTCTAACAGCAGCTTTGGGTAGACCTCAAGCTTTTCTACCAGAAAATGAGAATGATGATTTAACTAAAAAAACTGGTGAGTTATAAAAGTAGAATGGCCTTAAAATTAAAAAGTATATTGTAATAGTATTGTTTCTTGATAAGTTATCATATAAAATCTCTGATGGAAATTTGTTGTGTTGTGTTTTGTTTTGTTAATTGTCTTTAACTCTTGAGATTCTTAATTTTGAAATCCAGAAAGAGATGACCAAAGACATAAGGCAAAAGTTGTTATTCCCTTTGAATCGCACTCCATAGCATTTGACAATATTAAGTACTCAGTGGACATGCCACAGGTAACTGAAAACTAAATATAGTAATCATTAGTTTTTTTTTTTCTTAAATTAACGATTTAATCATTCAAATGACATGCAGGAAATGAGAAATCAAGGTGCTACGGAAGATAGACTAGTGCTGCTGAAGGGTGTCAGTGGAGCTTTCAGACCAGGTGTTCTGACTGCTCTAATGGGTGTTAGTGGGGCTGGCAAAACTACGCTTATGGATGTGTTGGCCGGTCGAAAAACAGGTGGATATATTGAGGGAAATATCACAATATCTGGTTATCCAAAGAATCAAGAAACATTTGCTCGGATTTGTGGATATTGCGAACAAAATGACATCCATTCTCCATGTGTTACAGTTTATGAGTCCTTACTTTTCTCAGCTTGGCTACGTTTGCCACCTGAAGTCGATGCCCAAACCCGAAAGGTCTGTCTTTTTCAACTTAGCCAGTCCTTCAGCTTAAAAAAAACCAGTCCTTTAGCTTTCTTGGAAAAAAAAATATATATATATATATATATATTATTTGTAAAGTTATAAACAATGAAAGGAAGTTTGTATATCTTTCTCTATCTATATTTTCAGGCGTTTGTGGAAAATGTTATGGAACTTGTGGAATTAACTGCCTTAAAAGGGGGGCTAGTTGGGTTACCTGGGATCAACGGTCTCTCTACTGAGCAACGAAAGAGGCTAACAATAGCAGTCGAGCTGGTTGCTAACCCCTCTATAATATTCATGGATGAGCCAACCTCAGGGCTTGATGCAAGAGCTGCTGCAATTGTGATGAGAACAGTTAGGAACACAGTAGACACTGGAAGAACAGTTGTGTGCACTATACATCAGCCTAGCATCGACATATTTGAAGCTTTTGATGAGGTAGGATATGTTCTTCCATAAATATTTCTTTTCTCTTTTTTTCCTTAATTTTTCGTAATTATTGTTAGTATTTTGGATTTGTAGCTATTCTTGATGAAGCGAGGGGGACAAGAAATATACGTAGGGCCAGTGGATCGGCATTCCTTCAAGTTGATCCAGTACTTTGAGGTGAGTTAAGAGGGTAAACCATATACTAAATCTTACTGTCATGATGTATGATTTGTGAATATTAAGTCACTTTTAAAAAACTTCTCTCAAATCTAGGAAATTCCTGGAGTTACAAAGATTATGCCCGACTATAATCCAGCTACATGGATGCTTGAAGTAACATCTTCAGCACAAGAAGTTATTTTGGGGGTTGATTTCACAGAGATATATAGAAACTCGGAACTTTATAGGTTAGTCTAATCACAAGACATAAATTAATATGTTAGTTCTATTATAAAACATAAAACAACTGACAATTGCATGTGCTAATCTTGCTTTGAATAATACATTTCATTAGGAGAAATAAATCTCTCATCAATGAGCTAAGTACTCCCCGTCCAGGAACAAAAGACCTGCATTATCCTACTCAATATTCTCAGCCTTTCTTCACTCAATGCATGGCTTGCCTATGGAAACAACATTGGTCATATTGGCGCAATCCTCTTTACTCTGCAGTAAGAATTCTATATACTGCCTTCCTTGCCCTCATATTCGGGTCCATATTCTGGGATATTGGTTCCAAAAGGTAAACATAAAATAAGTTGGAGACCCTTTCAATGATTTCATACTCTCATTACATCATTAATCATTGATAACTGCTCCTTTAAGGGATACCACGCAAGAAATTTTCAACGCTCTAGGAGCAGTGCATGGTTCCGTCTTCTTTCTGGGGGTCCAAATTGCTTCATCAGTACAGCCTGTGGTGTCTATTGAAAGGACGGTATTTTACCGTGAAAGGGTTGCAGGGTTGTATTCTGCCTTACCATATGCATTTGGACAGGTTAATTAAATAAGAAGTTAAAGTTAGCTTTAGCATGTTATTTATGGAGCTACTAAAAGCAACATTCTTACTTAGTTTCATGTATTATGCAGGCTGTCATAGAAATTCCATATTGTTTTGCCCAGGCTGTCATATTCGGAACCATCGTGTATGCAATGGTTGGTTTTGAGTGGACAGCTGCTAAATACTTTTGGTATATATTTTTCATGTTCTTTACTCTTATATACTTTACCTACTACGGCATGATGGCTGTGGCTGTGACTCCTAACCTTCAAATTGCGAACATCATATCCTACTCTTTTTACGGAGTGTGGGCCCTCTTTTCTGGATTGTTTATTACAAGACCGGTGAGTTTTACTGATGCTTTCCTAGGAGCATATTAATACGATGCATGAATGAGCAAGCTAATGATGCTCATGTTTTCTTGATTGTTTCACCACAGAAAACACCCGTGTGGTGGAGGTGGTACCATTGGGGGAACCCTGTAGCGTGGACCCTGTACGGTTTACTTGCATCACAGTTTGGAGATTTGAGAGATATGCTAGACACAAAACAATCTGTTCAAGGTTTCCTAAGAAGTTACTTTGGGTTTAGACATGACTTCATCGGTTTTGTGGCTGTTGTCGTTGCTGGATTTGGAGTTTGTTTTGCTATTATATTTGCATTTGCTATCAAGGCTTTCAATTTCCAAAGGCGATAAATTTGTTTATGATTTGTATAAAAAGTTCGAAATTCTAATATATCCTTCACATATTAGTGTTGGGAATGAATAACTAGAGCTTAACCATGGTGATGCATATACATATTATGAATAGTGATTGCATTAATCTCATATTTTACGGAAAATGTAGTTAGTAGAAATGAAAGCATTGGGCTATGGCACGATCTTTCAGATTCTTAGTACTATTAATTAGTTTATGAGAATCAAGATATCAAGTTATACTTAAATCACATACTCTAAAGAATACCATATAACGATATGATTTAGTATACTCAACAAGTATGACGGAATAATATCCAAAAGCAGCTAGAAGATACGCAAGCCAAGAGGAAAAGAGCTAGAAGATGCTGACGTGGCATTAGTTTGTTGACAATAGTTTGATAGCAAAACAATTACTGATTTTCACGTGAATTGAGTGTGAGTACTTTGATTTTTCCATATGTGAAATAACATTTCTTCCTTCTACATGTTTATGTTTGATTACGGATTCGTCATGGTATCAGTTGAATATAGATCCATTTACAAGATTCTCCTGATGTTTTCCTATTGATTGGTCGGTGAAAAACATGACTTCACCATGGAAAATTAGAGATTGGCCAATGTTGATGGCTGGTACTGGCAGTTCTTCTTCTTCACCTCCAGTTGATGCAACTCTGCCTGCTACTAAAGCTTCTTATACGCTACTGGAGTATATAGGAACTTAGAAGGAACAAGAAGATTCATTTCTCCTCTATAAATCTGATATTCCTGGTTTACTTCTGGTTTCCAACAAGTTGACTGGTAACAATTTTCTCTCCTGGAAGTCATCTATCACAATTGACTTGGGAGATAAAATAAAGCTAATGGAAAAATACCAAAACTAGTTGAAACTTCTCCTAACTATCATCACTGGAAGACGGTTGATTTAATGGTTGAATCTTGGATATTAAGCTTACTCTTTTAAGATATATCAGATTCCTTCATATTTGTTGATACAACCATGGATCTCTGGGATGACACTTCCCAATGCTTTATTTTATGTAATGGACCAATGATCTATCATCTTTAGAGGGAAATTATATCAATAAAACAAGGTAATTACTCTATAGTGGTTCACTTCACTAAACTCAAGCAATATGGGATGAATTCACTTGTATTTCCCCCCTACCTACTGGTTGTGGTTGTGCATGGGATAAGGCTATTCAAGATTTTTGTATGCGCTCTAAACTATTACAGTTCTTAATTGGCTTGAATGAGAGTTCTGAACATGTGAAGAGGCAATTAATGCTTATGGATCTATTACCTGGCTTTAGAGCTTATTATATGCTTACTTACTGCTGAAAAGCAAAGACATGTTCAAGCTATGTTTCTTGATCTACTAGAGGGAATAGCTATGGTTGTTAAGCGTTGGTCCCAAATGGTAAAATTTTAGAGGGGGAGGGGGTGGATAAACCTCTAGCCTTAAGCAATTTTTCTTTTTAAACAGTTGGCAGTATGTTGCAATCGGTTGTAAGAAATTTGTTCTTACAACAGAGGTTACAACAACAAGTTCATACATAATAGTCAGCTTACATTGAGCTATTCTTTTCTAAGCTTACAACAAGCAAAGGCTTATGAGTTTTATGCACAACGGAATATATTAAACAATTTTGAAAGCAATGTAGTAGATAGTAATATGTTACAACAACACTTATGTAAAGATATGAAAATAAACATATGCAACAATTATAGTGGTTTGAAAGTGGGGGTAATCCTTCTACGCCCATTCTTCCCTCACACAGGAAAAATTCACTAAGTTGTTCACACAATACAAGCTTAGTTACACGATGCTCAAGTATAACTTGACATTATAGTAGTTTTTAGCTATTCCTCAAGGGCTACACCTCTAACTACACCAGTTCCTTAGATATTTTCTTGTATAATCTGAATCTCTAATTCAACAGAATGCTCCCTGTTTAAAACTACTTAATGAATTAGGCTTTTGAATGTTTTTTCAACTTGAAGCTGCCACTAAACATTCTTGAACAGTTTGAAGTGTGGGCGAGCTTTTGGTCAGATAAGGTGAGATTGAGAGTAAGCTTTCTGTGAGCTAGGCTTGATAGACGTTTGACAATTAGTTGCAGCTTGAGAAGTATGTTCGAGTAGTAGTTAGTCGTTGTGTTGTTCTTCGTACTTTTTGGTCTATTGTTCAGTTGGTTTGATATTTTGGAGTTCTGAAGATATGAGGATTTGAATGTTTTCCCAGATATCATGCTGGGTCTCATTGATCACTCTATATTTTATGTAATTTTTAGACATATATTCATAGCTAAAACAGTGCAAAAATACATGAAATATACTTTCTACCCTCGTTTACATATGTTTGGTGGATTTCACTTGTTGTTGATTTTGAAGTGTTTTTAGTACAAAATAGCACATAGTTGGAGTAAAGGTGAACTTCCGGTGCCAAACTAATGAAGGCATGGATGGAAGGAAACAAGCAATTGGGCCTAAAAGACTTCTTGGATCTACCCAAGATGGAGTTGGATTGGTCCAGAAGAAAGAGCTGAAAAGCGCTTAGATGCCGGTAGCATTTGCTCGACTAGGCAAGAATATTGCTCAGTTGTATAATCGTGTCATGGCAATTTTGTTTTGTTGACGAGCATTAACTCGACTAAGTAGAAATCATGCTCGGTCGTGCAAAATATCGTCGTTCATAAAGAGGAGACGCGTGGAAAAGGCTTTATCTCATTTGATCCCTACTTTAACTTAATGTTGTGTAATCCTATAAAAAATTAGACTTTTTTTATTCATATACATTGTCACAGAGAGTTTTAGAGAGTTCATGGAGCAATTGTTAGGGAGTCGAGAAAGAAGAAAGAGATTCATCATGTTGTCTCATCGGTGAATTGCATTTTTTCTCCCTTTTATTTCATTTGTTGTTACTGAACATGTTTTCATTTATAATAGTTTTTTTTTTCTTTTTTTTTTTAAATTCGATCTTGGGGTTTAGAAAGTAGGTTTTAATTGCAATGTAGATGTGTATATGTTCTGCATAATTTGCATGTGTTATATTGTTATTTCATTTGTTGCGATATGATTGATGTTAGATTAGCCTGATCACCTAGTCTATCACCCATAAATCATATACCCAATATACTGATCGGTGAGAGTATTGATGGCCAAATAACACACAACATAATCTATCTGAGAAAATGTCTAAGTAAGGATATATTGTTTGGGGGGGGGGGGGGAGGGGTTAGTTCCTAGGCACTTTTAGGAGTCTCTGACACTTCTTTTGGGAGGTTGGTCTGTTGTGTATGTCCCACACCTCAATCATCGGCAAAAGAGGGTTGAGATTCCAAATCACAAAGCCTCAAAAAAATAGGATTATATAAATTGTGGATAGATATATCATATATGTGTCGGATTGCGATTGTTTGTGGTCGTACACAATAGTTTGTTATGAATTCGAACATCCTCAAATAGCTTTTTATATTATTGAATTCCTTTCTAAGTTATTTAATTACTATTAGTTATAAATAATTTTTCAGTTACTATTGTCTTAGGATCTTGAATTTAGTAATTAGGATAAGCATCCACTCAATCAATATTCGATTTGCCTAGATATTTTAGTATTAACACATCTGTAGTAGTCTGATTAAGTCATCTTTACTAGTCTCTGTGGGATACGACATTGCTTGTCACTAGCTGCTACTACACTGTATAATTGTGGTTTAGCTGGTAGAAAATAGAGCGATCTAGTTTTTGGCACCGTTGCCTGGGACTAGGTTTTAGGTGCTAGTTAGATATTTCGGAGTGTTAGTCGTAGGTGATCTAGGGTTTTTTATTTATTTATTTTTTATTTATTTTTATTTTTTAATTTCATTTTTTCTAAAAAAATCGAAAAAAATTAATTATTCTTTTTTTAGTTTTTGAAAATTTCATTATTGCTCAGCTTTTGTCTGCTCTGGTTTTTAACTATTATTTGTTCTTTGTCTTAGCTTTTCTTATGATGTGTATGAAAACAAGGTCTAAGGCAGGGAAATCGTGAGTATAGATCTCGAGATAGAAGCCACGTGGGGAAAGAGATAGTCCAGTCAAACTACACACGAATGATTTTCAATGGAGGAAAACCAGAACAGACAAGATGAGCATGACCTAGAGCCACATGAATAAGTCTAACCTCCTATCCGAGACTTGTTCAGGCTTGTGGTTATCAGAAACTTTAAGGTAATACACCAGCCAGTAGTTCAGGATAACACATCTGTTTTAAAGCCAACCTTGATTCTATGGTTCAGTAGAACCAATATGGGGAAGGAGCTACATAGGTTCCTAATTGGGCATTTAGGTTATTTCCTTGAAGTTTATGGCACGACAATGATTAATGGAGCCTCCGATGAAGCTATTCACTTGTGCATTTTTCCGTTCTCACTAAGGGATAAGGTGAAGACTTGGCTCAGTACCTAAAAAATAAGCAACTGGTCCAACCTGTGTCAAAAGTTCTTGTTTAAGTACTTCCTACCGTGTAAAACATTGAAAACGAAGAGCAAAATTACATAATTTCACCAACAAGATGGAGAGCCACTTTATGAAGCATTAAAAAGATTCTGAGAGCTGCTCCGGATGTGTTCACAACATGTTTTCCCAAGAAATCAGCATGTCTGCTACTATTATAACGGACTCTACGGACACACTAAGACGATCGTGAATGCCTCATCTGGAGGTGTGATGCTGGCTAAATCCACAAATGATGCCATCTCTATCCTAGATGATATGACTGCAAATAGTTTCCAATGGCAAGTTGAACGATCGATGCTAAGAAGAGTAGCTGAGGTCTCTAAGAAGGAAATAGTGGCAGTTCTTACTGAGAAGATCGCGTAACAATTGGAGCAACTTAGGCTGCTAATGAGGCCTGCTCACGAGGTGATGATAAATCCAGGAATGCATTGCATGGAGGCCAGTTATGAAGAAGCATGCTACATGAATAACATAGGGAATAAAAACTTTAATCCAAACTTCTGACTAAACCAAATGGGAAACAAATACAATCCGGAGAGGAGAAATAATCAAGATTTATCTTACACAAACCCAAACAATGAACTGCCACCACCATCACATTTCATGGTAAAGAATGGAGGAATAAAAGAAAGGAAGAAGCTAGCTTGGAAGAGTTAGTCACTTCATTGGTAAATGTGAAACAATCACAAAATGGGAGGACCGACGCCTGTATGGATAAATTAGAAGGCCAAATAATGTATCATAGCACTAGTGAGGAAATATGGGAGCCCAAGTAAAAATATTAGAAACGCATCTTGGTTAGCTAGCTAATAAAATTGGAGGCACTCATCAGCAAGGGAAATTCCCCAATGACACTGAAAATCCCAAAGGCCAATGTAACGTGATCATGGAATAAGGCCATGATGTGGAGACAAAGGTGGAAAAGGAAGAAAGAATAGAGGAGATCCCAAAGATAAGAAATAAGAGGATACATTCTATTAAGAATATATCTCTCCTTACAAAGTGCAATTGCCTTTTTCGATGGCTCAGAAAACTAATGGAAATCCAAATGTATGTATTGCAGAAGGAAATTCCTCTTTGAGGAGGAAAAATAAAGGAAACCCATAATGAGATGAACAAACAAGAAGAGGTCAAAGGCAAGAAAATTGAAAGTTGTGGATAAATCATTCAGATGCAGCTACCGCAAAAACATAAGGATCTAGGTACTTTTTCAATTACATATTTCATTGGGAAAACTAAATTAAAAAAAATGCTCTGTTACTTAGGTTTTAGTATAATTTTAATGCCTTTAACCACTTATAATAAATTAAGTATAGGAGAGTACGAACCTACATCTACTACTATACAAATTATGGATTGATCACTATTAGGCACAATTGGAGTAGTGGAGGATGTGCTTTTACAAGTAGGCACACTTATGTTTCCATACTATAGTAGACATAAAAGAAAAAGAAAACGTTTACCCTTGTTAGTAGGACGTCCATTTATTGCCACAAGCCAAGTTGTTCTCAACATGAGATAATGAACCAACTTTTAATAAAGAAAATTTTGGTTCTAAAAAAATAATAAAGTAATAAAATGTTACTTTTACTACAATATTTAGACCTAATGGAAGGGGAGGATGTCAATAGTAGAACAATTCATCAATTTGGAACAAAATTTGACAAAGAAAATGAAGTTAGTGTTCTTAACCGATTATAGAGAACCTGAAACTACTGATGAGTATATGAGCAGGTATGATAGAGAGGAAGCTAACAAAGTACAAACAAAAGGGAAGGAACCGATGGCTGAAGAAGTGCTCGAACGGGGAGTAGTCCTAAATTTAATTGAAAAAAAGACAGAATTGAGATAGACTCATGGAGTTAGAGCACCATCCACAATATGCTGAGGTTGGAGCTATGAGAAAGATGGGTATATACAATGATGTTTGGGGAATGTTTCACAGATGTGGATGTGGTACTGCTCTGCAAGGAAGATGCTCCACATACCCAAGACTTGTAATTGAGATCCTGAGCACTTTTGAAGTCCAACGTTATGTTACAAATATGCCATAAAGATTCAGTTCCGACTAAAATAATACCAACTACGAGCTGACAAACACTGACTTGGATAAAATATATGGAATCAAGTGTTCAGGGGCATACATCGAGCTACCCGAATATGAGAAGCAAAAATTTAAGAATAGGTTGGGGAATAATTTAGATGATGTGACAGACTATGACTAAAGGGAAGATAGTTACATTGAAATTTGGAATTCGGTATTCTGATACATAAAAATAGTTTTGGCCCACAGAGTTTGTGCTCAAGACCCAATCATCAAAGTTAGTGATAATAAGTTGTTCATGATGTGGTGTATGGCACGGGCAAAACTTTGCAATTTGGGAGCACACTTGATGCATAAGTTAAGAGGTAGGATAAGGATAAGGGGTATGTTGACCCCAATAGCTATCTGGTTAGGGATTGCCATCTCCAATTGGGATGAATGGAAGTCTATATATCTCAACATTGCCATCTCCAAGAGTTAAAACGGATCGTACTTCCCACTGTAGAACACATCGTTGACCGATGCATCAAATGACACAACCAGTTGGTTAATGAATGAGTGGCCACATATGTATGTCTTGGAGGTTAAGCTGCCAAAGGAACCATATGTAGGTTCCAATTATACATAGTTAACGAAAGGGGAAAGAAAGTGGAGAAAAGCATAAAAAAGACACCTCTAAAAAGAACGGACTTAGGAACATGGGGTCGGACATCATTCATCCGACCCAGCTGTTCCAGAAACAAATGGTAAAGGTGTCTAGCTATAGACATAAAACAACGTTGAGTGGGAGGCGACGCACTAGTTTTTAATTATTGCATTTAATTTAATTTTCTTTCCAGTTTGACGTTCTCTTTAGTTTTGTAGTGAATTGACAATAGGTACAAGAGCGAGGGTAGCGACTTGAGTTAAAGGGTCGAAAAATGGATAAAAACTGAGCAAAAATAGAGCAAAATAGATGAAAGAAGTGTGAACGGGAAACACAAAAATGGGCGCAGTCCCACTCTTTTCCTTAGACGTTAATAAGTTTATTGGGGGGAGGGGGATTCATTCTCCCCCAATTTAATTCAAATCCTTTCAATTTCTTGTTTTCTAAAGCCTTACATACATAAAATTCTACCTCCTTAGGCACACCCACATAGAATTGAGAGCATCGTTAGATTACACATAACGAGTAGATCAACTTAACCAATCTGCTTTTTTAATTTGGTTGAATTTTCACCGTTCGTGAATTTTGAGTCTTTTCGCTTTCCAACCAAGACTGGTATGTCTCCTTATCTTTCTATTGCATTCAATTTACATTATATGTTTAAGTAGATGTGCTTAGATGTTCGAGTGCCTAAGTTTGAAGTAATGGCATGTATATCATAGAGTCTCGACTTTTATATTATTAAATTTTGTTCTAAGTTATTTAATTACTATTAGTTATAAACTGATATTCTGTAACTATGTCTTAGGGTCTTAACTTTAGTAATTAGGATAATCACCCACTCAATCAGTATCCGATCTGCCTAGATATGTTAGATTAACACATCCATAGTATTATGATTACAAGTAGTTAGTTGTTTTGTTTAGTATGTTTGGATAAAACTAAGCTATTAGGATATTAATATTTAATTGAATTGAAACCCACGATCTCGGTGGGATCGGCATTGCTCGTTTCTATCTACTGCTACACCATAAGCTTGCGGTATAGCTAGAGCCTAAGAATTAGTGAACAAGTATTTGGCGCTCTCGCCCGGGATCGATTTGTTAAAGCCATTAATATTGTGATAGATACTTTGATTTTAACTAGATATTTATTGTTTTCCTTATAATAATAATACTAATAAAAAAAATGTGTATTCGTTTCTTTTGGTGTTTGATTCTCATTGTTGGAACTAAACTTCATTTCATTTTGCGAGATCATTGGAGAAAGATATGGATTCGCTGTGTTATCTATGGTTTCCATCCATACTAGTCAGGGCCGCTCTTCCCATGAGGCGAAAGAGACGGTCGCCTCAGGCTCCAAAAAAAAAAAAGGAATTTAGGGGCCCCGAAATGATCTTATATAGCATATATATAGATGTAAAAAACCTTCAGAGATGTTTGTGTGGTTCAGTGGCAGGAAATTTCTTTTAAGATTGGTAACTCGAATTAGTACTTTTGCTGCCAAAACTGTAAGACGTAGACGTGAGACGTGTTGTTTTTAAGTAACTTATTTAAACCCGACTTGTCATGTTATTTTAAATATGGAATTATTTTGAATATTATGTGTTATTTTATAATTTTATATATATTTTAAAATGTTAAGAAAATCAAGGGCCTTAAATTTTTAACTCGACTCAAGCCACTACAACATTAGGATCGGCCCTGATACTAGTGGTAGAGGGAGTTGCACCTATAGTGCAAATGGACCTAGGAGCTCAAATAAAAGTTTTAAAGATGAAAATGGATGTTAAAGAGATAAATAAAGATAAAATTCACATGCAAAATTGATATACGTTTATTATGCATGCATTTAGGTCGATTTAGGTAAGTATTTTATGAATTTACATGCATATTAGGCCAAGAATTTTTTGTATTTGTTACATTGGGCCATTTGACGTGTTTTGACTTGTTTTGGAGTTAATTATGTGATTTTTTTTTTCATTTGGACGAAGTTCGAAGAAGAAACAAGTTAAATATGGTTAAAAACGAACGAAAAGGGAGTTAAAAGAGCAAAAAGGTCGACCACGGCCGTGTCCATGGATGCGAATGCATCAAAAGTGGCCTAGAACATGGAAAACACGTTGCCTAACCAATGTGGTCGCGTAAATATGGCGCGCGGTCGCTTCGAAAAGCTGCCTGAAAGTGAAGTTTTATGTCAGCTTGACACACCTCTAGTATTTTGGCAATATCTTGATATCTGCAACTCTAATAGACGTGCAATTGGTGGCGTTGGAAAGAAGATTCAAAGGGCTACAACTTTTTAGATAGAGACGAAACCCAAAACTAAACGGAAGACCCTAAAAAATGGCTTCGAAGTCAAACCTGAAAATTCGCCTGGGCATCCGGGCGCGGTGGCGTGAAACCTTGCACAGTCGCACCAAATCACCCGTTTTAAGCATTTTTTGGGTTAGGTTCAACACGACCGCGGCATGCATGTGCGTGGACGTGTTTCCTTGTCGAGTTTGATGTCCAAATCCTAATCTAAAGAGGATTTTAGCCCAATATCTCCCAAGATTCGTCCCAAACTCATAAAAAGAGGTCCAAGCTCGAGATTTGAAGGAAGAACGGATAATTTTAGATACTCTCACGTACGAGGCTTGGGAGCGAGGATCGACGAGCAAGACGCAACGAAAATCGGCGACTCAAGATTAGGAGTTTATTCTTTCTTTGTTTATTTTATTGTTGAACAATGTTTGTGTATGAATTATTGTTTCTTTTGATTATAAACATGAGTAGCTAAACATCGTTGTGTTCTAGGGATAGAAAGTAGTTTTTTATGATGATGTTTTGATCTTACTTTTAAATTATAGACTCCAGTTTAATATATTTATCTGTGCGTTAATTTTCATCCTTATGATTGAATTTAATCTGGCCAATTAGGTTTAATGTACTAGTTTATATAACAATTTCGCCTCGAGAGAAGAGAATTGTTAATAGACGGTAATGCATAGCATGATTTTCTATGATCGTGTGGGCATAGATTAGGGATTGTTCGGAATCTTTCAGATTAATTGACTCGGAGAGTAATTAGTCTGAATAGATCCACGATCTAGTCGCTTCGGGAGAAGGATTAGGTTAAATTAGTGCCGTCTAATAAATATAAAACTTGTTTAAAAGTCTATAGTTTTTAGGTTAATCATTCATCAAAGTAATATTTTAAATCAACGCCCTAGAATACATTCTCTTTGATTGGAAATCAATTCTTGTCAATTAATTCATCTAATAGATTATATGCAATATAGTTTAGTAATAAACAACCATTTCCAATTTCAGTGTCTAGTTAGGATAATCCTAGATAATTAGGGTATCGAACTACCTAACCTCATTCCCTATGGATCGACCTTGACTTTCACTATATACACCTACACCCGTACACTTGCGGTAATTAAGGGTTCGGATTAGAGCCTGTCGAAAATCCTCAAGATTAAGTGTCCATTGCTCCGCCTGAGTTGATGAAAGGCATTAAATAAGACCTCTCTAATGAGCTCCCACTTGAGGATAATAACAACGACAATTTTGAAAGGATGCCTCATCATTTTGACATATGGAGTATAATTTCTTTATATTCTTTTACTGACTCAAATTATGATTATTTTTGTAATTAGCGTGAAAGTTTTAAGTCATCTTATCTTTATAATTTTTAAAACTTTCATTGCATTGGGCATGAAACTTATTTTTATTATTAAATATAATGTCCATAATTTAGTCAAGGATCTTTCTTATTATGTTTACATTAAAGAATAAAAAATGTTATTTCAGCAACCAAAAGAATGAGACAAAAGATACTTCTTTTTTAGATCCTAAATAACATTAATGAAATTCGGACCATGGACATAAAAACAAGCGCTTGTTGGGAGACAATCCAATAGGTTTTTATGTCTTGTTACGTTGTTTTTTTTGTTTTTTTTTTTAATTAGGCTATTTATTTTAGTTTTAGTTATGGTACGGAAGTAAACGGGAGAAGAGGCATGAAGGAAAATAAAGAAGAGGATTTTTATGCAGGATGTGGGTGCAAACCACAGCCTGGGCGTAATATATCTTGTGCATTTTGAGTTCAGCTATTAATCTATGAGTTTATTCAAGTTTAACCATTTATTCGCCTTAAACTTATTCTAGAACAATTTTAGGGGAGCAAGTGTAGTTTACTTTGAATTTTCTTGTCGTCTTATATCTTGATTATTTTTATTTCGTTTAGGCTGCATACTTTTTTTTTTTTTTTTTAAAGAAGTACGTTTACTATTTTCTTAGGAATAAATAAGTGTGAATCATAGGCTGATAAATGAATTGGTGATGTTGTGTAAATAACGAGCCAACTTTCTTGAAAAACATTTAACTGACACATAGTAGAGCATGATAGGTGTGTGGAGACAAAATCGAGCATGTACCTTGGATAGTAATGATAAGCTTTAAAGTCTTTGAGCCTAAACTGAGATTCCCATTTTTGGAGTCTATAAATTGTTCTTTTCGGTGTGATTTGTTGGTCATGTTGTAATTGAGTCTCTATAACTTTCATTGGTTATTCTTGAAAATGTCGAGTATGTGTGAGCTTAGGAAATGATTTTAGGCCATCATTTTATTAGCCTACTATATCCATAATGATTCCCCACCAAATTGCATTATGATCACTACTCAATCACTTTGAGTTTTTAGCCTTGTTCTTGATAGCCGTATATTACAAGCTTTTATTCTTTATTTTATTCTTTTCCTTTTACTTGGATTAATTGAGTGAGAGAATTGGTTGTAATGTAGATAAAAAGTGATATACGAGAAGTAGAGTGAAAAGAAAGTGTATGATGAGTTTTGTGTGGGAAAATAGTTAAATTGTGTACGTGGATATTGAACTAATTTGGATCCTCTTACGTGTGTTTAAACAAATGAGGGTGTTGTGTAGGAAACGGGTACACCATTAAATATTCTTCACAAAAAAAAAAAAAAAAAAAAAAAGGATGAAAATAAGAAAAAGTAAAAAAAAAAAAAAGGAAAAGAAAAACAGTTCCATTTGTTTCCAAATAAAAGGTGGTCAAAAGAGTCTAGTTGATGAGGTGTGTAAAGTTGAGAGTTGGTAAACATTGCTAACTCATATTTTTAGCTCTAAATAAGTTGGTTGATGTACTGTGATAAAAAGATATAATAAGGTGAAGAAGCTAGTCTTTAACTTACTGAGAGTTTATTGTGAGGAATTGTGTTCACCCCTAAATAGGCTTAGCTTAAACACAACCACAAGTGTACGTTGTGATTATGGTTAATGGTGAGCAAGGTTGACCTCACAGGGTAAATGCTCCCTCAGAAGTTTGAGCCAGGTAAACATTAACACGTTGGTACGATCAGGCAAAAAAGTTTTCCAGGTCATGCAAATTTTTGTCTTTAGAAAATACATGACTAGCATAATCTGTCCCAGTCGAGTAAAATGACACAACCCCGCTTGTCCCTTTACGTGTGAATAAGTTTTCTTTTGGCAGGGGGAGGGGTCAATTCTTCCATATTCGAATTCAAATTCTTTCGTATTTCTAATTTTCCCGAGCCCTTGGTGCTTAAATCCTCACTCAACACACAAACCTACATCCCCTTACCTATAAAAGTGTAGGTGGTTTCAAACAAAATAATGTATGGCCAAAATTACCCCTACATCTACAGTTATAAATTAAGGTCAAACAAGTAAATTCTCATATAATTAAGTTACGTTAATTAATTCCAAGACAATAGTTGTGGAAAATTACCTATATCTATCACAATAACAAAACTCCCATAAAAAAGAAGCAAAAACAAAAAGAATCACCTATTTATATTTAAGTTCTTGTTACCTGCCATTACATGATATATTTATGTATTTATAGTTATTTAGTGGAATTTCTGTAAATGAGATTTTCAGTGGGTGGATTTTTATTTAAGTTATATTTATTTGGTTATGCTTTAGATTGAGTTTATAGAGTAGCACATTTTTATTTTTACGACATTATTATTCAAATCATTGGTAGCATGTATTGGAACTTTTATGACAATTTACTTTTGCATTTCAAATTTTAGAACAGATTTGGACCACATCATTGATTGCCAAGCCGTTGGGGGCTTGGACAATCTCAGGCATTCAAAGTAGAAGCAAAAATAAAGAGGCCTATACCCCTCCCCCACCCCCCCCTTCCTCTCCCCCCTTTACAGATTTGTTATTGTGTTTAATTGGGATGACACTATTTGTACATATTGGGTGGATAACTGTTGAAATGTGAATATGCTAGTGACATTTTTCCTAAATGTGTTGTTAATAATATTTGCATGGTCCCTATTGATCTCGAGGCTGATGATTTACCTAAAGCTTTCTTCAAACGGATTGGATCATGTAGTCTTCTCCTAATTAAATAAATGAGAATGTGATAGTTTATCATAAAACTGGATGATTAAAATGTATGATGACAATCCTGAATAAGAATTGAAATATATTGAGAAGGATAAACGAGAGTTCAATAATTTTTATTAATTACCGTTTCTTTAAAAAAAAAATTAATTTCATGTTAAATTATATCTCAAGAGTTTGATAAAAGTATATCATAAGCATAAACATAGACATTATTATGAAAAAAAATAACGTTTTGAACTTTTCGATTTTAACAAGTTGATGCAAGTAAGAATTATATAATTTTAGAGAAAATTAAAAATAAGTTTATCCATTAATCTTCAAACTAATTAATTGAGCCAAAATAATGGTGGCAGTTTAAAAAGGTTCTCATAAGTACATATGTAAGAATTTATTTGATATAATTTCATCACTTTTAAGTTAATGATTACCGATATTTTATATATGTATATATATGTGATTTTTAATTAACTATGGATGTAAAATATATTTCAATATCTTGAGGGAAGATAAAAGAAATATAGACTAATGAGTTGAGATTTTATAATTAATTTTATTTAATATTGGCATTTAATAAAAATTACAAGCAAACATAACAAACATTGCAATTTGTTAATTTTTTTTTTTTTTCCTTTTTTGGGGGTTATTTGATTTAACAAACAATGAAGGAGTAGTGACGGAAATGTTCTGTTACAAAAACCTTTGTCACTAAAGCATCACTAGTTTAGTGACGGAAATTCTGTCACAATTAAAAAAAAATCCGTCATAAAGTTATGACGGAATATTTCCGTCACTAAATGGTAACGGCTAAAATTTCGTCACTAGTCCGTCAATATAAGATTAATGACGGAATATTTCCGTCACTATCTTACCTATATTAGTAACGGAATTATTTCGTTACAAAAAAAAAAAAAAAAAAAAACCGTCTCTATTCCGTCACTATATTATCTAATTTTCTTTCTATAGTTCTATTTATATTATAACGTAGAACCTGTCATGACAATTAATTTAAATTTAATAAAATTTAAAATTCGTAGTAAATCTTATATATATAATAAGATAAACTACATGTCAATCTATCAAAGTTTCAAAACGTTCAATATTAATAGGTCTTTTAGATGTTGCACCTAGTTAACAAACAATAGGTGATCTATCGACCGCAGATTTGCACGTGTACATTTAGTGTGTGTTATTATATATATTTGAATTGTGGATAAATCACCTGACGCTATTCACCATGTGTAGAACTAAATAACCTATATTATAATCTCATCTTTAGCACACACCTTAAGCTCTTGATATGCTTCATTGAATGTTTGATGCCGATAGATAAGCAAACAATCATACCAGCAAATAAAAAATACGAAGCATGACTTGCAGAAAATTAAGAATAATAGATCTTCTAGTGGTGGATAATTGCCCCATCTCAGTTACGGCAAGAAGCATAACAAGCAATCAAAAGGAAATAGATGTTATTAGTGTGGATAATTGCCTGATAGGAAAGACATTTCTAAAGAACCCCAGCTAAACACAAAAATTATCCAGAGCAATACATTCAGGACCTTCTGGAAAAAAGAACCAATAGCAGGTAGAAATCAATACGAAATATTTAGGAGGAAAAAAGTGGATTGCAGAAGACAGAAGGAGCCAGAGAACCCAGAACAGAGCATAATTCTTGCCTAAATTTCCATAAGCATAGCCACCAAGACATGTCTATCATTCCAAACCTTAGGGCGGAAAACGAAAATTGTCCGAACCCTTATATTAAGGATAAATTGAAAAAGAGAAACCCTATGGGAATGTCATATTTAAGCTTCAGTTACCATTAGCCTCACAATAAGCTTTTAACATATGTTTAATAATGTTGCTAAAGCATCTTCTATGCTTTCCAGAATCCAGGTGCAAAATTTAAAAGTTCAATTTCAAAAATAATTTTCAGACCAACAAGCACACAATTTCAGAAAGAAAAACACTCATGTGGTAAAGCAGTAGCCAGAAACTGACCCAAGGAGCAATTTATATCCTCACAAAAATTAACACAGCATATTCAGATTGTGAGCATCTCCTCATCAGTTAAGATAAAATGATCTACATAGGGCCGTGTTAAGGTTAGCACAGAAGAATTTTCTTAACAAGCATCTATAAACATAGATATGAGTTTGTGGCATTCCAACGAGCTGATACAATTATCTGCCTAGCTTGAAGATAATGATAGGATCAGGGTAGCAGCATACCATCGCTATGGAGGATATACAAGATCACCAGTTGTTATTGGAACTCCAAGTAACCTACACCAATATAACAAAATACATGTCAGTACATTGATTTCAGATTCTCCTACAATTAGAATACATATGAATTGGCAGTATATTCTTCAATGTTATATAACCTATAATCTCTTTCTATAATCTTCAATACACCATATTAAACAAAGTATTAATTCTGCAACAAAAAGAATAAGATTGAAGGCCAGCCCTCCAATTACAAAATGACAAAGAAAAGCTCCCCGAAGTGGGGAGAGGGGAATCAGAATTAGCTTTCTTTCAACAAAACAATAACTCCTCAATCACCCGCCTATAATCACCAAACACAATTGATCTAATTACCAATTATTCATATCAACCAGATGATCAAAATTAGAACCGAACCTATAATAGAATTTAATTCCACATATACAATTAGTAATCCAAACTTGAACAAAGAAAGATCGTAATAAGAGCAGATAAGACAAAGCAAAATTTGAACGAACCTTGAATTGAATTAAAACTCGCGCAAAATTTCGGGATGGTAATGTGAGGGGAAGAACGAGAGTTTCTTGTAATTGCAATTTATTTTACTAATAATAGAGAAAATAAACAACACTAAAATCCTAGGAACAAAACACTAAAGCATATCAACATGAAACTAAAGCTACCTGTGAAGTGAAACGACGCGGGGAAGAAGACTTCGACAGCGACGCGGGAAGAAGAAGAAGCTGAGTACACAGCGTATGCCTCCGCTTTGAATCAACAAAAAAACCAAAAGCTCAAATATTAATATTAGCCCATTAATACCGCTAACCTTCAAAGTTGACTACAAATGCACATAATTAACAAAACAATTCTGCCACATCTCATAAATCAGCAGAAAATGAGTAATGAGTTAGCATTGAGTTTGATCCATATCCAAACAAATTGATCACTCGGTTGTGGAAATTTTCGGTGGAGAATGAAAGACGTGTATCATAGTCGCAGCCCAAATTCATCCATCTTGGGCTATTGATGGAAAGACACAACTATATGTATTCAATAAGGGGACCCACAACATTAAGATCTCAAAGTTAGACACAAGGACCATGAAGAAAGCCCAAGTAAATTCATACAGGGATTGTACTTTGCAAATTTCAATTGTAATGAAAGAAAAATAGAAATATGTATAGTTCTTCACAAGTTTCAGTCTGTCGCAGTTAATTGCAAGATTAGTCAGTCTCATGTATACTATCAATTGATGTCTTCAAAGAACAAAACTGAATATTTGAACAAGTGAAATATTCAGATGGAAGAAATTATTAGAACAAACGTGACCCGTATATAAACCCACAACAAAATGCCGTCAATCAATCTATTATACAGAAGAGAGTGGATCAGCAAAAAACCAAATAATACATGCTCAAGTGACGTTCGAAACAAAATAATTCCACTACAAAACCATGCAAGACCACTGACGGCACGACCATTTCACAACGAACCAAGAAAGACAAGAATATGAAATATCATATCATTAAAACACAAAAACACACACAGAGACACCTGTTGTGGGACACCAAGATGAGAAATGTTGCCATAGGTAATATTCCAACTGAAGAATCTGTAAGGTGATTCAGCAGCAACAATACCCAAACACACAAGCAGAATTTCACTAATTTCAGCAACATTATTATAAACTGCGTTACAGTCCTGCCTCTATACTGTCTAGTTATATTAAATTACAAAATCAAAAGTCAAATTTCATTCTCGCACCTGTAAAAATGTACACCCAAAATTTTCGTACAATCTGAATCTGCTTGACCTATTAATTTATAAGATGCAAATGGTAATACTGCTACAATCAAACATTCATACAAATCCAAGTCAAATTGCATTTAATTAATTAGTAGCTTCCTACGATAAATGTAAATTGTCCACTGTTTATTTAAAACCAATTATTGAATCCTATATTTCCTTCCTACTGAATTTCTAGGGTTCTACACAATTTATATGCCTCCGCTTTAAATCAATTAAAAAAATAAAAGCTTAAGTTTGCAATCTTTAAATCTGAAATCTACAAAGATAATGTGGAATTAAAATGAACTTTACCTGATTAAACTCGATCAGCCTGTTTTTCTATCACATGATTATAGTCGAATTGAACTTTCACCGGAGAAGATCGAGAAGGGGAATGGCGGTCACAACTTGGCCAGGATCGATAATGGAGGATCGAGCAAAATGAGAAGAAGAAGGTTGGCGTGAAGAATTCTAGGGTTTACCTAATTTCGAGCAACTTGCGTGACAAAATTTAGGGAGAAGAAGAGTGTGGCGTGAAGAATAGAGTTCTGGTGTGAAAAAGTTTAGGAGAAGAAGAGTGTCGCGTGAGAATCCTAGAGTGCTGGCGTGACAAAGTGTAGGGAGATTTGAAAGTAGAAAAATCAATATTTAAAAAATAAGTAGAAGATCTTCAATATAATAAGAAGTGTCCTGGTGGTATGCAGCTATCTTTATATGCACCAAGTCAAGGGTTCAAGGCTGACATGTCACATTTTTAATTTTTTAAGCACGGGAGGCCTAAAACGAATCGTTTGAATAGTGACGGAATATTTTCCGTCACTACATAGCAACGGCTAAAATTCCGTCACTAATCCGTCACTACAAGATTAATGACGGAATATTTTCCGTCACTACATAACAACGGCTAAAATTGCGTAACTAATCTGTCACTACAAGATTAATGACGGAATATTTTCCGTCACCATATAGCAACGACTAAAATTTCGTCATTAATCCGTCAATACAAGATTAATGACGGAAATTTTTTCCGTCACCACATAGCAATGGCTAAAATTCCGTCACTAATCCGTCAATACAAGATTAATGACGGAATATTTTCCGTCACTACATAGCAACGGCTAAAATTCCGTCACTAATCCGTCAATATAAGATTAATGACGGAATATTTCCGTCACAACCTTCAAATATTTTATTCTCACATTTTTAGCGCCCTTTGTTACTACAGTTTAATGACGGATTTTTTTTCCGTCTCTAAATTCCGTCACTA
The DNA here is from genome assembly GCA_958295605.1 of Ajuga chamaepitys. Classification (NCBI taxonomy): domain Eukaryota; kingdom Viridiplantae; phylum Streptophyta; class Magnoliopsida; order Lamiales; family Lamiaceae; genus Ajuga; species Ajuga chamaepitys. The sequence continues at coordinate 17,875,443 of OY282501.1, forward strand.
AGTCGTTGCTAATACTCAAACACTCTTGTAGTCTCTATCCGTGAGTATTCCGTCACTAGTCCGTAGTTAAATTGTGACGGATATTGTCCGTCACTAAAATCAGTCACTATTGGTAATGTTTCTTGTAGTGTGACTTATAATATTTGTAGGTAACACAATTTTCTTTTCACAAAATAGAAAAAAAAATAATCAAACAAATGCAATCAACAAATCACTTTAGCAAATATATTTAAGCTTTTTCCTATTGTAAACTGTAAACCTAACAAATATGTATTTTTATGAAGTTTTTAAAACCAAATGATTTAAATTCTCCAAAAATTATTAAGATTAAAAAATGTAAAATTAAAGTAAACAATTTTAATGTTCTAAAAAAATTTAATCCGTTCAAAATAATATTATTTTTGAAATTGTATCATATTTTAATTTTATATACAAATGTTTAAAAATCAGAATATATTATTATCATCCTAAAAAATTATTTTACACTTAAAAAATAATATTTTAAATATAATATATGCATTACGGATGTTAAATCGAATATTGTTAAAAGAGGAATAATTTGATATATTTCTTATAAAAGATCGAGTTGAGACGAAAACATTATAAGACCTTAAACTCGAAGAGAAAAGATAAAAAAAGAAAAGATAAAAGTAAAAGAAAAAGAATTGATTGGATGAGAAACCACTAAAGAAGGTGGATAAGAATAATATCTTTCCTCCTTTTAGGGGTTCCCTTTTAATAACACACGTAGTTGACGTTTTTAGAACACTTTTAATAATTTTATGAAAACATAAATTTGGCCAAAAATCGTGGGAGAGACACGTGTTTTTTCCTACTTTCTTGCAACTCTCTTTTGTATTAAAGGTAGAAGTAACAATCACTGATAATCTGCCTTAGATGGAATTTTTCATAAATAAATAAATATCCAAGAAAACATAAAACAAGAGCTTACACATATAGTGCGGTAATAAATCACGCAAAAAACTCTTTTATGTTGATGAAAAAAAAAAAAAAAAAAACCTACAACTATTCTAAATATATTTAATCATATAATTAATTCTCTAATTATAGAACACCAAGAATTTCTCTTTCCAATTTAATCAAAATATAGAAAAATATAATTTTGAAATTCATATATACAATGTACAACACAGTGAACTAGAAGTCTAAGTAAAAAAAAAAAAAATAATATATAAAAGAGAAGAAAAAAACAATAATTTATGTATACAAAAAAATAAGACCATTTAAGCAGCACGGTCATAAATCAAGAAAAATATTCTTTAGTGTTAATCGTTTTTAAAAGAAAATGGCCATGATTTTAAATCAATCTAAACTAAAGAAAAAAGTGTGTATATATATATATATACATTTTAAATAGTTATGTAAAGAAAGACATAATAAAATAAAGAAGCTTCATGTAACATTAAATGTATTAATTTCAAAATAAAGGAGTATAAGAAACAACTTTTTTTTTTTAATTATTAATAATTTTTTTAGCATTATCTTTGGGATGAAAAGTTAACTTATAAATGAGTTTAAAATTTGCAAAGAAAGAGGAAGAAAAACAATAAACTTAATTTTTCTATTACTCTAAAGAAAAGTAAAAGATTCACAACAAAAATAAGTAGGTTTATAAGTAAGTCTCCAAGAACCATTCAAAGATCTTAGAAGGTCATTAATTTAGTAAAGAAAATTAATCACTTGGGACATAAATATGTATCATTGAGATTGTTAGCTGTGATATCTAAAATTACTGGGTGAAATTCAAAAGTTAGCCCTCTAACTATAAAACTTACTAATTTTTGTGGTTGTGTGCATCTGATCACTTTTACTAGAAAATCATTGACAACATCCACCTTAGTTGGAATTTTTCCAAAACAATGATTATCCAAGATAACATAAACTAAGAGTTTTCATATATAATGAGGTAATAGATCAAGCGAAACCTCTTTTATATTGATACGAAAAAATAATACCGAAAATATATTAAATATATTTAATCATCTAATTCATTCTTTAGTCACATAAGACCAAGATTTTTTTAGCCTATTCAATCAATGTTTTAAGAAAATATAATTATCAAAATTCATGTATACCATATGCAACACAATTAACTTTACAAATTGGAAGTCTAAATGAAAAACAAAATAAATAAATAAAAATAAAAAATCCATGCATCCACATTTATAAGACTATTTATGCAACATGGTCATAAACCAAGCAAAAATTCCGTAAGTGCTTACATTTTTTTCTATAATATATATATATATATATATATATATTTAATCTTTCAAAACATTTCATTTTTCATGATGCACCTTAATTTTTGTAGCCAATTCATTTTAATTAATTAGATTATGATATGTTTATTTTTATAAATTCATGTTTATCACGTGCAATGCACGTGGGACTTTACTAGTAAAATTAAAAGTACCGTTAGATTCCCCACGGTGAGTAGAGCCGTTAACCCGATTCACTTTTTGAGCTCTATGACTTTTACCTTTTGTTGATTTTCATGCCTTTCACTCTTTAGCTAGCTTGAAGAAGGGTATGCTTCTAACTCTATCTATTGCATTTAATATATATTATATGTTAGATTAGGTTTTTGAGTATCTAAGTTTAAAACCATGGCATGTATAACATAGGAGAATTATGATTTTTTTGTTATAGCACCCACATTGTTAACTTCAATTGATTGAGATTGGTAATTGGAGGCTTCAAATGGGAAGCCGTAGGTTTATGTAATTGTGACTTAAATATATTATTCATATATATATATATATATATATATGTATATTATTGTGTGTGTTATTGTTTTAATTTAATTTTATGAGGGTGATTGTGTGGATTGTGGGATAGTGATTGTATCATTAGAAGTTAAATATGGATATTTGTCAAGGACTTGGTTGATGAAAATACAAAGGAGGCTCTACCGAAGTTTTTCTAAAATTGTGAACCTGCCTGATTAATAGATTAAAATTGCATACTTGAATAATTAAATCAATTATTTTTCTATTTTAGTTTATCTTATTAAGACTGCACATTCACTGCTCTGTTTTATAATTAAACCAATTATTCATATCAACCAGATGATCAAAATTAGAACCGAACCTATAATAGAATTTAATTCCACATATACAATTAGTAATCCAAACTTGAACAAAGAAAGATCGTAATAAGAGCAGATAAGACAAAGCAAAATTTGAACGAACCTTGAATTGAATTAAAACTCGCGCAAAATTTCGGGATGGTAATGTGAGGGGAAGAACGAGAGTTTCTTGTAATTGCAATTTATTTTACTAATAATAGAGAAAATAAACAACACTAAAATCCTAGGAACAAAACACTAAAGCATATCAACATGAAACTAAAGCTACCTGTGAAGTGAAACGACGCGGGGAAGAAGACTTCGACAGCGACGCGGGAAGAAGAAGAAGCTGAGTACACAGCGTATGCCTCCGCTTTGAATCAACAAAAAAACCAAAAGCTCAAATATTAATATTAGCCCATTAATACCGCTAACCTTCAAAGTTGACTACAAATGCACATAATTAACAAAACAATTCTGCCACATCTCATAAATCAGCAGAAAATGAGTAATGAGTTAGCATTGAGTTTGATCCATATCCAAACAAATTGATCACTCGGTTGTGGAAATTTTCGGTGGAGAATGAAAGACGTGTATCATAGTCGCAGCCCAAATTCATCCATCTTGGGCTATTGATGGAAAGACACAACTATATGTATTCAATAAGGGGACCCACAACATTAAGATCTCAAAGTTAGACACAAGGACCATGAAGAAAGCCCAAGTAAATTCATACAGGGATTGTACTTTGCAAATTTCAATTGTAATGAAAGAAAAATAGAAATATGTATAGTTCTTCACAAGTTTCAGTCTGTCGCAGTTAATTGCAAGATTAGTCAGTCTCATGTATACTATCAATTGATGTCTTCAAAGAACAAAACTGAATATTTGAACAAGTGAAATATTCAGATGGAAGAAATTATTAGAACAAACGTGACCCGTATATAAACCCACAACAAAATGCCGTCAATCAATCTATTATACAGAAGAGAGTGGATCAGCAAAAAACCAAATAATACATGCTCAAGTGACGTTCGAAACAAAATAATTCCACTACAAAACCATGCAAGACCACTGACGGCACGACCATTTCACAACGAACCAAGAAAGACAAGAATATGAAATATCATATCATTAAAACACAAAAACACACACAGAGACACCTGTTGTGGGACACCAAGATGAGAAATGTTGCCATAGGTAATATTCCAACTGAAGAATCTGTAAGGTGATTCAGCAGCAACAATACCCAAACACACAAGCAGAATTTCACTAATTTCAGCAACATTATTATAAACTGCGTTACAGTCCTGCCTCTATACTGTCTAGTTATATTAAATTACAAAATCAAAAGTCAAATTTCATTCTCGCACCTGTAAAAATGTACACCCAAAATTTTCGTACAATCTGAATCTGCTTGACCTATTAATTTATAAGATGCAAATGGTAATACTGCTACAATCAAACATTCATACAAATCCAAGTCAAATTGCATTTAATTAATTAGTAGCTTCCTACGATAAATGTAAATTGTCCACTGTTTATTTAAAACCAATTATTGAATCCTATATTTCCTTCCTACTGAATTTCTAGGGTTCTACACAATTTATATGCCTCCGCTTTAAATCAATTAAAAAAATAAAAGCTTAAGTTTGCAATCTTTAAATCTGAAATCTACAAAGATAATGTGGAATTAAAATGAACTTTACCTGATTAAACTCGATCAGCCTGTTTTTCTATCACATGATTATAGTCGAATTGAACTTTCACCGGAGAAGATCGAGAAGGGGAATGGCGGTCACAACTTGGCCAGGATCGATAATGGAGGATCGAGCAAAATGAGAAGAAGAAGGTTGGCGTGAAGAATTCTAGGGTTTACCTAATTTCGAGCAACTTGCGTGACAAAATTTAGGGAGAAGAAGAGTGTGGCGTGAAGAATAGAGTTCTGGTGTGAAAAAGTTTAGGAGAAGAAGAGTGTCGCGTGAGAATCCTAGAGTGCTGGCGTGACAAAGTGTAGGGAGATTTGAAAGTAGAAAAATCAATATTTAAAAAATAAGTAGAAGATCTTCAATATAATAAGAAGTGTCCTGGTGGTATGCAGCTATCTTTATATGCACCAAGTCAAGGGTTCAAGGCTGACATGTCACATTTTTAATTTTTTAAGCACGGGAGGCCTAAAACGAATCGTTTGAATAGTGACGGAATATTTTCCGTCACTACATAGCAACGGCTAAAATTCCGTCACTAATCCGTCACTACAAGATTAATGACGGAATATTTTCCGTCACTACATAACAACGGCTAAAATTCCGTAACTAATCTGTCACTACAAGATTAATGACGGAATATTTTCCGTCACCATATAGCAACGACTAAAATTTCGTCATTAATCCGTCAATACAAGATTAATGACGGAAATTTTTTCCGTCACCACATAGCAATGGCTAAAATTCCGTCACTAATCCGTCAATACAAGATTAATGACGGAATATTTTCCGTCACTACATAGCAACGGCTAAAATTCCGTCACTAATCCGTCAATATAAGATTAATGACGGAATATTTCCGTCACAACCTTCAAATATTTTATTCTCACATTTTTAGCGCCCTTTGTTACTACAGTTTAATGACGGATTTTTTTTCCGTCTCTAAATTCCGTCACTAAGTCGTTGCTAATACTCAAACACTCTTGTAGTCTCTATCCGTGAGTATTCCGTCACTAGTCCGTAGTTAAATTGTGACGGATATTGTCCGTCACTAAAATCAGTCACTATTGGTAATGTTTCTTGTAGTGTGACTTATAATATTTGTAGGTAACACAATTTTCTTTTCACAAAATAGAAAAAAAAATAATCAAACAAATGCAATCAACAAATCACTTTAGCAAATATATTTAAGCTTTTTCCTATTGTAAACTGTAAACCTAACAAATATGTATTTTTATGAAGTTTTTAAAACCAAATGATTTAAATTCTCCAAAAATTATTAAGATTAAAAAATGTAAAATTAAAGTAAACAATTTTAATGTTCTAAAAAAATTTAATCCGTTCAAAATAATATTATTTTTGAAATTGTATCATATTTTAATTTTATATACAAATGTTTAAAAATCAGAATATATTATTATCATCCTAAAAAATTATTTTACACTTAAAAAATAATATTTTAAATATAATATATGCATTACGGATGTTAAATCGAATATTGTTAAAAGAGGAATAATTTGATATATTTCTTATAAAAGATCGAGTTGAGACGAAAACATTATAAGACCTTAAACTCGAAGAGAAAAGATAAAAAAAGAAAAGATAAAAGTAAAAGAAAAAGAATTGATTGGATGAGAAACCACTAAAGAAGGTGGATAAGAATAATATCTTTCCTCCTTTTAGGGGTTCCCTTTTAATAACACACGTAGTTGACGTTTTTAGAACACTTTTAATAATTTTATGAAAACATAAATTTGGCCAAAAATCGTGGGAGAGACACGTGTTTTTTCCTACTTTCTTGCAACTCTCTTTTGTATTAAAGGTAGAAGTAACAATCACTGATAATCTGCCTTAGATGGAATTTTTCATAAATAAATAAATATCCAAGAAAACATAAAACAAGAGCTTACACATATAGTGCGGTAATAAATCACGCAAAAAACTCTTTTATGTTGATGAAAAAAAAAACCTACAACTATTCTAAATATATTTAATCATATAATTAATTCTCTAATTATAGAACACCAAGAATTTCTCTTTCCAATTTAATCAAAATATAGAAAAATATAATTTTGAAATTCATATATACAATGTACAACACAGTGAACTAGAAGTCTAAGTAAAAAAAAAAAAATAATATATAAAAGAGAAGAAAAAAACAATAATTTATGTATACAAAAAAATAAGACCATTTAAGCAGCACGGTCATAAATCAAGAAAAATATTCTTTAGTGTTAATCGTTTTTAAAAGAAAATGGCCATGATTTTAAATCAATCTAAACTAAAGAAAAAAGTGTGTATATATATATATATACATTTTAAATAGTTATGTAAAGAAAGACATAATAAAATAAAGAAGCTTCATGTAACATTAAATGTATTAATTTCAAAATAAAGGAGTATAATAAACAACTTTTTTTTTTTAATTATTAATAATTTTTTTAGCATTATCTTTGGGATGAAAAGTTAACTTATAAATGAGTTTAAAATTTGCAAAGAAAGAGGAAGAAAAACAATAAACTTAATTTTTCTATTACTCTAAAGAAAAGTAAAAGATTCACAACAAAAATAAGTAGGTTTATAAGTAAGTCTCCAAGAACCATTCAAAGATCTTAGAAGGTCATTAATTTAGTAAAGAAAATTAATCACTTGGGACATAAATATGTATCATTGAGATTGTTAGCTATGATATCTAAAATTACTGGGTGAAATTCAAAAGTTAGCCCTCTAACTATAAAACTTACTAATTTTTGTGGTTGTGTGCATCTGATCACTTTTACTAGAAAATCATTGACAACATCCACCTTAGTTGGAATTTTTCCAAAACAATGATTATCCAAGATAACATAAACTAAGAGTTTTCATATATAATGAGGTAATAGATCAAGCGAAACCTCTTTTATATTGATACGAAAAAATAATACCGAAAATATATTAAATATATTTAATCATCTAATTCATTCTTTAGTCACATAAGACCAAGATTTTTTTAGCCTATTCAATCAATGTTTTAAGAAAATATAATTATCAAAATTCATGTATACCATATGCAACACAATTAACTTTACAAATTGGAAGTCTAAATGAAAAACAAAATAAATAAATAAAAATAAAAAATCCATGCATCCACATTTATAAGACCATTTATGCAACATGGTCATAAACCAAGCAAAAATTCCGTAAGTGCTTACATTTTTTTCTATAATATATATATATATATATATATATATATATATATATATATTATTCTAAGTTTATTTAATCTTTCAAAACATTTCATTTTTCATGATGCACCTTAATTTTTGTAGCCAATTCATTTTAATTAATTAGATTATGATATGTTTATTTTTATAAATTCATGTTTATCACGTGCAATGCACGTGGGACTTTACTAGTAAAATTAAAAGTACCGTTAGATTCCCCACGGTGAGTAGAGCCGTTAACCCGATTCACTTTTTGAGCTCTATGACTTTTACCTTTTGTTGATTTTCATGCCTTTCACTCTTTAGCTAGCTTGAAGAAGGGTATGCTTCTAACTCTATCTATTGCATTTAATATATATTATATGTTAGATTAGGTTTTTGAGTATCTAAGTTTAAAACCATGGCATGTATAACATAGGAGAATTATGATTTTTTTGTTATAGCACCCACATTGTTAACTTCAATTGATTGAGATTGGTAATTGGAGGCTTCAAATGGGAAGCCGTAGGTTTATGTAATTGTGACTTAAATATATTATTCATATATATATATATATATATATATATGTATATTATTGTGTGTGTTATTGTTTTAATTTAATTTTATGAGGGTGATTGTGTGGATTGTGGGATAGTGATTGTATCATTAGAAGTTAAATATGGATATTTGTCAAGGACTTGGTTGATGAAAATACAAAGGAGGCTCTACCGAAGTTTTTCTAAAATTGTGAACCTGCCTGATTAATAGATTAAAATTGCATACTTGAATAATTAAATCAATTATTTTTCTATTTTAGTTTATCTTATTAAGACTGCACATTCACTGCTCTGTTTTATAAATGCAGATATGTGGTACACGTGATTATGCGTGCATAATAGGTCCATTTGAGTGTTCATTTAGTGACATTTGCATGTGCAAATGACTGTGTATTTCTCGTATTTATTTTATTGGATAATTTGATGTTGTTTGACTTGTTTTGAAGCTATTTGGGTGAATTTAGACCAGAAAGTCGAACTCGATTAAAGATGGATGTTGCAAACAAGTTCTACAAGTAAAAAATCGAGAAAAACTTTAGGAAATTGGTCTCGGCCGAGACGAGGAGAGCTCGGCCGAGACAAAAGGTCAGGGAAAAGCCGGGGTTTTTGGCTAGAGAAGATTCTCGGCCGAGCCACTGATCTCGGTCGAGACAGCAATACATAGAGCTCGGCCGAGACAAGAGGCGGCCCATGGAAGATTTGTGCGCGGATTATCCTTTTCCAACCCAAATTGAGCCTAATTCATCCTCAACTATAAATAGAAGATCCCAAGTCCAAAATTTGAATTCTTACTTGGATTTGAAGAGCATGAACTTGGGAATTATGAAGAGCACGAAGAATCAAGATTCGGCGACTCGGATTTTCTAGTTTTATGTCTTCTTTTGTTAGTTTGTTCTTAGCGATCGCTATGATAGGCTAAGTTATTTATTTCCATCTTTAATTATGTTGTACCCTAGGAAGATGTTTATGTAATTATTCCCGTAATCATTTGATTGAACTCATATTCTGACATTATTTATGTTATTTGCTTTCTTCATATCTTTTATATGTGTGTTATTTGGACTGATCACCCGAGTAGTATTCATATAATTGTTGCTAGGTCATAAATTTGTAATCCGTAATTGTTATGTGTTTATGTATAAAAGTAGCAAGTAGTGATTTATTCGCTAGGATAACATAAATCGCGGTTACTTGTACCGAGCTTGCGACTACAACACCGTACCTTTTTCGTTGCCCTAATTCTTTATGCGTTTGATTAATGGTGTTCTAGCGATCGTATCTTAGGACTACTTAATTGGATATGATTAATTACTAAGCGAATCTGTGATTAATTATAACTAAGGGGTAACAAGGATTAGCTAAGCGTAATTGTTAATTCTTGAAATAGGGTCTCATGACTAGTTTGTCAAACGGTTGTAATAGTTACATGAATCACTCGGACTAGGGGGCTACTGGGTTAAAGGCGTGGAAAACTCTTATTCATAAGTTAATTCATCTTTAGTTTATTAGTTTACTTGTTATTTGCAATAGTTAATTAATTCTCATCAAAACTCCCCCCATATTATATTTATATTATTATAGTCATTTATATAAATAGGTCTAATACGATAACTCAATTAATTTCTCTATTTTCTGTGGGATCGACCCTGTTTGCTATATCTGCTGTTAGAAAAGGAAGGTAGGATAAAAATAACTAATTTGACTGCACCCAACAGAGCGGTCAATATGACACCAAAGAAATCACAAGGTAGACGGTGTAGTATTTAGGAAGCAGGCTCGTCTATACATATCTATGGACCGGATGAGTCAGAACGCTGCGCCACTTTTTTGTTAGATCCCGAATGGAGGATATGGACCTAATTGGTCCACAGGAAAATCGGACATACTTGTTGCACATGCAAGACTACTTTAGGCCAACTTGAGATAGCAAGATATGTCAATGAGCTTCTGATGGGAATTGGCTAAGAATATGTGGCTTTCAAAGACCGGACCACCTACGTGTCTCTCACCTTAGAGTTCCTATTCACATTCAACTTGCAATGGGCTGGGAAGTTGCCTCATCGGATTTCCCTTAAGTTGAGAAACATTTAGTATGATATAACTATGAAGGATTCGACATACTACTTTGATTTTCCTACTGATAAGAGTATACAAAGAGAGTACGAAACTCCTCACAGCTGAACATACCTCAGAGGAAAATTGTTTCAAACAGAAGAAAGGCATCAATTATTCATTGCCCAATACACTATTATCTGCAGAAGGTGTTGGCTATGACTATGCTCGCTTGGTGAGATCGATACAATAGTTGCGGATGAGACAGATGCCATGTGGTATATGCTCCACAAAGAAAAGGTTGATGGAGCCAAACATCTCACAGCCACATTTGAATGGGTGGTCTCAAGCGCCAGAAAGACCAAGTTGTAATAGGTGGCTTAATCAAATCTATTGCAGTACACGTAGGTCTACATCTTGAGGTATTAGAGCCTATGACTGTGTCTAGGGATCTGACATTGAGAGATCTACATGGCATGGGTATTTTCAAGGCCAAGAGTGGACGCGACATCTTCTTCATCCAGCAATGTGAAGATTGACTTGGGCTTCCCAACACTCCCACTCTACAAAAAGCTAAACTACAACAGTTTTTTCCCATAGTTAAAAGGGCTTTCGGGACTGTAGTAGTAGATGTCATAGTGGTAGACCTATCGTTAATAACAACAGTTAATGAACCGTAGTTATTGAAGATAAAGATAACGGTTGAAAGCCGCTATCGTAGATTTAACATCTAGAACTACGGTACAAATGACCACAGTTGCTGAGATTCTTTGACAACGGTCTGAACTGTAGTTATTACAAATAAAGACAACGGTATATAACTGTTGTCGTATATTTAACATCTACAACTACGGTACGTATGACCACAGTCGTGATGTTCATTGACAATAGTCCTGAACTATAGTTAAAATAAAATAAAGACAACGAAAGATAACCATTGTTATTCATCATAAATTGTTGTCTTTACATAATTATATTTATTTTATGATCAATATTTTTAGTATTTAATAATTATTATATACATAGTTAAATAATTTATAATTTATAAATAATAAATTGAATCAAAAAATCTGGACAATAAAATGAAAAATTGCTCCAAATTTATTACCCAATATCAACAGTAGTATAATTGTACGAAGTGTTCAAAAAACAAAAATAAACTACAAAAAAAGTACTACACATCGTTGAAGATCTAAATTAGCTCCTCTATCTACAGTCTCAACCTTGCAAGTTAAGGTCTCCACTTGGTCCATCCTACACTGATCCTTTGAATGGATACACGAGAATGAATGGAAGCTCCCTTTGAAAAATCGATACTCATATAGTCTAAACATAAACATATGAAAAACTCGACACTACTACTAAAAAAGCAAAAAACATATTGGACTACACGTGTATTCAAATTAAGTAAATGGAGCAGAAAATTCACTTAAAAGTGAAAAATGTGCAAAGAAAACAAAGGGGATTGCAATCATGATATCCTTTCAAGATATCCACAAGACTATCATGAACAGGATATAGTAGAGCTTAATTCGCAGAGTTTCTCCAAATCTATGACTATATGAAGTGTGCGTGCATTTTTTGAATTGTCAGAATGAGGTACACACATCCAAACATCATCAATTCCATCTTCAGCACAAAAACATAGAAAAGGAATATTAGATAGAAAAAAGTAAGAACGAAATGCATATGAGAGATTTTGCCATTAAAAAAAGGAAGAGAGAGAGAGGATAGAACACCTATGGCTTCACGTGTTCATCAGATAATGAAAGAGACACTGTTCCATGACCAACACTTGGATACAGTATAGCATGTCATATACGATTACATATCTAGGAATCAGACACCGCAAAAAGAAGCCCATTTGCCAATCCAGAAGAAGCAAGAATAAGCTTTCGAACAAATATGACAACTCTACCTTATTGTGAAGTGACCATGAAACGTAGTGTGTGATAAGCAATACAATCGAAAATACGCAAGTAAGATAAGTTTACCTCCTTTCCAGTCCACTCCTCCTCGGGTATCCGGTAATCCAAGGGAACCGATGGACCTCGGTTGATTAGGAATGCAGCTGTGCTCACTGCATCCGCCCAAAACGACTGAGGCAAGCCACTCTTCAGTCTCATACTCCTTGCCCGCTCATTCAGTGTTCTGTTCATCCTCTCGGTCACTGCATTCTCCTCCATTATCGGAACGTAAGCACTTCACCTTCAACCCCGTCTCAGTCTCAACCAAGGCTTTCCAACTTTTGAAAGCATCAAATGCATTAGACTTATTATTTAGAAAATAAATCCATACCTTGCGGGTCGAATCGTTGATGAATGTCATGTAATACATTGATCCTCCAATGGACGCCACCAGAGCTAGTCCCCATAGATTGCTATGGACCAACTCTAGCTTCTGCTTCTTCAGGGCCTTGCCACTCCTCGAGAAACTCACACGCCTTTGTTTCCCGAAGACATAGTCTTCACACATTCCAACTTCTACAATTTGTAAGCCTGGCGATCTACCCTTAGAACACATTAGCTTCATCCTTTTCTCGCTTATGTGGCCCAATCGACAGTTCCACAAATCCACATCACCATTACCATTCGCAAGATCAAGGGAATCCTACGAATTGCTAGTCATGCATAGCGTTCCTTCCTTCTTACCCCAAGCTACCAACATAGCCCCCTTGGTAATCTTCCAGTTGCTACAACCAAACGTTACCACGTAACCTTCCTTGTCAAGCTGTCCAACTGAAAGCAAGTTTCTCTTCAATCCAGGGATATGTCTCACTCCATTCAACATCAATTTCGAGCCATTTGATGTCTCAACCCTTCCCCATGATTGTTAGGGTTCATCATCAGTCAGATACACCTGTCCAAAATCGCCAGAAACGTAATTTTGCATAATATTAAAATTACCGCATGAATGGAATGACGCGCCGGAATCTAAGACCTAAGACTCCATGAGGCTACACACACTCAAGACCAACGCATCGCCATCATCCTCATCCGTGGTTGCGTTCGTTGTCTTCCTATCTGCCTGTTCCCTCTTGTTCTTCTTCGGCTCCTTGCACTAGTATTTATAGTGACCCACCTCGTCACAATTCCAACACTTCACAGAACTCTCGTCCTTCTTCGTTTGACTCTTCCCTCTAGTTCGAGCTCCCCCTAAACTGCCTTCCCTTCGATCTGCCTCTGTTCTCGGTGTTCAGCGCTGACCCTGAGGACGATCCTGATTCATTTCTCCGAATCTCTTCCCCGATCATCAAGTCCCTCACCTTATCAAACTTCAGCTTAGCGTCTGTAGTGCTAACGACTGTCACTGTACCGGCCCAACTGTCTGGCAGAGAAGATAGCATAATTAGGGTCGAATCTCATCATCAAACTTTATGTCCACCGAGTCCAACTGCGAGGTTAGCATGTTGAACTCATTCAAGTGCTGCTGTATTGGTGTTCCCTCCGTCATCCTCAGATTAAAGAGCCGTCTAATCAGATGAACTTTGTTTACCGTCGATGGTTTTTGATACATCTCCTCCAAGGTTTTCAGCATCTCCCGTGTAGACCTTGCGCCTGTGGTATCGTAAGCCACTTCCTTGGACAACGACAGACGCACCATGCTCATCACTTTCCTGTCCAATAACTCCCAGTCCTCCGCAGATATCTTCTCGGGCTTCTTCTTGAGGGGCTGGTGCAAATCTTTATCGTAGAGGTAATCTTCAATTTGCATCTTCCAAAAGCCATAGTCAGTCCCATCGAATTTCTCCCCCGAAATCTTTACGTCGTTCATTGTGAATACTCCCAGGAAACTATCCTGATGCTCTGATACCAGTTGTTGGGATTTTAACCTGCCCACAACCACGATACGACTAGATAATCGAATAAAGAAAAGCAAATAAATCGACAAAAGAACACAACAATTTGATTACCCAGTTCGTTATGATGTGTAACTACGTCTGGGGGCGATACCAAGCCAGGATATGCACTAGGATGATAACTTATCATATTACAATAAGCAGTGAAGGAAACCAGTATTTATAATAGCTCCTTGGGCCCCAAAAATGACCTCAACTTGAGGCCCACGCAATCTGGCTGCGCAACAGGCTTCGGCCGCGGCAATACCCCTATATAAAAGCATCTCGGCCGAGAATCCCCGGCTCGACCTAGAATTCTATAAAAGTTTCTCAGCCGAGACTGCCCATCTCGGCCGAGCACGCTCTCCAGCGTCAAGCTCCCGTTTTGCTGTAGATATGACGCGACCGTGTCATACACACGATGCGGCCGCGTTCCTTCTCGTCTCGGTCGAGATCTCTCATCCGTCTCGGCCGAGATGACCTTCCAGCGAGGAACTCCTCTGCTTCGTCCATCTTGCCTCGGCAGCGGCCTCCCGCCTCGGCCGAGGTACTCCTGGGTGTGTTTTGGGCCCCACAACTCAACGATCAAGTTATTCGGTGATTAGAGATATAAATGTTGAGGCCTATTTATAAACTTTTAGGCGTCATTTCGTGAACAATTTCACCCTTTCAACTTGATCAATCAGAATTGATAGATCGTAACTCTTAACTAAAGGTCACGATCTTATGGTTAGATTGCATCATTTTTCGAACGTTCACGACCTTTCGTTCGCACCTATTCAACTTGAACAGATGCAACTTTTCAAAATACATTTTCGTCTAATAGACACTTTTACGTTCATACTCCCAAGATTCCAACATAATATATAACTTATCTGAAAGCACCTCATATTTATTTTAATTTATTTTATTTTTTTAAAATTATGTTGCTATTTATGTAACTATTATAATGGGGGAACATGTTTCTATCTTTTTATCATAATCTTGTCGACATGTAGCATGAATAGACGTTTTCACTTTTTGGTCATGTTTGGTGGTGAGGGTCCGACCTGTGGTCCCCATCTTTATTTTCTTGTTTTCTTTCCTTTGGTTTTACATAAGCAACTATTTGTCCATATTATAGCGGGGACATTTCTCTCATTGCAAGATATAAAAAATTATAAAATAGTATTCTTTTTCTTGAGAAAAATATTATTTTTTTATCATGTAAAGAAGTATCAATATTTTGGGAAGTGACACAGGAACCTTACATAAAATTATTCAATTTATTCTCATGTCAAATTTTTATCATTCTAAGTAACAATCAGATTTTAAAGTAACTTGTTTTTTCAACGAAGTTCTACTTTTATTAAAATAATTTAATTAATCTGTTCAGAAAGTTAGGAAAATATTTTTTAATTTAAAAATTATGTACTTATTTTTATTTTCCTTAATAATATTGGGAATATATATAAATGTAACATCCATAAAATATTATCATTATTAGATTGAGCTTCATATTATTTTAGGGTCTAATTATTATTTTATAATTATGTCATGATTTATTATTGGAGACCATGTTCTAGAATCAAAGTCCAAGCCCACGATTTTACTTAGGGATCAAGAAAATATTTTTCTATATATATGGGATTCCACTTATCAATGAAAATCACAACGAGAAATCTAATTTTTCTAACAAAATATCGTCCATATTATCCTATATATTTTCTTGTGCAGAATGTCTCTCAATCCCAACTCCTCCAAGTATTTTGGTTTAGAGTTTCGTTCTTATATCTAAAATTTATGAAATTTTACTATGTTATGTATTTTTATGCCTTTGATGTTATGTAAAATTTCAAGTCCATTCAACATGTATTTTATTTTATATGAATTTTATACTACTTCAGTACAAGATCTGAAAATTTCTTTAATCTAAATTATAAAGTTCGAAACATATACTTAAAGTTGTTCACAAATTCTTATTTTTTTATATGTTTTCCATATACGTTTTTTCTATCTTTGTGATGAGATCCATCTAGTATTTTTCGAGTTATAAATATTTTCCCATCGCTACGTAGAATTTTCCATAGTTATACTTCGTGAAACATTCAACATTTTAATATGATCTTTTTACTCTAGTCTATTAGCTACAACAAAATTTTTAAAGTTTTAATCCTTACCGTTTATGAAACATAAATTATTTATTCGCTGTTGCGCAGCAAACCCATTTTGTTCCTACAAATTCTCTACTTGTTTCAAAATTTCCTAAAGCTTCTATCAAACCCTAAATTCCCAATTTCCAAATAATATATATTTGTGTATATATATATATATATATATATATATATATATATATATATATATATATATATATATAGAACAAGATAGGTTCATGCATGTCTAAGTAGAAAGGAGAACCAGTCTACCGAAGGTTATGGACAATAGGACTACAGACATCTGCATTACAAGTTTCATCCATTTGCAAGATGGGGTCTGTTTCTATTCTATAGGTTATGTTGTCTATTTTAAATGCTTTGATTGTGATGTTAATGTCTAGGCACAACATTTCATAGACTATAGACAACAAGTTACATGCTATGCTTTGTGTTTTGTGCTATGTTATGCTCAACAAGCAACACGTTACATTCTATGCTATGTGCTATGCTAAGGCCTAAGCTATGCTCAACAGGCAACACGTTATATATTATGCTATGCAAACTTATGTGTTGCACTATGCTAATATTTATTTTGTAGTGTGTTGTATGCATTCGTTAATTATTACATGATTTGTATTGAAAGTCGACAAACATGTTCCCACTAAGCCTGTGGCTTGCTGACCCAATTCTACATTTCAATTTATATAGGTCATTGGAGTTCAGTCATGGTACGATTGGGTGGTGGATGCTATTGGTCAAAGCCTATGGATGTTTATGTTAAAAAGGGCTTTACTAAAGTTTTAGTAGTTGCATTTCAAGTCAAGTTTTGGATTATTTTTTTAAATCAGGCTTCTGCCAAAGGTGTTTTATTTTATATGTTTATGAAAAAAATTATGTTATTTTACTTTCAAATATGTATTTCAATTGTTCGAAAAAAGCTTTATTTTAAGATAAAAACATGAGATGTAGCTCACATCCCGTAAAAAATTCATTGGTGACAATAAATCTAGTTTCTTTAGAAATATCTCAATATTATTTGGGACAAATAAAATGCTGAAATTAAATTTTATAAAATTAAACAGAGAAAATTTAAAATACAAAAAAGGAAAAAAATTATTGCGATAAAATATAGGAGGTTTCATATATTGCATCCATATTATAATAACTACTCAATATTACATACGTTA
Source organism: Ajuga chamaepitys (assembly GCA_958295605.1). Taxonomy (NCBI): domain Eukaryota; kingdom Viridiplantae; phylum Streptophyta; class Magnoliopsida; order Lamiales; family Lamiaceae; genus Ajuga; species Ajuga chamaepitys. The sequence goes on from OY282501.1 coordinate 17,893,188, forward strand.
TATGATATAATAAAAAATAATACTATATAAGTTATGTTATAAAAACACCTATGCATAAAAAACTTATGCCTCCCTTTTCCTCCTCTCCGCGGGGGTTTCCTAGTGTGAACCGCCACCCCCCTGTCGTGCGATATCCGGCCTTTCTAGTCTATTTTCCACCAGATTTTTATGGTTTCCCTTATTATTAAGCTAGCTTTAAATTAGCTTACTGTGAGAAAATTCAATGGCGTCGAATGAGGATGCTTATTTGGCGGCAATATGGGACTTCTTGCTGTTATCGGCAACTGAGTTAGATGATGTTGTCATCGATGTAAATGTTGTCAAGCCGAATGAGCGGCATAGCTGAAGCCCGTTGGAGGACGATGTTCATGAACTAGAGGTGGTGGTTGTCGATGACCAGCACCGCTTATCTCATTGGATTGCTTAGAGTGGAACGCGCGAGGGCTTGGGAACCAACAGGCATTCCGAAATTAACGATATTTAATAGCTGATAAGGACTTGTTCTTTTGTTTATTTGGTGTGACGTCAGTCTTTTAATTTTTATGGTATTTTTTGTGTCTCTGATTCTTTGCTCGCTATGCATGCGATCACATAACAAGAATTGTCTTTGGTTTTGGTGTCTCTGATTTTTTGTTTGTTGTGCATGCAACCACAAAGCAAGATTATCATTTAATTATGTTGCTCCAGAAAAGATTTTAAGTTCAATTCTTTTTTTTTTTCTCTCCACTCGGACCAACCCAGCTACTTGTTCTTTTCGCAGATGCTATTTGACGGTCATTGTGGTGCATAAGCTAGCCTAGTTTTTTTTCTTTCTTCGTCGGCTAATTTGTTGGTATGGATGTGTCCCGACTTCCCATTCAGGTGGAGAGTCTTGTACTTGATTATTTGACTTAAATTATAAGACTTCCTTTGCTAAAAAAGAAAAAAAAACAACATGCATTTTTTTATTAAACTATGTTTCAAAAAGAATAAAATTAAAAAAATAATATATGGACTACTTTTAGTAATCCTCCTGATATATAAGAATTTGAAATTCAATTTCCTTGTTATTTTCTATTTTCAAATGGATTACCAATAGATTATTGGAATGCTTATATATCAAGATTTGAAATATCAGAATTCAAAAGCACATACTTTTGATTTTTAACACTATCAAGAACTGCAATTATAATTATCTACAATTATTCAATGAACTAGTCTAAGGGAAATTAAAAAATATAGAAATTTTAAATATTAAAATTTCAAATCAAACTATGCGAAACCGAAAAATATAGGGCATTAGTTGCAAGAGTTATATCAACATTTTCCAAGAAAAAAAAATCCTAAATATTGAAATATTATAATATATCTTATATTCCAAAAACTTTAAAAGCTTAACACTTGCCAAAGTGACTGCGAGAATTACACTTGGCAAACTAGTCTCTCTTTTAGTATATAAAGGATTTAAAAGTATCTTCATGTTTTATTATATATATTAGTACACTCGTGATTGGGGAGGGATTTAATGGGATTTGATCCCTGATCTGGGTTACAAAGTGCTTTGTTAACTGAGTTATAGTCAATTCCTTTATATTTTTATATTTAGTTTTTGTATTACTTTAAGTGAATTTATAATTACTATAGTTAGGGAAAATTGGTAAAAATGTCCTATAAGTTTACCATATTTAAGAAAATGTTCTTTAAGTTTGGCAGTTTTATAAAATAACCAACATGTTTTAAAAAATTGATAAAAATACCCTATCACCGAATACTATCTGTTACCCTGCCGTTGACGGGTTGACGTGGCCTTAATAGTCTGATTTGCAGTATTTCTAGACACGTTTTAAAGGAAAATATCATATTGATTAAATAAAAGTCAAAATGCCATATTATCATCTTTTAGAAGGAAAATCAAGGCTCTTCCCCTCAATTTTTATTCCACCTTCAAACCCTAGGTATTAAAATAACATAATCTGCATTTCTTGTTTGTCTCTTGTTGTTGCCGAAGAACTGTTTTGATTCACACTATCAGACAATGAACCTCATTCCCAGGCTCTTAGTTCGGATGTCAAGGAGTTGAAAAGGGCTACCGTGAAAACAGACAATTCGTTGTGCCCCCTTCACACTTTACTTCATATATATCAATGGTGCAGATCACAAGTGCCTTCTTTCTTGTTGGTGGCATCCAGATATGTTGGATCCTAATATATCACTAGAATACAAATCTGATAAAATATTTGGTTGTTAAATAAATCTTATCAGATATATTTCCATAGGAAATGGAGATCTTATCTCGACAATAAATAGATCTCTCACATACGCATTATACGATGCGAAAATACCTGCGAAAAAGAATACCTGCTCCATACAGTTTCTTCTTTTTCTCTCTACATCTCACCCTTGGAGTATCACCCTAATTCCTTCAATAGTCTGAGGTGTGTGCAATCGGTGGATGCTCTACTCCAATAGTCTAAGGCAAGTGCAATCGTTGGATGCTCTAATAGTATTAATCACTAGCGAGGCTTGTAGACTGGTTGTTCGAGATCCGGTATCTTCTTCCGCTGCTATATATAAAGCTATACATCGATTCCCACTTAGGTATTTATGTGTAAATATGTGCCTATATTATACTCCCTCCATCCCGGTTAAAGCTTCCTACTTGCCTTATCGGTCCGTCCCACTTAAAGTTGCCAGCCCAAAAAAGGAAACTATTCCCACAATCCTCACCCTCAAAATCTCAACCACTCAATCTCCACCTTTAAAAAAGTCAAATAACTGCTTTTTCTTAACATCCGTGCCCGGTCAAAGTGGAATCTTTAACCGGGACGGAGGGAGTAACATTTATGATATCATGCGAACACTGAAATACAACTATATTAAGGTATAAGCTCTTGCATACGTCTATATATATATATATAAACTCCTTCCAAAATACTTCATTCCTCTTCATTATTCTAACATGGAAATAACTAAAAAAACTTGGAATATTGCTCGATATTTATTTATTGGTATAGGACTTGTTATTGGTAAATCTAAGAGCAGTGTTCAAGAACCTGCATCCCCCTTACTGCAACGAAAGAGACACCCGATGCACTAGGCCAGACGCGGGCCAAATGGTGTTCCTACTCGAGTTTAGGCTGATAGTCATTTAAGGCAGTATCAGGCCCTGTAACATAGTCGTCAGAGCTGATCATTTCAATCCCAATACAGACTCAGGCAAATGGTGAGGCGACTTGATTTTCCTTCCTAAAAGATGATAATGTGGCATTTTGTCTTTTTTATTTAATTTAATTTTTCTGCTTTAAAACGTGTTAAAAAAGAAATGACAAATCAGATATTAAGGCCACGTCAACCTGTCACCGGCTGGTTAACATATAGTAGCCGGTGACAGGGCATTTTTATTAATTTTTTAAAGCATGCTTAGTATTTTCATAAACTGCCAAATTTAAAGGACATTTTCTTAAATATGGTAAACTCAAAAGGGCAGTTTTACCATTTATTCCTTATAATAATCTTACCATGGCAGCTTGTAGCCAACAAAAGTGGCTCTTGGCCGGAATAAGGGACTAATGGGCGGTTGAGCCCAAGTGTAAGATTTAGCCCTCATTAAATTGTATCTAATTGGCCCAAATTTTCTAGTCATTGTGTATGCCAACCCAAGAAGAATATCCAAAAGCGCAAGCGCACAAAAGATACAACGTAAAGTCCCTATAAAAATGACAATCAACTTTAAATATGATATGGTATGACTACCTATACCCAGCAGCTAAACTTTATATATAGAGGTTGTAATCAACTGAGCTTTAAATATTAATTAGTTAGGTGAGAACATGGGCAATAAATATTCTATAGAGTAGGGATTTGTGTGTTTTCTTGTAGTCGTGGCAACCCTATTGAGGGAGTGTTCAATAAAGGAGCCTTTGTCAAATGGTTATTATGCTCAATAGGTTGGAGATATTTTACTCTCTCTCCACAATTATACTTCTCAATACCTACTTTAAACTTTAATCAATTAACTTATAACTTTTACACATATGTCATTACCTTTTTCAATTAAATTATAAACAAACCCCCCCAATATTTCCTACAACCAACATAACTAAACTTTCTTTTTATCTCCAACCTACTTTCCACTACCTTGTTTACTTCAGCCAACAATTCATCAGCACCTCCAGCTATAAATAAACACACCCTTCATATCATATAGTTAAGTAGTAATAAGATGTGAATTTCATTATTGTAGTCAAGGACGGAGGCAGAGGGGGGCAAAGGGGTCCTTGGGCCCCACTCAATTTAAGCAAATTATATATTTTTTATATATTTATTGAAATTTATTTTGAAAAAATAGTTAACTTTTAAAATTTATTTAGATTTCTGTAGCTATTTTTATCACTTTATTTTATATTTATCTATGTTAGTGTCTGTATATACAATATAATTATCAAACACAAACACATACATATATACCCCCAAATAGAAATTGATTATTTATAACTAATAAGTTATGACACTCTCTAATTATGTAAATTTTGGTTTGAATTTTTTATTATTTAGTTTTCGATTTTACTAATTAAATTCGGTTCGCGACCGAACCAAAATTTGCTAACTTCTAATATAATAATATAATTGGGGCACTAGTCGAATTTCCTAGCTCCGTCATTGATTGTAGTCATTGAATGGTAAATTAATTAATAATCTAGTCTCTGTCGTGCCTAAGCTAGATATACACCTTTTTGCATGCATAAATCTATAAAATCTTAAATCTGATCTACCTAGTAGTTCACAACATCTTTACAGAAATGGATATGATAAGCAATAGCCTCAGGAGGAGCAACGGTCTGGAAATGTTTTCGGGTTCATCATCGCGCCAAGAGGACGACGAAGAAGCTCTTAAATGGGCCGCTTTAGAAAAACTTCCCACTTTTGATCGTTTAAGAAGAGGAATTTTGGTGGGGTCAAGAGGCGCATCTGATGAGGTTTACGTACATGATCTTGGATTTCAACAACGCAAAAATTTAATAGACAGGCTTGTTAAGGTTGCTGAACAAGACAATGAAAAGTTTTTGTTGAAACTTAAGAATCGAATAGATAGGTAATTGTTAATCAAGGACTTCTTACAATTATTGTCTTAATATTAATATTATTATTAATATTTATTGTTGTTGTTGATGTAGGGTTGGAATCGAACTACCGACGATTGAAGTGAGATTCGAGAACATTAAGGTGGAAGCAGAAGCTTATGTAGGCGGCAGAGCTTTGCCTTCTTTCATCAACTTCTTCACGAATATATTTCAAGTAATAAAACAAGTTAGTTGCAATATATCATTTGATTTATAGTGCACTTTTAATGTGTGTTTGTTTTAAAGGAGTTGGCAAGTTATCTTGGTATCGTTCCTAGTGGGAAGAAGCCATTATCAATCCTAAAGAATGTCAGTGGAATCTTAAAGCCAGGCCGGTAAAAATAACTATCACATTATATTGTGTTTTTGGTGTGTGTTTTAATTAATTGAGTAAGTGTAAAGTTCTGCTGATACAGCATGACACTTTTATTGGGGCCTCCAAGTTCGGGAAAGACAACACTTTTGTTGGCTTTAGCTGGGATGCTTGATCCTAAGTTGAAGGTATATAGTTACAAGATATATACATATATATATATATATATGTTAATTAATCTTAATTATGCATACATGATTTAAATTTAAAACAATTGTATATGAATAGTTTTCAGGAAGTGTGACATATAATGGACACAAAATGAGAGAATTTGTACCGCAAAGAACAACGGCATACATAAGTCAGAATGATGTCCATATTGGAGAGATGACTGTTAGAGAAACACTGGCTTTCTCTGCAAGATGTCAAGGAGTTGGAACTAATCTTGGTAATGACTACTCATTTTCACTCATTGGCAACAAACAAAAAAACAAAGGAGTTTCTTATCATTTGTGTTTTATCTTCCAAATAAACAAACAATATTCACATCTAATCAAAATAAGAATTTTATTATATTAAAATTTATTTCCAATTCACCAACTTGTTTTTTAAAAATTATATAATAGTTAAATATAAAGTTCTCTTAATTATTTATGTTAGACTTAACCAAATATTATGGATAATTTAATTCCATTCTTATTTGAATTAATTATATAGGGATTATTTATTTTTATATATAATTTGATTTGGTTATTCGGTGCAATACAGTTCAGTACGGTACAATACGATTTTTAATTTGGAAAGCGCAGAAAATCCAATTCTGTAAAAAAATAAAATAGTTCAGTTCGATTTAAAAAAAAATTAAATGTTCAATGAATTTTATTGGTCGTAACTTGTTTGGTTCGCATTTGGTCTGGTTCTAATAACATCTGAGCACAACCCACATGAAATTAAAGAGGAATTTACTTTGTTAATAAATAGAAATAGAGGAGGAAATTACATATACATGTTATTATGATACATTTATTACCTTACAAGGAAAACAATGTATCCATATATGAAAAAAATGTGCAAAATAGGTTTGATATCACACGTGATTTTTTATTTTTTAATTTTTGCAGAAATGTTGAGAGAGTTGGCAAGAAGAGAAAAGGCGGCAAATATAAAGCCTAATCCTGATTTGGATATCTATATGAAAGTAATATTCTGCTACTTGGAAAATAAAATGTTAATTAAATAAATAAATGTATAAATGGTTTCCCAAGAAAAAGAGGTAGGTCAACGTACATATGATATTAAGATGATGTATGGCAAAACTTATAAGCTCCTCGAAATATCTTATAAGATATATGAGAGCTTATAAAGTCTTAAATGTATTTAATAAAATAAGATGTTAAACAATTTATACGATGAAAACATAAGCTCTAAAAAAGAGTTTCTTAGAGTTTTTAAGCTCCAAAAAAAAGTTTCCTAAGTCCATTCCACATACTACACACACTTCACACACCACATATGCGCATTACACACATTTCACACACTATACACACAACATACACTTCCCCACACTAATAAAACGTGTGTTTGATAGAGACTTTAAACTACTCCCTATATTTATAGCTAAATCACTACATTTCGTTACAAGCTTATAAACTCTTTTATCTAAATACCTTGTAAGTTTTATAAGCTCTTAAAAAGTTACACGTTATAAGCTCTTGAAACAACTTATAAAATAATAAAACTTATACGATATTTGAAATAATCTTGGCCAAACAACCTCTAAAGAATATGAATTGTTTGTCTCTGAGAGCAAATGATATTGTTGAGATTTAATGATATGTAGGCAGCAGCCATGGAAGGTCACGAAGCAAGTATTGTCACTGATTATATTCTCAAGGTAATGTTATGTTATCACTATATAGTCTTTAATTTGTTAAAATGTCTTAAATGTCTTGGCAGCCACTTATTAATAATGTCATTTTATATATTCTAGTATATTTCAAATTTTGCTGGACAAAATATTATGGCGAAAATATTGATAAATGTGGAATGAATATGCGCTATAAAAATTCATGGAAGTACAAGTAATACAGGTTGTTTGGCTAAACTTATAAGTTACTCAAAACAACTTATAAGATGTTTAAGAGCTTATAAGCTCAAAATGTTAAATTTCTTATCAGATGCATGTAAAAATAAGCTCTTAGAGTTTATAAGCTCCAAAATAAATATGTTCCCCTAGTTCATCTTATTTTTTAAGATCTTGATAATTACACTCAAATTTCACATGATACACACATAAACACACTCTTCACACACATTTAGACACATTACACATATTTCACACATATACACACACTTCGCAGACATTACACACACTTCACACATACACACACTACACACTTCACACACAATACACACATTACACACACTTCACACACAATACACTCCCTTCACACGCAATACACACACTACACACACCAGACTTTTAACACACAATACACTCCCTTCACACGCAATACACACACTACACACACCAGACTTTTAACACACAATACACACACTAATCAAAATGTGTGTTTGATAATAGTTTGCAAATTAGTTCCGAAAATTCATGGCTAACTTACTATATCCAATTGTAAGCTTATAAGCTCTTTTATCCAAACACTTTATTAACTTATAAACTATTGGGAAATTACATCTTATAAGCTCGTGAAATAACTTATAAGACATTGAAGCTTATAAGATGTTTAGAAAAAGCTTAGTCAAACACCCTCCTAATATGACTACGACGGAAAAAACGGAGTTCATTTTTAGTTAAAGAATACATAATATGTTTTTTTATGTAATTTAGTTTATGATTTAACAAGATATATAGTGTTGGAAAATGGCCCTTTGACACCTTGGTTTCTGGGCAAAGTGGGATCCGGTAATGGAAAAGGAAAGTTTGTGGTGGTATTACATTTTCCTCTGGGGTAATGTTCGAGACAGTATATCATTAGCCCAAATCGGTGGTTAGGTGAATAAGAAAATGAAGCTCAAAGTGAGGTGTTGGGTTTAAGCTATTGATGTTTATCCCACATTGAAAACAATGCTAGTAAATTGGAAAGTATATATATACTTTCACTCTTAAAGGGTGTAAACTTGTTTGGCATAGAGTCTCTCTCTTGCACATGTTTGTCCAGGAGGGGGTGAAAATTAATGTCCAATTGAGCTTCGAACTAAGGGATTGTGTGCGAGTGCAACCTGCATATATAAAGTTCCGGCCAATTTTGAGGGCCGCACAAGCTAAGTTTTACTTCTTTTCTCCTAAATTTGTGACCTTCTAACTTCCTCTTCATGTTTTTAATAGCTTTAATGGTCATTATTTTGTAACTTCTGAAGTAAATATGCCTTAGTAAGCATTAATATTGTAACTCCCGAAGTTATGGAGCCATATACTGGGTACATCCAACAACCACTTTAGAGTCTATATAGAGTGGCTTTTGCAGTTCATTTTGGTACACTGAATGTGAAAGAGATGCACCAACCACTCCAGCATTATGCTGAATACTTCCTTTGCTCTAGTTTTGCTATCGTTTTTCTTGGCCCTCTAGACTTCGTAATTCATTTCGGACATATTTTCATGTTATAACAAATGTAAGAAAGATAATGAAATATGACAAGTAAAAACACAAAATTTATGTGGTTCACTAACAATTTGTTAGCTACGTCCATAAGCAAAAGATATGATCCGTATGCTATTAAAAAGAATGCTAATTATAGTATATAATGACACTAGGTCAGGAAGAGAACCTACATATAATCAATGCCTAACAGACAGGGCCTCTAAAATAAGCCCAAAACATAAACTAAGTCCAAACAACATATACACCGTGTGGGAATTTAGTAGGGTTCATGGCATTCCAAGAAATGTTGTAAGGAATTATGTGCTAGATCCGTTGTAGACTGTTGTATTCTGGATACAAACGTACATAATTTTCTTAGCATCGTCAGAGAGGGCGCAGATTTATTTTATGGACATTGTGATCGAATAGGCCTCGATTTCATTCGTGATATTCCATAGCCATCACCCTTAGATAACTTGGTAGCAACAAGTATTATTTATATATTAACTTGATTTTCCTTTAATAAATGGTTACAATACTTTATATAGTATCTGTTTGAGACTCAAATAACTTTTACTAGATTTTGACTTTTGATAATGGTATATAAGGTTTAGGATTTTATAAAAAATAAAATAAAACAACAAATAATATACCCCTCAACCCCCATAAACATTGCAATGTTTCACAAATGCATAAGTTTTTATTTTTTGTCCATGAAAGTACAATATTCTAAAAACCAAAAGGTCTATCTCCTTTTATTTGTTAGTTTGATTTATATAGAACTTATTCATGAAATTAAGATTTTAAAATATTTACTTTGACTAATAATACAAGACATTAACTCTTGAAAACTGACTCTTTTGGGGAAAAACACAATTATTGTTTTTTGTGATACATAATGATACATTTTGAGAGAAAAAGTGGGTTAGAGATGCGCTCCTAATGATTAATTATTTTATTTTTATGAAAAATATAACATTTTTTTTTATTGTTGGAAAAATATTATATTTTCAAGGTAAAAGTATTATCGTTTCATGATGAATGTGTAAATGTTTTACAATATATATATATATATATATATATATATATATATACAACGAATAATTACATTTTCCAGGAAAATGTAATATTTTCTTTTGAGATAAAAATGTAATATATTTTTATCGATAAAAAAATCGAAAACAATATCTTGTAAGGTCATTTCCAACCATTAAACATCAATTCGTTGCAAATATACATTACAAACAAAACATAATTACAAAAACTTGATGCAGACAAAAAGGTCACATCCGACCATTTAATAACAAATTGTTGTTCCAAAGAAGCATTCCCACAAATTAAAGTGTCTTTAATTTTATTATCTTTTATTAAAATTTATATATAATTATGTATATATTAATATATAATTAAATAATATACTAACTAATTTGGTCCATCTCTTTCTTGCTAATAATCATGAAGAATGGTAAAGTGGGAAAAGTTGACCAGATCTAATCAAAATTTCATCAGATCCCTTGTTACTCATTTTCAAATCTCTAAATTGTATATGTTAAGTTATACCCTCCATGGCTACAAATCTTTCAGTCTAAGAGATGGGCATTGAATGGTGGTGGTTCTTGCAGCGAACGCGTCGGCAAACGGGGACGGCTGTAGTGCAGAAATGATGGAGCACTAATAAACTGGAATATCAGAATAAATGCCTGCTTTAAAGTTTTTATTTGATTTAAAAGATATTTTAACAAAAAAATTACAATAAAATTTATGTTTATTAAGTATATAAAATTGAAGAATATTTTTGCATGCCAACATGCCACATAAGATAAGTAACTGGAAATCCTTGATTTTTCCCATTGTGTTCTCCACATCAGTAAATACAGTCAATTAAATTCCCTCTCGTGGTATTTTCCCTCATATTTGAAAATATCATAAATTTATAGAATTACAATTGAAATTTCGTATCATGTACTACTTTTTCAATACATGCCCTAAGTTACACGACTAAAAATAAAAAAATTCCAGCAGCTTACTTCTAGGTTGACATTACTGTTAAAGAGCATTTTAGGTAGCAAGTTGTTGCCGAGAACCAACATTGTGGCCGGTTAGAGATTCTCTAAATATATCAAATGATATAAAATTTCACTTTTGGTTAATGCAGCATTTAGTGTGAATGTTAATTCTTTACGATTTTTGTTATGGAAGTATTTATAGATCTTTATTTAGATGAATGAGCTTTTATATTAACCCAAAAATATTATACTTCACCTGCAGATACTAGGTTTGGACATATGTGCTGATACTGTTGTAGGAAATGAAATGATCAGAGGAATTTCTGGAGGGCAGAAAAAACGTGTTACTACAGGTGAGAGCAATCTTCTTTGTTGGCAAGACTTTTCCAATTTTTTTGCTAAAAAAGAATCTCATATAAACGCAGGTGAGATGTTGGTTGGGCCAGCAAAAGTACTCTTTATGGATGAAATATCCACCGGCTTGGACAGTTCTACGACATTCCAAGTTGTGAATTCTATCAGGCAGTCTGTCCATATTCTCAAAGGGACAGTTCTAATGTCACTTCTACAGCCAGAACCAGAGACCTACCACATGTTCGACGATATTATTCTGATTTCTGAAGGTCAAATTGTTTATTCTGGCCCTCGTGAAAATGTGCTTGACTTCTTCCAGTCAGTAGGCTTCGAGTGCCCTACAAGAAAAGGAGTTGCTGATTTCCTACAAGAAGTATGCAAAATGTTTCGAGTTTTTGCTACAAAGGGAAATATTTTATTATCCAGATTTTGTTGTATTAAAAATTTTCATTTGGTGCAGGTAACATCAAAGAAAGATCAACAACAGTATTGGGCGGATAATGAAAAGCCTTATAGGTTTATTACAGTCAATGAATTTGCTGAAGCGTTTAACTCGTTTAGAGTTGGAGAAAGACTAATGTCTGAGCTTGCAATCCCATTTGACAAAACCAAATCCCACCCAGCTTCTTTAGCTACTAAAGATTATGGTGTTAGTAAAAAAGAGCTCTTGAAAGCTTGCACATCAAGAGAACTCTTATTGATGAAGAGAAACGCTTTTCTCTATATATTCAAGCTCTTCCAGGTTAGTATTTCCATTAATATGTTTTGAGGCTTCTGTAAGCTTAACTATGTTATATGTTGTTAACAATGATGTTTTGTATATGTCTTTAGCTTAGTTTGATGGCTATCATTTCAATGACAATCTTTCTTCGTCCTAAAATGCATCGAGACAATTTAACCGATGGAAGGAAATTTGCGGGTGCTCTATTTTATGCCATAACCATAGTCACGTTTAATGGATTGGCCGAGTTGACCATAACTATACAGAAGCTTCCAGTCTTCTATAAGCAAAGGAATTTTTTCTTTTTCCCTGCATGGGCATATGGTCTTCCTTTATGGATACTGAGCATCCCAATTAATGCTATTGAAATTGTTGCATTTACAGTGTTCACTTACTATGAAATTGGATTTGATCCAAATATTGGAAGGTAAATTATTTTATAACAAGTTATATCGATTCCCATTACCATGTGGATGTTAATCTTGAATTTTTCAACGCAGATTTGTCAAATATTACTTGGTGTTGTTACTTCAAATCCAAAGTGCATCGTCATTGTTTAGATTAATCGGGGCAGCTAGTAGAAACATAATCATAGCCAACACATTTGGTTATTGTATATTACTTCTAGTTTTTGCAATGAGTGGATTTGTCATGTCACGAGGTATGAGTTTGCATCAATTCTAGTTCTATCTACAGTTTCCAAACTGCAAAAGAATGGGGCACCCTTCTATTTTTTTTTTCTGGGTTAATTTATACTCTATGTTTCTCTAGAGTATGTAAAAAAGTGGTGGATTTGGGCTTACTATCTATCACCAATGATGTATGGCAACAATGCAATTGCGGTGAACGAATTCAGAGGTCATAGTTGGAGAAATGTAAGTGTAGATATATGGTGTGAGGTTGCAATAATCATGATTTTGGTTTCTCTCTCTCTCTCTCTCTAATGATATAAAAAATTGTTCTACATCTCAAAGGTTCCATTGAATTCAAACGTTACATTGGGAGTCGAGATTATGAAGTCTCTCGGGTTCTTCTCAGGCTCATATTGGTATTATATAGGAGTAGGAGCACTACTAGGCATGACACTTCTATTCAACTCATTGTCCATTCTAGCTCTGACCTATCTTAACCGTTAGTACTTCTCAATCTTCCTGATCTTAAGTACCTTCATTAGAAAATTGCATAATAATACAATAATATATATTGCAGCTTTAGGTAAACCTCATGCTTTTCTACCAGAAAGTGAGAATGGTGATTCAACTCAAAGAACTGGTAAGTTATAAAAGTGGAATGGTCTTAAAACTAAAAAGTATATTGTAATTAAACTATTTCGTGATAATCTATTATATAATCTATTTGGTGTGTTTTGTTTTTTATCTCTATATATAATTCTTGGGATTCTTAATTTTGAATAAAATCCAGAGAGAGATGACCAAAGACATATGACAGAAGTTGTTCTTCCCTTTGAAGGACATTCAATAACATTTGACAATATTAAGTACTCGGTGGACATGCCACAGGTAACTAAAAGCTAAATATGGCAATCATTAGTTGTTAGGATAAAACTATACAACCGATATTCTTTTCCAGAACTAAAGATATAATCATCCAAATGGCATGCAGGAAATGAAAAATCAAGGTGCTACGGAAGATAGACTAGTGTTGCTGAAAGGTGTAAGTGGAGCATTCAGACCAGGTGTTCTGACTGCTCTAATGGGTGTTAGCGGGGCTGGAAAAACTACACTTATGGATGTGTTGGCCGGTCGCAAAACAGGTGGATATATTGAGGGAAACATCACAATATCTGGTTATCCAAAGAATCAAGAAACATTTGCTCGGATTTCTGGATACTGCGAACAAAATGACATCCATTCTCCATGTATTACAGTTTATGAGTCCTTAATTTTCTCAGCTTGGCTGCGTTTGCCACCTGAAGTAGATGCCCAGACCCGAAAGGTCTATCTTTTTCAACTTAAGCAATCCTTCGACTTAAAAAACAAGTCTTATCTTTCTTGTAAAAAATAAACAAACAAAAAACTAGATACTGTTCAGGTCTAGATGCACAAATTAGTTAATGGTGGGGGGAGGAGGAAAACATAAATAGTATTTGTAAAGTTATAAACCCTAAAAGGAAGTTTGTATATCCCTTTTATATCTATATTTTCAGGTGTTTGTGGAAAACGTTATGGAACTTGTGGAATTAACTCCCTTAAGAGGAGGGCTAGTTGGGTTACCTGGGGAAAATGGGCTCTCTACTGAGCAACGAAAGAGGCTAACAATAGCAGTCGAGCTGGTTGCTAACCCCTCAATAATATTCATGGATGAGCCAACCTCAGGTCTTGATGCTAGAGCTGCAGCAATTGTGATGAGAACAGTTAGGAACACAGTAGACACTGGAAGAACAGTTGTGTGCACTATACACCAGCCTAGCATCGACATATTTGAAGCTTTTGATGAGGTAGGATATGTTCTTACATATATATTTATTTTCTCTTTTTTCCTTAATCTTTCATAATTATTGTTAGTATATTGGATTTGTAGTTATTCTTGATGAAGCGAGGGGGGCAAGAAATATATGTAGGGCCAGTTGGTCAGCATTCCTGCAAGTTGATCCAGTACTTTGAGGTGAGTCAGGAAAATAAACCATATACCAAATTTTACTGTCGTGATGTATTATTGGTAAATATTGAGTTACTCTTAATAATTTCTCTCAAATCTAGGGAATTCATGGAGTTACAAAAATTAGGTCCGGTTATAATCCAGCCACATGGATGCTTGAAGTAACATCTTCAGCACAAGAAATGATTTTGGGAGTTGATTTCACAGAGATTTATAGAGACTCGGAACTTTATAGGTTAGTCCAATCACAAGACATAAACTAATGTTGATATTTGAATTATAACACATTAAATAACTGACGACAGCACAAGCTAATCATTTTTTGAATAATACTTTTCATTATATAGGAGAAATAAAGCACTCATCACTGAGCTCAATACTCCCCTTCCAGGAACAAAAGACCTGCATTATCCTACTCAATATTCTCAGCCTTTCTCCACTCAATGCATGGTTTGCCTATGGAAACAACATTGGTCATATTGGCGCAATCCTCTTTACTCGGCAGTAAGAATTATCTATACTGCCTTCCTAGCCCTTATATTTGGGTCCATATTCTGGGATACTGGTTCCAAAAGGTAGACATAAAATAAGTTGGAGACCCTTCCAATAGTTTGATAGTCTTGTTACATCATTAATCACGGATAATTGCTCCTTTAAGGGATACCACGCAAGAAATTTTCAACGCCCTAGGAGCAGTGCAAGGTTCTGTCTTCTTTCTAGGGATCCAAATTGCTTCATCTGTACAGCCTGTGGTTTCTATTGAAAGAGCGGTATTTTACCGTGAACAGGCTGCAGGGTTGTATTCTGCCTTAGCATATGCATTCGGACAGGTGATCAAAACAAGAAGCTAAAATTAGCTTTATCATGTTATTTTATGGAGCTACTAAAAGAAACATTCTTATTTGGTTTCATGTATTATGTAGGTTGTCATAGAAATTCCATATTGCTTTGCCCAGGCAGTCATATTCGGAACCATTGTGTATGCAATGGTGGGTTTTGAGTGGACAGTTGCTAAATACTTTTGGTATATATTTTTCATGTTCTTTACTCTTATATACTTTACCTACTATGGCATGATGGTTGTGGCTACGACTCCTAATCTTCATATTGCCAACATCATATCCTACTCCTTTTACGGACTGTGGGCCCTCTTTTCTGGATTGTTTATTACAAGACCGGTGAGTTCTACTAACTTTCATAGGAGCATCGTAATACAATTCATGAATGAGGAAGCTAATGATGCTCATGTTTTCTTGATTATTTCACCACAGAAAACACCAGTGTGGTGGAGATGGTACCATTGGGGGAACCCTGTAGCATGGACCATGTACGGTTTGCTTGCATCTCAGTTTGGAGATGTGAGAGATCTACTAGACACAAAACAATCTGTTCAAGATTTCCTAAGAAGTTACTTTGGGTTCAGACACGATTTCATTGGTGTTGTGGCTATTGTCATTGCTGGATTTGGAGTTTTTTTTGCAACTATATTTGCATTTGCTATCAAGGCTTTCAATTTCCAAAGGCGATAATTTTTTTTTTTTTTTTTTTTTAATTTGTATAAAAGTTCGAATTTCTAATATATCCTTCAAATATGTGTTGATAATGAAGAACTGCAGTTTAACGGTGGTGATAAATATGCATTTACACACTAAACTACTTTTAGTACTACTGCAAGTGCACGGTGTAACTATAGTTAGTAGTGAGCAACGTCGATCCTATAGAGTTCAAATCACTATGCCAATTTAATACACTAATCTTAATAGATCAACTCTACCTACACATACAAAGGTTGAATTTCGAATTTTTTACTGAATCTTAAACTATTAACTTAATAGCTTGTAATATAAACAATTACTCGAAAGCTTAATCAGATAAAGAGACATATTCTAAGGTTCAATTTTAGTTACAAATTCCTTATGATAAATTACCCTGATTATCTAGACTATTTAGACCAAATTTCTATTTTTATTAGACGATCACTTAACTAGTTAACCCTCATCTCGGACGATGCTAACATGTAGGTTACGTATAAATAGTTATCATCTCTGACTAACTATTGTATACGTATCTCCTAAAAGCACACAAGATCTATACCTACGCAAAATATCAAACCCTCGGTTGTGATTGAATATCTACGCTATGTGTCGTAAGAATATTAACAATCCTCCCCTTTGGGGTGTCGAATTATTAAGCCTAGTTGAATCAAGCAGTTGATCAGATAATTAAAATCAAAGATAAAACAAACACATAGATAAAAACACAGAACAAATGTCTAGGTAAAATAATAACAATAAAATAATAAAGTTATTTTAACCTACTTTTTAGCCTGGAATACATGTAAAAACTTGCTACTCATTGTTGTGATAAATAAAATATAAAATTAATAGACAATCATATATGTTTGATCCCAAAATTTGTAAACTAATAAACCAAATGTCGCGATGAAATCTCGACCCTGGCTATTTCTCTTATCTCTTCTTCCTTGTTGCTAGCTTCCTACTCCAAGGCTTTTGAACTTGTAATATGTAAAAGCCGATGATTTTTAAGCTCTAGAAACCCCATTATATAGGTTTGGATGGATTAGCACTACAACAATAATGCTAATAGACTACACCAAATACACCTTGACTTTTTACGAAATTGCAGTCTTTTAGGATATTAACTAGGGTTTTCACCAAAAGTGTAGTCTATTCGCGTAAAAACTCGCTAATAGACCATGGAAGTACCTCGATTTTTCTAACTGTAGTCTATTAGCGCATTTTCGCTAATAGACTGACTTTTGTCTACGGTTTTTAAAAGATGTAGTCTATTAGCGTATTTTTGTGCAAATAGACTACATCTTTTGTCACCGGTTTAAAACCGTAGTTTATTAGCGAAATTATTTTCGCAAATAGACCTCAATTTCTTAAAATATAGTCTTTTTAGTGTAGTTAATCTTTGGTTTTACAATCTATCACTCCAAAAGTAAAAGTGTTTTTCAAAGTTCAGCCATTTTGAAAAAAAAAAAAACTTATTAAAATCGTTAGTTTAATTTAAAAAAAAAACATCCTAAAAATTAAAATAGCTCTAGTCAAAATGATTTAGGTTGTGTTTAGATGGAAGGATTCGGAAAGCAAAGGATTTGATTTTCAATTATTTTGTATTTGGAAATCCATTCATTTCAAACCTATTTCAAATCCCTGATTTGGATGTTTAAACTCAATGAGTGGCTTTGAATTGTTAAAACTTTTCATTTTTCAGTTATTTCTTAACATATTTTAAAAGATAATGATGATGAAAGTGTGTGTAGTATGTGTGTAGTGTGTGTGCATGTAGTGTGTGTAGTGTGTGTGTGTAGTGTGTGTAGTGTGTGTGTGTGTGCGTGTAGTAGTGTTGTGTGGGAAGTGTGTGCAATGCGTGTGAAGTGTGTGTAGAATGTGTGTGAAGTGTGTGTGTGTGGTATGTGTAATCTATAGTGTGTAGTGTGTGGAATGTGTGTGATAATGTGGCTATGCATACATAAAAGGTAGGATGGATTTATAAATGACTAGGTTGTTGGATGGATTTCAAAATGAACTAGAAATTTAGGAGAGATTTAAAAGTCCCTTGATTTGATTTTTTTTGCTAAACAAATTGGGTGGACTTGATGATGGATTTTCAAATTCACCCCCAAATCCCTCCATGCAAATGGACCCTTAAAGCTTTGTCTTCTTTCTTTCATTCGGTAGGGTTCCACTGCCTTCCCTTCGCCATCACTTGTTGCTCATTCAACTATGTCACGACTCACACAGGATTGAGTTAGAGCGTGAGGTTTGCGTAAGGAAAATGCAGAGAAAAGAGAGAGAGAGAGCAGATTTTGTTTAAATTTTCTATATTTGTCCAAACATGCATGAAAGACATGATATAGGTGTCATCCCCATGCTTACAACGTGACCCGTTGAAACAACGACGTATTACAACTCTCCACAAAACGACACCGTTTGGTGCTAACTCAAGAAATAAAATGCACTTTTATAAGTTAAGTGTGACTCTGCCCTATTACTGCTATAACTAACATAACTGAATGAAAACTGATATATTCTTCTTCCTTTGACATTACTCCACCCTTCTGAAAGTCTTGTCCTCAAGACAATAACTCGGGAAACTTCTTTGCCACTTCCTCATAGAATTCCCAAGTCGCCTCCTCGTCTGTTAGGTGGGCCCACCGTATTAGCAACTGTGTAGCGGGATATTTCCCCTTTTTAGCTAGTCTTCGAGCCAAAATTTTCAGAGGTTTCAACATCACTTTGCCTTCATCATCAAATTCTGGTAATTCAGTTGAGACAGCATCCACAGGACCAACTTTCTTTTTCAATAAGGAAACATGAAAAACTGGATGGATGTTGGCAGTAGCTGGCAATAACAGCTTGTAAGCAGCAGCCCCTATGTTTTGAACAATCTGAAATGGTCCAGCAAATTATGGACTTAGCTTCCAGGCCTTACTTTTTTTAAGGGATTTCTGTCTATATGGCTTCAACTTCAAATAAACCCAATCCCCTACATTAAATTCTCTAGCTGTCCTCTTTTTATAAGCATAAATCTTCATCCTCTCTTGTGCTTTTCTCAACATTTCTTTAAGTAGCTGCTGGGCTTTTTGTCTATCCTTCAGGCTTTCTGTAACACCCGCTACTGTGCTCCAATCATATGGCCCAAATGCAAGAGGAATTGGTTTAAAACCATACAGTGCTTCAAAGGGACTGATGCCCAAGGCAGTGTGAAAAGATGTATTGTACTAGAATTCGGCTAATAGCAACCATGTTGCCCAACTCCTGGGGTTCGAACTACACATGCATCTAAGGTAAGTCTCAAGACATTGGCTCACTCTTTCAGTTTGTCCATCTGTCTGAGGATGGTAAAATCTGCTTAAGTTCTGCTCCACACCTAGCAGCTTAAGCAATTCTTGCCAGAAGTGGCTTGGGAAAATTCTATTTCTATGGTAGGGCGGGCAGATCGTTGGACCGCACGTACCAAATTAAATATTTATATTTCTGATTTCCCAACTCTACAAGTAGAGCGGTAAGTCGGGTCGAACCCACAAAGAACAGTAGACTAGTGTTATCTTAATAAATCAAGCGATTATGAAATTTAAATAAAAGTAGAAACAAACAATGAAAACAATAAAGGGGGGGAGGGGGGTTGATTATGATTATTAACTAAGAACTACCACACCATTAAACTAGATAACCCAAGACAATTAAACACTTAAAGATTCAATTAAAACAAGAACAAAAGACAATTAGAATTAGTTTTTGGTTTTTCTAATAAATTTAGGGAATCTACCCTTGATCTGGTATCCCTTTAGTTTCAATGTATTACCCAACTATTGTTGATGCCCAACCCGATACAATTCAAGTCCCTATCCCACGAATTACTAAATCTGCTCTAGCAATCGTGTTATCTCTTACGTTTAGCTAATCGAAAGTCTGCTCTTCGACTAGCCCTATCCGGTTAAACCAATTAAATCAATAAAACACCAAATAACGGAATAGATTCGACTTGAACCTCGAAAGCTCGGGTTTAGAGGTCGAATTCTACAATATCACAAACGACATCACTCGTTGTTCTCTAATAGGGGAATTAGAGAACCTACAATTATGGATAGTGATCTCTAATTCTAGCAACACATCTACACACTCCCTAGAGGGTGATCAATCTAATAAAAAACATGTAAACTTGAATCAATACCAGCAAATAATGTAGAACACTTGAAATTGCTAGAAAGGTATAACATCAACTAGCAATAGTTACATAATCATTGTCACTCAAAGTTTAACTTATGATCAAGGGTAGAAATAGGGGTACTACTCACCCATTAATACTAAAACTAACAAAAATTCAATGTAAAAGCTAAGAAACATGATAAATATAAAGATGAAACCAAAAATCTTGAATGGGGAAGAAGATTCTTCAATCCTTTGCCCAATCTCCCTTCTTGGTGGCTAGAAATGGCTGTTAGATATGTCCCAAGATAGGTCAAATTCGAAATGGAACTTATATATATATAAGGGAAGAGTTGTCACTTGGGTTTTAGGCAAAATCGCATTCACAATTTTATAACAGGGTGAATAATTTCGGCTGAGATTCAAGTGTGTCTCGGCTGAGACAAAGCAACGATGGTTTTATGTTGTGTGGCTCAAAGGCTGATCTCGGCCGAGATGTGAAAAGAGAAATTCAGGGCTTTGTTAGGGTTTAGCTCATCTCAGCCGTGATTTGGGTTTCATCTCGGCTGAGATCTTGATCTCTTGAAAATCTGGCTTTTCCCTAGAACTTTATCTCGGCCGAGATGCACTGCCCGTCTCGCCCGAGATCTTTAACTCTTCAATTCTTGGCTTTTCCCTGGAAAGTCATCTCGGCCAAGATGCATTGCCTGTTCGACCTAGATCTTCCTTTAGCCTTGTCCTTTGTTGCTTCGATCGATCCATCGACTCTGCGATCTTTTGATGCTCTTTTTCGATCCATTTGTACCCGTTTTAACACAAAAATGAACCAACATCATTATTTTGCCCAATGAGAATTAAATGCACAAAATACATGTGAAATTGCACACAAACATCACTAAATTGACACTTAAAGCGTTCTAAAGTGTGTGCACGAACATGTGTGTCAGTCTATCAGTCACTATACTTTGTGGAAGTCCATGCAGCTTGTATATGTTCTTAATGAACAAAGTGACCAACTTTGAAGTAGAGAATGGATGTGAGAGGGCAATGAAATGACTATATTTAGCCATCCTGTCAACTATGACCCAGATGGTGTCTTTGTGAGCTGAATTAGGCAGCTGCTCAATAAAGTGCATAGAAACTTGCGTCCATGCTTGGTCTGGTGTGGGAAGAGGCTGAAGCAACCCTGGGGTATTCAGGTACTCGTGCTTGCTTATCTGAAAAATGTGACAAGCATAGATGGTTTGGTGGATATGTTTCTTGAGACCAGGCCACCAAAATGTGGTAGCAACTCTGTGAAATGTTATTGTCTCACCAGAGTGTCCTCCCAGATTAGAAGTGTGCATGTAATCCACTATTTTCGTTCTCAAATCACTCCCAGCTTCCACTAGGAATTTCCCTTTATACCTCATTATCCCACCAATATAGCTGTAAAAGGAAACATTAAAGGGATCAGTAATGATAGCTTGGTCCTGTGTATCATTTTCATAACTCAGCAATAGCTCTTCTACCCACACAGGTTTTACTTGTGTGATAGCATCACACTGCCCCTCCTCCAGATTCATTCTAGATAATGCATCAATAGCCTTGTTCTCTGTCCCTTTTCTATACTCAATCTTGTAATCAAATCCCAACAATTTAGTGATGAATTTGTGTTGTAATGGAGTAGAAATCTTTTGCTCCAGCAAGTGTTTTAAGACTCCTTTGGCCTGTTTTGATGATAAAGGGAGCATGTAACAAGTATGCCCTCCACTTCTCCACTACCAATATTATGGCCAGAAACTCCTTTTCATAAATTGACAGACCCAAATGCCTTGGCCCTAAAGCTTTACTGATATAAGCTAGAGGGTGATGATCTTGCATCAAGACTGCCCCTAATCCACTGTAGCATGCATCTGTTTCAACTATAAAGGGTTTATTGAAGTTTGAAAGCTTTAAAACTGGAGCACTTACCATGGCTTGTTTGAGATCAGAGAAAGCCCTATCAGCTGTCTCATTCCATTCAAATCTTCCCCTCTTGGTCAAATTAGTGAGTGATTTTGCCATCATCCCATAACCCCTGTCAAAGTTTCTATAGTAACCAGTGAGCCCCAAGAATCCTCTCAATGCCTTGACTGATTTTGGTTGAGGCCATTCACTCATAACTTTGATCTTTTTAGCATCAGCTGACACACCTTGCTCACATATTATGTGACCCAAATACTCCACTTAACCTTGTCCAAAAACACATTTAGACAGTTTGGCAAATAATTGATTCTGTTGTACGGCCTCAAAGACTTCCTCTAAATGACATAAGTGAGTGGGCATGTCCTTGCTATATACTAGTATGTCATCAAAGATTACTAGTACGAAATCCTTCAAATATTCACTGAACACTGGTTCATCACAGCCTAGAAGGTAACTGGTGCATTAGTGAGGCCAAAAGGCATCACAGTGAATTCATACAATCCTAAAGCTGTCACAAAAGCAGTTTTATGGATGTCTGCATCAGTAACTCTTATTTGGTGGTACCCAGACCTCAGATCAATTTTAGAGAAGACTTTGGCCCCTCCTAGCTCATCTAGCAAGTCTTCAATCAATGGGATAGGATAGTTGTCCTTCACAGTTACAGAATTCAACTTCCTATAGTCCACACCAGAATCTGTAATTCCCATCTTTCTTCTTTACCAATAGGACAGATGATGAATATGGGTTGCTACTGGGTCTAATGACCCCAATATCCATCATTTCTTTAATCAACTTTTCAATTTCTCTCCTCTGCAGTACTGGATACTTGTAAGGATGTTGTTTGACTGGATCTGCTCCTTCTTTGATGGGTATCTTATGATCCATGGCTCTTCTTGGAGGTAATTCTTTTGGTAGTTCAAACAGAGGTTTATACTTGGTCAGCAAAGATTCCACTTCAGGTGCACACTTGCTCTTATCTGTTGAGTTTTGAGCAGCTATTAGACAGAGATAGGATTGAGCCCTGCCTTTGCTCTCCACTACTTCCTGTTCCCACGGCTTAGCAGACACGATATTCACTGAGACTCTGCCTGAATCCCTTTTAAAGTCACTAGCTTACCCTTGATGTGAAACTACACTGTGTGTTCTTTGAAATCCATCACAATGGGCCCCAATTGAATCAAGAGATCTACTCTAATCACCATATCACAACCCCCAAGTTTCAATAGCCTAACTGGAGTGTTGAATCTGCACCCACCCATCTCCCGCTCAAACTGTGGGCACTTATAATCACATATGATCCTATTCCCATCTGCAACAGTAACTTGTAATGGAGTTGTGTACTCAATAAGACACACTATCTTCTCAGCAGTTAGGGGGTCCAAAAAACTGTGGTTACTCCCTGAATCAAACAATATAATCAGCTTTTTGTTAGTTGATTTCCCCGATAATTTGATTGTACCAGCATGTGTTTGCCCAGCAACAACATTGAGAGAGATTTGAGGTTCCTTTTGGTCATCTACCACCTGTTCAAGTTCCAGAGTTCCTACAGGGTCATCATCATCATCATCTTCTGTCAGAATCATTAATAATGTCTTGCACTTATGGCCAATGTGTAAGGTTTCATCACAATTGAAGCAGAGATTCTTCTCTCTCCTTGCTTTCATCTCTTCAGGTGTTAATCTCTTTATGGCAGGAAGCTTATCATGGCCACTTGCAGGAAAACTTGACTTATTTTGCCCACCATCAGTTTTGCACCCCCCCTTCCCACCCTGTGTTCTGGGTATATGATGGTTTATGAGCTGCCTTTTGCCCTTTAGTCAATAATTGCACAATGTTCTCATGCATCAATGCTAGCTGGGTAGCAGATAGAAGTGTTGTTGGCTTCTAGACTTGCACTAATTTGCTTATTTCCTCTTTCAAACCCCCAATGAAACTTTCTATGAAATATTCATCATCAAGAACTTTGTTCTTTTCTTTCATCGGTGCTTTTAATTCCTCAAACTCATCAATATAGGATTGTACTGATCCTGTTTGCTTAAGTTTGTTGAACTATGCTGTTAAACTTCCTCAAGTGGGGTTCAAAAACCTCTCCATGACCATTTTAGTGAAATCCTCCCATTTTATTTTTTCCTTACCCTCCACATAGTATGCGAACCAGTGATCAGGTTTACCCTCTAGATTCATGGCCACCAAGCCTATTTTATCAAAGTCAGACATGTGGTTATACACGAAATACCTATGACATTTACGTAACCACAACCTCGGACTTTCCCCATTGACTTTGGGAAATTCCAACTTGGGTATCTTCCCATTGTTCGCAGATTGACTCCTAGATGGTTCATTCACCCAATTAATGGGTACTGGGGATAGAATCCCAGCTTCAGATCTACCCCCACTAGCCCCCATATTACTACCCGATCCGAATATTATAGTAGGTGTAGGTGGATCAACTGGTTCTTTACCTTTGCTGGAGGCTCCAGCTTGTTACTCCTTCAAAGCAGCCATAATTTACGACACCATGTCATTTAGCTTCGCATCTAGTCGTTTTTCAGCCTGAATCTGCCCTTCCCCCGCCGTAGCTTGAGCTTGCAGGATGTCAGTGACCTGCTGTTCCAACGTGTCTATACGTTGAGCATAAGTTTTTCCCGTCATCGTCGCGCAGAGAAAAACGTGGCTCTGATGCCACTTGTCACGGCTCACACAGGATTGAGCCGGAGCTCGTGAGATTTGCGTAAGGAAAATGCAGAGATAAGAGAGAGAGAGAGATAGATAGAGAGAGAGAGAGAGAGAGCAGATTTTGTTATCAATTTTCTATATTTGTCCAAACATGCATGAAAGAGATGATATAGGTGTCATCCCCATGCTTACAACATGACCCGTCGAAACGACGACGTATTACAACTCTCGACAAAACGACACCGTTTGGTGCTAACTCAAGAAATAAAATGCGCTTTTATAAGTTAAGCGCGACTCTGCCCTATTACTGCTATAACTAACATAACTGAATGAAAACTGATCTGTTCTTCTTCCTTTGACAAACTACCACTGGTTGCTGGAGCCGGTGACAGTTGAACGCCTCGTCGAGCTTCTCATCCTGCAGGTACACATTCTCTTTTTGCTAGGGTTCTATTAGAGTAGGAAAATCAATTTAATATGAAATTTGTTTGTCTTCTCAATGAAGCATCACCGCAATGTCCATTTTCTCAACCACGCCCTCGTATCCAACTCCGATTCCCGACTCAAGGATTCTCACCATAGGGGAATTTTGTGTGGTTTTCAAAATTTCGCTCTCTTCCATTTTCTTTTAGTGTTTAATTAAGATTTAGGGTTATTTCTATCGGTTTGCTTGGTTAGATATACAGAGGGAAGAGAAGAATGTGCAGAAAGCAATCAAGGAGACAGCTAAGCGAAATGATATGGGTTTAGCTAAGGTTCTTTTATTTAATTTTTTAAGCTTTACAAATGATGAAGTTCTAATGAATGATGCCTTGGATGTTGATTGAAGTTTTACATTGTGTTCTTTTGTTATTATTTCGTCATAGACTGTACTTAACTGTATATCAATTGAGAGGTGACGGATTCTAGGTTTTGTTCTCGATCACCCTTCGGCTTGTATTTTATTGTAGATTGATTGAGAACATAAAGTTCTTTTCAAATTATTAATTGTGTAAAATTCATTGCACGCATATCTGGTTGTTTTTAGCTAAACTTACCTTCAAATATGGGATTGTTTACATATGAATTATGCTTATTGATGATCACTTGTTATATAGGCTCTTGCTAACGAACTTGGGCTGTCTAAGAAGAGAGTAAATCGACTCTATGAGAAAAGGGACAGTTGAATTCGATATCAATGCATCATCGATATCCTTGAAGAGCTTGCCAGTGAAGTATTTTAGGGACTGCTTCTCTTCTTTGGACTTGGCAGAGATGATGGCGTTGAGATAAAAACAGAGGTAATAAGCCTTCGAAGGAGGTCATTCTGTACATATGGCCAAGCCCTTGCTGCAACCTCAATTGGTGACAGTGGCTGAAGGAAAAACCTATCCTTTAATGGCAACTAAAGGTCTCTTGCTTCGACTGAGTTTAAAGTTCCGGATGTTGTAACACCTACTTTCACAATTAGTACAAAATAATTTTACTATTTACACATAATAATTGCAAATCATAGGTCCATTTACACAATTGCGTATGGTTGTAGCATCACTTTTGTATATTTGTTGCTGTCAGGAAACTCGAGATGGAGAATGCTGAAATTAGAGGAGAGATGAAGGCATCTAAACTGAGTGCCTCTGAATCAATCACTACTTGTTTGGAAGTTGCAAAGAGGGAGAAGAAGTGCCTCAAGAGGATTTTAGCATAAGATGCAGGAAGATATTGCAACCGAGAAACAGAAGATCTAAGAGGTTTATAGGCCCTTGAATGGTTAGAAATCTACCATCCCTCTCAATTTGCAGAGTTGTATATAAACTCATGAGTTCATATAATCTCAATCAATGTAAACCTGCCTGTATTTATACTGATATACATATATATACTACTGATAGAGAAGACAAGAATTATAAACGGTCAGAAAGCGACTCTCCCTCTCAATTTAAATATGTCCCCTCACCTCATCCAATATGAAGTTGTCTTAATAAAGTACTCCTGATGGCTTTTAAATCAAAATAAATCTTTAATTAATTAAAATAATAATTAAGATCATCGAATTGTAGGATACTTTTCTGTTCGTTTTTTTCTTTTCTGAGGGGATTCAATACTTGTCTTTCCCAAATGTGAAAATATACAGATTCAACATGAATTCTCGAAAAAATTGAGAATGATATTTTTTTAACACAATACTCTCTCCAGGTATTGCTGATCTATTTTTTGTCTTTATTGTTGATTATTCTCCAGGTATTCTGCAGTTCCATTTGCTGCCCGAATGTGAGATATTGGGAAAAAAAATCATGTTAGCCTTACTTTTTCCTCTTTATGCATCATCGAATCCCTACTTTTTAGATTTCTTCTTTAGAGAACTCCTTTAATCAAGCTCTCACAAAAGAAAACATGGGAAGGCTTTATTGCTGCCATATGTCTGTTGTTCTAGTGAGTAAGTTATTCATTTTCTGTTATTGAATTTCTGAATTCGTGTACAAAGCGTAATGAGAATCCATTCATTTTTTTTCTGTACATTATTAATGGCTTAATATTTGGAAGGTTTTGTATTTATGTAAATCATGTCTCCCTCTCTCGTAACATTTCTCGAACAATCCAGCATCTGATGTAGAGGAATTAGTGTGGGCTTGCTGTTGAGAAAGCCCACGCTCTTCCTAAGAAGAAACGATGGGAGAGAAGAACCCCTTGACTCTGCTGATTTAGCTCTGGGAAAGGTACTCCTTTTTTCTTATCACCCTTTATAGCGAGCATGAAGCATGTGACGGTAAGTTACATGTGCTATGTGAGTTGCTTATATAGCTAGAGACAAGCTATATAATTTTTGTAATGCAGGAGCACCCTTCAAACTCTGAATCATTTGGCAAGAATTTTGAAGAAATAATGATGTTGAGTTCAGCTTTTAGAGCACAAAGTATATGATGTTAGCTAAACGATAGACAATTGGAAAAATAATTATCATTTTTGTTACTTGTATTCTATGTAATTCTAATTATATTCAATTGGAATATGTATATATTTATTGTATTCAATGTAATTATAAAGTTGAACTTGTATTGGTGTATTGTATTTTAGAATTGGTAATGAAGTTCGTTGATTAAGAAGCAATTTGTTAAAGACTAGCTGACTTTCTATAATTTGAATTTTTCTAATTGTTTACAACAGAAAACAGACAAAAAAAAACCATTGTCTTTCTTGTAAAAATTTTTTTTTGTTATTTTCTCAAAAAAAAAAAAAAAAAAGACATCGGTTTAAAACCGAAGTCTGTATATGAATATACCTTTTTTTTTTTTTTAAATAGACCTCGGTTTTTGTCTATGAAAATTGAGTAAAAGACATCAATCGAGAATCGTGGTAAAATCGAACACTATACATCAATAGTTTATTTATTTATTTATTTTTTTTTTTTTGTAAATGGTCTAAAAATCGATGTCTATTACAACAAAGACCTTGGTTCTTAACCGTGGTCGAAAGTCAAGTCTATTCCGGCATAGACCTCGGTTAAAAATCGAGGTCTATTAGTGAATTTGTTGTAGTGTAGGATGAAACGAGTTGAATTAGGCAAAAAAAATAGAAAAAACACGCAGGCCCATAACATTGCCTCGTCAAGCCGCTTTAAGTCGCCCTGTCAGGCAAATTCTGTGCTTAACTCGGTCTTGACTCAGCTTGAATTGCCCGACTGGGCCATATGTTCTTGACGGACTTCTTGTCAACATCAGCCGGTCGGGCCAGTTTGGCTTGCATGCAGGGCCAATTGCCGTGTATTGCAACGCCTTTGCTTCATCATTTTTGCGTTGTTTTCACTTGTTTCTTCTTCGGACTTCGTCCTTACAGACTTTTGACCCAAAATAACACATTTTCACTATAAAAAATAAGCACATACATCATTCTCCTCAAGATGATGAAATCAAACACAAAACAATCAATAATGCATGTAAATGCTATAGAATTCTTCGTCTATATGAGCCTAAAAGCATGCATACACAACGTGTATCAAAACCCCTCAAACTTAGATTGTTGTTCTTCCTTGAACAACAAAAGTAAAAAAAAGAAGAACATACAACTTTAAGGTGAATAGACGATGAATCTAGTTTTAGACACAATTTTTGCGGATAGAGAACGTATAAGTTGAGCATATAGTGAATCAGGAATATATCAACTACTCTCGAGACTTAACACCAAATGAATGATCCTCACTGTCATGTGCATAATCTACCATATGCTTGTCTATTGTCTAACATATATATCGCACTTGATATGTGTGAAAAAAAATTAGAAAGGTTTTTGTTTTTTGTTGTAATGTAGGCTTAAGAACAAGGTGGAATAAATATGGACAAAAAGTGACTCAAACTTGAAGTAATCGAGTTTCGTTAACCTCAACTACCGCTCGAATGATGCTCATTTTTCATCTCGCATTTCACCTCTCAGTAAGCTAATAATATAACTTCTTCACCTAGACAATCACTCATTGTGCACTACATCACCCAACTTTTCAATGCCAATCAATAAATTAGTAAGAATTTTGTTACTACTCAAACATTGACAAACAATGACATATTTTAACAATTTTTTTTTACCCCCTTTCTTAAAGTAATATATATATATATATACTTTTGATTTTTCTTTAAAACACGTAAATAACATCTAAAAGGTCAAAATATTCCTTTTTTTTCCTACAAAACTTTATTACCTCCCACTCAACTGTTTCTCACATCCCATCCACTCTACTTGTATACCATCACTCTCATTTACCTCCCAATCCACCTAGCTTGCTCGTTCTCAACTAATCCAAGTTAAGGAAAAATAAGAGCTCACGAGAGTGGATAGGAGCTTGTATTGGCTATGAAAAAACAAAGCGTTAGAGCTCAAAGTGGCTGACTAGGAACTATGTTATAGTTTTGGTAGGAAATTATTTCGGCTCATAACTAGGTTAAAAAAAAGAAATGCCTAAACTCATTTTCTAAGCTTACAACACATACTTGGCAACATCAAGAAAAGCCAAGGCAAGTTTTGGAGACACGCTTACATGATGAAAAACAACGCACTCAAGGAAAAAAAATGCATAACTCCTAAAATGGGAGTGTAACAATAAATTTCATGTATAAATAAATAAACACAAAAAAGAATTACAAGATCGAATTTCTCGGATCAAATGGATAATGTTTACAATTTGTGAGTTCCTATCTCTAGTTCTCCTTTGATTCTTCTCTTCGATTGATTGATGTCGGAGTTGACTTTGATTTCCCCGGTTTTTTACTTTGATTTGAGTAACGTTAATTCAAAGGCTTGTGCACTTGATTTTGAATTAAACAATACTTTTGATTCAATATACGAAGAACGTATTCGATGATCTTGACGAACGCCGAAGAACGCCTTTGAAGTTTTGACTTGAAAACGCCGATTGGAGGGGCTTAGCACCTTGATCTCGGATCAAACATTGAAAATCTTGAGATTGGCTTTGTAACGCCTTGAAAATCTCAAGATTGGCTTCGTAATGCCAGATTGTAATACCGGATTGGCTTTGTAACGCCGGATTTTGGCTTTGTACCGCCTTAATCTCAAGATTGGTTTTGTACCACTTTTCTTGAGCTTGTGTTGTTGTGATTTTTGGTGGAGAATGAGGCTCTATTTATAGTGGTAGGATGGAGAAAACCCTAATGAGCTTGAGTCTGAACGGAGTGATATGATTGGTCCTTCATAATATCATTATCCATAAGATAATTATTAAATTAATTATATTTAATTTAATAATTTCTGCAGCAACTTGACAGATGGAGCATTCTGATTGGTCCAACATGACTTGATATTTATCCTTATCTTCTTGGATAATTACTAAATTAATTTAATTTAATGTAGTAATATCTACATCATCTTGACACGTGGCAGCTTTCCATTGGCCAATAAAATATATAGTAAATCACCAATTAAATTGACTATTTAACTTAGGAATTTTATTTACCCAATTCCTAATATTAAAAATAATCAATATAAAATTGATATTCAACATATATTTTATTACGTGGCGCATTTTAATTGGATACGAAATTTACGTATCAACAGGGAGTTTCTTTTCAAGGCTCAAATACTCACAGGCTATTGTAATCATTACTCAAGGTGCATGCTCAAGTTCATCTCTACATGCTTATTATGCCCTACTACATGTCTTCCAATTTTTAGAAATTTGACTCATCGCTGACACATCATTCTCACTCAACCTTATTCAGCCTTAAGTTAAAAATTTATTACAACTTCCGGGTTATGACTCTAAATGCAAAACAAAAAACAAGACTCAAACAAAACTCTAACATCAACTAATTCAAAACACTAAAACAACTAAGCTACCCAACAAAATGCAAACTAACTACACAATTAACAGTTCAAATATGGAAAATCAATAAAAACATGAGCATGGCTGCTAAGGTGTCCCACTCTTCTCTCTCCCCCAAACTTGGTTGAATAACAAGTTTATGGGAAAGAAGTTGTACGCCTTCGTGGCTCTTACAGACTGTCATGGTTGTAGAGGTTGTGGTGGGACTCATGGTTCATCAAATAACTCGGATGACGTTGTTCATGTGATGAAATTGGGTCCTGTGCTGGACCATCCACTATTTCTTCTACTGGAATACTTGTTGTTGGGCTACAACTCCCTGTTGTGTAGCCAAGAATGTATCTATCTGTGCGTCATATTGCTGTTGATGGTTCACTAATGACTGATGAGCATTCGTGAGGACGTCAAACCTCACTCATACGCCTGGAACCTCTTATCGTACACTTGAAATCACTCATCATGTAATTGAAACCTATTTGAAAAGGTCTAATCATCTTCTCATAGCCCGCCAACCGAGCCTCAGTCTGAGCTCTATACTCCGCAAACCATGGAGCCGGCTCATCGTTCCTCGGCACCCTCCTTCTTTCCCTTCTCTCTCTTCTGTCTTCTTCTCCTTCATCGCCTTCAATATTTTCAGCTTGCTCAACTGTCACTGGCTCTCCTTCAAGTTGCTCAGTTCTACCCTGAAAAATTTGGGCTTCATCCTCCATAGGCTGCTAAGACACAACTCAATGGATGGGCATCTATAATGATAAATTATGCCTGTCATCTAGCCCATCAACCATGGTTATCTCGGAATGAGGTAGTAGCATGAAAGGCCCTTGTTCTGAATGACCTCATGATGGAACCATATGAGTAAATTCCTAGGTAGCTGCCTATGTTCAGTGAGTTTCACTACCCTCATCAATTCGAAGTCTTCCCAAGTGAGCATTTTTTGTCCCTTCACTGATACCATATTATAAAAACTAAAAACCACAGCTTCAGCTATTGGTGTCATCAAATCCCCAATTGATATGTTACCTTTCTGCGTATTGATAACACTCTCAAACTAGCTAACTAGCTAGGCACCAATATCAACATGATTGGCTAACATACACCATAAGAAGTATATTTCAGCCCTCCTAGAAAAACTTGCTCGGTGCAAGAAAAAATAGTAAAGGACATCTCTGATGGATGTAGGCAAAGATCGGATCCAGAGCTAGGATGCATTGTTTGACTGGGGATGCCAGCTCTCGACGATATAAGACTGGGGGCTTCCATGAAGTTAGCTTAAAAAAGACAGAATCATTATAATGCGCAGTACCAGTACAAGCTATCAACGCCAGTCAATCTCTAATTTTCCACAACGAAGTCATGTTTTTTACCCATCAATTAATAGGGAAACATCACGAGAATCATTTAATGGATCTATATTCAACAAATACTATGATGAATCTGGAAGAAGTGTTATTTCACATATGAATAAATCAGAGTACATGAATGGAGAACACCTCTATTTATAGAGATGGGTGATACAATAGCACTCACATTCAATACACATGAAAATCAGTAACATCAGCATTCCTACCAAACTAATGCCACATCACCATTCCTAACAAACTAATGCCACCTCAGTATCTTCCTCTTAGCACGCGTATCATCTAGCTGTATATGGATACTTCCCATGCGTACATAGTTCCACATGCTTGGATAGTATGCTTAGATACTAGTCCATCATTTTTGTTGAATATACTAAACCATATCGTTATATAGTATTTTTTAGAGATTAGTATGTGATTTAAGTATAACTTGATGTTATGATTCTCATAAACTAATTTATATTACTAAGAATCTAAAAAGCCTTCTTTAGCCCAATGCTTTCATTTCTACTACGTATATTTCCAATAAATATGAGAGGTTATAATCAGTATTCATATATGTATGATACACATTGAGTATGCATGCTTTTGAACTCATTTAGACAAAGAATTTGATAACATTTGCATGCATTATTGGTTGTTTTGTGTTTGATTTCATCATCTTGAGCCGAATGATGCGTTTGCTTGTTTTTGTAGTGAAAATGTGTTATTCTATGTCAAAAGTCCATAAGGACGAAGGCCGGAGGAGAAACAAGAGAAAACAGGGTAAAAAAGGTGAAGCAAAGGCGTTGCAATACATTGCAATTGGCCCGATCGGGCAAGCCGAAGTGGCCCAACCGGCAACGTGTTGAAGGAAACAAGGAGCCAGTCTAGAATATATTATCCGGCCGAGCAAGTGGATCAGCCCGGATGAGCAAAACAAGTTGAGTCAAGACCGAGTTAAGCACGAAATTGGCCCGTCGGGGCAAATTAAAGCAGCCTGATTGGGCAGCGTTATAGGCCTACGCGTGTTTACTATTTTTCGGCTTTAATCAACCCGTTTTCATCCTAATCCTTCCAAACCTATAAAAAATAGGTTTTAGAGCTTACAAATCATCATCTTTTTTCATTTTACAAGTTAAAAAACCTTGGAGTACGAAGCAACCAAAAAGAAAGAAGAGATCAGATTGAGAGCTAGAGTCGAGATTTCATTGTGACATCCGGGTTTATTAGTTTATGATTTTTTTATCGCACATATACGTTTGTCAATAAATATTTTTCATCACAACAATGAGTTCCTTTTTTGTATGCGTATTCTAGGCTAGAAAGTAGGTTGCAATAACTTTGTGATTTTATTGTTTAAATTTATCTAGACATCTGTTCTGTGTTTTTATCTATGTGTGTTATATCTTTGAATTTGATTGTTTGATAAACTCTTAGATTCAACTAGGCTTAATAGTTCGATGCCTGAGATGGGAGGATTATTAATGGGCTTATGACACATAGCGTAGATATTCAGTAACAACCTAGAGGTTTGAGATATTTATGTAGGCTATAGATCTTGTGTGCTTTTGGGGGTTACATATGCAATAGTTAGTAAAAAAAAAGATAACTATTTATACGTAATCTACATGTTAACATCATTCTAGATGAGGGTTAACTAGTTAAGTGATCGCCTAATAAAATCTGGGATCTAAAAACTAGGATTCGGTCTAAAAGCCTAGATAATCAAGATAATTTATCATATGCAAGTTATCACTGAAATTGAACCTTAGAATATATCGCTTTATCTGATTAATCTTTCGAGTAATTGTTCTGTGTTACAAGCTATTTAGTTAATATATTAAGATTCAGTCTAAAATCCAAAATTCAACCTTTGTATGTCTAGGTAGAGTTAATCTATTAGGATTAGTGTATTAAATTAGCATAGTCATCCGATCTCTGTGGGATAGACCTTTTCTCCCTGCTGACTATAGCTACACCGTGCACTTATGGTAATACTAGAGCTGAGTTTTAGTGAGTCAAGTTTTTTGGCTCCGTTCCCGGAGATTGGTAGCAAATTCAATTTCTATCATAATAGATAGCTCATCATTATTCTAGACGTTTTACTTTTAGTATTTTTTTTATTAACATTTTCTCTTCACATTGTGATCTCAAGTAGTGCATGCTAACACGGTCAAAGGGAAAGAGAAATCTTATTCCTTTTTACCCGGAGATTGAAGCAACTTCCCTTAGATGCAGGAGAAAGAGGAATTTAACTAGTGAGATGGGTGCCCATCACAAGAACTTACTCAAGAGGAGATGATACGCAAACTGTTTCTGGAGTAATAACAACATATGCAAATAGATCATTTGTCGAACACAATACAGCAACTACAAAACCAACCAATCCAACAGATTTTGTAGTTAGCCACAGTATTTACAGCCACATGCCCAGGCTCAGGGGGATTAGACAACAATAAGGGACTTCCTTTATCCCTTAGGCAATACGAATTACAAAGGAGTTTTGTGACCGCCAATGAATGCCAACAACTTTGGACTCAAGCCGGCATTAATTTCTATTGTTCAACAAAATCAGTTAGGTGGAGGGGCACTCCAAGACCCCAAATGCACACTTAAACCAGTTCCTAGAGGTCGATGATACAATTAAGATGAACGAGATGCCCCATGATCAAGTGAAGCTCAGAATGTTCTCTTTTTCCCTTAAAGCCGAGGCCAAATTGTGGTACAACTTGTTGTCATCCAATGCATTTCTACTTGGATGAGCTATGCACAAAGTTCATGCTAAAGTACTGTCCACCCAACAAGACACTCAGGCTGAAGAGTAAGATCACTCAGCTCAAGCAGTTCGACTCTGAGCCATTAGGTGAAGGTTGGGAACGTTTCCATGATCTTCTCTGAAAGTGTCCCCAACATGGAATTGCTGAGAATGAGCGGATTTATTATTTTTACAATGGGCTTCTTAGGCCAATGAGAGTGCTCGTAGATGCGACAGTTGGTGGTTCATTATTTGCGAGAAATGCATGAGATGCATTCACCATTCTGGAAAACATGGCCACCAACAGTTACCAATGATCGTACGAGAGGAATCAACCTAGACTACTTGCCATCATAACTGATATAAAGCCGACCACATCACTTTCGGCACAATTCAAGCACTTTCCAAGCAGCTAAGTTCTTTTACCCAAGTGCTCCTTCTACACAAGCCGAATAAAGTTAAAAAACATAAGTTACCCAAGAAGTCGTTGAGGATGTAAAACTGTATGAACCAAAGAAACTTCAAGAACTTCCAAGGGAACCAGCAGAATCACTACCAGTCGGGTATGGCGAGTCATCTTGTAATATCCCGAACCTTTGAATCCTTAGAAAAATATTCAATGTGTATTTTAAATACTTTGATGCACTCAGTATCATATTTGACTAACGAAATATTCTTTTGTGAATTTTTTGGTCAGAAAAATGATATTGCGATGCCAGAACTCATCTGCACCTACGGCTCAAAAAAATGTGAGACTTAGAATATATAAATTTTACTATCGGGTTCAATATATACGAAACAAAGAATATTTGAAATTGTGTTTGTGATCGGTAAAAAATTTCATATCTAAAACCACAAAATTTACAGATATAATTGCAGGCTAAAAAAATGATGAAACAATGAAAAATATTTAGTCCAACACTTTGCTTGAGATATTTGAAAAAATAAAAATTTGAAAATGAGTATTAGATAATTTACAAACTACAGTTTTAAAATAAAAAATTTGCTGATGAAATTTAAGACTCAGAAATGGATGAAACTAGGGAAATTGAATGGTCAAATTTTTTTTTTTTTGAGATATTTGAAAAAAAGAAAATTTAAAAATGAGATTTGGATAGTTTACAAGATACAGTTCTAAGATTGAAAAAAAAAATTATAGACAAAATTTCAGTCTCAGGAAATGATAAAATTTTGTAAACGGAATGTTCAAAAAATTTGTTTGAGATATCTAGAAAAACAAAAGTTAAAAATGAGTTTTTGATATTTTACGAACTACGGTTCTAAACAAAAAAAAATTACGGATATAATCTGTTACTCGAAAAAGTAAAAGACATTAAGGGTGGAATGGTCTAATATAAAATTGGGTTAATTACAGAATGCGACCTGTACTATTAGCCTTTTTTCCATTTCTAGTCCAAACTAAATATTTTTTCCGATTGCAACCTGTATAACGCGTTTTTCTTGCAGTTTGCAACTCCGGCCATATTTCAGGCTATATAGGCCATGTGCCATGCACATGACCTCCATGGCCAATAATATGGCGACACGTGGACACTAATTAAAAAAAAGAAAAAAAAAAAGAAAAAAATACTTATAAATTATTTAAAAATTTCAAATTATTCACAAAAAATATAAAAATAATTTAAATTTATAAATATTTAACATATAAAAATATTTTGAAAATTTAAAATTTAGGAAATTAACAAAAAAAATTTAAAATTAATTATAAATATACTTAAGTATATAAAAAAAGAAAAATCGAAAATACTTATAAATTATTTTGAAAAAGTAAATTTTTTTATTAAAAATATAAAAATTATATACATATCTAAATAATTTTATATAAAAAAATAAAATATTTCGAAAATTTTGAAATTCAGGAAATTAACAAAAAAAAAATCTAAAATTAATTTTAAAAATTCTGAAAATAAATATAAAAAAAATCAAAAATAGTTTTATTTTGAAAAAAATCGAAAAAATTGTAAATTATTTTAAAAAAATTAAATAATTTATTAAAAATATATAATTATATAAATTTTTAAATAATTTTATATAAAAAATGCAAAAAAAAATTGAAAATTTTAAATTTCAGGAAATTAACAAAAAATCTATTTTTTTTTTTTGTTAATTTCCTGAATTTTAGTTTTTTTAGAAATTTAAGAATATATATATATTTTTTTTAATTTCCTGAATTTTAAAATTATCTCGTTGGCGGACACATTGAAGGAGATTCAGCTGTCTGGTGCAGACGTCAAACTAGAAAAAAAAAAGAAAAAAAAAAGAGAAGTCAGCCTTCCCTCTCGCAGTTCCCTCGTCATCTTGCCACTTGAATAGCTGCCGGGTTTCATTAGGCCGAGAAGCCAGGTTTATCGGAGAAGACTCAGACTTCTACTGTCCATGATCATTATTATTGTTCTGTGCGCGCGTAAAGAAAATGGAGAGGAATTGGAAATTTAATTCTCAATTCCCAAATTCATTTAAAATAGTTTTCAGAAATAATTTTTTTTAATTATTGGATTTTAAATGAATTTGAAAATTTCAAAATAATTATTCAAAATTTATATTTAGTTCTAGAAATTTTAAAATAAATTTTAGTTTTTTTTGTTAATTTCCTGAATTTTAAAATTTTCAAAATATATTTTTAATTTTTTAAATAAAATTATTTAGAAATTTATATAATTTTATATTTTTTAATAAATTATTTTATTTTTTTAAATAATTTTTTTTTTATTTTTTTCAAAATAAAAGTATTTTCGATTTTTTTTATATTTATTTTCAGAATTTTTAAAATTAATTTTAGAATTTTTTGTTAATTTCTTGAATTTTCAAATTTTCAAAATATTTTTTATTTTTTATATGTAATATTTATAAATTTAAATTATTTTTATATTTTTTATGAATTATTTTAAAATTTTAAAATAATTTATAAGTATTTGTTTCCTTTTTTCGATTTTTTTTATTAGTGGCCACGTGTCGCCATATTATTGGCCCATGGAGGTCATGTGCAAGGCGCATGGCCTATATAGCCTGAAATATGGCCGGAGTTGCAAACTGCAACAAAAACGCGTTATAAAGGTTGCAATCGGAAAAAATATTTAGTTTGGACTAGATATGGAAAAAAGGGCAACAGTACAGGTTGCATTTTGTAATTAACCCTATAAAATTTGAGATGTGTTGAAAAAAAAGTGATATTCAGATAGTTTATGGAATCAATTTCTAAAAAAAAAAAAAAATTAACCGGATATGGAAATATCTAGAATAGTAACCTTCTTACTATTCACTTTTTTCTGAAAATAAGATAGCCCCAACTCCAAAAATCACTAATTCACCTCTTTCTTCCAAATCCTCACAAAGGTAGAGATTCTTTTTAGTAGCTAGTAGTAGAAATATTTCAAGAATTTAAGTTCTTGTATAGTAGGAGGATCATATTTTCTTTAACATGTAGGATGACATGGAAAATTATTCCCTCCATGGAATTCGAAGGAATATTATTTTAAACTATTATTATGTAAATGATATAAGCCCCACTATGTATTTACTGATTTTTCAAAATAATGTCGATTTCTTGCTTTATATACCTCCTATATATATGTTTTATGTGTGTGTGTGTGTGTGTGTGTGTATATATAGCAAATATGAATCTCAAATAAAAAAAAAGTGACAAAGATGGCGAAATAAAAGTCCTAAGAGCGGCTATTACAGACCAATAGCTCGTCCCTGGCCTCGTTAAAACCCAATTATGGAAAAACCCTAAGGGAAAAAATCATAATTGGGAAAAAGAGTACCAGTCTATATCTGAAAACGAAAAAAATTCAGAAGTCCTATCAACCTCAGATTGATAAACAATGTTAGCCGGAGGAACGTCAAACCAAGTGAAAGGCACTTGCAATTTGGAAAGGGCATCCGCAGCTTGATTTCCTTCTCTATAAATATGGGAGACCACGAAATCCATGCCTTGTAAGACATGTAGAATACATCGTCAACGGGCCTTCAACCTCCAAGGAACGAGATTCGAACGTTCTTAAAGAATCCGAATCACATTAGTAGAATCACTTTCAATCCATGATCTACACCAATGTCGAAGTGCAACTTGCTCAATTCCCACAATCAATGCCTCTATCTCCGCATCGCAAGCAAGACTGTGGCCAAAGGATGAAGCAAAGCACCCAAGAATTCTGCCATGGTGATCTATGAAAATACCGCCACTATAAATCAGTCTCGGAGAAGTCAAAGCACTCCCATCCGTATTCAACTTGATCCAGCCAGGATCAGGCGGATACCAGAAGATCAAAAGTAGTTTAGATTCTCTCTTAGGAACAGGATCAACTCTCAATCTTCTTAAGCAGGCAAGCTCCAAGGTTGAGTTAAGCATATTACCCACTTTAAATGAAGCAGCTTCCCTCACAGCTATCCATATAAAATTCAACACCTGAGGTACCGTTGGCATACGATCGTCAAATATAGCACTATTCCTGGCTGCCCATATGGCCCAAACATATGTTACAATAGAAACACTCCATAAAGCCATCAATTGTGAACCCAGGTAAACATCCATCGCTTGCAGAATAAAACTATGTGTGTGAAGCATAGAGGACATCAGGAGAGACCTTGAAAGCCCCACCGGCGCAAGAGATCCCAAGAGGGAGACGGGAGTGAATAGCTCTCCAAATGATATACGCCCGACATGGAGGAATATAGTGATTCCAAATCCAACTCCCCCAGGGCACTCTAGGGAACTTTGCTATAAGATGATCATAGGCCGCCTTCGATGTGATAATCCCATGCAGATTCGGAATCAAAATTCGACAATCTTGTTCCTTAGGCAAAAAAGCGCAATAGGTGATGTCGTGGAAGATGTCATTGTGATCGGCGTCAAACATCTCTTCAATCAACCAAACCCCATCAACATAATAATCTCCAATACAAAACTTGAGGAACGGTCGAACATACTCTGGAATGCCAATTCTGTTTGCAATCACATATCCAAGCCAGATATCAAGCAAAAAATTGACTTTTGAATATTTCCCAGGAATCCATCTAGATTCTCGGAGAGCTTGATTCAAAAGTCTACGAGAACCCGAGAAAAGAGATGAAGGGACATAGTAATGTCTAGGTCTACCATCCTTAAACCATCTGCCCCGAATGAAAGCCATACTCGACGCCTAG
The DNA here is from genome assembly GCA_958295605.1 of Ajuga chamaepitys. Lineage (NCBI taxonomy): Eukaryota > Viridiplantae > Streptophyta > Magnoliopsida > Lamiales > Lamiaceae > Ajuga > Ajuga chamaepitys. The sequence goes on from OY282501.1 coordinate 17,933,771, forward strand.
ATAGTAAGAAAATCCCATGATAACTTGAACAAAAGAGACATTCGTAAGAAGAATGGGTCGAACACCCAACCCTCCTTCTTCCTTAGGCGCACAGATGCTTTTCCAAGCAACATTAAAATGGCCTTTCCGAGTAAAATCACCCGTCCAAATGGAATTCTGGATAGCAATCTCTACCTCTTTAACTAAGATACGAGGCCATCTATAAATCAACATCGAATGCACCATGCTACTAGCAATGACGGAGTTAACTAGACAAACTCATCCCGCCATAGAAAGGGTGGAGCCTTTCCATCTAGAAAATCTGCTAATTATAGAATTAGTAAGCGGACGAAAGTAAGTAGCTTTAGGGGTACCTCGAAATAGCGAAACTCTAAGATAAGTGACAGGGAGAGTCCCATCAGTCATGGCCATAAGCAGGCGAGATGCAAGGCGGAAAGAACTATCAGCCGACCGGCTATAAAAAATCCGAGATTTTGCAGGACTGAACACTTGGCCAGGAATAGTACCATAACTCTCCAGGACAGATTTAATACCACGCAAACTTTGGATGGAGCCAGCCGAGGTATTAAGAATATCATCAGCATAAAATAAATAAGGAGGGCAGCGGAGACCATGTTTGGCAATGGTAGGCTTAATATCCCCCACATCTATATGTTTGGTAATCATTCGGCCCAACACATCTTCTACAATAGAAAAAAGGAGAGGGGATAGCAGATCCCCCTGCCGGACCCTCTTGGAGCAAGGAAAATAACCCTCTCGTGCAACATTTACCAAAATAGACAGACTTGCAGATTTAAGAATGTTGCTAATCCACGAAACTAACACTGATGAAAAACCCATCAATCCCAACACATGCAATAAAAAAATGCCCACTCAAATTATCAAAAGCTTTTCGAATATCAATTTTGAGCAGAACATTATGGAGACTACGCTGACGATACAAGCTATTCACACATTCCGAGGCTAAAGCAATGCAATTATGAATATTATGCCCAGGGATAAAGCTATACTGATGAGGGGAGATGTAGTCACAAATAAAAGTGCCAAGCCTATTACTAATAATCTTTGTAATAATTTTAAGCAAAAAATTACCCAGAACAATAGGACAAAATTCCTCAACTCTATTAGCCCCTTCCACCTTAGGAATAAGCCTGACGAAACAGGAATTTAGGCCAAATAGAATGTAACCAGTTTGAAAGAAATACAAAATAGCATTCGTAACCTCAAGACTAATGATGCCCTAGCAATAATGGAAAAAATTACCGCCAAAACCGTCCGGGCCTGGAGAGCTATCTATAGAGAGAGAGAGAGAGAGAGAGATTGAGAGAGCAACTCTCCTGGTTTGCTAAATTTTTTATTAATGAATTTTTTGCATCGTTATAATGTTAATCTTTTTATAAAATAGAAAACAAATTATGTATATATGTATATTAAGGTGTTTAGAAGTATACTTATGGTTGAAAACTTTAAAAGATAAGATACACATTTTTATCATTTTTCCTTAAAATTCGAAAAAAGGGGTTGTTACTTTTTTCATTGTTTTAGGATTCTGGAAGAATATATTTATGAGATTGATTAATAAGTTATCTAAACTGTATATTTCAAATTGGAAAATTGAAAAGAGGATTAAAAATAAGATAAACATTTTTTCTGATTTTCTTAATTTTGGAAAAATGAGGTTGAATTAAATTCAATTTTTCTATTATGGAAAATATATTTTATGACATATATATTTATAAATAATATATATATATATATATATATATATATATGATATATTTGATGTTGGAAATTTTAAAAGATGACCAAAATATGATATAAACATTTTTTTCAATTTTCTTTTTTTTTTTTAGAAAATGGGTTGTATTGAATTTGAATTTGTTTAGACTCTGGAAAGTACTTTTTCTGAAATATATAAGTATAATAAGTTTTATATATATGATATATTGAATTTTTAAAATTAAAAAGAGGATTAGAATATGATCTAAATATTTGTTTCCAATTTTCTATTTTTTTCTTGAAAAGGGGGTTTACTAAATTGAAATTTTTAAATATTCTAGAAATTATTTTATATATATATATATATATATATACACGTTCTGGAAATTATTAACTATTTTAAGGCACATCACTCGTTCTGCCAAGCGTACTATTTAGCAATAAGTAGGATCTAGACCTTCCTATGCCTGATATATAAGACATTACATTCTTACAAAAGAACATAATATAATATATGTGGACCTATCAAACCAGAAAAGCGGGTCATTAAAGTATCTATGGTTCTGTTAAATGCTTTGGCACACATTATTGTCCACAAGAAATGTTGCATTTGAAAAACTCCTAGAAAATATTATATAAGGATTCCTCGCTTCATAATGTCTATAAGACTTATTAACTCTAGAGAGTTCTCATCATAAGGATTTGATGATTATTGCATATCTGTCAGGATCAATGTATAGTATCCTTTAACCCATGTGCATACAAAAAAATGGTCTCACATATGTCACCATCGAATGTGGGGTTATGCAATATCGTTGCAACTTTAATTTATTTGTCTTAGACCCACTGCTAACCAATAATTTATGCGTACCAGTTGGTAACTGGACTTAGTCTGATATTTTAACATTTGCACATATTTGGTTATGCAGTATATGTGTCTATTGCACCCCCACATCGCACTAAAATGGGTATTTAAAGACGATTAAGTATTTATGTTGGATATGGATTCCCAACCATTACCCGCTATTTGGAACTTTTAACAGACGAGATCTTTTTACCGCAAGATTGATGGATTGTCACTTTAATGAGGCAGTCTTCCCGTCGTTAGGGGGAGATAAGAAAAATAATTTTCTAAGGGAACGACAAGAAGTGTTTCCTAGTATGTCTCATTAGGATCTCCAGACTTCATAATATAAGTGAAGTAAAACGAATTATCGATCTTCAAAGTATGGAAGATTTGATTGTTGATGCATTTGCTAAATCATAAAGTGACAAGATCATATATACCAGCTGCAAATGTGCTTGTAAGATTAAAAGTCCCTAGTAAGGGACACAACACCACAGATAAAGGTGTTGCAACCACACTAGTAGAGGTGTGGTTGAGGTTGTGGCTCCCAAAAGGAAATGGGGGATGCCACGTGGTTCGATGAACACCTGCTCAAGGAAGGAGGCAGGTGTGGCACAATTTAAATCATCAATGAAAATAAATACTCTCAAATTATCTCTAATTAATTATGTCCATGAATCATCACTGGAGGACGCTCCAAAGTTTAATATGATTCTAGAGATAATGAGAGTGCATGTGAGTTAGTGGAAAATCTTTTACGTGCATTGATGATGTATACATTGTTGCTCAATGAATTGTAGAGCACAATAATATGGAACCATGCTCTATTATAAGATATCAACAAAGAGCATATTGGCCTATATGGAATCAATTCAGGTAGAACTCGATTCTATGACAAAACAATAGGTATTTGGTTTGGTAGTGCTAGCCTTACCAAGTATAAAGCCAGTAGGACATAAAATATATTTTGTCAGTAAGCGTAGTGAGAAGAATAAGTCCTGAGATGCAAAACTTACCTTAAAGCACAAGGTTTTCTCACAAAGCCCTGGAATTGACTACGAGGAGATATTTTCTCGCAACGGACGCCATAACGTCTTATTGATAAGTTTCCGAAGGATTCAAAATGCAGCATACTAAGTGGTTACAACATATCTCTTTGGGGATCTTGTTATTGAGATATGTGAAAGTTTCAGATGGACTTACATTGCCCAACTCCAGTGACTCTAGACCACAGAGTGCATTTACAATATTAGATTGAAATGCTCACTTTAATTGAAATAAATCTGGACGGAAATGGTATACCCATCTAAGTGACTACTTGATTAGGAAAGGAAAGAACAAGTAGTATTGCCCCCTATGCATTTATAAAGAAAACGAGTTCTATATTTGCAACTATAGCAGCTTATGTCGATGTTAAGGACATAACAGGTACTCTTAAAGAAATAAGAGATATTGTGATGTATTCGAAATCTAAATTGAGATAAAGGATCATGGAAAAACTCGGTATTGTCTATGTCTTGAACTAGAAGACTGAGTTTGTTAGCACTTCTATGATTGGATGAAGTGTGGACATAAGAAAAGATCCATTTGAGTCTAAAGGAAATGAGGAAAGAGTTATTGAGAGATGAAAATCTCTACTTAATTGAAATGTGCGCATTATTGTACAAAAAGCTCAATACACTCAACCATGTATTACTTTCTCAGGTTATATTTTACTTAGGACAAAGCAATATTAATGGAATGATATCAAATAGTATTTTGACATCTGAAAGAAACCATTGACACATATTTGTTATTCTCATATTTGAGACAAGAGAGATTACAGATGAAATTGCAAACTCTAAAGAAAATGTCAAATGCTCTCATATAGAGAGATAAAAGGATTACAAATGAATTTGTAACTCCTAAATAAATATTTAAGCTACCCCCTTCTACGAAATACTAAATACTACTTTGGTAGGTTTAGATGTTGATTATCTTAGTGGCTAATGTAAAGGTCATTACCAAACCGGTTATGTATTACAATGAGGAACACGATGAAATTTGATTTTTTAGGAAATGGAAAATACTAAATTTTCTTAATTTTTTAGAAAATGGACTGTATTAAATTTGTTTTTTTTTTTTTTTAATTCTGGAAAATACTTTTTCTGAAATATATATTAAGTTATACATACAATATATTTGAAGTTGAAAATTTGAAAACGGTTCAATATGATATACTTAATTTTTTCCAATTATCTTTTTTTTTCTTAAAAGGGGGTTGTACTAAATTCGATTTTTGCTAAACCCTAGAAAATATTTTTATGATATATATATATATATATATATTATATTATAAATATGGTGTATTTGAAGTTGGAAAATTAAAAAGAGGATCAACTGATGAAATTTATATTTTAGAAGCTTTTAAAATAGGTTTATGATTTTCTGTTTTCACAGAAAATAAAAAACTAAAAATTAGAAATTTTAATATTTTATAATTTAGATATTTTTATTTATGTGGTTAAAAATTAGAATAACTATTAGAAGACATGATATAAATTTATAAAAGAAAAATAGGGGCAATATTAGAAATATAAGGAAAATAAGAGATGTATAAGTTTTAATTTTTATATATGATATATTACCGTATTTTTTATGATGATGATGATGATGATGATGATGATGATCCACCTGTATCTCTTATTGAAGTGCAAGAAAATAAACTATAAGTTTTTTAGGGAAAAGCCCTAATGTTTCTCCTATTTCTAGGAAAAGTGTAAAAAACTTTGTTTAGATCTTATTTTAACATAAATATGATATATAAGTAATTAGAAGTATAACAAGTATTTTTGTAGAATTTTATCCCAAGCAAAAATCAATTTATGAATTTTTAAAGAACAAGAATATTATTAGAATATTTGGTTTTCTTAAATTTCCATAATATAAATATGTGAAATAAATTTAGGGTATATGAAAAATTAAAATATAATGGAAATTTAATTATTTTGTCAAAAGTATAAATAGTAAAAAGATATTTTTATGAATAGTAAATAAATATTTTATGAATGGTAAATAGATATTTTGTGAATAGTTAATAGATATTTTATGTGTGATAGTGTCGCATGTGGGACGTTACTTAAGTTGAGATGTACGTGACATATTTCATGGATGCATAAAATTTTGATGAAGAATATAAACCTAGTGTTCAAAATCAGCGTAGGCTTAACCCACTGATGAAAGAGGTGGTTAGAAACGAGGTACTTAAATGGTTAGGTACAGGTTTTATCTTTCCTATCTCTATATTTAGTAGGTAAGTCCGACCCAAGTGGTGCCCAAGAAGGGAGGTATGACCATAGTAAAAAGGTGAGAACAATGAGACCATAGGGACTAGGCTAGTTACGGGTTGGCATGTGTGTATTGATTATAGGAAATTGAATGCGGCTACCCGTAAGGATCATTTTCCATTTCCTTCTTAGACAAAATGCTCGATAGGTTAGCGGGTTATTGAATACTACTTTCTTGATGGTTATTTGAGGACATGTTATGATTGCCCAGGAGTACCAAGAGAAGATTGTGTTTATGTGATCTTATGGTGCTTCGCATTCCGTTTAATGCTAATCGACTTGTGTAATGCCACTGATACCTTCCAGAGTTGCATGATGGTAATTTTTAATAGGCATATCTAGGACGTGATGGAAGTTTACATGGATGAATTTTGTTTGTTGGGGTAATCTTGTGATCAATGTTTACATGACATAACGCAAGTTTCGCAGCAGTGTGAAGACACCAACCTAGTCCTCAATTGGCAGAAATATCATTTCATGGTAAGGGATGGCATCATTCCCGGTCACCAAGTTTCTAGTGCAAGTTTAGAGGTCGATAGAGTTGAGGTAGTCGCCATAAAAAAACTACCTCCTCCGGCGTACGATAAAGCAGTACATAGTTTCCTTAAACATGCGGGATTTTATAGAAGGTTCATCTATGACTTTTATGAAATTGCTAAAGCTTTATCTCACTTATTAGAAAAAGACACTGCTTATGTTTTCGATGAAAATTGCTTACAGGCCTTTAAGATGCTGAAGAAGGCATCGGTATCAGTCCCAATTTCGATCACTTTGGATTTATCTCAACCGTTCAAGTTGATGTGTGATGCCGGTGACATGGCAGTTGGGGCAGCCTTAGACTAAAAGAGGGAAAACTTGTTCGGAGTGATATACTATGCAAGGAAGACCCTCGACCCGGTCTAAGCCAGTTACACCACTACCAGGAAAGAGATGTTGGTCGTTGTGTATACGTCTGACAAGTTCTCATCTTACTCAATTGGAATAAAGGCTATAGTCTACACAGACCATGTTGTTAGTAGATACTTGATCGATAAGAATGACTCAAAGATGAGATAATTAGATGTTTACTCTTTTTGCAAGAGTGTGATGCAGAGATTTGAGAACGTCAGGATTGTGAAAATGTGGACCATTTGTCAAGGATTGTGAACGAATCTAATTAAGAAGGACAAAGAGAGGTGATTAAAGAAACATTCTCGGATGAGCAGATTATGACAAGGGATGAAATGCCATGGTATGGGGACATAACTAATTACTAGGCTTGTGGGGTAGTACCTCAGGAGTTGACGTCTCATAAAAGGAAGAGGTGTTTCCACAACATCAAGTTTTACATGTCGGATGATCCCTATTTATTCAGAAGGTGTGCCGACGCAGTGATCCGCATATGTGTCTCTCTAGAAGAAGAAGGGGAAATAATGAGGAAATGCCATTCATCTCCAAGTAGAAGCCATTTTACGGAAACATAACAGCCGCAAAAGTGTTACAAAGTTGATTTCAATAGTCGTTGATCTTCAAGGACTGTCATGACTTTGTGCTACAGTGTGATTTGTGCCAGACGATAGGGGAAATCTCCAAGAAGCATGAGATGTCTCTCACAAGCATCATTGAAGTTGAATTATTTGATGTGTGGGGCATTGACTTCATTGGACCATTCCCGTCTTCGCAAGAATTTCAATACATCTTGTTGGCAATAGATTACGTGTCTAGAGGGGTAAAAGTTATTCCAACTTAATAAACGATTCCAAAATCATATTGAAGTTCCTTATGAAGAACATCATCACGAGATATGGGGCTATAAGAGCCTTGATCAGCGATGGGGGTCCCACTTTTGTAACAAGTGGTTGGGAGCATTGTTGGCTAAGTATAGGATGAAGCATCGTGTAACAATACTGTATCATCCGCAAACCAATGTCCAAGCTGAGTTGGCCAATAGAGAAATTAAGCAAGTCTTGGAAAAGTCGATAAACATGAATATGAAGGACTGGGCACTCAAGCTAGATGATGTCTTATAGGCATATAGGACAACTTATAAGACACCATTGGGCAAGCCACCATATCAATTCGTCTTTGGAAAGTCTTGCCATTTGCTTGTTGAGTTAGAGCACCAAGCATATTGGGTCGTGAAGAAGTTGAATTTTGACTTCAACACAGCGAGGGAGGAGTGCGTGCTCCAATTCAATGAGCTAGATGAATATCGGTGTTAAGCATTTGAGGGCTCTCGCTTGTACAAGGAGCGGACGAAAATTCCATGACAAGATGCTCAAGAAACGAGAGTTTGGAGATGACGATCAAGTGCTACTCTTTTATTCCCCCCTAAGACTATCAAGCTAAAGTCCAAGTGGTCATGGTCATTCACTATCAAGAGGGTGACAAAACGGAGTGGTCGAGATATTGAATAAAGATGGGAGTTCGTTCTTAGTGAATTAAAAATATGTCAAGAAATACTATAGTCCAGAACAAATGAAGACGGTGCACCAAGCTTAATTAGATGAGCCACATTAGAGAGTAAAAGGGCGTCTGGCTAAAGACATAAAACTTAGAGCTTGTTATAAGACAACCCGGTGGTTATCATTTTATTTTAAGTCTTTAAATTTCATTTTTTTATGTTTTTATTTAAATTTAGATTGAAATAACATTATTTGAATTAATTGTGCACTCCAATGAGTTCAGAAGGAGAGAAATTGTGAGCACTAAATTTTACGGGGTGAGGCCCGACCGGTCCGATTGAGGAAACCCGACCGAGAGGACAAAAGGTAAAGAAATAAATGAATGGAGGGAAACGCAATGGGCTTCGACGAGCAAGGTTTTGCGCCCGTCCGGGCTAGAATCTAGTGAAAAGGGCCCAGGTAAGTGCGTGTGGCCCAACCTGGTAGGTTTAATGCACCCGGCCGGATGAGAAGCTTATACATTAAAAATGCGATCAATTTGTTCCAGGTTTTATTTTTTTCATTCATCCTCCCCTCAAAACTTCCTTCCTTTTTCTCTCAATACATAAATCTCCCACTTTCACACACATGTACAAAAAATCAAATTCACATACACGATATCACAAACATTGCACACAAAAATTCGGAAAAGAAGCAAATTTCTTGGGATAACTTCGAAGGGAGTCGAATTTGCCACTTTCTAATTAAACCTATTTGGTAAGTGTTGCTACCCCTCAACACGTTAATTTCGTGTTGATTGTGATTACAAGTCGATGATGGATACAATTTATTCAAGAATTGATATTAGACATACATATTGATAGTATTGATCACTTGTAGTGCAATTTCATGTTTACTTTTCTTAATCAAGGGATTTCTTGATGCTAATTGATAAGAAAATAGTGATAACATTAGATTGATGATGTGGGAAGCATGTGTGTAGCAATAAGTTCATGTTCAGATGCATTTTGTCAAACACCTTGTCTGCAATGATAATTACATGCTTAGATTAGTTTTTTATTAGAATTACCATTTTGTGGAGCAAATTGATGGATAATATTGATTGGGGGCTACTTTATATTGATATCGCAAAATTTTAATGTGGCCTGTAACTTGATTAATCGATCTTAGAGTGTTTATTTAGTATAAAATGCTTGGTTAATTTTTTTCATAATAGCTAACTAAAGTGAATTGTTGCTTGATTGTGTCTAAACTTGTTTGTATAAAGTGTGATTGAAGTAACAAATATGCCACCTCGTCGTGAAAATAAGAAGAGAATGATGGTTGAGCCAACCCCTGAGCCTGTTCTAGGGCCGCTTGATAGTCGATTGTATGGGGTTGAGCAAGAATCACAACATAAAGTGTGATGGAAAGATGATAGTTCGAAAAGTTAGCCCGACTCAATACTCTAATGATGTTATCACCCGACGAATTGATGGGTATTCATGTGATATGTGGAAGCTAATTAGGCGATTGGGGCGGACCAAGATCATGCAGAGCCGGTGGCCCACATATCAACTTATCACATTGGCGTTCTTGAGCAAATTGGAAATCCACACTGTGTACGAAGCAACATCGATCTCTGGTCAGCATTACTTACAGATGTTGAATAATCCACACACATTGACCAATGCACAGCTCAACTAAATCTTTGATTTTCCGACCACGGGGAGCTTTAAGGCATAATTTACTAAACTAAAGCGTTTATGGGATGAGTTCACTTGTAGTTCCCCTCTACCTACTGGTTGTGGTTGTGCATGGGATAAGGTTTTTCAAGAGTTTGATATGTGCTCTAAACTTGTACAGTTCTTATTTATCTTGAATGAGATTTATGAACATGTAAAGAGTCACTGGATGTTCATGGATCCATTACCAAACTTGAATAGAGCTTATTATATGCTACTTACTGCTGAAAAACAAAGACATGTTCAAGTTATGGTTCATGATCAGCTGAAAGGAATAGCTATGGTTGCTAAGTGTTGGTCCCAAGTGGTAGAGGTTTAAGCAGGGTGTGAATAAATTTCTAGCCTTAAGTCATTTTCCTTTTTAAACAGTAGGTAGTAAGTTGTTTTCTATCATAAGAATCTTGTTCTTGCAGCAGAGCTTACAGCAGCAAGTTCCTGCAGAACATTTAGCACACTACGAGTTGTTCTTTTTTAGACTTACAACAAGCAAAGGCTTATGAGTTTTTTACGCACAACGGAATATATTAAAATAATTTTCAAAGCAATGTAGTAGATTGTAGTATGTTACAAGCGGTTATGTAAAGATATGAAAAAGAACACGCGCAACCATTGTAGTGGTTCGAAGGTGGGGTCTACGTCCACTCTTCCCTCACACGGAAAAGATTCACTAAGATCACACAATACAAGATTAGTTACAAGATGCTCAAGTATAACTTGACACCTACAGTAGTTTTCACCTATCTTCGGAAGGCTATGCCTCTACCTGTACCAGTTCCTCGAAACTATTCTAGTCTAATCTGAATCCCTGATTCAATAGAAGACTCCATGTTTAAAACTACTCAAAGAGTTAGGGTTTTGAAAGTTTTTTCAACTTGAAGTGGCCACTAAACGTTCTTAAACAATTTAGATCCAGTGTGGGCGAGCTTTTGGTGAGATAGACTGAGATTGAGAGTGAGTTTTCTGTGAGCTAGGCTTGATAGATGTTTGAGAATCAGTTGCAGCTTGAGAAGTTTGCTTGAGTAGTAGTTAATCATTGTGTTGTCGTTCTTGCTTTTGGTATCTTGTTCAATTACTCAGACTTTCTGGGGTTTTCAAGATATGAGGATTAATTGAATGTTTTTCCAGATATCGTGTTGTGACTCATATCTCTCTTGGTCTTCAGTCAGTCTCTATTTGTAGCAATTGAAGAGATTCATGTTTGACATTTAAAGCTCTTGAACGGCGTAGAGCGATTGTTGTCCTTTAGCTAAGAGATTATGTCAAAGTAGATGCGGCAGTAGGCCAGTCTACACTTGCTTTTGGTTTTGTCAGGATATGTGTTTTTACGTTATTGCCTTTTCATTACAAGAATCCTTCTTGTCTCCACTGGTTATACTTTTTAATCTTGAGACCGCTGACTTTGGCTCAAAGTCCCATTCTACTGACTGCTTGATGTATGATCCCGATATCATCTTGAGTTGGACCGTGCTGCAGTAGACTTGTTGTACTCAATATTTGCGTAACCCTTTAGATGTTGCTTCCTACAACGTCTGAACCTATCTTCTTACAGTGGAGTGCTTGTTGTATGATTTTCCTATAACTTTATGATGTGACTTCTGCCTAGCTAAGGAAAACTGGACCTATCTATTACCAAGATTGCATAATATTGGCGGCACTAATTCCTAACTTACATAGTGGTTTTGCATCATCAAATTAGACATACATCTACTAACAATTTTCTCATTTGTTATGATGTCAAAACTCTAGGAATTGTAAAACTTAAAGTCACATAACAACAACCATAAAGCCTAACTGTCGTGTATGGACCCGAACGTGATGGAGTCGAATGTGGTGGTGAGCTCTTGCGACCACGATGGGCCATTCAGCGCCGTTGGGGTGAAGCGGCCGAGGACCATAGGAATGATCAAAAGCGTGCCTGGAAAGAAGGCCCTCATCGTGAACACCACTACGGATGCCATTGTAAAGCTCGCTAGAGAGATTGTGTCTGGAAGGAGTAGCATAAGCTTATGTGTAATTAAATTATTTTTATTGCTTTATTAATTTAATTAGGTGGCATGTAAAGCTGGGCAGAGTGTTGCTTAGATTTCATCACAATTAGTGGCCACCAGTGACATTTGTCCTTAGATTGGATATTTTTTTAAACACACGGGGCTAAAATTAAAATTAGGTAACTTACGAAATTTTTTCTAGATTAGCCCTAAAGCCCCTAACATGCAAGAGTAAAAATGTATTTTTCTCGAAATAATGTACTAATTAATTTAGAATATTTTTTCCGAAAGTAACTAAAAATAATTGGAAACATAAAACAATTTGGTGGAGATGGCACTATTTTATTGGTGTTGTTGGGGTGATTACTGGATTCGGAACTGTGGCATTCAATTTCCAAAGGCGGTTACATTATTAATATTTGAGACTAACTACAATTTAACCATGGTGGTAAATGCGGATTTGATCTTGAGCCTTATAAATAATTGTGTTACATGCACTAACACTCAACTTTTCATTTTTTCACTCGTTTCTTTCTTCCACAAAATAACATGTTTCATTCTCTCTTTTTGCTTTTCTTTCATTTGATTTCGTTCCCTAACAAATTGTTTCATGCTTTCTTTTTTCTTTTTTTTTTTTTTTTTATTTTGATTTCTTTTTCCCCCAAATAAACAGCATGAAATCATCCGTTCCACTTTATTCCCGTTCCACTCATATTCCACTCCCCAAAAAATAACTTTTCTCAATTTTTTTGTAGACTATTTATTTCAGAATTCACGATTTAGTGTTTGGTTCGTAATTCATAATTCATAAGTTCATGGTTCGGTTTCAAATTTACCGCCTAGGGTTTAAGCTTTTTTATTAGGTTATAGTTTTATTTCACGCTTCATGAATTCATGATTTTGAATTCACGGTTCACGATTCATGATTCACGATTTATATTTCACGAGTTTTGATTTCAAAATCTAAAGAAATAAAAAAAAAAAAAAAAACTGAAATAGGTTGTTTTGTGAAAGGAAAAAATGAATGAGAAAATGAAAAGTTGAGAGCAGTAAGCATGTAGCGTAATTATATTTAGCGCTCTAGATCAGTACTTCTGACAAATGTATCAGCCCTTTCAATGTATTTGTGACATAATTATAACAATGAATTTTATCGGTCCAAGAACCAAAAGATGAATCAACCATCAATCGAGGACCTGAAAGAAAAAACTTATCAACCGAAGGCCTCAATTATTGAAACTATCAAATGAAGGCTTAGGATTTTGATCAACTTAACGGACTTGTAACGGAAAAATGAAGTGGTCGTTAACATCCACGTTGGCCTGCCATGTAATTACCACGTAATTAACAAGTTATTAACCAAAAACAAAAAAAGAAAATGAATTATGAACAAGAGAGAGACGCTTTCATCTTTCATTCTCTTCACACCATTCTGCAACTGTAATGTTCTTCACATTTCTTTATAGCAACATCAAATTTCCAAAATGCTACTACAAAAATCGCTTCCAGGGCAGTTCACACGAAGATGATGCAATAAATTTCTACGACCGAATGCTAGTTTCCGCAATTGGCTGAATGAGTGGGTTGAGATTGGAGACCTCGTTTGATTTGAGCAATCACATTAAATACAAGGAAAAGGAAGGATATGCTGCATAGTAAAGAGGAGCTATGAGAAAGTAATTGGTAATTGATTTTGCTGGCATTAGTAAACTTCGGACAATTTTTTTAATAGATTTGTGATATGTTATTAATCCCTTCCAATGCCTATAAGATGTTTGATGAAATGCCTCTTTTTTTATAGCTAATTTACTAATTGATTAGCTACATATATTCTTGTTATATTCTTCTTCTTATACATCAGGAAATTGTTTATGTATCCACCTGAAATAGTCCAGAAAATCCCGTAGAGCAAGCTAAAAAAAGTGAAGTAAATTCATGATTACAATCTGTTAGTAGAAATGCCTCAACATGAATTCTAATCAGTGGACAGAGTATCTAATGGCTTAAGGCTTTCCTCTGACAAACAACTATAATTTCTGCCTAATGATTGTATTCTTAGAGCATGGGATATCTACTGCTATGATTGTTGTACAAATGCAAAGGCAACAGTACGGTTGGGGGAATTGTGTAAAATGCACTTTGAATTGAATATCTTATCTTGAGACTTTTAAACCACTTATAATGTACTTGCTCAAAATATGAAAAGAACAATCAGAGGGATGTATGCAAAAATACTCGGCCTAAAGATGTGTTTCGAATTTAGGACGTGATTGTGCAGAGACATGTGATATATTTGTACTGGTTCTTGCTTTCATATCTCTTAATGGAGAAAATTGAATATATATATATATATATATACACACACACTAACAATTGCCTTTGTATCTCCATATGTAGAAAATTGATCCTTTTGATCCTCAAACCATCTCACAGCAAAACCGTTGATTCCAAGATCTCTCTCTGAGAAATGCTGATGGTTCCAGGCAGCTGATGTGGAGAACAATTCATTTTTGGTGAAGGATTTCGGGAATGGAACTACCAGCGTTAAGTTCAGCTAATAGCCTGACAATATTTACATTTTGCATTCCTACAAGCACTCTGGGCTGGCAAACAACAGAACAGTTACCATCCAACCCGCAAGGATCGAGGGGTGCGACTCGCAACAACAAAAAGCAAGAACCAGAACAAGCCGTCCAGCTTGCTTAACAAGGCTTTCATGAAGAAAGAATTCTACTAATGGCTAAGGTTGTATCAAGTCCGGTGGTTGATAACCGTTACAAACTTGATTTGAAGAAAATGTTTAGTAATTGATGGATTTGCTTGGAACTTTATTTCTCAACTTCTTTTGTATGACCTTATGTGTGATTGAACTCAGAGTTTTCCAGTTCGTCAATTCGCCAAAGTTTTGGTATATATGTAGATAATTGATCTTGGTTAAGTTATATTGATTTTGCAAGTTATGTTCCATGTAAATTCAACAGTTGCAACAATACAAAGTCTGACTTGATCAAGTAAAACTTTCTCAAGTAGGCATTCATCTTCATACCAAAAAGAAGTGTGTTATATAAATGAGGCAAAGTAATAAGTCGGTATTTCACAAGGCCCTCAGAATTTTTTTTCACATCACATATAACTTTCTTTGCTCAAATAAAATCTACACATATACGATGCACATCTCTCAAAAGTAACAATCTTCATTCAGTAATCATTAAAAATATTGTTTAGAATTTAGTCAAAAATGAAACTAAATTTTAGAAATATCTATAGTCATATGGAATAGAAAGATAATAGTCTTAATCTAGCAAGCAAAAATTGTTCATGGAAGACATTAACGATAAAGCAAGAAATAAAATGTTCTCAATATTATAGTTGTGCTCCGCTACCACCATGTGCATCCATATAGTGGCACATGCATGCACACAGGGCACCCTGGTCAAGTCCAGTAACCTACAAGTACATGTATGATTCTGTAAGTGGACCACAAACATAGGAGGTCTAAGTGTAACCTCAAATAGAATATCCCCCCATGAAGTTGCATGCCACCGTGTGCTTTCTACAATGGAGGCATTCAATTTGTATAGTATCTCTGGGCATATTATACATGTCTTGCACTTCATCTTTTCTTTTTTCTTTCTCATCAAAGTCATTATTTTAACCCTTAATTTTTCGATGAGAATATCCACGAGATTATCTCTATATTTTTTAATTCACACTATTGAAACACTCAACAATGCTACTAGAAAACACATGACACTTGATATGATTTTGGAACTGTGCTCTACTCCATCTCTCCACGCCAATCTGACTGACATATTTCCATGCACTATAGTCCTTATTTTTAATCATAACCATGTATTTATCATACTCTTAAGTAGTGGTGGAGGTTTCCGTAAGCAAAAAGGGGACTTGCATAAATCCTCCAGTGCGGTCACAAGACCCTATCACCAAAGCCAATTATAAGAAAGATTTGAGAAACACGTGTATATTTAATGAATTAACGAAACCATAATTAAATATACAAACTTACATTTCCTTGGTCAGATTTAAATGTCCATCTTTCTCCACGAATGGATTCTTGTTCAATATCATTCAACAAGTTCGTCAAAAACCATTGCCATGTGTCTCTAGTTTCAGATGCAACAACAACATATGCTATAACACCAAAACTTACTGCTGCAAGAAGTTGACCTCAATAATATCCGCTCAAATGACATTCATCTATTGCAATTAGTGGTCGGCATCCAGCTACAAAGCCTTTATGACATGCGGCAAGGCATATGTATATTCTGTGAAATCTCGAAGGACGATTTTGTCCGTTTTAATTCTATAGTAGATCCTAGATTTGTATTAAGCAGCTGCTTACGGTAATCCCACAACCTCGAGTACTACTGAGCAACCTCACCATCAAGCGATTGAAGGGCATATGCCTTTACTCTATAATCCTTTGATATACTAACTGTAACCTTGTATTTTTCAGCTATAAGAGCTTTTACTTCCTCACCAATCATTTTTGAGTGATCTTTAAAGTCCTCGACTAACATATCACCTAGCCACTTAGTTTTGGCAAATTATTCTTTCACCTCATCCTTTTGCCATGTATGGATATCGACGAGTGTCTTTACTTCGTATGTTTCCAAATTTCCAACTCTAGACAATAGATAAGACATGGGCATTTGCCTACACACTTCACTCTACAACTTGTTCTATCAGTTCTTACAAAGCTCAACTTATATATATTGTGAATCTCATAAGATTTAGTAGAGGCATAAAAGTCATCAATCGATGCAAACGTTGTCCTAACTGAAAGCTTACCTCTCCATGGTTAGCTTGAGTATGCCCAGACTCAATTTCATGTGCACTAGTTGAGGACTCAGAACCATGAATGCTCCTCAATTCCGTCAAAGATTGTATTGTAACCGCTTCAGAGGAATCGCTTACTTCATCTATTTGATTATGAGTTACCCTACCAAATAACGATTGTGAACAACCACCCAATTGATTATCTTCAAAATTGGAATGTTCATCAAAACTATGTTCACCAGATAAGTGACATCGTCCAACCATCTGTAGCATAACGCAATTAGAAATAAACTAAAATAAAGATATAAAATATCACCAGAGTCCACAGACTTGAGAAACTCAAACAATTAACATGAATTGATTAATATTTGTTAAAGTTATGTAGCCATATATAAAAAATCTAAGACCTATACATAAAATTTAGAACTTATACATAAGATGAGCAAAGATTGATAACCGAAAACGAAGGAAAATAAATAAGAAAGAATAATAGGAAGTGGCAGTGGTAATGGTAATGCTTGAACTTGTTAGTCTCTTCCGAAACCCAAGACATTAACATAAAGATTAACAATTATGTTTGTCCATGTAAGTAAATTAGAAGCAGTACGGAACAGACAAAGTTAATAAATTCACGTATTTTACATTTATTTTGATCGCAAACAAACACATTCTCTCCTAATAAGATCCAAATTTACACTAAAATAAAATCAGAATAAAAAGTAGATACAATACATACCTCAACGTGTGTATTGGACAAACAAGAGAATGACTTTATTTGTCAACGGGAAGAACGAAGGATCGACCAAAGATGGCGAATTGGCTTTTTGCAGTTTTCGCCAACTATGGAACAGGGTTAGCAGAAGATGTTCTATGTGATAATTCTTATATTTTGAGTGTCAAAGGCCAACGTGGATGTTAACGGCCACGTCATTTTTTATGTTAGAAGTCCGTTAAGTTGATCAAAATTTTAAACCTTCATTTGACAGTTTTAATAATTGAGGCATTAGATTGATGAGTTTTTTCTTTCTGGCAACAAAATTTTGTACTCCTTTTTTTGGCATGCGAGATAATGAACAGTGTGTATAACAAAAGAAAGATCATCCCACTGATATCAAAATGTAAGATTTGATGAATGTTTACATGTAATATTACGTGGAAGTATAAGATATTTTGTTGAAAATGAAAGTAATTAGTACATTAGTTCCAGCCCCAGTTGTTAGAAGTTGTTCCTCCTATGGGCCGGGGGTTGACCTGAATGGGCATTCTGAGGCCAACAATGCCTTCACCTTCAACTTTATTAGCCTTAAAGATCGGAATCCCAAGTTTTTTCCAGCTAAAATATCCTTTGGTTTTTCTGTCCAACAGCTTTTGAATCTGCATTTCCATTTTGATGCAGTGGCTCTGCAGCCTAAGAACATCCTCCTTTAACCTCTTGATCTCCATCTGTTGTGTCATCATTTCACGCTTGGAGAGGCACCCAGGGCTCAAGGATCCACTCCAGTCGATGTGCTTGCTCAGCTTGTTTTGCTCGGAGAGGAGTACTTGGATCACCGCCCGAACGGGAAGTCTTTGATTTTGAGCAGCGTGAAAGGATGCCTCTCTAGAAAGTTTTCTGCTGTCCATTAACATGCACACCCTCTTCTTATCTTGCTTCGACAACCCTGGATGTGCCTAAATCAGTACAAAATAATTAATTAAACAATACAAGATCTTGCATTTCACGCCATATTAGAATATCCGTAAAGACAAATGTGTGTGGAGTTTGGATATATTCCGGCGGCCGTCAAGAAAAAGGCAATATGATGGGCCGCGCAAATTTCAAATAATCCTAATCTCATCGTCTCAAGGTGAAAGGCATGTATCATACATTTGTAAGATTATTGTGGCCCACGTGCCACCAAATTAAGTTTATAAGAAATATCTTAATGGTTTAAATAAATAATCTTCTGGATAATATTTGGTCAAGATATATCTGATAAGATATTATTTTCATGTTGATAGACCATGAATGGATAGCAATCTTAATTGCATTATAATCCTAATCCTATCAGGAATTGGTCCTCTCTCCGCCTATAAAAAGATAACAGAGTTATATTATTTCTATCACCTAATTTAATCATAAGTGTTCTGTTATAAAGAAGGGGCTAGGAGAAAGAATTCAATTTCTTCCATAAAGAAAAATCAATCGATGGCGTCTCAAGGTTAGTGCCCTAATTTTATATGTCAATCGAATGTGAAAATCATGAATCTCAAGATCCATGTTTAATCTTGTTATTGCGATTATGTATACGTGATTAAAACTTACATGTGGTATCAGAACATGGTTATGGAATTCATGATTTTTCATTCCTTATGTAATTTTTATGAACCCTAAATTTTGAATCGATATTTTCATGTAAATAATTTGAGGCTACATTTGAAATTATTTATGACGTTTTACTGCGCAAGTAAATCCATTGTTAATTGAGATTTTTGGTGAAATTAGAAATCAAAGATTTGTCTCATGATTTGTCGATGAATATATTACCTTGTTCCTGATTTACTCTCAAGCACCGTACGCGTTTTGATTACTACATAGGTGATAACAAATGACAGATTATATGATGCGAATCAATTAAGTAATTAATCAATAATTATGCGTGGCTTATGACATGATTCTCTCAAACTCAATTACTTGAGTTATCATGGAATGGATGATCAATTATTTATGGCTTTTACCAAGCATTAAATTTTTAGGATATCTTAGGACATGTTCTGTACGCCGAATGATTGCTGATGTTTATTGTTGTGCTCTAATGGTTATTTTATGTTCATGATATTATGTTGTCCTAATTTTATGTTTATTTGTCATGTGATGTATGTTGGAATTAATGTTCAAGTACAATATTATGTATGATCTCGAATCGAAATTATGTTAGAAGATTCCATGCCTCGATTAATGATTATTATATGATTTAAATTTATATTATGTTAGTCTGTTAATCACTAAAGTGATTTGACCAGAAAGTCCAATAAATTTTAAATCATAAAATGAAATATTTAATTATCAAATTATTTATGTATTAGGCTACAATAACAAAATTTAGCCTTAATTAAGTGGTTAGTATTATATAATTTGAATTTATTTGATGTTGGTTTGTTAATCACCAAAGTGGTCTGACCAGAAAGTTTAATAAATTTCAAATCATATAATTAATATTTGAATGTCCATAATAATGTGATGCTTGATATTTAACTAATCTTTAAATTTATGGATAATCAAAATTCATAATTATAAGACATTAGATATCACCCAAAGGTGGAGTATTAGTTCTTATAATCAATGAATATAACATGATAATTGATATATTATGTTGACCGTTTTGTACATCCAAAGATGACAAAATAGTTCAGTAGGTGTATTCAATTATCAAATTATGTAAATTTTACAAGCATCATTATGATTATGATTGTATATTGTTGTATCGCCCAAAGGAGAACATCAATGTATATTTATTGATTATTGATCTTGAATCTGTGTTTATGTAACTCAAAGCATTAATGTGAATAATTATACGTATCATTGCAGTGCCTATTCCTATTGCTCTTCATTCGCTTGCTACATCTGTTCAAAAATTTAATGGACTAAACTACTCTGACTGGAGTGAACAAATTCAATTTCATCTCAGTGTTTTAGATCTTGATTATTCACTCCAATTCGACAAACCTGCTATTACTGTCAAAAGCAGTGATGTCGAAATAGCTAACCATGAGGCCTGGTTTAGATCGAACAGACTAAGCCTAATGTTTATGCGAATGAGTGTAGCAGACAATATCAAGTCTACTATATCTCAAACTGAAAGTGTTAAGGAATTTATAAAACTTGTGAAAGAACGTTCCCAAACTGCTAATAAGTCTCTCGCTGGGACACTAATGACTACTTTAACCACCATGAAGTTTGATGGTTCTCGTAGCATTCATGAGCATGTCATTGAGATGACGAACATTGCAGCAAAACTTAAGTCATTGGGGATGAAAGTGGATGATAATTTTCTTCTGCAGTTTATCATAAACTCACCCCTCCCCCCCTCCCCCCCTCCCGAATATGGACCTTTCCAAATGAACTATAATGTCATGAAAGAAATGAAACGTGAATGAACTTCACATAATGTTTGTTCATGAGGAAACGAGGCTTAAGAATCAATGGTCTCATTCTGCTCATCTCACAATGAATCAAGGAGCTGGAAAGCAAGCCGAAAGAAAAAGGACAAGCAATGACTCTATAAAGTGAATGAGTAATATGTGCGAATCTAGAAAATGGAACATGATAGTCCTAATTGTAGGTTATGTAAGAAACCTAGACAATTAAAGAAAAAAGGATTGTCAGAAATGTAAACTCAGTTAATGTTCCTTATAATACTTAATGGCTTGATTCTACATCATAATTTTGAAACTAAACATGGTTTAGTCTATCAAAGTTCTGCTTACTTGTGGCATAAACATTTGGAGTACATCTCCAGAGAGTTTACGAAGGTTGGTAAATAATGAAATCCTTCATGATTTGGATTTTACTGATCTTGGTATTTGTGTGGATTGTATTAAGGGAAAACAAACAAATCACACAAAGAAATGAGCCACGAGAAGCACCCAGCTTCTTGAAATAATACACAACCCAGCTTCTTGAAATAATACACACCGATATTTGTGGACCTTTTGATGTTCCTTCTTTCGAAAAAGAAAGATATTTTATCACCTTTATTGATGATTATTCACGTTTCGCTTATTTCTATCTATTGGAAAAAAAGTCTCATTCCGTAAATGCATTAGAAGTGTTTATTAATGAGGTTGAGAGACAATTAGATAGAAAAGTGAAAATCATAAGATCTGATAGAGGTGGTGAATATTATGGAAAATATGATGAATCTGGGCAACGCCCAGGCCCATTCGCTAAATTCCTAGAAAAGCGTGGCATTTGTGCCCAATAAACTATGTCGGGTACACCACAACAAAATGGTGTAGCAGAAAGGCGAAATCGTACTCTTAGGGACATGGTTCGGAGTATGTTAAGTAATTCCTCTTTACCCACCTCATTGTGGATGTATGCACTAAAAATTGCCATGTATTTGTTAAACCGGGTTCCTAGCAAAGCAATTTCTAAAACACCTTTTGAATTGTGGATGGGTAGGAAACTTAGTTTAAGGCATCTGCATGTTTGGGGTTGTCCGACAGAGATTAGAATTTATAATCCACCAGAAAAGAAACTGGATTTACGAACAATCAGTGGATTCTTCATTGATTATGCAGAAAAGTCGAAGGGTATAGGTTTTACTGTCCAAATCACAGTACAAGAATTGTTGAAACTGGAAATGCTATGTTCAATGAAAATTGTGAAATTAGTGGGAGTGTTGAACCACAAAAAGTGGATATTGAAGAAGTAAGGGTGAAAATTCTTTTACTTAAGTCTTCATCTCAAGATATTGTTCCTACAGTTGTTGAACCGCTGAACAATCTACAAGAACAACATATAAATGAAGAAACTCCCAATAATGAACCTATTATTGATGAACCTGCAACAGATGAACCACAACAACAAATAGTGAGAAGGTCTATAAGGTCAAGACGATCTGCTATTTTTGATGATTGTGTGGTTTATCTACAAGAGTCAGAATTTGAAATTGGAATTGATGATGATCCAGTTTCCTTTTCACAAGCCATGGAAAGTAATAATTTTACTAAGTGGTTGGATGCTATGAAAGAAGAGTTGAAATCGATGGCTCATAATGAAGTCTGGGATCTTGTAGAATTGCCAAAAGGATGTAAAAGAGTTGGTGTTAATGGGTCTTCAAGACCAAACACGACTCGAATGGCAATATCGAAAGACATAAAGCTAGACTAGTTGCCAAAGGTTATAATCAGAAAAATGGTATTGACTACAAAGAGACTTTTTGGCCAGTATCTCAGAAAGACTCCTTAAGAATTACTATGGCTTTGGTGGCTCACTATGATTTAGAGTTACATCAAATAGATGTTAAAACTACTTTTCTGAATGGGGATTTAGTGGAAGAAGTCTATATGGATCAAACTGAAGGCTTCTTCATTGAAGGAAAAGAACATATGGTGTGTAAACTCAAGAAAACAGTATACGGACTTAAGCAAGCTTCTTGCCAATAGGTATCTTAAGTTCAATGATACCATTACTTCTTTTGAATTTAAGGAAAACATTGTTGATCGGTGAATATATCCGAAAGTCAATGGGAGTAAACTTATTATTTTAATCTTATATTGTTAATGACATCTTGCTTGCAATTAATGTTCTAGCTTTATTATTTGAAACTAAGAAACTTCTCTTTGGAATTATGAATTGAAATATATGGGTGAGACAACTTATGTGATTGAAATAAAAATATTTCATGATAAATCACAAGGAAGGTTAGAGTTGTCTCAGAAAGCATATATCAATAAGGTTCTAGAGAGATTTAAGATGGAAAAGTGCTCATCAAGCATTGTTCCAATCCAGAAGGGAGATAATTTCAGCATTATGTGATGCCCAAATAATGAATTGGAGCATGAACAAATAAAATAAATTTCTTATTCATTAATAGTTGGTAGCTTGATGTAAGCACAAACTTGTACGTGGCTAGCATGTTTGGCCATTACTAAAGCAATCTAATAATGAACCACTGGAAAGCTGTAAAGAAAATAGTAAGGTACTTACAAGGAATGAAAGATTGCATGCTTACTTATTGAAAATCTAATCATCTAGAAGTGATTGGATATTCAGAGCAAATTCAGATTATGCTGGATATGTTGATTCTCGAAAATCAACATTCAGTTGTTTGTTCCCATTAGCTAAAGGAGCAATCTCATGAAAGAGTGTGAAACAGTCTGTAATTGTTGCATCCACTATGAAAGTTGAATTCGTGGCATGATGTAAGACTACAATTCAAGGTAATGGGTTGCAGAACTTCATTTTAGGACTTGGATGATATCGACAGTATTGCCAAGTCGCTGAAAACATATTATGATAACTCTGCAGCAATAAGCTTCTCTAACGAAGACAAGTATTCCAAATGTGTCAAACATATGGAATTAAATTAACTTTCCGTTAAAGATGAAATTCAGAAATAAAAGTGTCGATTGAGCACATTACCACCAATCTTATGATTATGGATCCGTTGACTAAAGGATTGCCTCCAATGACATTTATTGGACATGTCGAATGAATGTGCATTATTGAAAAGTCTTAATGAACTTATGGTGTGTAATCGATACTTTGAGCTCTTTTATATATTGTTTCTAACTGATTGATATCCTGTTTTGTCATTGATGTATACATGAATGTTGACATAAAGTTTGACAGAATTTATTCTCTAACTGAGACATAATGTGGACCATTATCGAAATTATGAGTCATTTTAAGTAGAAAACTAATATTGTGGTACATGGAAGGAACTATGTCGAGTAAAATGATGTAGAACCGCCATGACCCGTGTTAGTCTATATTTGGTATTGACATTATGATCTGACCAATGAACTTAAAAATTATCATTATATTGCACAAATTACGTTATTATTTAAACCATGAAAGCTTAGTTCTGTCACTTTGGCAAAGTGGGAGAATGTAAGATTATTGTGGCCCACGTGCCATCAGATTAAGTTTATAAGAAATATCTTAATGGTTTAAATAAATAATCTTCCGGATAATATTTGGTCAGGATATATCTGATAAGATATTATTTTCATGTTGATAGACCATGAATGTATAACAATCTTAATTGCAATATAATCTTAATCCTATCAGGAATTGGTCTTCTCTCCACTTATAAAAAGATAACAGAGTTACATTATTTCTATCACCTAATTTAATCAGAAATGTTCTGTTATAAAGAAGGGGTTAGGAGAGAGAAATCAATTTCTTCCGTATAGAAAAATCAATCGATGACATCTCAAGGTTAGTGCCCTAATTTTATATGTCAATCGAATGTGAAAATCATGAATTTCAAGATGCATGTTTAATCTTATTATTGGGATTATGTATATGTGATTAAAACTTACAACATTTCCTAGGGAATCCCAATCATTATTATCTCAACAAATTTTGGGCGGTGACTATACAACAAATCCCCGATGCAATTTAATTTTCCATAATTTTGGCAAGAAAATGAAGTTTGTTATTAACCAACTCTACCATGGCGATTTCTACTCTAGAGCTGACAAAACGGTAAATTGCACATATACCCTTAAGGTGAAATTACAAGGACTTACTTTGAGGTATGTATCAATGGCCCGATAAAGGCCATCATCCGAAGAACGTGCATGGCTAGGAAGAATATTAGCAAGTCCCACAAATTCCGACAACTGCAAATGTGAATCCACTGCAGCTTCTGCAAGATAAGAATCCAGAAGCTTCGCCACCTTCATAAGCGCCGCCCCGCTTCTACAAACTTCCTCCGACATCAAAAACTTGTTCACCAGACGACCCACCAGCTTGAAATCCAGCAGCGTCGTACACGTGTGGCCAAAACAAGGGATCAATACCTCCTTCAGTGACGCCTGATCAAGCCGGTACGAAGCCCGGTCTTCAAGCTCTGCCCGGAGGCCTGCCTCCAGTCCCACCATGTTGGCAACGCGAAGAAGCCTCAACAAGAAGTCACAGGGGATTGAATCCCTATCAGGAGGAAGAATCCCGATTAGGGTTTCGATGAAGAGCTTCTTCTTCATCCATGAAGTTGTGGGGGAACTGGAGGTGGAGGCGTAATGGGTGATGAGTGAGCCGATTAGGTCGGGCTTAACACCTTTGGTTTGGATTCGCGACAGAGTTTTGATGAAATAATCTGTGTCCGAACAAGAGGCGTCATCGGACCAGTCCAATGTAGTTAAGTTGCCGGATAATGTGCTCGATTCCGGCTGCATTTTGGTAATTAGACAAGTGTGAAATAGTTTTGGCTTCTCTATGTTTATAAGAGAAGCTCACGAAGTTTTACTACATGTCCTGTACTGTTGGTAAATTTGTTTGTTCATGGATGAAAGAAAATTTAAATTTGTTTAGGATATAAGATATTATCTTAAAAAGTGACCATCATGTATGAAATAATTAAATAATATTTTTTAAATTAGATCACCCTGTCTCTCATCTGCAACACTATACAACAAAAAGTTATCTAAAAAGTTAATACGAGATGACTTGTACAAAATTTAAAGACAAAAGCTTAAGAATTAAGCTTAACTGAAAGCGGAGAATAGAATAGCAATATAATGATTTTGAGTAGGACAATATTTGAGTTATGAATGGTGTGTGTACATTGGCGGTTAGAGGAAAAAGATAAGATTTGTCAGAAGAGGGTTGAGGGTTGTGTGGTGTAAGTAATGACTTCTCTTTTTCATCTAACTCGGAATAGAATAAGCCATGAGGGGTCATTGGATGGAATATTTGCATTCAAATTCTCTGTCTCTTTCTTTATTTTTTTAACTCATTTTCTAATACGTACTATATAAATTTATGGTCCATATATATTGGAGTAGGCCAAAAAATATTTTTATCTCGTAAGTATTTTTTTTTTTTTTATTTTAGTTCTATAATATTTGTTTTTTCAATTTAGGTCCATAAGTGCTAAAATTGTTCAATTTAAGGATAATTTTCGCCCAAAAACACCAAATCGACTTGAAATAGTCACGTGCAACTCACGTGATCGGTAACCATAATAATTAGTAGAATTCGGCGACTCGTAGAGATGTGGCAAAAATTAGTTGAACTGGACTTGTTTCTCTGTCAAATTTAAATTCAAAACAAAATTATTATCAATGTCATTAGAGAAAACAAAATTATTTGTGAAATCATATTAAAAAAACCCAAATAAACATTACACATTATTTCCTAGATGGTAAGTCGTCCTCTATTTTATCTGTTGTTTAATATTTAATTGGGTTAGCGTGATATGGGTATGTCTTTACTTACGGTGGTACGGTGATTTCTTGGACGTCAAAGTTGCAAAAGGTGGTTGCAATATCCACTACGGAGGCGGAGTACGTAGCCGTGACGAAGGCGAGCAAAGAGATGGGAGAATTTTGCACTTTGCATCCCATAGGATACGTCAAAATTGTGATTTGGTCCTTGCAGTTGCATTTTTGACTCCATTAGACTCAAGTATTGCAATCCAGTCCCAAACGTCAATTGTTTGCATAAATAGTCCCAAAGTTTTGGTAAAAGTGGTCCCAAAATTTTTCAACCGTTAGTAGGACGTCATAATTTCGAGATTTTTGCAGTTTTGGCCCCATTGGACACACTTTATTGCGTTTTAGTCACAACTCTCTCACTTTTGACCCCATTAGACTTAAAAAATATTTAAAAATTATAAAAAAATCTAAAAAAATTGACATTAATGTGAAAATAAAAATAAAATTATTTTAAAATTTATTTAAAATATCATAAAAGTTACCGAAAATATTAAATAACGAAAATTAGTTTTCAAAAAATTAAAATTTTAATAAAATTTTAAGTTGTCTTAAAAGGATTTTAAAATTTTAAATTTTCTGAATAAAAAGAAATAATCAACTTATTTTATAAAATTATATTTTCTTAAAACTTTATTTTCTAAATTCTAAATAATTTTATATGTGTCATAAATTACTTTAAACTCTTTTAAGAAAATTAATTTATTCTTAAAAATACTTCTAACATTTCATAGATACTTTTACTTATCTTAAATGATTTGTTTTAGATTTCAAACTATTTTCTTTTAATTATTTATCAATCTATTGTTCTAGTAGGGAGAAAAATATCAGGCTCACTATAGGTTACAATGGTATTTATTAAAAAACTAAGTTGTTTACAAATGCTATTAATTATTTGTGACATATGAACGTTAATAAGCTACTACTCCTGGGGTACAACTTTAACTGGTTTTATGTAAATTTTTCAAATTCTAGGACAATGTATAATATTTTAGGAACTTATAATGAGATTACCCAAAAAGGGTTGCCAAATCTGTAAATTATTTTGAAATCCAAAAATAAATAAATTAAAATATGTAAAAATATCTATGTAATGTCGGAAGTATTTTTTTAAAAGAAAAGTAGATTTTCGTATATAATATTTCATCTAAAATGATAAAACTCTGAGTCCACAAATATATCTATAGATAAACTAGGTATTTATTATTTTATTTTCTAATAACTTGTATAATGGGCTAATAATTAGGTCACCAAAACTATTTTTTGTCTCTTTCATTAGCGAAAGTCAGCAGCAAAGCATAACGCGCACCATTCCTTTAATTTATGTCGAAACATTTTTTTGGTCAGTATCTTTGGAGAAGACGAAAGAAAAGCCCAGAGAAGAAAATGTCAAACAGTTTGAAGGGCGAGTAGACGAGCGACGCGGAGAATTGTAAAAAGCTAATGTGGACAACAACATTAAATCACACTGTTCTGCTCAACAAAAGAAAAAGACCAGGTGATGAAGAGTTCGATCAGAAAGGAAAAGAGGATTTATTTCTTGAATAAAAAAAAAAAGGATTCGTTCAATATAAAATGATTTGTGTTTTTACAGAATAAGAAGACAAATGATTCGATCAATAAGAAAACAAAGATTTATTTTTGGAGAGAAAATTATGATGAGCACATAATAAGTGTAATCATTTGTTAATTAATCTAGACAATCCAGGAGAAGAAGGTTTATTTTTTGCAGAAAATATTATGATGAGCGCATGATACTAATAATAATGTAATTATTTGCTTATTAATCTTAGAAAACCAGTAGAATAGGTAATCGGTATGAGGAGAGAGATTATTTTTTTGATCTAACGGTTAAGATATGAAAAGACCTAATCTAATGGTAACTAATAGTGCAGATGCACCGATACCCCAAGTGCACTAAAGTTGGACTCCTAATTTTATAAAATAAGTAGACTTTTTTAATTAAGAAATTTTAAAATCCTTTTAAGACAATTTAAATGTTTCAATTTTTTTAAATAACAATTTTAATTAGTTTTCTGATAGTTTAAATGAATTTTAAAATGTAAAAATATTTTTCTAATTTTTACATAATCTTTTTTATTTTTTCAAATAAATTTATGGTTTTTAAATATTTTTTTAATTTGCTCTCCGGAATTCTTCGTCAGAGTAGAGTATTAGGTATTACACACAGTAGAATTCAAATTAAATAGTATATAATTTAAAATGAACCAACAAATTTATGACACAGCTACATACTTATATTTTCTGATATTTTAAATGAATTTTAGAATTTAAAAATATATTTCTAATTCTACATAATTTTCAGATTTGGTACCAAAAGTGCCAATTTTTTGGGACTATATTTGAAAATAACTGTGGGACTAACGTTGCTTAAACAACTAGGACCACTTCTGCCAAAAAAATTTAACAAAAATCGTAACAGAAGGACCGGTTCTGCAATATTTGAGTCTAATGGGGTCAAAAGTGCAATTGTTGGGATCAAATCACAATTTTAACGTGTCCTTTGGTTGCAAAGTTTTTTGGGTGAACTTGGGAAGAAGCATGAAAATAGTGTACTCTACAGCGATAGTCAGAGTGTAATTTTCTTAGCTAGTAATCTGGCTTTTCATTCGAGAACGAAGCACGTTGAATTAAAGTATCATTTCATACGGCACCTGTTGGAAAAGAAAGCCTTGCGACTTTTGAAAATTCTCGGGAGTGAGAATCTAGCTGACATGTTTACTAAGGTGGTGACCTTAGAGAAATTAAAGTTATGCATAACTTCAATTGACCTTGGAACTTGAAGAAAAAGAAGAGGAGATGGTGATAACGAGCGAAAATGGGAAGACGAGCTCAAGAGGAGTTGAATGGAGAGGATGTTTTAGTTCCCAAGTGGGAGATTGTTGGATATGGAGCCTAAAGTAGAAGGGGATGTCACGGCCGCAACCAAAGGAACAAGAAGAGGGAGCCTTGGTCGAACAAACAGTCGCAGACGCAACAGCCAGTAGCGCGCATGAACATCGGTTTTGACGATATGCCTTGCGGGCGCGAGTTGGGGTCGCAGCTGCGACCCGTAGCGGCGGCTGAAACTTGCGGGACAAGTTTTAGAGTTATTTTGACTATTATAAATAGTTGTATCTTTCTCCACTCATTGTATTCCGAAAATCATTATATTTAGTGCATATCCTGTCTTGGTATCTGCCCCAAACGTAGTTACGCTTCGTAACAAACTGGGTAACCAAATTCGTGTGCTCTTGTGTGATTGTTTATTCTTTTCTCCTTTTGTTTATCGTTCCGTTTCGTGGTTGTGTGTGAGTCAAATTCTCAATAGGTGGCTGATGGAAGATCTTACTCCTGGAGTGCAACTTGAATATAAGAACTTCGAAAATAAGATGTACAACGAATGATGGAGTGAACTTGTCTCCAAAACCCCTCTAAAACGATTAGGTTAGAGAAAGGAATCCTTAGTCCGCAAGCGTACAGATTAAGAGAGAGGTAGTATAAATCGATCCCACAAGGAGATATCCCATAGGGCACACCAAAGGTCTTTCGCAATATTAAATTAGGCAAGATGGATATTTGAAAGTTGATTATCACTATGAAAACATAAAACTAGCAATTAAACAATTAAAAGATTTTCTCTCTACTACAATGGGTTTCTAAAATATGGATTCACCCTACCTAGGATTTAATTCTAGCGATTACTGATTTACTTAAGAGTTGTGATGGAAGGTCATTATTTAAGTTAGAAATCCAATTGGGCAAACAAGAGGGATTCACCAAATTAGCTGATTACACCTTAATTCACCCTAATTCCAATCACTAAAGACCGATAATGGAGTAACAAGTCCAAAGGCAAGCAAATCACGAATGTAATCAAACTCCTAAAATCCCTACCCTTAGTAGATATTGCCTGGGGAGCAAGGCCTTAGGACATCCAGCTAGATTGATAATTGTGATTCGGGTTCTCCCGTCATTCCTCATGGGACCTCAAGGAGAATAAATATACCCTACGTTAGCTATGCCTACGATATAACCCATACAAAGCCACATCAATTCCAATCACAATTTATCCCTTAAATTAACCAACAATCAACCAAGAGTCGAACCCTAGGGTTGGGTTACTCCCAACCCTAGAAACCACAACAAAGTACTCAAAAATCATAAATACCATCAACCCAACATCATTAATACAAGACATAAGCATTAATTGAGAAGAAAGAAGAAGTAATAAATGCACAACAAAATAAATGAAGAGAGATATAAGAAAAGCTTAGTCTTGAATTGTTAAATTGGAGAAGTAGTCTTTAATCCTTGCTTGCAATATCCTCAATCAAATCCTAGTAAAATCCTCAAAATTTCTTCAAGAAAATCTCAAGAATCATAGTTGGGTTCTTGAAGAACACTCAAGAACCCTAGTTCTTACTAGAGAGAAAAATGAGAGAGGAGGATTGTAGAGAGAGAGAGTAATTGGAACTAGAATTCTTACAAATGAAATTGGTTATTCAACAAATGGGTGACGGGGTGTTAATATAGGGGACTTCTTCCATACTCCTCACTTGAAAATCTTCTGAAAATAAACTAGTAAGTAAGGGTAGGATAGTAAAAACACAATTAAATTGCTTGGACTCCTTAAATGTTGAGTCGGAACCCCCGAATGTGCAAAACTCGGCATTCTCGTCAATTCTGGGAAAAATAGGTACAGAATCAGCTTTTGACCAAAACATGAAAGTTATATATTTTCATCTCATGGTCGTGTAGCATCTAGAATTTCTTGATTCCAAATTTGTATGAAAAAGTTACGACCAAAATACAGATATAACACGCTGAAAAACGCCGTTACCGGGTCCAGCTGAGAGCCTTAAACCACCTGGACTGCCTATCATCCGAGTGCCGGTCCAGTACCTAGTCTGATACCGGTTCGGACCGGTCTGGCACGCATCTTGCACCCTTTTGATTTCCTGTTTCGTCCCATCTTTTTCCATCTTCGTTTTAGGACTTTTTTCTCTCGTCTTCACGTCCCGTCCTATACACGACTTTTGTTGATGACTCGATAAACTTTAAGTTAAGTTTTTGTAGAGTCTGATTTGAGCCTCGTTATGCAAGCTGGAACGGGGATTCACATGCAATTGATCTCTTCTTCTGTTTCTTGTCATTTTAAGGCATTTCCACCCATTTTCTCGACTTCATTCCTTCACAAAGTTTGTTAGTGATTTATAGAAATTTATTTCGGGCCTGACCTGGCCTATTTTGGGCCCAATTTGGCCTCTGGATGCGGGCCGGAGTGAGAAAATGGGTGTAAACGATCTTCTTGATCTCCCAAATTTTCCTAACCTTCAAAACATGACTAAAAAAAACCCAAAAGTGCATCAAATCATATTAAAAAGAAAAATCAACCAGGATATGCATTTTAACACAGAATCGCATTTAGGCATGATAAATAACCGCAATTCATACAAGAATATGAACATGAAATATGCAAGAAAAACGGTATTTTTCACGTTCATCATCCCCACAAACTTAAGCTTTGCTCGTCTTGGAGGAAATTAAGTAATTAATCACATAAGAAAAACAGTTCGGAGAGCCATTAAAAGTCCACAAAACTTTGAAGTTCTCTGTTTGGTTGAGCACTTTTAACTTTTTGGTTCACCATTCATACCTAACTCAATTTGTTTCAAGGAATTTGATAATAAGTAAGGAGATAGAAACGCATAAGACTTAGGAAAACAAGTGATGCTTTTATTTCACTTCCCCTAAGCCATGCACTAAGGACTCTTCACTTCAACCCTAAAACATGCTTATGTGTGTGTCCTTGGACGAATCGTTTATTTTTCAAAATCCTTGACTATAGGTGACTTGACTTGGTTCGTTTTTAGGAAGTGGCCACGCACTCACCCGGTGTAGGTGATGCGGCCCTTCTCTCCCTCAAGCCAACTGATTTTTCAACATTTAGTCTCATATATATCCTTTTTCCACCGGGCTTAGTCCAAAAGAAATAAATTGTTATTCTAGTGTTTATTCTATTACAACACAATACTCTTTTTGAGTCTTCTCAAGATACATCAACTATAACACACTTGACTCTTTATTTTGAGCTTCTTTTTTTCTACGTTTCATACAACGTATTTTCTTTTTATGCTCATCTTAATAACTAGAGTACTCAAAGGTTACTAGAATTTCTTACAATCAATGAAAAACAACGACTTTGCCCGGTAACCTAATCCACCTTATAACTTCTCCTATATCTCCTTTTTTCCACCTACAGCCCATTCATTCTATGTTTCGCTCAACGCCCTTAGTCGTGTAGTGTGTGTTTTGGAATAAAAGTGACGCCCAAAAGCAACACAACATTGGGATAAGATATTTAATTTAGACTTCTAATCCTAATTATTATGCCAAAATGTCTCCCTACCTAGAAATCGCATCAACCTATCCTCGTGTTGAATTAGGCAAGGAACCCTCTAGTTTTTATTGCTCAACTTCCTAGAGAATTCATTTTTTTTCTTTGCAAAACAAGTGGGACACTTCAAATCCTTCTCATTAATCCATACAAAGAACCAATATCAACACAAAGTCACCAAGCTATATTATTTAATCAAAGCAACAAAACTAAGCAAACATTATGGTAGAATGACATAAATCATGATCACAAGTAATACCATTATCATTAGGAACATTCTCTTTAAGAATATGGAAACAACAATCCGTCCCCCTACCCCATAAACTTGGGCGAGATTCTCAAGCCCAAGTACCAAAGGAGGTGGAACACATGCACACTCTCAACAAAAAGGAAATCCTTAAGAAAGTTCATCCCATGCAAGTCACAATAATCATTTCCCAACAATTATCAATCAAATACTTATGATCCTTATCATTTCCATCCCAAACATTTATTAAAATCAAAAGAAACTAATCCTCCTCAATCAAAGTAATAAAAGGTAAGAGAGAGGACTAACCCATAGGGGGAGGATCCTCACCCCTGCATACTCCTAAGGAAAACGATAAAAGTTACTTGGGATGCCTCCCAAGTACGCTTCTTTAAGGTCACTAACTTGGCCCTATCTTCGCCTTGCTTGTCAAGGGGGCTCGAAGTAAGAATTCTCATCCTTGCACTCAAACACTAATCCTTTAACGAATCTCCAACAAGCTGCTTTCACTGACCATTTGAAACTTCATTCCACCGCTTCCTACATGTTTTCCATTCTCGGTCTTTCCTTTGGCTTCCGTCCCTCCTTACAAAAAGGTTTCTCAACAAGAATAAAATGTTTAAGCATAGATAATAGAAAAATGAAAAATCTTGCCAATATGCTTAAACTCTCTTTATACCATTTTGTAATAGAGGGACCTACAAATTTCCCCAAAAGTTTTTCTTTCAAAGTTGGAAGAACTTTTAAACCAAGGCCATTTTTTGAGAAAATAAAAGCAGTGAGTGATGAAAAAAAATTTGTCCCAACAAAATCATGCTTAGCAATGTTTAAAAATTCTTTCTTGACTTCTTTTGGTGAATATGAAGAAACAGGAAGACAATTCAAATGTCCCCAAGCCACTTTGTCAAGTGTGGAGATTATGCATTTTCTTGAAAAAAATTATCCCTCTCTAATGGGGGAGCTCCCCACAAACTTGAAGATCAACAAAGGTGGAGAGATTTATATTCAAAACTTTGTGGGAATAAGAAATGCTCAAAATTTGAAACTTTTACCAAAGAAAACATGGCATTCCTTTCTAATGTGCAAGTGAAGGATTCCCCCAAATCAACGTTCAAAGCATCAAGAGAAAAAAATTCATTAGGAAAATGTTTACAAGAAAAGTCATTCTCCAACAAGTCATCAAAGCAGACATCTCCTAAATACTCAACCAAATCAAACCACTCATCAAAATCACACTCAAGTTCATCTTCCTCATTAAGTGTTCTATTAAAGTTCTCATCACCCCAAGAAACAGAGATTTAATTTTCGAAAAGAAGATTCTCATAAGAACTTTTTTGGTTTGACCTTGAATAGTGAAAAGGTTCAAATAGGGGATTTGAATATCTCAAAGAAGGAAGAGGTCCTTCAATTGTAAATTACAAATCTTCAAAAATGAAAGTGGAAGGGGGTGTTTGGTAGAGAGGTAATGAGGTAGAGTTTAAGGAATCATACCTCATGGGTGAAATGGAGGATTCTAGCTCCAACTCTTCCTCACTAAACTCCGATTCGTTACCCCAACCCACGAGCTCTTGAATCCTTTCCCAAGATGCCGCTTCAGGATTTTTCATCACTGTTTCCTCAACCACTTCATCAAGCACATCTACCATGAAACATTGCTCTCTGGGGGAGGGTTGATTAATGTAACCTCTAAGATTGAATTTCACTATTTGATTACCGAGCTCAAGGGACATGCTTATACTCTTAACAACAATGATGGCACCAACGGTTGCCATGAAAGGTCGACCAAGAATTATGGGAGTCTTGGGATCCTCGTCCATGTCAAGGACAACAAAATCAACTGGAATATCAATTCTGTTGATTTTGACCGATATATCCTCAAGAACTCCCATAGGCTTCTTGATTGACCTATCGGTCAATTGAAGGGATATGGAAGTGGCCTTAAGCTTGTAATCATTGAATTATCGCATGATAGAAGAATGCAACAAGCAAAGCTCTATCTATTTGCACATCGTAGATGGAACACGTGATAGTGAAACTACCTAGATCTGGATCTTTAAGCTTAGCATAGGCTTTTTTTTTTTTTTTAATTATGGCTCAAATTTCTTCGGCTAGATAGACCTTCTCTATTTGTCCCCACTTCTTTTTATTATTGATGATATCCTTTAAAAAATTCCCAAAGCAGGGGACGTGGAAACTATTTTAGTGAAAGGCAATGTGAGAGTTAATTGATTTATGGTATCGAGAAAGTTTTGAAACTGTCGATCAATTCTTCGTGCTCTTTCACATTTTGGAAATGGTAATCGAGGTTGAGCATTAACAGGATAAGGTTGACTTTCCATAGTAGGAGGTTCATCATTTTCCTAATGTACCGCAAGCGTACGGTTGTAGGTGTAGTAGCGGCAGTCAAGGTCGATCCCACAATGAATGGATTTTAGGTAGTTCGATACCTTTATACTCTAGGATTGTCCTAACTAGATACTAAGTCTCAAGGTTGTTTGTAACTAAATTAATGCACTTAAACCAATTAATTACTTAAAATATGACTTATCAAACAAGAAGAAATTCCGATTAACAAGAATGCATCCTAGGGATTTGATTTCAGGACTTACTTCAATGATGAATATGTTAAACTTATAGACCTTTAAACCAGATTCAAGTGTTTATTAAGCGGCGCTCCAATAACCTAACCCTTCTCTCGAAGCGACTAGATTGTAGATTAATTAAGATAATTATCCTCTCGAGTCAATTCATCCTAATAACTCCCAAAAGCTCACAAACCAATGGCTACACAGTCATAGACAATTGCGCTCTATGTCGTACGTCTAATAACAATTCCCACCTCTAGAAGCGGATTTGTTAAACGAAATAAAGAAATCTAGGTGATCAAACTAAATTCAGTTGGAAAAACAAACATAAAGATAAACACATAAAATGGAGTCTATAAATCAAAACATTATTGTAAAAATCCTACTCTCTAAACCCTAGGACACGAATAGCTTAGCTACTCATGCCTAGCATAAATCCAATACAATATTTTAGGCAAAACATCCTAAAGAGTAAAACTAGAAAGAAGTACTAAAACCGGAAGAATCCTCTTGTCAATCTTCGTCTTTCTTCGTCCGCCGAATCTTCTTCTAAGTAGAATGATAATATCTCTGATGATATGCAGTCTCCTTTGAAAAATGAGCTTTACTTGTCTTTTATAAGCTTCAGAAAAGTCCTGGGGAGACTAGGAATCAATGCCTTCTTGAGATAGGATTTGGATTATCCATAGATCTTCTGACGCGGCCGTGTTGGTCAAGTGACACGGCCATGTCTCTTTGTACATAAATCCTCTAACCAACGACCAAAATGACACGGCCGCGTTGGCTAAGTGACACGGCCATGTTGCAGCACAGTGTTGTTTTACATGTTGCAAGCCACTTTTGACGCGGCCGTGTCATTTCTTCTCTAGTTTGCCTTCTTGGCCGGTTCAAACCGGTTTGGGCCGGTTTTTGGCCGGTTCGGACTGGGTTTGGTCAATTTGGTCCAGTTTAGACGTCTCTTCAACTTGTTCTTTTGTCCCTTAGTTGTAAATCACAACTTTTAATCGTGAAAATGCTCAAAAATACCTTAAAACAAGTCAAACACGTTAAATGGTCCAATTTATAGCACTTTATCCAATTCTCAACCTAATATGCACGTAATTCCTATAAAATACTATCATAGATCGACCTAATTACATGCATAATTAGCGTGTATCAAAACCCCCCAAACTTAAACTATTTTTCATCCCGAACAACATAAAAGAAAACAAAGACTCATGTATTTAGGGCGATTAGATGACGAATTAGTTTCAGACAGATTTTTCCAAAAGCTAGACATCATAGTGTAAATGAGCATATGTGGTAGAGCAAAAATTAACTACTTTCGAGACTTAAGCTTTCGAAGTATTTGATCCTCACCAGGTAAGTGTTTCTCTCATCTCGCAAGTGTTTATGTTAAAAATATCATTCCACTCAAATTAGACTACATGCTCAGTTTTACCATAGGCTTACCAATTGTCTAAGCTGGACGCAGTACTCTGGCATAAGTGACAAAGAATCAAGTAGGTCTTTTATTTGGTTGTAATGTTGGTTTAAGGTAAGGTGGGATAAATTTGGACAAAAGTGACTATCTATTAGACTAATCAAGTTATTCCTAACCCGACCACCCCTCAATACAATCACTCAAACTCACTTTCCCAATCTCAGCAAATCACCCCTCAAGATGACTTCTTCACCTTCCCAAAAGTGCTTTTCAACCAAGTGTTTTTCCATACTAAGTATTCGGGTACCACATCTTGGGACTACCCTATTCTTTCAAATCAACTAAGCACTTATTTCTTTTAACCTCTCCTTAACACTTTAGAACAGTAAAACACTTATTTGTAGCTTACTCTTTCTTTTGCTTTTCCAATTTTATTTTTCTTCTTCTTTTTTTTATTTTTAACTTAACAGAAATACGAACTAGGAGAGGTTATAATTGCTTTGAACTTGCACCTATCACTTTAAATTCCTTCTACCCTTCAGCTTATCCCTTATTTCGCCCATTTTGTCCCTAAAAATTCAATCTACCTTCCAATCCACCTCCCTCTTTATTCAATTATTCCAATATAGGGCCAAATGCTAAAATTAAAAGGTATTTGGCTTGTAATATGTGGCTATGAAACAAAAAGGCTTAAAAGCTCAATTGGGCTCACTAGGGACAATTTTTTTCAAACTTTTTGGTAAAAAGGATAACATTTAAAAGGCTAAAAAATAGGCTACAATAAAAAACTGCCTATATCACTTTCTAAGTGACATTACACCTTTGACATATTCATAGCAGAGTCTCAAGGCAAGTTCTAGAAACCAGGATATATATCCAATCAAAATCACACCGAAAGAAAACATATTGCTCCAAAAATAGGAGTCACTTTAGACTCAATTCCTCACAAGGGTCATTTTGATCAAAGTTCTAGGCTTAACTCAATTTCGTTTCGAATTACCTATCATGCTCTACTATGTGTCAATATTTTTCAAATTCATACACAAAATTGTCTCATCATTAACACCTCATCATCCATCAAATCCCTAAATTTTCAACGATTACAACTCGGGTTCAATTCTTCTTGCGACTCTATAAACTAACATAATAATAAGACTCTAGACTCCTAAGACTTAACATGGAAACTGATTAAACACAAAATTGGGTTCACAGACCCAACAGCACCAATAAAATAGAAAAATGGGCACACAGACCCGACAATTACTCAAAGTAATAACTATGCATCAAGAAACTTAAATAACATCCGATTAACACAAATGACCAACCGAAAGTAAAGAAACAGCAACAAAATTAAATATAGCCACCAAGACGTCCCACGGTACAACCCCTCCCCCAAACTTGGCTAAAATCCAATGTTTGGTGGAAAAAAGTGGTACGTCTTGGTGCTAACTTACAAATCACTGTGGAGGCAGTGGTGGTGGAAACCCATAATGGATCCAAAATTGTGTCATGGCCTCCCACTGGGTCCTTTGCTGCTGTCGCCACTCTTGCTCTTCGTTGCTCCTTTAAAGGATTGTGTTTAGAATTCCTCTTTGGTCATGTAGTTTTGTGTTGATTGTTTGAATGGCTCCCCGGACCTCTGTTCGATGCCTGTCGACCGAGGTGTAAACTGATTGTATCGACTCATTAGTAAGGCGAATATCCTCCCGGAGAGAAGTAATGAGGCTGACCATGTCCTCAATTAATTCGGACTCGGAGGCAACTGCGGTTGCTGCTCATTTCTTCCAGGGCTGTCTGGGGGCGTGACTGTTGTCTTCAGCTTGTGGCCCGGACTGGAACACCTCTGAATCCGTTTATTGGGACAGCTGAAGATGCTCTTCAGTAGATAATGAAAGATTTGTTGTATCTTTGACACTTGTTACTGCTGTCCCAATCTCAAAGGAAAGGCAAAGATAGGGTCCAACATTCTGGTACACATATGGGACGGTCCCATTTTCACCTAAAATTACGACTTGCATAGCTTCTAGCAAGTCCCATGTAAATTGGACCTCGCATTTTACTGTTACCATATCAGCTAGGTCAATGTCATCAAATGTTGCTGCTATTGGAGTAATCAAACCTCCAATCATGATGCCGTCTTTCTGCTTCCGAATTACATTAGCGAAGTGCTCCATTAGTATCTTTGCATAGGCCACTTTGTGACCGTGCAGGATGTTCCACAGCATATGGAGTTCACTTTGTCTCAAGGCTCCCACTTCACGCCGGGCAAACAAAGTATAGGCAAGAAGCTTTTGTATGTACCAAATGACTAAATTGTGAATCCACAAATCTTTAGCCGCCTTGGATATATAAGGTTGTGCTGCCACAATTGGAGGCGCAGCAGTCAACAAGCCCTAGAATGTGTGAGGGTCAAATATCTCCAGTGGCTCCTCCGTAGTGGCTTTCGGAAAGCCATAGATTTGATCCAGCTTGCTGTATGTCAACAATTGAGCTTTCCCCATCAGCTGGAAAGTGATTCCGTCCGAGTGGCATGAGTGGAGGGAGCTGGCTGCGGTTGTGAGGTGATGTTCAATTTCATCAAGTGAGCCTATACTTTGTAATATGGTGTGTTGGGAATGTGGAACCGGAGTTGGTGAGTGGAGAACCGGCGGTTTAAATCGGGTTTTATCATCAAGAAGACAGACTGGTCATGAGCAAACCAGGTTCGAGTTAGGTGGTGTAACTGTCGTTTGTGACGAAGCAGTTTCAGTTTGTGACGACGCAAAACCATCACATTTGTCCTATAGCTCAGCGTAACTTCTTGCAGTTATAACTTCCTATCCAGTTGCATTCGAGCTTCAATCCATATATCATTGTAAAGCTCTCATTGAGGAGAAGACAACTACGTAGCATTATCTCCTGTACTTTAGATTAGAGAGAGTATTTCGAGATAGAGTGTGCGTGCCCTAATTTGCATTCAGAATTGGGCATTTCATTTCTTGAGCTAATTCTCTGTAATTGATTGAAGTTCTTAGTGGATTGAGGTGTGCCTTGCCTCCGTGGATGTAGTTCATCTTGAATGAACCACATTAAAACTGCGTTTGATTCATTTCTATTTCTTGTTCTGCGTAAGCTGATTTCGGCCACAACTCTGGCCGAACTGTGGGTGTGAATTCAGAGTGTTTTTCTTCGTACGATTTCCAGATTCTTTGGAGTTGTGTGTTCTTGAGTTGTTTTCACTAACAAGTGGCGCCGTCTGTGGGAAACCAACTCTCACAACTTGAAGAAGGGAAGGAATGGCTGGTATGAAGATGGACTTTGAGAAGTTTACAGGGAGAAATGACTTCACACTATGGAAGATCAAGATGAATGCAGTTTTGGTTCACAATGGCCTTGATCTTGCTTTGATACCTCTTGATTCTTGGGAAGAAAGTGAGAAACCCAAGTTTGTATGAGTGGATAAGAAAGCCCTCAGTCTTATCTTTCTGTGTTTGGGTAATAAACCGCTAAGAGAGGTCTCAAGATGCAAGAGTTCCTTAGAAGCATGGAAGAGGTTGGAAGAGTTGTATCAATGTAAGTCAGTTTCCAACAAGCTGTTCTTAAAGCAGAAGATGTTGGCCTTCAAGATCACTGAAGATAAGGTAATTTCTGATTAACTTGATGAGTTTATTAAGATGGTTGAGGAATTGGAAGACCTGGATGTGAAAGTGGAGGAGGATGATAAAGCATTGATGGTGTTAAACATTCTTCCAAAATCCATGGAAAGTTTTAAGGATGCCTTGATGTATGGGAGAGATGAGCAGCTATCTTATGATGGGATAGTGAAGGCTCTGAGGTCTAAATGCTTCCAGACTCAAGATGATAAAGGCATGGTGCAATCTGGAGAAGGTTTGAATGTTAAATTCAAGAAACCTTGGCAAGGGAAGAAGGGACAGAATTCTAAGGACTTCAAAGCAGGAGATCCTAATCCAAAGAAGGGAAGTGAATGGGTTGAGCAGAGGAAATGCTTCAAGTGCAAGCAGCCTGGTCACTTGAAGAAGGATTGTCCTAAAAGAAACAAGAAAGGTGGAAACCAAGGGGCAGAAGCTGCTGCCATTGACCTTCAAGAAGATCCTCCAGAGGTATTGAATGTTACTGAATCAAGAATGGTGAAGGAATGGGTCTTCGACACAGGCTGCTCCTTTCATATGTGTCCACACCAGTCATGGTTTGATGAATTGAAGAGAGAAGATGGTGGAAATGTTCTCCTGGGCAATGACCAATCATGCAAGGTCAAAGGAATTGGATCAGTGAGCATAAGAATGTTTGATGGTGTGGTCAGAATCATCTCTAATGTAAGATATGTTCCTGGCCTTAAAAGAAATCTTCTATCTCTTGGTTCTTTGGTAACTAGTGGTTGTCAGTTTAGCTCAGTGGATGGCTTCTTGCATATCACTAAACATGATAAAGTGGTGATTAAAGGTAGACAGCATAATGGGTTGTTTATCTTGATTGGTTCACCTGTTGTTGGGAGTGTTGATATGGTCTTGAGCAGTTCTGAGCTTGTTAAATGGCACAAGAGGCTTGGACACATAGGAGAGAAAGGGTTGAAGGAATTGTCAAGAAGTGGTGTAATTGGAAACATGGGAAATCAAAACCTGGAGTTTTGTGATCAGTGTGCTTTGGGCAAGTCCAAGAAGCTGCCCTATGGAAAGGGTGTTCACACAACTCAAGAGCCATTAGATTATGTCCACTCTGACATATGGGGTCCTGCAAGGACAGAGACTCATGGTGGAGCAAGGTATTTCATGTCTTTGATTGATGATTACAGTAGAAAGGTGTGGATCATGTTGATGAAGAATAAGAGTGATGCTTTTCATAAATTTAAAACATGGTTGATTCAACTGGAAAATGTCAAAGGGAAGAAGCTGAAGCACCTTAGGACTGATAATGGATTGGAATACCTCTCTACTGAGTTCACAAACTTCTGCGAAGAAAGAGGAATCAAGAGACATAGGACTGTCCCAATGAATCCTCAACAGAATGGGGTTGCTGAGAGGCTTAATAGGACTCTTCTTGAAAGAGTAAGGTGT
Organism: Ajuga chamaepitys; assembly: GCA_958295605.1. Classification (NCBI taxonomy): domain Eukaryota; kingdom Viridiplantae; phylum Streptophyta; class Magnoliopsida; order Lamiales; family Lamiaceae; genus Ajuga; species Ajuga chamaepitys. Next base: position 17,976,195 of record OY282501.1, read on the forward strand.
ATGCTGTTGGACGCTGGGCTGCCAAAGGTATTTTGGGGTGAAACCATTGCTACAGCATGTTATCTCATTAACAGGTCACCCTCATCAGTGATTGGGTTCAAAACACCTGAAGAGGTGTGGAGTGGACAGAAACCAAGTTATGGAGGTTTAAGGGTGTTTGGTTGTCTTGCTTTTGTCCATGTCAAGCAAGACAAGTTAGATGCAAGAGCTCTAAGATGTGTATTTCTTGGATATCCAGATGGAATAAAGGGCTACAGATTGTGGTGTCTAGAGAAGGGAAATCAGAAGATAATCACAAGTAGAGATGTAAAGTTTAATGAGAATGTGATGGCTTATACTTCAAGAGGCTCTAAGGAAGAACTTGATGGTGCTAAAGAGACTGAAGAGATACCAATTCAGGTGGAGCATCCTGCTGAAGATGATCACACATCTCAACAACAAGAGAATCTACAAGATAGTGATTCATCATCTGAAGAAGAAGAACAAGCTGGACCTTCACAAAATGTGAGAGAATATAGCATTGGAAGGGACAGACCTAGAAGAACAATCAACAGACCTGACTTCTATGGTCAAGCAGGGAGTGTTTATTATGCCTTGAGTGTTGCTGAAGACCTGGAATCACAAGAGCCTAGTAGTTTTAAAGAAGCACTAGATTGTAAAGAAGGTGAACACTGGATTCAGGCAATGATTGAAGAGATGGAATCCCTGGAAAAGAATGAGACCTGGACATTGGTGGATAAACCAAAAGGTCAGAAACTTGTGAGTTCTAAATGGATATACAAAAAGAAGTTAGAGACCGCAGGATCCAAACAAGTGAGGTTTAAAGCAAGATTGGTGGCTAGGGGCTTTACACAAAGGGAAGGGATTGATTTTAATGAAGTATTCTCTCCAGTAGTAAAGCACTGCTCAATCAGGTTGCTTTTATCAAAGGTTACTCAAGAGGACATGGAACTACAACAACTAGATGTAAAGACAGCATTCTTACATGGAGAACTCATTGAGAAAATATATATGAAACAGCCAGAAGGCTTTGTTGTTCCTGAACAAGAAGACAAAGTTTGTTTGCTGAAGAAGTCACTGTATGGACTCAAACAAAGTCCAAGACAGTGGAATAAGAGGTTCAATGACTTCATGATCAGTGTTGGCTTTGTAAGAAGTCTTTATGATAGTTGTGTTTACTTCAACAGGTGTTCACAGCAAGATAAAGTCTTTCTTCTTTTGTATGTGGATGATATGTTGATTGCCAGCAAGAACAAGAAGAGTGTACAATGGTTGAAGGACAGACATGAAAGATCTTGGAGATGCCAAGAAGATTTTGGGCATGGACATTCTGAGGAAAAGAGAAGCTGGAGTTCTTTGGTTATCTCAAAGGCAATATCTACAGAAGGTTTTGGAGAGGTTCCACATGCATGAATCCAAATCTCTCTCCACTCCAGTTAATCTACAGAAGAAACTCACCAAAGAACAATGCCCAAAGACTGAAGAGGAGGTCATACATATGAGCAATATTCCTTATGCTAGTGGAGTGGGCAGTCTCATGTATGGTATGATTTGTAGTAGGCCTGACTTGGCCTATGCTGTTTCTTTAGTGAGCAGGTTTATGTCAAACCCAGGTGTTGAACATTGGGAAGCTTTGAAGCATGTGATGAGGTATTTGAAGGGTTCAGTGAACTTGTCACTGAAGTTTGAGAAGAAAGTGAATGGAAGCACTGTTGCATTGGAGGGGTTTGCTGATTCTGATTTTGCAGCAAACATAGACACTAGGAAATCTATTTCTGGATTTGTGTTCACCTTATTTGGAACAGCCATCAGCTGGAGAAGTGTACAACAATCAGTTGTAGCACTTTCAACCACAGAAGCAGAATATATCTCTCTCACTGAAGCCATCAAAGAAGCAATCTGGCTTAAAGGAATTTTGAGAGACTTGGACATCAAGCAAAAGTGTGTGGTGATTTACTCTGATAATCAAAGTGCTCTACACCTTGTGAAACACCAAGCATTTCATGAAAGGTCAAAGCACATTGATGTTAGGTTGCATTTTGCTAGAGATATTATTGATTCTGGTTCTGTGGAAGTGAAGAAGGTACACACATTGCATAACCCTGCTGATTTTCTTACTAAGGGTGTACCTGGAAACAAAGTGGAGCATTGCTCGAGTCTGCTGCAGCTTGAGCAATGTCATGAAGAGCACTGATAGACAAGGCAGTGATGAGGCAGGAAGAGGCACACATGATTCATTGAGGTGGAGATTTGTGAGGTGATGTTCAATTTCATCAAGTGAGCCTATACTTTGTAATATGGTGTGTTGGGAATGTGGAACCGGAGTTGGTGAGTGGAGAACCGGCGGTTTAAACCGGGTTTTATCATCAAGAAGATAGACTGGTCATGAGCAAACCGGGTTCGAGTTAGGTGGTGTAACTGTCGTTTGTGACGAAGCAGTTTCAGTTTGTGACGACGCAAAACCGTCACATTTGTCCTGTAGCTCAGCGTAACTTCTTGCAGTTATAACTTCCTATCCAGTTGCATTCGAGCTTCAATCCATATGTCATTGTAAAGCTCTCATTGAGGAGAAGACAACTACGTAGCATTATCTCCTGTACTTTAGATTAGAGAGAGTATTTAGAGATAGAGTGTGCGTGTCCTAATTTGCATTCAGAATTGGGCATTTCATTTCTTGAGCTAATTCTCTGTAATTGATTGAAGTTCTTAGTGGATTGAGGTGTGCTTTGCCTCCGTGGATGTAGTTCATCTTGAACCACGTTAAAACTGCGTTTGATTCATTTCTTTCTTGTTCTACGTAAGCTGATTTCGGCCACAACTCTGGCCGAACTGTGGGTGTGAATTCAGAGTGTTTTTCTTCGTACGATTTCCAGATTCTTTGGAGTTGTGTGTTCTTGAGTTGTTTTCACTAACAGCGGTGATGCTAAAAGTACTCAAGAATTCGATGGTGATTGGTACACGTGTTCCATGCACGCACTTTAGGGCGCTTTTAGTGCCATTTTAATGTCAATAATGTGCACAATCACGTGTATTTAGTGCTTTTGTATTCTCATGGGCAAAATAATGTGTTTGTGGTGTTTATGTGTTAATACAGGTGCAAAAGGATCGAAAAAGAACATCAAACGATCGCTGAGTCGATGGATCAGTCGAGGCAACAAGGGACGGGGCTGAAGGATTAATCTCGGCCGAGACAGAACACAAATCTCGGTCGAGATACCTCTCTTGGGAAATCCTAGAATTTTGAGAGAACTGAAGATCTCGGCCAAGACGGATAGCCGAGATTCCTCTCTAGGGAAAAGTCATAAATTCAAGAGATGAAGATCTTGGCCGAGATAATCCTAACCCTAAAAAGCCCTAAAATCCCCTTTTCACATCTCGGCCAAGATGCAATCCAATCTCGGCCGAGATCACCCCTCGGCTTACAATTTGAAAAAGCCCTTTTTCACGTCTCGGTCGAGACACAATTGCATCTCGGCCGAGATTCCTTGCCTTGTTTTAAATTTCTGAACGCAACTTTGCCTTAAACTGAAGTAACAACTCTTCCCCTATATATATATCCTCCCTTTCGAAATTAACCTATCTTGGGCACAAATTTGGAGAACTTTTCAGCCACCATCACTTCCAAGGAGGAGAGAAGGGCAAGAAGGAGTCATCCCATCTTCCCCATTGATCAACCTTTGTTTCTGTCATTTCATTTTTATGAATTCTTGTATTTCCTTTGATTTGCTGATTGTATTAGGAGTAATGGGTGGCTAGCACCCTTAATTCTACCCTTGATCATGTTGAACCTTGATTGAAGATGAATATGTGAATATTGACTTTTGGTGTTACCCTTTTATTGCAATTTAAATGTTCTATAATGCTTGTTTGAATTGACTCATGCCTAGATGCTTGTTTTAAGATTGATCACCCATTAGAAGCATTTATTGTATGTTGCTAGATATTGGAATTAACTTTCCGTGATTGTTGAAGCTTCAATCTCCCTTAGTAGTGAACAATGCTTGATATCATTTGTGGCATTATAGAGGTTGGCCTCTAAACCCGATTGATTCGAGGTTTATTCCTTATTTATCCCGTTGTTCTAGTTCGTGATCATCCAATATCAATTAGTGTGAAAAGAGATTGTTTGGATCACTAATTGATTTGTGTAGGTATAAAAATATAAGAGGACCTTCGATTTATCCACAATTAAGGAACAACACAATTTACATAAGTGGACCTTGTAGATTGTGGGATAAGGGTTTAAATTGCATTGAATTGGGGCATCAACAATTACCCATAGGTAGTCGGATTCAAGGGGATACTAGATCGAGGGTAGACCTTTTTAACATATTCAAAAACCCAAAAATATTTACTTGTGTTCTTTCTTTGACACTTTGATTAATTTAAAACACCAAAACATCTATTGCTTTCTAGATTAGTAATTGGTACTTAGTAGGCTTTAGTTGTTTGACTCAATCAAACACACCCCCCCCCCATTTACTTGCTAATGTTTATTGCTTTTATTTCGACCTAAATCACTAATTGCTTGAAGTATTTGAATTAACACAACTCATCGTTCTCCGTGGGATCAACTCAGACTTACCACTTTACCTAGTAAAGTCGGGATAGTTCGGAATTCAACTTTAAAACATTTTATAATTTGGGTGGGGCGAACGTTTTGACGACGCGTTCGTAATCCCTTGCACCAAATTTTGGTGCCTTTGCCGGGGAACGATGTGTGTAGTGTTATTTTCTTTTCAAGCACCATCCCTAGCATATTAATTATTTATTGTATTGCATCACTAGTAATTGACACTCACTAGTTTGTGTGATTTGGTTGTGTAGTGCACGTTCACCCGCTCCCAAGGAGACAAAGGGCTTTGGCTTGAACCGAATATCGTTGAGAAAGAAAGAATACTGAGAAGACGAGCTCAATTGCTTAACGAGATCCGGAAGTCTTTTGAAAGCCTCGACATTGAGAGAGGAGAATCAAGTGAACCTGAAGCATGGCAGCAAAACAAGCACCTAAGAAGACATTGAAAGAACTGACCAACACAAGGGTCAACCAAGAACCTTTGTGTATTACTTTCCCCAAGATTGGAGCTGATACAAAGTTCAAACTGAAGACAGGGGTAGTGAACTTACTACCCTCCTTTCATGGCATGGCTGGGGATGATCCCCATAAGCATCTAAAAGAATTTCACGTGGTATGCTCTTCCATGAAACTGGCACAAGTCACCGATGAACATATTAAGCTTCAAGCCTTCCCATTTTCTCTCAAAGATTTGGCTCGTGGTTGGCTTTACTATCCTCCGGCCAGCTCGGATACCACGTGGGATCAGACGGAATCTCTATTTTTGGAAAAGTATTTCCCAGCATCAAGGGCCACAAACATTTGAAAGGGGATAAGTGGTCTCTTGCAGATGCAAGGGGAGATGTTATATGAGTACTGGGAAAGATTTAAGAAGCTCGTGTCGAGTTGTCCTCAACATCAAATAAGAGAGCAGCTGCTGATAAAATACTTTTATGAGGGCCTGTGTGTAGTTGACAGAAACATGATCGACAGTGCCAGTGAAAGGTCATTATCAGACAAAACCCCTACTGAAGCTTGGGCTCTTATTTCGAAGATGGCAGCGAATACGCAGCAGTTTGGGACTAGAGAGAGTGTCAAGTCAAGTCGGGGAACTCAAGGATCCGATATAGAGGACCGGTTGGATCAATTGACGACCCTTGTGAGAAAAGTAGCTGCTGGAAGTATGCCTACCCCTAAAACGTGCAGAGTGTGTCATGTCACAGATCACAACACTGATATTTGCCCGGTTCTAGGAGAGGATATTGAGACCCATGCAAATTCTTGTCACAATTGGTACGAGAGGCCAAGGTCACCTCCGGAAATCAGGAAAAATGACCCGTATTCGAATAGGTACAATCCGGGATGGCAGAATCATCAAAATTTTAGCTACAATCAACAGAATCAGAATGTTCAGAAACCAGGAGAACAAAGTCATCAAAATAGGCCTCCTTTCCAAAGGGAGTTTACCAACAGAAAGTACCGGTTGAGTCAAATCCTTCGGACCCATCCCTTTCGGATATTGTTAAGAGCCTTACAAATAGTACAATCCAGCTGCAGTAGGACAACAATTCGAGATTTACCAATCTTGAAACTCAATTGCGTAAAATAGCCTCTACCGTGTCAAGGCTAGAAAACAACCAAGGAGGAAGGTTACCGGCTCAACCGGAAGTTAATCCGAAAAATGTGAGTACCATTGTTTTTTTTTGGGGATGAAGAGTTACTTCGAGAGCCTAAAAAGCCCGGCTATACTTCACAGGCAAAGACTGAAGAACTGCATGAAAATCCTAGGACAGAAGAGATACCAACTCCCCAAGTGGCCGAGGTTCAAGTTCGGACACTGAAGTGGAAGATTGCTAAGAAGTTGAGAAGACAAAATGAGGCATTAGCTGCATGCTTTCCTGCTCACTTACTGCCTTTTCCTACCAAGAGATACGCTTCACAGAACGAAACTGAAAATGTCAGCGTGGGAATCTTGAGAAGCGGGAAGGTACTCGAGAAAGGGAAGTTGAGAGGTGAAGAGAGGCGCATCGAAAGTGAAAGGGAAATTGTTGAGAATGAAATCTCGGCTGAGATACATCAAGATCTCGGCCGAGATGGCCATCCTCGTCCAAAAAAGAAAATTCCTTGTCCACCTGTCTCGGCCGAGAAGGAAGTGCATCTCGGCCAAGATCAAGCAACCCTGAATGAAGGAAGAAAGCGATGCACACTTGTCTCGGCCGAGACACAAGGCAATCTCGGCTGAGATTCTCAGGAGGGACAAATCAATTATGCAACTCCTCCACTTGCATTTCCGAGTCAAATGAAGAGGATTCCAGACAGAAATAGAGACAAGGAGACGATGGAGGTATTCCAGAAAGTTGAAATCAGTATTCCCTTGGTGAAGACCGTATAACAGATTCCTCGATACGCAAAGTTTTCCGAAAGACTTGTGCACAAACAAAAGGCGGCTACAAGGAAATGAGAAAGTCCTTATGGGAGAAAGTGTTTCGGCGGTTTTCCAGAAAAAGATGCCATAGAAATGCAAGGATTCGGGAATGTTTGTCATCCCGTGTAAAATTGTTAACACTAGAATAGAGAAAGCCATGTAGGATCTAGGGGCATCCATCAATGTGATGCCCCATTTTATTTTCGATAGCTTAAATTTGGGGCCACTGAAGGATACGAGGGTGGTCATCCAATTAGCCGACCGAAGCACCTCGTTTCCATACGGGGTGATTGAGGACGTGTTAGTTGAGGTGGATAACCTCATATTTCCAGCGGATTTCTATGTGCTAGATACGCATGGAGATTCGTCAAATTCCACTCTAATCTTGCTTGGAGGCCATTCTTGAATACCTCCCAAATAAAGATTGACGTGCGAGAGGGAACTCTTACATTGTAATTTGATGGCCAAATGGTGCAAGTCAACATCTTTGAATCGGTGAAGTATCCCGAAGATTTGCATAGTGTGTATTCTGTTGAGGCTATTGATGCTATTGACCCTTTTATAGAGGAAGTGTTTGAGTATTATTGCAGGGATCAAGAGACAATGGAATTGGCAAATAATCTGGAGGAGATGGAGCCAATGGATGCCAAGGAAGAGTTGGTGGGGATAGTGGAACAATCACAATCTTCAAAGCCATTCCGAACCAAGCCCATTCCCAAATTCATACCATTATCGAAACCTCAAGAAAAACTGCTACCCTCTACTATCAAAGCACCAACTCTTGAGATCAAGACCCTTCCCTCCCATCTCAAATACACATATCTTGGGGAGGGAGAAACCTTACCGGCGATTATCTCATCAAAGCTCACACCCACTTAAGAACAAGCATTGATAGGGGTCCTCAAGGTGAACAAGGAAGCTATAGGGTGGACTATTGCTGATATTAAAGGCATTAGCCCAGCCCTATGCATGCATCGAATACTTCTTGAGGATGATTCCAAGCCTAGTAGGGAGCCTCAACGATGACTCAACCCGCCAATGATGGAGGTCGTCAAGAAAGAAGTGATCAAACTGTTGGATGTGGGGATCATCTACACCATATCCGACAGTAAGTTTGTGAGCCCGACCCAGGTGGTTCCGAAGAAGTCTGGAGTGACAGTGATAGAAGGGAAGGATGGTGAAATGGTGCCTACGCACCTACAGACAGGTTGGAGGGTTTGCATAGACTACAGGAAGTTGAACGCAGTAACAAGGAAAGATCATTTTCCACCACCCTTCATCGATCAAATGCTTGAGAGGCTAGCAGGGCATCCTTTCTATTGCTTCCTGGATGGATTCTCGGGGTACTTTCAAGTACCAATCGCGCCCGAAGATCAAGAAAAGACTACTTTCAAATGCCCGTTCGGAACATTTACATGGAGGCGCATGCCCTTTGGACTATGCAACGCCCCTGCAACATTTCAAAGATGTATGGTTAGTGTTTTTATGAATTTATTGGTCATTTCATAGAGGTTTTCATGGACGATTTTAGCGTTCGCGGTACATCTTTTGAAAATTGTCTTGATAACTTGGTAAAAATCTTGCAACGATGCATTGAGAAAAATCTTTTGTTAAATTGGGAGAAATGCCACTTTATGGTGGAACAAGGAATTGTGCTTGGCCATGTAGTTTCTTGTAAGGGAATAGAAGTAGATAGGGTGAAAATTGATATTATTTCTTCTCTCCCTTAGCCCGCAAATGTGCGGGAAGTGCGTTCTTTTCTTGGTCATGCAAGATTTTACAGGAGATTTATCAATGATTTCTCAAAGATTGTTGCTCCATTGTGCCGGTTGCTACAAAAAGATGTGGAGTTTGATATGAGCAAGGAATGCAAGTTGGCATTTGATGAGTTGAAGATGAGATTGGTCACTCCTCCGATTATTCAGCCGCCAGATTGGGAATTGCCTTTTGAATTAATGTGCGATGCTAGTGAACAAGCTTTCGGGGCATGATAAGTATGGCCCAATCTCCCTGGGTCGGTCTAGCCCGCCAGACGGGTCAATTGGGCTCAAGAGCGCAAGCCCAACGCAGCCAAGCCCAAACGCGGCGTCTTTGGGAAGTTGGGAAAATATCCCCATGATCTTTTCCAACGGCCATGCAGATATGATTGGCGGATTTGTAGGGATTTTGTTAGGGTTGTTATTTCATAGTATAAATAGGAGAATCGTTGTTTAGTTTAGGGTTGGAATTCTAATTTCCAGACGTGCTCCTTGAAAGATTGTACTCCACTATTCAAAGAAAAATAGTGAAACATCTAGGAAGGTTATTACCTTCATCCGTGGATGTAGATCTCCGGATCGAACGATGTAAATACTTGTGTTGTTTGTGTTCTTGCTTATTCGGTTATTTTCGAAAGTCATCTTAATTGCGATTCACTTGATATCCGGGTCTCGGCTTCATCAATTGGCGCCGTCTGTGGGAAGCGAACGACAAGAAGCAAACCCTAGCATCATCCATAGTCGAATTACGTCAGTCATGGTGAATACTCGCCAGTCAGCTAATCCAACTCGATCTCGTCGGAATCCTCCCGTCAATCAAAATCCCCCGTTGCCACATCAACAAGTTCAGGATCCGCCCGCGGGCCAAACAGATGCACCATATCTCGCGCCCGCCAATGCGCCAGCGCAGGTTGGCCCTCAACCAACCCCTGAACTATAGCAAGTGCAACAAGTGTTCCTACGAGAACACGCTGCCTTATTCCAAGAATGGAATCATCGGGGTGCCGACTCCTGTATGCACGCCGACAACGGTGCCAATTAGGTGGCAGGACATTCCCGCCAAGACCGATCTCGCGCATTCAATGAAGATTCGCCTCACAGAGCCAGGCACGATCGCCGACGTCACCGGTTAGTGTCACCCGGGGAGGATTGAAGTTCTAATGTCTCAAGGCCACGTTGTGCTGACCAAGCCGCCGCTGATTGGCACCGACCAGTTGATGTGACGAAGCGGGCCCGCCTGGAGAAATCCTGTTTACTTGACCTCGTGGAACAGGAACAGGCTCAATTTGACGCCGAGCTTGACAAGGTGTTAGGCCTCGACGCTGATGGGGAAATAATCACCCCTTTCTCCCCGGAGATCCTCGACACACCACTTCCTGAGGGGTTTAAACTTCCACCAGTACCCGTCTACAACGGCACCGGGGACCCAAGTAATTTCCTGAGTGCCTTCAAATATGCCATGTTCAATCGGAGTTGCATGCCGCATCACTTGTGCAAAGTGTTCCCCGAATACCTTCAAGACGAGGCCAGAATTTGGTTTGATTCTTTGCTGCGCGGCAGCATTACTTCTTTCCGAGATCTTGCCTAGCAGTTCTAGGCTCGTTTCCATACACGAGCAAAGCCTATGGCCACCTTGGCCGATCTCATGAACCTGGAGCAACGAGATGGGAAGACAGTCTCTCAATTTCTTGAACGCTTCACTGCAGAAAGCCTAAAAGTAAGTAGCCGGCCCGATGATGTTATCATCACTGGTTTCATGAACGGCCTCCGAGCCGGACAACTTTACACCGAGCTCGCGCGACATCCTCCTATAATAGCTAGATAGTTAGGCATTGTATATAAAAAGTTTTGCTTTCAGTATACAAATCCAAAAATCTCCCACTTATACTAAAGTAAACTTTTAGTATACTCGGTGTCTAACTATCTAGCTATTACATTCTCCCACTTACACTGAAAGTTTCCTAAGTGGGTGGCATCAATCGCAGTCCTAGTCCCTGAACATGCTTGTCGTTGACTTTCTGCGGTAAGCTCTTCGTGAATGGATCAACTAAATTCTTTGTCGTACAAACCTTCTCTATCCGCACATCTCCTCGTTTTATGATTTCTCGTATTATGTGGTACTTTATCTCTATGTGTTTTGTCGCCTTGTGGGTCCTGGGTTCCTTTGAGTTTGCCACTGCACCTGAGTTGTCACAATAGATTGTGATACTCTTAGGCAAACTAGGTACCATGTCTAGATCCTAGAGGTAATTCCGGAGACATACTGCTTCCTTAGCAACCTCTGATGAGGCTACATATTCGGCTTCCATAGTGGAGTCTGCAATGCATCTCTGCTTTGCACTTCTCCATGAAACGGCTCCTCCTCCCAAGGTAAACACATAGCCTGAGGTAGATCTATTCTCATCCCGGTCTGCCTGGAAATCCGAATCCGTATAACCTAAGGGATTTAGACTGTCTGCCTAGTAAACTAGCCTGTAATCTCTAGTCCTTTTCAGGTACTTGAGTACATGTTTTACCACAGTCCAATGCGCCTGTCCAGGGTTAGACTGATATCTTGCCACTATGTCGACTGCATAGCAGATATCAGGTCTCATGCATAGCATTGCATACATAAGACTTCCGACTGCGGAAGCGTAGGGTACCTGTCTCATTTCCTCTTTCTCCTTTGGTGTCTTAGGACACATCTCCTTAGAAAGTGGAACGCCATGTCTGAAAGGTAGAAATCCTTTCTTGGCGGTTTGCATGCTAAAACGAGCAATCACAGTATCAATGTAGGCCGCTTGAGATAAGCTCAATATCCTTTTATTGCGATCCCTTATAACTTTGATCCCAAGGATGTTAGCTGCCTCTCCTAAGTCCTTCATCTGAAACTGTTTGTATAACCATCTCTTTATGTCTGATAATACCTCCACATTGTTACCAACTAGGAGAATATCATCTACATAAAGTGCAAGAAACACTTTATCTCCGTTGACATCTATGCGATACACACAACTTTCGTTTTCACTTTGAGTAAATCCATAGGATTTAATCACCTCGTCAAAACGTAAGTTCCATGACCTAGAAGCTTGCTTGAGTCCATAAATGGATTTCTTGAGCTTCCAGAACAGATGCTCTTCGCCTTGCCTCACATAACCTTCTGGTTGCTGCATAAAGATGTCCCTGCCTTCTTTAAGGTAACCGTTTAAGAAAGCGGTCTTGACATCCATTTGCCAAACCTCAAGATCTAAATGAGATGCTATGGCGAGAAGGATCCGAATGGACTTGAGCATGGCTATTGGCAAAAAGGTTTCGCTATAATCTTTACCCTCCACCTGGGTATACCCTTTTGCCACTAGCCTGGCCTTAAAAGTTGTAACCTCTCCATCCCCTCCTCTCTTTCTCTTGTATACCCACTTACTGCCTATAGCTTTACAGCCATTTGGTAGTTCAGTTTTCTCTTATACATCCATAGCAGTTATGGACTCATATTCTGAATCCATAGCACGACGCCATTCTTTTGCATCTTCGTCATTTACTGCCTCGGCATAAGTCCAGGGATCGAGATCGGCATGTCCGTCTCCTGGGATCAAATCCGAAGATTCTCCCACAAACATGAACTGATCAGGCTTACGAACAACCCTCCCACTATGTCGAGGCTGTGTAGGCATTATGTCAACAGGTTGTGCAGTACTTGGTATTATTGCCTCTTGCACTTGTGGCTGTGGAATTGGAATCGTACTGACATTCCCTTCGAGTTTTTGAAGGATAATATCGGTTCTGGACTTGTGATTAATCATGTAGTCCTCTTCTAAGAATCGGGCGTTAGTGCTAATAACGACCTTCTGATCCTTAGGACTATAGAAATAACCACCTTTCGTTCCTTTTGGATACCCTATAAACATTCTTACCTCAGACCTAGATTCCAACTTACCAGCATCCTTGTTCAGCACGTGTGTTGGACTACCCCAAATCCTTATATGGTTCAAGCTAGGCTTGCACCCTGACCATAACTCGGCAGGGGTCTTGGGTACCGATTTGGATTGTACTAGGGTTAACAGATAAGAAGTTGTTTCTAAGGCATATCCCCAGAACGAAATGGGCAAAGATGCATAACTCATCATAGATCTGACCATCTCAAGTAAAGTTCGATTTCTTCTCTCTGCTACACCATTCTGTTGGGGAGTACCTGGTGTAGTCAATTGGGATGTTATCCCAACTTCTAACAAGTACCTTTGGAACTCGTTGCTGAGATATTCACCACCGCGATCAGACCGCAATGACTTGATACTTTTATCTAGCTTCTTCTCCACTTCCGCCTGAAACTCTTTGAATTTCTCAAAGCATTCAGACTTGCGGCGAAGTAGATAAACGTACCCGTATCTTGAGTAATCGTTAATGAATGTGACGAAGTACTCATACCCTCCACGAGCTTGGGTGGACATTGGTCCACATAAGTCAGAATGGATCAGTTCTAACACCTCTTTGGCCCTATTCCCCTTTGCCTTGAAAGGCCTTGTCGACATCTTTCCCTCTAGACAGGATTCGCAGACTCTAGTCTGAATTGGTTGGAACGAATCCAACACTCCATCAGACACTAGTCTTTGGATCCGGTTCAGACTGATGTGACCTAGTCTTAGGTGCCAAAGATGTGTGTGATCCTCTTGAGAAGATAATTTCCTTTTCCTTGGGTTCGATGATGTTGATGCAACGAAGTTTTGGGTATTATGCAGACAAGTTATAGTATAAAGAGAATTGTTCAGAACACCAGTGCAGATAACTATGTTATTTCTCATGATAGAAACATTACTCCCAAAAACAACTGAATATCCATCACAATAGAGTTTCGAAACAGAAATTAAATTGCGCCGAAAACTCGGCACAAACAAAACAGAGACAACGATCTAAAACAGTGTCATTAAAGCATAAAGAAAAATCTCCAATTGCAACTGTTGCGACTCTTGCTGCATTGCCCATGGAGATGATGATGTCGCCATCCCTAAGCTGCCTTGTTGGCTGGAAGCCCTGCAATGTGTAACAAACATGATCAGTCGCACCTGTATCCACTACCCACGAATGGGCAGAAACAACGGCTAAACATGTTTCAGTTACTAAAGCTAATGGCGTACCTTGGTCCTTTGACTTTAGCACTTGGACAATCTTTCTTCAAATGCCCAGTCTTACCACATTTGAAACACTTTCCCTTAGGTTTCTTTACTCTACCACTAGGGCCCCCTCCGTTACTCCCACTATTTGCCTTGGCCTTGCCCTTTCGCCTCTTTTTCTTGTTCTTACCTTTCGGTGGAACAGTGGGCCCATTGGCAGTGACCAAAGCCTGTGCATGCTTTCCCATCACCCCCTCTACTGTAACTAGGTCATTAAGAAACTCGTTAAGAGTATAGTCTTTCTTGGTCATAACAGCATTGAGACGGAAGTTCTCAAAGGATTTGGGAAGAGTGTTGAGAATGATAATCACCTTGGCTTCGCCGTCGATACCTCCTCTTATCAAGTCAAGCTTGTCCATGAGATTAATCATGTGCATGACATGATTATGCACTGAGCTGCCCTCGGTCATCCAACTTTCCATGATTTGCCTCATTAAGTCAAACCGAGCAGCTCTGTCCGACTCCCCATACACCTCTTGAAGGTTCAACATGATGTTGGCAGCATCGTCCATGTCCTGATATTGGAGCTGCAAGGCAGACGACATAGTGTTCATAATGTAGCACTTGGCCACATTATTAGACTTGTGCCACTTGTCATGCTTTGCCCGCTCCTCATCAGTGGACTGTGCAGTAAGGGGATCCGGACGAGGAGTAACTAACTCGAAATAGTGTTCCTCAACGATAAGAATATACTCCAGATTACGTTTCCATTCTTTATAATTAGGACCGGTTAAGGGGTGTTGTGCGAGAATATTTATAACAGACGATAACGACATATCTGAAAATATTAAACAATAAACGTGTAAGAGCACAATCACGTATATTTTGAATCAACAATATTGTAACCTTTTAATAAAACAATATTGATTGAATCCTCCAATAGCCCAAGAGATTTACATATAAGCCACGCGGGTGGACGTTTATATGTAAATCCCTTAACCAGACTAAAATACCTAGTCATTTTAATTTCAATCCATGTCAACCTAACCTTTTGACAAATGAAATTAATAATTGGACTTTTATACTAGACCATATTATTCTTAAGAAGTGACTCCGCGGGGAGTTGTACTTAAAATTAATATCTAAGCAGTGACCACGTCCTAACACTTGTAAACAAATTCTTGGATTTGACACACTTTCGTGGACTACGTCCCTTCCAATTTATTTAACCTTCGTTATCCCATTTGTTTCCAACTATCTAGAAAACTTGTGAAAATCATACGTGTAAGCCACGCGTGTGGACGTTTACGCGTGTAACTCCCACTTTTCTTTTGGAATTAAATGATTTATTTAGAAGTCCCAGCTAGCAAACTTATAAATAAAAAATGTGAGCAAGCCACGCGTGTGGACGTTTACTAAATTTATTATTTATTTTGCCTAGAGACCGGTTGTGGAGGTCTTTTGACTATTTTTAGAAATTAAAATTGTCGGGGTTTGCTTAGTCTTTTACTTCAAAAGGTTTGTCCATGCAACAACACGTAATCCTAAGCATAAATAAAAACTAAGCACAACAAATAAAGCATGCTCGGAGAATTTAAATATGCTAATATACGAAAAGGTCCTAGCATGATAGTCTAAGCGCAATTAATAAATCACGTAGACATAATAAACATGATAATAAATATCATTCATCCATTGAGCAATAAAGAAACGATAAAAATAAATAAAAATCATTCTTCGTTGCTCAACATGAAAAAATTAAATCCTAAACTATTACAATAATTTAGGAAATACAAATCTTCAAGTCTCTTGGGCCTTCACGTCGGGCCTCGCATACTCGGGTACGGACCGGGCTGACACGTAAAACACACTAGGCTAGTAAACAGGCTGCATGTTCCAATGGGTTGTCGGGCCGAAACCTTAGCCCACGCCCACGTAATGGCCGAGGATGCCGAGCCGTCTAGAGCCGCCGGGGCCTGCTGGGCCGAAGCCCAGCGTCTCGCGCATGCAGGCCCGTGCACGGCAACGATCTGCTAGGGTTTGCAAACCCTAGCCGCCGCCGCCCCTCCAACCGCAATCTATCGGCCGCCGGGGCCAGCTGCTGCCGGGCGCCGGGCTGCTGCTGCCGGGCGCCGGGGCCTGCTGCTGCCGAGCGCCCGGCGCCGGGACCTGCTGCTGCCGAGCGCCGGGCGACGGGGCTGCTGATGTCGAGTGCCGGGCGACGGGGTCTGCTGCTGCCAAGCGCCGGGGCCGCTGCTGCCGAGCACCAAGCGACGGGGCCTGCTGTTGCCGGGCGCCGGGGCCGCTGCTGCCGAGCGCCGGGCGACGGGACTGCTGTCGATTGCCGGGCAACGGGGCCTGCTGCTGCCGAGCGCCGGGCGACGGGGCCTGCTGCTGCCGAGCGCCGGGCGCCGGGGCCGCTGCTATCGAGCGCCGGGCGACGGGGCTGCTGCTGAGTGCCAGCCGACGGGGCCTGCTGCTGCCAAGCGCCGGGCGCTGGCTGCTTGCCGCCGAGCGCCAGGCGACGGGGCCTGCTGCTGCCTGCTGCCGGGTTCTTCGCGTTTTTCATGTTCTTCGTCTTCGTTCTTCGACTTTTACAGATATTTCAACAAAATACAAGTAAAAACGAACATATTCTAACCACGAATTTTCTCGTGGTAAAAACAACCCAACGCCAACAAACATGACGTAAAACGAGCCACGAAGAACGATAAAAATTAAACATACACAGCGCACATTTATAATCAATAAACAAATTTTATCTGACAGAGCCAAGAAGACAGACCTAGCTCTGATACCAGTTGTTGGAATTATATCTATTATAATACTCTTGTAGAAAGTAATATAATTAATCTCTTTTCCTAGGACCCTTCTTGGTTGTCATAATTTGTATCTTTATTAATTAACCATCTCTATATTTATATAAACCCTAACATGCGCCTATAACACACAAGAGTTAAGGATTCGACCTGATAGTTGTTTACGCAAGAGGTCGATTTCTGATTGAATGATTTCTGACTCCCGTCTTAACCTTCTGGACTATATCCCCTACTCAATCCTCAATGCCGGATGGACAACGAACCTGGAAGAATTCCAAGTGGGAAGGAATACCTTAAACCGCCGCCGCCTACTCTCTCTTTCTCTCTATTCAGTGATCTTTTTGAATGTTAATTCTATTTTGAACAGAATGAGAGACCATGTATTTATAATACATGGTTGAGTGTGGGTCAAGCCTGGTAATTTAATTCCTTCTAGGATTAGGAATTTAATTCCTTATTCCTACTTGGACTAGGAGTCTATATGGGCAGTCCAGGGATCAAATACAAGAAATAAAGATGGGCCTAACTATGAATTAATTCTTCCTTGTTCAGCCCAGAACATAATTAATTCATAAATATTAATTCATTCCACTAGAGAATTAATACTGACTTACCCCTTTATTCCCGAATTGAGTCGGGGCTTGAATTAGACTTAATTAATCCCCGTATTTAAGATATCGGATATCCATTAATTAATTAAAGCCTCTAACATCTTAAATCAATTAATTTCTTATTTATTCCTTAAGTAGTACCACTCAACCTTATTATTGTACCTGAACTTAATCAACCTGCAGGGTTTAGTACAATAAACCTTTTGAGCTCCTTAAGGGGATATCATCATCCTAAACGGATACGGTTACTTAAATACAAATTATCAATTATTATATGCAAGTTGCTGTCACCCAAAATACATAGTATAAAAGTTATATCTTAACTCTTGCCCATAGTAAATCAAAGTGACACACAAACAAGCATTCATAACTATAATCTTATTTAGGCTTTAGATTATTATAAGTCACCGAGATCTCTAGTTCTTCACTAAGGTCAGGCAGAAGAACATATCTCACTGTGATCCTATCAATACGTAAATACGTACTAGTATAAGTAAATAGTCAAGATAAACTATTTCTACTTAATACTGCAGCCTAAACCAACAACTCGTCCTCAAGTTGTCTAAGCTGTGATTTACATTTTATATCTCTTTAAGTTTAACCAATCATATGATCTTCTGTGATCTTCAACACACCATAGGATCTACTTATTTGCAAGAGATATGGGGACACATACATAGTGAAAATTCAAATATAATCAGATAGGAGATAAACAGTGAATAACTGGAAACATTGTATATAAAAGGTTTTGCTTTTAGTATACAAATCCAACACCTCCGACCACTACCCGGGCTCTATTTGGCACTGTAAGCAGGTTTGCCAAAGCTGAAGAGCAAACCCGGCGCAAGCGGGAAAAGTACACTACCAAGAAACAGCCAGATAACGCGCAGGCCGGAGCTAATACTCGGACTAGTGCTTTTAGTCGATTGGGTAATGGCAGGCTGGAGCCTCGCAATGGTACCCCTCAATTCACACCCCTTACGCGGTCGAGAACAGAAATATTTTCTGTTCATAAAAATGACTTGCGACCATGTCCACGAATGACTGCTCCGGCAGAGAAGCGCAATCATGAAAAGTGGTGTGCGTATCACCACGTCATGGGCACGACACCGAGGAGTGCCGGGAACTTTGTAAGGAGATCGAGGCTGTTTAAAACGTGGTCTTCTCCGAAAGTATATCGCCCGGGTTGAGGACAAGTCTCAGCCAAACCAAAGTGGAGGTGCACAACTAGGTCGAGGGGGTGGGGCCCAAGACAGAGCAGACCCCAATGGCAAAATAATAGGTCGGGGTACAACAATTACCCAAGGCAAGACCAGGGTAATCGCCAACAGTATCAACCTCAACAGCCTCAATTGTTGCCACCTCCACCACCTCATGGAGGTCCTGGGGACAACCCACCAAACCATGTTGTCCAAGGGATAATAATTGTGATCTATGGCATCGTACCAGCAGGGACTTCCCGAAGTGCCCTCAAAGCCGAAACACGCAGGCCTCCTCCCGAGGAACCATGTCACAAGCGCCTCCATAAATCTGAAACAGTGAGTTTTACCGAGGAGGATCCTGTTCCCGAGCTCACCCCACACTGATGCCATTGTCATTGACATGGCCGTGGCGAATGTCACTGTTAAGCGAGTTTTTGTTGACAATGGCGCCGCAGCAAATGTTATATTCTCCGATTGCTTCCAAAAGATGGGCATACCCCGCGAGCAGCTCCGACCTGCACCCGGGCCTCTACAGACTTCCACTCAGGGAGAGGTCCAACCAGAGGGAATTATCAACCTCCCTGCGTCGCTTGGTACGTATCCAGCGATAAAAACTATATTTGTAGATTTCTATGTGGTATCTTCTTCGTCACCTTACAACATGATTCTTGGTCAAGACTGGCTCACCCCAACCAAGGCCATTTGTTCCACATATCACTTAGCATTGAAGTTTCCTACACCCCACGGAGAGGTCGCCATCCATGACAACCAGAGAATTTTCAAAGAGTGCATGTATGTTGCACTCAAGAAAACAACCAAGGCTCCTCCTCGGCCTCAATTTCAAATAGCCATCCCGGAACCCACTCCGGGTGTTTCCGAGTCATTTGGAAGTGACACCGTTGAAGTGCCACTTGATCCTGCTAAACCGGAGCAAACTGTTAAAATAGGCGCAGTGGGCATGCCTTTGTTGCACAATGCCATCATTCAGACATTAAGGGAGTACCCCGAAGTCTTCGCTTGGTCCCCCCTGGATATGCTGGGAGTTTCCCCCGACCTCATCACTCACAAGCTAAACATTGACCCTAATGAGAAGCCAATACAACAGAAGCGACGACAATTTGTCCCGGAGCGAAATGCAGCTATCTGAACTGAGGTTCAACAGCTTGTGGATGCTGACATCTTATTCGAAGTTCACTATCCATCCTGGCTCTCTAATCCCGTAATGGTGACGAAGTTCAGTAGGGCTTAGAGGATGTGTGTTGATTTTTCTGATCTCAACAAGCACTGCCCAAAAGACTGCTATCCTTTACCGCCTATTGACCAAAAACCTGAAGCCATTACGGGGTATAAGGTGCTTTGCTTTTTGGATTTATATAAGGGATACCACCAAGTCCATAAGGACCGCCGAGACGCTGTCAAACCAGCATTCATCATTGATTTTGGATGCTTCGCTTTCAAGAAAATGCCCTTCGGACTCAAAAATGCTGGGGCCACCTATCAGCATCTTATGGACCACGTCTTCCGGGATCAGATAGGTCGTAATGTTGAGATATATGTTGATGACCTCGTTATTAAGAGTCATTCTTCCACATCGTGTGTACAGGACATCACCGAGACATTAAGCACATTGCAGCCATAATCTTCGACTCAATCCGACTAAATGTACCTTCGGCGTCGGATAGGGAAAATTCCTTGGGTACATGGTATCTCAGCACAGTCTCCAGGCCAACCCAACGAAAATCAGGGATGTGCTGGATCTTCAGACGCCGAAGACCGTGAAAGACGTCCAACGTTTAACTGGAGGCCTCGCCGCCCTGAATCGCTTTTTATCCAAGGCAGCGGAGCACCAGCTTCCCTTTTTCAAAATTTTGCACCAGGCAAAGAAATTCGAGTGGACTTCGTAGTGTGACGAGGCCTTTGAGGCTCTAACAAAACATATCAGCCAATTACCCACTATGTCAGCGCCTCTCCCCGGGGAACCCCTCTATATGTACCTGGCCTCTGCCGATGAAGCCATTAGTGTGGCCCTCGTCCGTGAGGACCATGGCATTCAACAACCCGTGTACTTTGTTAGCCGAGCCCTCCAAGGGGCAGAAACTCGCTACTCCATGGCGGAAAAAACAGTCTTGGCTCTAGCCATGGCGGCACGCCGCCTACGTCCCTACTTTCAGCGGCATGCTATCCGGGTTCTCACCAATCCACCTCTCGCCAGGTTCTTATCAAACCCGACGTATCGGGACGTTTGGCTAAGTGGGCATTTGAGCTCGGGGAACACGACATACAGTTTTTACCTCGCCGAGCAATCAAGGGTCAAGCTCTCGCGGATTTTCTTGTCGAGGTACCGTTCAACAACCCCGAAGCGACAAAAAGTACCGAGGCAGAATCCCACCTCGACTCCGACGCTGAAGACCACAAGTGGCATGTATATGTGGACGGCGCTTCTGCTACCCGAGGCAGTGGTGCCGGGGTCCTTCTCACCGGTCCCAATGATATCGAAGTCAAATATGTCCTGCGCTTCAAGTTTAAAGTGATGAACAACGAGGCTGAATACGAGGCCGTCATTGCTGGGCTCCGGCTCGCTCAAACCTTTGGGGCTTCGCATATCCGGTTATACGCTGATTCTGAAGTGGTCTCTAGTCAAATCAAGGGCTAAAGTTAATTAATATTTTGCACTCATTTCATTGTATGTCATTGCTAAATAAAATAAAAGTCCAAAATCATATATGTTTTGTGTAATTAATTATCTAATAAGTAAATAGTTGCGAACATGTTAAAGTGTGGGTTTCTTGTAACTGTAAATGTATAAAAGACAAAAATAAGATATAAACACTAGTCGGTGTTAAATTTGGTTGCAATACTAATGTTCTCTCAAACGCACACCATCATCACGTATTTAAATAGTCTATCAAATTAGATTATTTTGTGGGAAAACATAGAAACAAAATTCTCAGAACTTTTCAGTTTATCTCGTATTTATCCCGCATTTTTTAGTGAAAGTTGAAAATACGATTAATACTCTAGATTTTTAAAATACAGTGACAGATCTCCAATAATACGCGTATAGTTCCCAGAAATGTGAGGCATTATTAATTATTAGTACTTTTCTTTTATCTTTTCTATAATTTTTGTTTTCAGATTTCTAATTAAGAAATTATATGTTCTAACAATTTATAGAAATACGGATACAACGTAGAAAAATAAATTTATTAAACAATACAAATTTCAGTAAACTTTAAAGTTATATATAATAATAATAATTAATACATGTTGACCATAAGAAAAATTCGCAATTTCTGGACTATACATATAGATCATAAGAAAAATTCGCAACTTCTAGACTGGAGATATATTTTATGAATTTAGAAAAACATAAGCTAGTGTATAATAACTAGTAAGAAACATAAAAACATGATATAATAAGAATAAAGTCCAAGGTAATTTTTATACTATTTATATTTGAGATTATTTCATCTAATGAACTTAAAATAAATAGCATAAAATCACAACTAATTACATGTTCCGTAATGGAAATTACATGAGAATTATTAAAAATAAAATATTAACATAAGATAATTAATAAATATAAGAAAGTTATTTAAGATTACGAAAATTTTAATTTAACGTATTAAACCCGATTTATTCTCGAAGTATTCGCCGAAGTTGGTCAATTAGACGCTATGTTTATTTGTTATGTTCGCGAATGAAAACTGACTTGTGGAAAATGGACAGTGTCGAATAATCCCGATATCATGTTGGAAAATAAGTCTTTTCTTTATTTGAAAATAATGAACATGGAGATTGAGGGTGGAGATAACAAGGAACATGGAGATTTCGAGGGTGGAGATTGTCACAGAAATTTCCTTTTTAAGGGCGAGCAAATTGGTTTAGGATGTACCTAAAAGGAATGTGTGCAAATCGAAGTGGGACGGAGGGACTATTATACTACTTAGGGCTCGTTTGTTTCACTTGATATACACAAAACTAGGATATATTATCCAGTATTACGTATCAATCTCATGTTTGCAATGCTAAATTGCAAGTCCTAAAAATCTATATCGATATGTAACATGATGTTTGTGTTAACATATTAATAGTGTCTAAAATGATACATTGACTGCTATATCCTTCAAATGAAACTAAATTCAGCGAATTATTCGGGATTATATTTGGATTTAATACAACTTTAAAAATCCTATATTATTCTCCTTATTTTTATTAATCATCTTAGGGTTTATTATGAATCATTAATTCTTTTAAACTTATCAACAAATTTAAATGTTATTTAATTATTGTGATTTTATAATATTATTTAGTTAATTTAATGGAACTATCTCATAATTAGAAATCTTAATAAGTGTTGTAGTTTATTATTAGAATGTCTTAGAATGAATTCTTATTAGATAATCATTAATATTACTTATTTATTATGTTTCCTTTTTATTTTCAAAAAATATTTTGTGTCCATTTATAAATTGTATAATTTTCTATTGATGTATAAGTATTAATGATGATTGTACCGATGTTAAGAAAAAGTAGTTGAATGCTTTTTCTTTGACCTTTTCGAAGGTGGAAATTGAGGGTTGAGATTTTGTGGGTAAGGATTGTGGGAATTAGTTTCCTTTTTTAAGGTTGCATGTTTAATTGGGACGAACAGAAAAGGCAAGTAGGCAGCTTTAACAGATACGGCGGTAGTACTATGAAAGTGAAAATTACAAAGGCTAATCATAAAAAGCAAACGAGCCCTTAATATATATGGCTTTCAACATTAATTATTCAAAATATTTGACATTGTTTTACCCTTATACACATGTGTAATAATTACAATCTGTAAAATACACACTCAAATAATGGGGAGAGAAATAAATCAGATTCCAAGTTTCTATTTAAAATTTTACTTATTACTATTCAGTAACATTAGATCATGCATTCAAATAATTGAGTTAAAAAAAAAAAAAAATCTGAACATATAACTGGTACTTTCTATTAGTGATATTGAAAGGTATTAGAAGGGAAAACCTTAAAAAACCTAAAAACCCTATATTCTAAAACTCTACTAAACCCCTAAAACGCCCTAAAAGCCCCTAAACCCCGCCCCCCATTAAAACCCCAACTAACCCTAAATTCTAAAATCCTAAACCCTAAAAACCCCTAAAATTTCTAAACTCATAAACCCTAAAAACCCCTAAAACTTTCCAAGTGTACAATTAGTTGTATTGTGTGTTGGGGGTACACACGTCTTTGTCAAAATCAAATCTACCTTTAATATTGAAATAGAGTTGCAAGAAAGTAGGGAAAAACACTTGTACATCAACCTTCTTTTGTGGGTTCTAATCCAATCAGTTCCTTTTCTTTTTCTTTCGTCTTTTTCTTTTTTTATCTTTTTTTTTATCTTTTCCCCTCGGAATGTTTAGGTTTTATAATTTTTGCGTCTCAACCCGATCTTTCATAAGAAATATATCAAGTTATTCATCTTTTAACGATCTTCGACTTAACATTCATAATGCATATATTATAATTAAAATATTGACTTTTAAGTGTAAATTACCTTTTTAGAATGATAATGATATATTTTGATTTTTAAACATTTGTATATAAAATTAAAATGTGATATAATTCCAAAAATAATTATTTTGAACAGAGTAATTTTTTTAGAAGATTAAAATTATTTACTTTAAGTTTACCTTTTTTTAATCTTAATAATTCTGGATAATTTAAATTATTTGGTTCAGAAAAAGTTCATAAAGGATACATATTTGTTAGGTTTACACCTTACAATAAAGCTTAGATATATTTGCTAAAGTGATTTGTTGATTGAATTGGTTTGCTTATTATTTTTTTACTATTTTGTCAAAGAAAATTATGTTACCTACAAAATTAATAAGTCAATTATTATTTAGGTGAGTATGACATGATACTCTAGTTTACCACTCATACATTTATAGTTAAGTCACTACCTGTTTGTGACTTCTTATACTAATATTATGTTATTTAATATATGTGGCTTTTAAACAATAATTATACAAGATATTTAACATTATTTTGTTCTTATATGCATATATAATTATTAAAATCTATGTAATGCACTGATTAAATAATAGAGTGTGAAATGAATCAAATTACAAGTTATTTATAAAATTTACATAAAATATTCAACATCATCATATCACGCATTCAAATAATTAAATTTATAAAATTTATGAAAATATAATTGGTAGCTTTAGCTTGTGATAATGAAAGGTATTAAAAGTATAATATAAAAAATCGAATTATTAAATTTTAGGAAAATCCAGCTGGTAGTTTCAATTTGTGATAATGGAGGGTATTAAATGTATAAAAAAAACCAAGGGGAAAAAAGGATATGTAAGGAGGAAGATAATTTAACAAGAAAATATTAACTCTTGATTTTATATTCCCAAATAATATTTAGGCAGATAATTTTAGTATATATGTATTATTTATTGTAATACAAAAATACTCATGTCGTGCATCGCACGGGCGAACATCTGGTAGCCATAATTTATGAAAAACTAACTAGAAGTTTTAATTTACGATAACGGAAGATATTAAGAGGGTAAAATAAATTTTATAAGAGAGAGAAACCCAGTTTTAATTGTACAATCCAAAAAACTGTTTTTAGAATTTTTAAACAAATGAGTGGTCACAGATCAATTAAAAAAATATTAATTATAATCTGAATTTTTGATACACTTTAATCACTTTCTTAATCGTTTGGTAATATCTAGGTTGTAGTGAAATACAAGATGTAACACCAAAATGTAACCGATGATCTCATGGGTTGGAATTCATATAATTAAGTTTTGGATTTGGAATTCATATAATTAGAATTCTGATTCGCCACTCTAGCTTAATCTGTTGTTCAGCTTTATAATGATAAATTTAGTTGTATATGTTAATATTACACGGCCGTTATATATGCCTAGTCCACTTGTTCAGCCGGTCAAAGGTTGATCACTACAGAAATTATTTTATTTGTTAATGAATCGGCAAGCGTCCAGAAGAGGGGCTACCCTGCCTGGAGATGCGTCCAGAAGAGGGGCTACCCTGATTAGAGGATTGAGGATCTGCGTTCCGTTACTTTTAAGGATGTGGATGCAACTGAGAGATTCTACAAAGCCTATTTAATAAAACTAGGATTTGGGATTCGTCGCGGTAATATATATCGTGATAAGATGGATGGTAGGATCCGCGCTCGTCGATGGGTTTGCAGCCGACAGGGCAACAGGTCTGCTAAATACTTTGATCTTACAGCTCGTAAATGGGAGCCCTTGGTGCGTATGCAAAGTTTCTTTTACCGTTAGGTACAACAAAAAAGAACGAGTGTCTCGTGTCGCGGCATTCGAACATGACCACACCCACTATTTTGCAGACAGCAAGGTGGTCCCTTTTTTCCATTCCAATCGGAAGATCAAGAAAGGTCAAGCACATGAGATTAGTACAATAAAGGAATCAGGAATCAAACCAAGCCAAATTATGGATTACACGGTAACTAGCTTTGGAGGCTACGAGAGGGTTGGGTTCGTTGCAAAAGATCTGTATAATCACGTGACACTGGAACATAGACGGATGTCAAAGTTAAACGCCAAAGCGCAGACAACAATTGCATTTTTTACAGCACTAGTGGATAATGAGCCAGCATTTTATGTTAAGTACGTTGTAAATGAAGAAAATTATTTAAGCAGGTTATTCTGGGTAGATGCACGATCAAGAATGAATTACGATATGTTTGGTGATGTCTTAATTCTTGATTCCACCTACAGGACTAACACATTTCGTATGCCACTAGTGGAGCTTATCGGAGTAAACAATCACCAAACCTATGTTGTATTCGCCTGTGCATTGATATCAAATGAAACTATTGACTCCTACTTATGGGTTTTCTGTACATTTATGCACGTCATGGGGGGCAGGCAACCAGAATGTATTCTAACCGACGGCGACAAAGCAATGCAGGCAACTATAAGTAGCATTATGTTGCGATCGAGGCACAGGCTTTGTTCTTGGCACATAATGCGCAACGCACACTCTGTTTCTCCTAATGAGGAATTTCTTAAGGATTTCAAGAAGTGTATGCTGAACCAGTTTTCGGAGGATGAATTCGAGGCTCGGTGGCAATCCATTGTGAGGAAGCAAAACCTTGAGAATAACGATTGAGTGAGCAAAATGTATGGTAAAAAAGAAAAATGGGCGGATACATTTTTCAGCAACGTCTTCTATGCAAGAATGACAACAATGTCAATATGTAAGAGCATGCATGCATACATGAACCATTTCCTTAGAAGTGATCTAAGCTTATTCAGATTCGTCAAACAATACTACTGGAGAATTAGCATACTCAGAAAAAATAAACTCAGATAGGAGTTCATTCACGATCAATCTGTTCCGACGATTACGACACAGCTCAAAGTGATTGAGAATTCAGCTGCGGAGCACTACAGTAGAGCCATTTTCATTAAGGTTTCATAACTGTAATATACTATGTCATCAAACTAATTATTATGTTACTCCACACGCTAATGAAGTGCTCTAAAGTGTTTAGGTTTGGCAAGAGATTGTAAATGAATTAAAGTACACTGCCACCACTGCGCCAAGCGATGAAACATGCAAGAAATTTTCGGTCATGAGATATCAACGTTCAGCATAAACTAGGAAAACTGTAACCATACAAAATAGCGACAACCGACTTTCGTGCAGCTGCAGGAAGTTCGAACATAATGGGTGGCCTTGCAAGCACATGTTTTACGCAATGAAAGCAGAAAATATGTCGTCAATCCCGGAAGTTATGCTGAAGAAGCGATGGGCAAGGGAATAAAATGTTAGACCAAAGCATGTGTATGCGTCGCCGATGTCGACGTTGAGAGAAATCAGATTGGGGGCATTGCATGGTAGAGCATTTCAACTTTGCCACATTGCATCACAGTCGGAGGAAAAGTATAACCTTGCAATGGCTGAGATCGACTGTACCTTGTCCCATCTGCTTCATGTCAACTGCGACACAACAGAAAGTACTAACAATAAAAAACGTAAATTCAATGGTACACTAGTCCGGGATCCGCTAGTGGTCAAAATGAAGGGGTCTTCGCAACTGCAAGGGTAGAGTGGCAACCGGAGAAGGCAACGTTGTTGTGGGATTTGCAGAAAGCAGGGCCACCACAAGTCAAAGTGTCCACAGAGCAAAGAGGATGTGAAAGGGACTGAACTTGATAAATCATCTCCAGCCGCAGTTTTTGAGGGTATAGATGGGGGGTTCATTTTAGACGTGCCCAACCGGTTCCGGTTCCCGGTTCTGGTTCCCGCTTACCGGTTTGAAACCGGCGGTTCTGGAACCGCGGGGGGCTGGAACCGTGTTCGAACCGTGTGGCTACATGGTTTAGATTCCCGGTTCCCCGATTTTGGTCAGGTTCCAGTTCCGGTTCCCGATTCTAACCGTTTGTTTATATATATGCATAAATTTATATCTGCAATTTTTAAAAAAATAAAATGGACAAACTTAAAAAATATTGAACTATAGACAAGAAATTTTTATTATTAACAAATTTAAACAATACAAATTCGGATTTGGTAATAAAATACAATCACATTCAATGATTCAAATTACAATTTTTGTATTACAAGCTAAAATCTTACAAGTTACAAGGAATATTGGAAAAGGAAAAGGAAAAATATAATTGGGCTTGAGTTTTATTTTAAGTAAAAAATTAGTAATTAATTTTTAACTTAAAATAAAATTGCCTACGTATCATTCACTGTCTGGCATTTAGTAAATAAATCAAAGCCCACGTAGTTCTTTTTACCTTGCTTACATTTCGAATATGATCTTGGTTGTGGTCGGTTGAAGCTCAAGCATTGCCTCCCTCCTCGGATGAACCGGTTGAAGTTTCCATGGGACGTAATCTCCCTCTTCGTCAAAGTCGAAGTCTTCCGCTTGTTGTCTTCTTTCGGCCTTTGTCCAATCTTCAAGCAAACATTGATTTTCAACATTTTCAACCGTCAATCTTGTTCTTCGATCATCCAAAATATTGCCTCCGGTAATAAAAGCCGACTCAACGAAGACGGTTAATGCCGGTGTGGCAAGAATCTCCTTTGCAATGAGGGAAAGGATCGGAAACGCCTTGAATTTCCTATGACACCACTTCAAAAGACAGTTAGTGTTACTGAAATCCATTTCTTCGAAGGTGGTGTGGAAATATCGATCAATCTCACCATATGGGTTGCTTGTCGAAGACTCACGTGCCTTTTTTAAGGACCGCTTCTCGTACAAACGTCGTAATCATTCTTGGCTAGAGTTAACACAAACACTTTAGGAAGAAGCAGTTGGGTTAGAGGGAACAAAATCATTAGACTCACTAGATACATCGCCACCGTATTGAATTCTATAGTCTCAAAATGTTGTTTGAAAACCTCTTTCACCTTAGCGATAACATGTGTGGCACTTGGAGGATCATCATGATCCGAGAACAATGCTTCATAATACATTTTTAAAAGTTCAATTAAACCATCCTCTTTAATTCTAGGATCTAACATTTTAGCAATTAAAAATACATTCGGAATTTCGAGAAAATATTTGACCCATTTTCTTCTCATTTTGGAAATAGGTTCACTTAAAATTGGATCATTTTTGTAATAAAAAAATGCTAGTTCAATCATGAAACAGTGACCAACTGCAAAGGGTGAAGTGGGGTAATAGCAACCGGAAAGTTCTTTTGTTGCCTCTTCGAAATTTTTTAAAAGTGTAATCAAGTTTGAACAAGTATCCTAAGCTTGTGGAAACAAATGAATATCGTTCATTAGATTTTGCACAAAAAAATCACATAAAGCCTCTTTGTATTCATAAGAATCACGCAACATTTTGTAAGTAGAGTTCCAATGGTGGGGGACATCTCAAATAAATTTTTTCGGATGCACTCCTCGATTTTTGCAAAATTTGGACAATTTTTTAATCAAAGCTTGGTGCTTCATAATCATTTGTATACCCATCCGAATAGGGTTGAAGTGATCACTAAAACATTATAAACCATCTTGATCACAAAGATTTAGACAATGATATAGGCACCGAACATGTAAAAATCTTCCTCCACAAGTTGGTTGACAATAGTTGATCAAAGTGGGCAAGGATGTCGTATTGGCACTTGCATTATCAAACGAAATTGAGAAATTATTTTGTTGCAAGTTATAATCGTGAAGAATCGTCATAAATTTAAGTGCAATGCCTTTTGCACAATGTGGTGGTGGGAAATCCCTATATGCAATCAAATGTTTTTACATTGTCCACGTATCATCGATCCAATACGAAGTAACACCCATATAAGAATTGGTTTTGTAGTTATCGGTCCAAATGTCCGCACACGTGATCATGCATGCATTTTAGGTCACTTTAAGTGTCGTTTTAATGATATTTTCATGCATATTTGATCGTGTATCATGCATATTTATGTTATTGAGCAGTTTGACGTGTTTAGTTTGTTTTCATGGAAAAACAGGTGAATTAAGGCCGAAAAACAGGTTCAAAGATCTCAAGTCGACAATCCGAGCTCAAAGGGAAAATAAAATAAGGAAAAACAGGGGACCTTGCCCGCATTGCTAATGCGATGCCCGTGGCTTATGCCACGGCCGAGGCTAACTAGCCCACGGCCGTGGTAATTTGTTCAGAAGAGGGCCACTTTCACTCAGCTAGACCGCGGCCGAGGAAAAATATGGGCCACGGCCGAGGCAGACCAAGGCCGACGACCGCGGCGAAGATTAGCCACGCCCGTGTCTAAAGATCCAGAATAATGGGTAAATCCAGCCCAACCGAGACCATGGCCAAGGCGATAACCGGACAGTGGCCGCGCCCCCAATTCCACCCCAAACCCTTGTTTTCCACCACGCCCGCAGCCAGTTGTACGCCACGCCCGCGGCGCAGCTCCCTGTTTTTAATCTTGAAACACGTTTTTGCCCATTTTTCAGCCCAACACTTTCTCCTCTATATTTATAAGTTTATTTTCGAATTTGACCTAACTTTGAACCCATCTCACACACATATTCAGCCACAATTCCCCATTGGAAGCAAAGGATTGGATGGGGATTAAAGATCAAGATCAATCAATCCTATCTTTTGGTTCCTTCTATCTTATTTTCATGTTTTCTTTGATTTTCTCTTACTTTATCTTTGTAATAGTTGTAATGGGTGGCTAGCACCCTAGAATTCACTGTTGATCATTAGTTGAACCTTGAGTTTAAGACATTTATGTGATTATTGCAGTTAATATTACCGATTAGATTATGATTTGTGAATGTTCTATGTTATTTGGGATTGTTAATTCACACTTATGAATTGAATTGTGGTTTGATCACCCATTTTCGATTCCCATGTAGAAAACAATAGATATATTTTATTGGGGATAACATAGAGTTCGACCTCTAGAACTGAACTTACGAGTTTTATGTCGAATCTACTCCATTATCTTAATTCTTAATGCACTCGACTATTAATTCTTAAAGATCTTGTTTTAGGATTTGATAAGTTGGGTAGGATTAATTGAAGAGCTTATTTTGATCAATCATACTTAAGAGACAACAAGATTCGTAGAGCTTGTTATCAATCTTGGAGTAGGAGTTCTAAAGCTAACTAACTGGGTATTAACAATAGTTTCATAAATCGTCCAAGACCAAGGTGAAACATGATCTAGAGTGAATAATTTTATTATTTGAAAACCAAAAACCGAAAAAATCATTCTATTTGTCTTTGTTTATTTGAATTGTTAAATTGCTAAGTATTCTTAGAGTGTATTTGTTATTTAGTTTGCTTAATAGAAATTTAGGTGTTAGTTGTTATTTCATTAAACTCCCCCCACCCCCCACTTCTTTATTGTATTTCTAGCTTATTTACATTATATTTCTTGATCATAATAGCTTAATACATAAAGAAAAATTGTTCGACCGTTCCTCGTGGGATCGACTCCTACTTACCACTCTACTAATTAAAGTAGTAGGATAAGGATAAGCGTATTTCTATACTAATTAATTTTGTAGCGACACACGACGATCGCTACCAAATTTTGGCACCGTTGCCGAGGAACGGTGATAAGAATAGTGTTGTTTTATTTGTTCAAGCATTATGTTTAGTTTATTAGTTATTTA
This sequence comes from Ajuga chamaepitys, assembly GCA_958295605.1. Lineage (NCBI taxonomy): Eukaryota > Viridiplantae > Streptophyta > Magnoliopsida > Lamiales > Lamiaceae > Ajuga > Ajuga chamaepitys. The sequence continues at coordinate 18,007,785 of OY282501.1, forward strand.
TCTACTTCTTGTTTATCTATTAGTTTGATATTCTCTTATTTTCTTGTTTCTGGATAGGTAGTTAATGTTCTTGCATTCTCAAGGGGAGAAAGAACTTCTTTTTAAGCCAGAGATAGTTTTTTCCCAAAGATTATTGAGGAGAAGAGCTAGGTTACTTGAAGAGGTCCGAGAATCATTTGAAACCTTGAATATAGAGAGTGAGGAGATTGAATTGGAAGAGATGGCTGGTGAGCAGGATCAGGAAAGAACCATGAAGGAACTTGCCAACACAAGGGTTGCACAACCATTAGGCTCGAGCATGAAGCCGACCACGGTGACTGAAGAACACATTAGGCTCGGAGCATTTCCTTTCTCATTGAAAGATCTTGCTAGAGACTGGTTGTACTACTTGCCATCGGGTTCCATTACTACTTGGGAGAGATGGAAACACAGTTTCTAGAAAAGTATTTTCCTGCATCTCGAGCCACCACCATCCGAAAAGAAATTAGTGGAGTGAGGCAAATGCAGGGGGAAACATTGTATGAGTATTGGGAAAGATTCAAGAAGCTTGTAGGGAGCTGCCTACCACATCAAATCACTCCACAATTGTTGATCCAGTATTGGTACGAGGGACTGTGTATAACTGAAGGGAACATGATTGATTTAGCCAGTGGAGGGGCTCTAGCCGACAAGACCCCAACCGAGGCCCGGACATTGATTTCCAAGATGGTCGCCAACACCCAACAGTTTGGTTGTAGAGAACCTGTGAGGCGAGTCAAAGATGTTATCGATTCAAGTGTTGAAGAAAGATTGGACCAGCTCACCGACCTGGTGAAGAAAGTGATTTCGGGAAACATTCCACTGATACCTGTCCTATTCTTGGAGAAGAAATTGATGCTCATGCTAATGCAGTTCATAATTTTAATCCTAACCAAGCTGGCCGGAAGCATGATCCCTATTCGCGGTCCTACAATCCGGGGTGGAGAGATCACCCCAATTTCAAATATGGGAATCAATGTCCAAATATGCATCAACAGGGTGATCAAGGTGGACACAATCGACTCCCCTATCCTAGGGGGATGTTCCAGCAAGGGCAACCCACTGAGCCAGTACCCTCTGATCCATCCCTTTCTGACATAGTCAAGAGCCTAGCAACAAGTACGCTTCAACTACATAAGGAACCAAGTTCGAGGTTCCAGAGTATTGAAAATCAAGCCAGTCAAATAGCATCAGCGGTATCCCGTCTGGAGGGTGCTCAATGTGGAAAGCTACCGGCACAACCTGAAATCAACCCCAAAAATTTGGCTAATGTGAGTGCAATTGGCATCATTAGTAGGATAATGCCTGGAGAGCTTGAGAAGCCCGGGCAACCTTCACGTGCACAGACAGACAGCCCACATGACATTTTCGATGAAGAAAATACCTCAACTCCTCAAGTTGCTGAAGTTCAAGTCCGTGTACCAAAGTGGAAACTTGTAAAGGAGTCGAGGAAATAAAAGGAACCAATGGCGGCATGTTTCTCCGACCATTTATTGCCATTCCCCATTAAGAAGTATTTCTCATCCAAGGAAACTGAGAAGGTGAAAGACAAGGGAGAGACAGAGGCCCTTCAAGAGGTAGAGAGTAAAGTTGAGAATGTTAGTGTAAGTACCTTGAGGAACGGAAAGGGGCTCGAGAAGCCACCCAAGAGCCTCCCTCACTTGGAGGATGAAGAAGAAAAGGGAAGAGAAAGAGAATCTGTCGAAGGAAGAACCATACCAATCCCCCTTGAGGATCCATAGACACAACACTCCAACACTGACCGTGACCCCACCACTTCTATTCCCGTGCCTAATCAAGAAAGTTGTAGACAAAGACAGAGAATGGGAAATGCTTGAAATATTTCAGAAAGTGGAGATCAAAATTCCACTGATTGAAGCTGTGAAACAGATCCCACGGTATACAAAATTTTTGAAGGGTCTATGCACAAACAAAAGAAGGCCTCAAGGAAATAACAAGGTACTCAGGAGGGAAAGTGTGTCTGCCATATTCCAAAAGAAACTCCCTCAAAAGTGCAAGGACCCGGGCATGTTCGCCATCCCGTGTAAGATTGGTAATTGTCTAATTGAGAGAGCTATGCTTGATTTAGGGGCATCAATCAATGTGATGCCCCGTTCGATGTTTCATAGCCTAAACTTAGGGCCATTGAAAGAAGCTAAGGTTGTTATCCAACTCACTAATCAAAGTACCTCATTCCTGGATGGGGTGGTTGAAAATGTGCTTGTTGAGGTAAATAATCTTATTTTCCCGGCCGAATTCTATATATTAGATATGCAAGGAGACACAACAAACTCCACACCTATTTTGTTGGGAAGGTCGTTCATGAACACCTCCCAAACAAAAATAGATGTGCGTGAGGGGACTCTCACCATAGAGTTTGAATTTCAAATTGTGAAGTTTAATATATTCAAGTCCATGAAACACTCTGAAGATGTACATGATGTTTTCTCTATTGATTTCATTGACTTGCTTGGGAAAGATAGTGTTGCTTTGAACAGCAAGAAAATTAGGAAGAGATTGCGCAAAAGGAAGGCAAAGGATGTGGAAAGAACAAGTTTGGGGATCCAAGAGGATCCGGGTGAAATTGACCCGGAAATTAAGTTGCCAAAAGATGGTAAGGAAGAGTGGGAGGCCCATAAGGACCCACGGGAATTGAATGAAGCACGGAAGGAAGGAGCCGAGGAACCCTTTCCGGTGAATTGAAGTAAAAAGAACATCCGTCGAGCCAACGACGTTAAACAACGGCGCTTATCGGGAGGCAACCTGGCGGTTACTTGTTTTTGCATTTTGAATTCATAGCTTCGTAGTAGTTTTACTATTATTGTGTTGTTTTGAATTTTTCTGTTTAAATGTGTGTAGGTGTCAAACAATCCATTCAAAGAGATAGTGTGGAATGGGGTTGAAGGAGTCCAAAATGGAGGTTTTACACTGGAGAAATCACCACAGCCGAGGTAAAAACCACCTCGCCCATGGCCTCCAATGAAGAAAAATGTCAAGTCATTCTGGACAATCTACCTCGGCCGTGGAGGATTAGGCCACGCCCGTGGCGAAGTAGACCCTTGACCGAGGCCTTTCCGTGAAACGGCCGTGGCACAATGAGCTGAAAATTCCTCAAATCCACTGGATGATTTGACACGGCCGCGTCATAAACTCGCCACGCCCACGGTCAGCAAGATCACGCACCACGGCCGCGGCATACTTTTCGCCTAGGCCGTGGTGGGTCACCAGGTATAAATAGCAGACGCAGGCCAGGTAGGGCACTTTCTCGTTCCTCCTCGCGAAATTGCGCAACACACACTCACACACACACACTAAATCTGCCATTTTTACTTAATTTCTTCCTCTCAAATTCACACCGCACCTCAGTCACATCACCACACACACTTCTATCCGAAAAAATTTGGATTTGGAGCAAAGTTGAGGTCGGGTTGAAAAGGGCGCGAAAAAGTTCAATTCAAAATCCTTCGACTAAATCCGACCGGTAAGTACGGCTATCTCTTTCCCTTAATATTTATTTGTTTATTATGAACTTTGTTGTTAAGATTAGGGGCAAATTTGGTGTTATATTAGTTGATGTAATGATATTGGTTGTGCACAAGTTTGTTTTGTGAATTTTTGCCAAATTTGACTGGTTTTAAGTAATCTAACACTTAATTTGTAGTGATAGTCTTTGTATTTGCATGATTTGCTAATGATGGATGAGGATTAGTTTGAGAATCATTGAATTTGAAGATTGAAAATGATTTTGCTATATCACCGACCACTTGACATACATTCCTTCTTGTTAGTCTTTTGTAGTTTGATTCGATTACTATGCTCGATTATTAGGTTGATTAGTGAATTTGTGTGAAGAGTAGGCACTCTTGACTCTTGTTTTGTAATGAAAAGAAATTGACCTATTTTTGTTGAGCATTGGTAGAATTTTGTTGCAATATGATAATGATTGGGAGTGTTTGCCATATATGCACATTTAATCATGTCAATTGAGTCATCTAGATTGTGAACTCACTTGTGATATTCTGTGTTGATTGAACATGAGTGATTGATCTTCTATTTTATTACAATTGATGTTTAAATTGGTGATAAGTGTTTAAACTCGGAATTTAAATGGGTGTGGTTGTTTTGTAGGCCAAATGGGACCATCAAAAAAGACATCTAAGAAATCCACCGGCAAAAGTGCCACCACATGCAAAGCCACAAGTATAAGCAAGGGCAAAGGCAAATTGGTGATTCAGGAACCCATCCGGACGAACCTGAGATCGAAACCCCGGAGGTCCCAACATCCACAGGGCCAGATAGCCGGCTTTTTTATATAATATTGGAAGACTCGGTTCACCAAAACATATTTGCCAAATTATTGAAGCGCCAGATAGCTGCCACCCGCTATTTCAAGACTGAGTGCTTAACTGCCATAGGGATCAAGGACGATGTAGACGAATTTCTGAAAGCGTCGGGCCTCACTAGACTGTTCACTCCAAGGCCCACCTATCAACGATTCGTCCTTGAGTTCTTCAGTACACTCTCGGTCTGAGCTAACTCCGAAAAATGTGGAAATAGAATCCACAGTATTTTGTTCCATGTATTGAACGAAAAGAAGACACTCACGGTATCGGAGTTGAGGAGGATTTATGGGTTCAAGGAAGACCCCTCGACCACAGACTTAGAACAAATCGAGGAGTTCAACGTCGGGCGGTTCTGGGGGCAAATAATTGTTGCTCCCGGATTGGTTGAACCGCAAGCCTTCGATTCGAGGAGTTCCAAAACGAGCTAGATTAGAAGTCCAGTCGTAAAGGTTTTGCAAAGGCTTATGGCGTTGACACTATTTGGCAGGAAAGAGACGGGGGCAGCAAGGATGGCTGAGCTTAGTATCCTATGGTCTATCCTGAAAAGGACCGATAGGAGATATGAAGAGGTTCTGATTGAGTCCTTTGAGAGGACGGTGAAGGAGTTGACAGCAACAAGAAACAAGAGCCAAAGCAGTACGATCCGATCTTCAACGGGGCTCTTATCACACCGATTTTAGAGCACTTTGGGGTTCCATTGATCGACTGCAAGGCCATATCAGACTCATTCCTTCTGGGTTGGGAGGATTTAGCCAACATGAGGATTGCTGCTTTGGGGCAGGAAGACGGAGTCTCCGTCCCGTTCATGATCCAAAATGTAGGGCCAATGCTACTCTTTCCCAACCCAAACCTCACCCACATCAGAGACCTCCGATACACAGCCAACTTGGCCTTGAGCTCAGAGGCACACCGGGCAGCCTCAAGGGAACCAAGTGACCTTGAGTTCCGAAAATATCAGAAAGGCCAAGTGTCAGAACCTGCTGCAGAAGGGGCTGGCCCCACAGGCGAGGGTGCGAGCAGCCGTCATTCAAGGAAAAGACCAGTATCCGCTGTTCATTCCCACACTGAATCCAACAACAGGTGGACGAGAGATTGAGAACAGTGGAGGCAGATATCGGGGAGATGAAGGCGGACATTAAGGAGATCAAGGTGACTCAGAACAAGATCCTCGAGGCACTCAACAGCATTCGAGCGTGTTTTGGTGGCCAAAGCTCGCGATCTCAATGACCCACCAAATCTCTGTGAGTAAGAGCACCAAGAATATCCCTCCTTTTCTTCAAAAAAAAAAAAAAAAAAACTTAGTTTTCAACTAAGTTTGGGGAGAGAGTGAGGGTGGGATGTTCTTGGCCGCTCTGATTTTCAAATCTCTTGTGCTTCCTTGCCATATTTTATCGCCTGTTGAACATTTAGGCCTGTGTGCCCCATCTAATAAGCTTGTACTTTGGATTCACGGCGTGTGTGCTGTTTGATTGTGCCTTGTGCCTTTGGTGACTTTTGCTTGTATTGTTTTGATGGATGATTTGTTAGGATGTTATTTATGGATTGGCCTTTGTGCCACTTTCTACTATCTTATTTGATTGGTTAAGTAATTTTGAGCTTTGTCATGTATATATGTTGAATTTTTGGTACCTACACGCATAGGATTAATAATTTTGGTAATTTTAGTAGAATTGGGATGAATGGTATTGAATAAATGGCTTTAAGCACCAATCCGTGCCCCTTCTTTCCACAAACTTTGGTTTTCAACCAAGTTTGGGGAGGGGGTGGTAGGTGTACAGATTTGGCCGCTTGAAAAAGTTGATTGGACCAAATTAGGATGAGAAATGTGGTAAACGGTTAATGATGACAAATTTTTTTATCAAAATTTAAAACTTGGCTCATGGTAGAGCATTATAGGCTATGAGACGAAATTGAGCTTACATTCAAAACTTTTGATCAAATTGTTGCCTAGTGAGTTTTTGAGCCTTAATAGATACTCCCATCTTTGGAGTAATTTAAACTTTCTTTCGGTGTGAAATTCATTGAGTGCATCTAGTTGTCTCTAGAACTTGCCTTGGTTCTCTACTTTGAATGAGTCGGTGCATTGTGTGACATTGAAAATGATCTTAGGCAATTCTTGACTTGAGCCTATTTCCAAACTTGAAAATACACCCCTTTTCACCAAAATTATGAAAAATTTTCCTCTAGTTAACCCCTTGAGCTCTTAGCCTCTTGTTTGGCAGCCCAACTCTATAAGTCGCACCCCTCTCAATTAGCCTTTGAACCTAATTGGACTATATGAGTATGAGGGAGGCGGTTGTTCGCCTATTTTATAACCTAACGATCCGCAAGTGTACGGGTGCAAGTGTATATAACGGCAAGCAAGGTCGATCCCACAAGGACTAACTTAATGACTAGTTTGATACTCTAAATATCCTAAAACACTCCTAACTAGGCTCTCAATTGGATTGATTTTAGTATTAAACTATTTTTACTGAAATATTACTTAACGCTTAAATCCAAGAATAAGAAAACAATTTATCAAATACTCAAGATTGGAAGACAAATTCTAGAGAATTGATTTCAGAATTAACTAAGTATGACAATCTAATTATTCTAAACTAGCAATGATTATTATCGTTATTAGACGGCACTTATATATATTAACTCTCCTTTCAAAGCAATTAACTTGTAGATTCATTATCCCTAGCCACCCTTTCAAGTCGACTAGACCTAATGAACTCCCAATCAATCTTAGACCAATGCCTACGCACTTATCTCACCTCCTTTCAGAGCGCTCAACAAATATGCTATATATTGTCTTTCCATTCACAAATTCCTCCTTTCAAAGCATACTTATGAATTATGTAGAAGTAGTTAAGTGATCAATTTAACTATTCATGAAAATAAATCACAACACATAGATAACGAATAACAATCATTAACTAGAATAGAAAACTTCAATAATCAAACATCGTTAAAACCTACTTTCAAAACACTAGAATAATAAAGAACTACTCACATATGTTCATGTTCATAACACAAATATGTTCATAGACAAACATGATTTGAAATAGAAAAATGAGACAATGAATAAGCACCCTAATCGTCGTCTTGATCTTGATCCCTTGATGTTGCTTTCCTCTTCAATATGCCTTGTAATGATCTCTAAGTCTCTTTTTCGAGTTTGGGAACCTCCTTATATAGTTAAGGCTAAATTGGGCCCAAGATGGGCTCAAAATCATAAAACGCGCACATTCAGCTTTGAACTCGGAAAGCTGCCTCGACCGAGTCAGAATCCCCCTCGACCGAGTTGGGTCAACTCGACCGAAGCAAAATCCCCCTCGATCGAGTCAGAATCCCCCTCGACCGAGTTGGGTCAACTCGACCGAGGCAGAATCCCCCTCGACCGAGTTGGAGTCTCTGACCAACTTCACGTTTTGCTCTTCATTTCTCACTCGATCGAGTTGCTAAACAACTCGACCGAGTCAGATTTTCTGATCATGCTTCAACTCCTCTTTGCTATTTCCGGCTTTTCTTGCTCGTTTTTCATCCGAACCTTGCCCAAACGGACTTTTTGGCCTTTTTATACCTGAATAACACTAAAACAAGCAGAAACACGTCATCTAGCTCAAAAGATGGATTTTAATCACTTTTCGCCCAAATACACATGCATATGTCCCATATTACGACCTTTAATTGACCTAATATACATGTAAAACTAGCATGTATCAGCGGTTGGAAGGTAGTGGGTCAATTCGGGTAAACTAGTGGAACTATATTAAAGGGTGAAATGAAATCTACACAAATAGGCAAGAATCGAGAATATTAGTCTTCTCCAATGTTTATATATAAAATAAAAAAAAAAAGAGTCGAAAGAATCAGAAAACAATAAAAAAAGTTGGTTGTATATACTTTGTTGTTACTTTTGATTTGGAAAGACTAGTAATGTAAATACTTTTTGACCGGTGTCTCAAAATTGAAAAATTCAAAAGAAAACACACCCAAGGGAGAGTTGGAAAAGAAGCATTTAGGTTGTGATTTTGTAGTAAGGTGAAGAAGCCGCATTTTAGGATCGGTTTGATTGGGAAGTAAGAGAGTGAGGTGGAGTTATTGTTGTTTGAGGGGTGGATGAGAGTAGCTAACTCATTTAGTCCATTTTATAGTCACTTATACCAAAAATCTTCCCACCTTACCCCAAGCCAACATTACAACCCGTAGACCTTTTTGATTCCTTGTCACACATGTCGGGTATACATCGAAGTTTAGATGATTGGCAAGCCTATGGTAGGCATTTTATGCATTTCAATGTGAGCGTATACACTACCCATTTGACACACTTGAGAGTCGAGAGATACACTCACTTGGTGAGGATCTCAAGTTGAGAGTGTCAACTTTTAAAAGTAGTTGATATAGCTCTATCTCATATGCTCAATGTTATCATGATTACCTAACTTTTGAAAAGTTATTCTGAAACCGGATTCGCCACTTAAATCTTCCCTAACACGTGTCCTTCTTCTTTTTCTTTATTTGTTCGGGACGAACAAAGGTCTAAGTTTGGGGAGATTTGGTACACGTGATCATGCATGCATTTTAGGTCACTTTAAGTGTCGTTTTGACGATATTTTCATGCATATTTGATCATGTATCGTACATATTTGCGTTATTGGGCAGTTTGACGTGTTTAGTTTATTTTCATGTCAAAACAGGTGAATTAAGGCCCAAAAATAGGTTCGAAGATCTCAAGTCGACAATCCGAGCTCAAAGGGAAAAGAAAATAATGAAAAACAGGGGACCTTGCCCGCGTTGCTAATGTCACGCCCGTGGCATAGGCTAACTAGCCCACGGACGTGGTAATTTGTATAGAAGAGGGCCATTTTCACTCAGCTAGACCACGGCCGAGGAAAAATATGAGCCATGGCCGAGGGAGACCAAGGCCCACGGCCGCGGCGAACATTAGCCACACCCGTGGCTAAAGATCCAGAATAAGAGGTAAATCCAGCCCAACCGAGACCACGGCCGAGGCGATAACTGGACAGCGGCTTCAAAGGCAACGCGTTCGATTGGTACACTGATCTGGATGCTAGTTCAATTGATAGTTGGGATCAACTAGAGCAAGAGTTCCTCAATCGCTTCTATAGCACTCGGAGGACAGCCAGCATGATTGAACTGACCAACACGCACCAATGGAAAGAGGAGGCCGTAGTTGACTACATTAACCGGTGGAGGAATCTGAGCCTCAATTGTAAAGATCGTTTGTCTAAAGCTTCCGCGATTGAGATGTGCATACAAGGGATGCAGTGGGGTCTTCGTTATATTCTCCAAGTTATTCGACTGCACACATTTGAAGAGTTAGCTACTCGAGCTCACGACATGGAGCTAAGCATGATTGCAAGGGCCGCCAATTCAAGAGCCCTGCAAGTTTAGCAATAGACAAGATTGGAATAAAGGGGACAAACCCTACCGCACCTGCAAACCAAGAGTCCGTGACGGTAGCTGCGATGCCCATCAAGTTTGCCCGAAAAGAAGACAATAAGACTGGCAAAGGGAAAGACATCTCTCAAGATCGGGGGCAAAGAAAGTTCACTTTGAAAGAGATGCAACTAAAACAATACCCATTCTTGGACTCGGATGTCTGTGGGATATTCGATGACTTGACGGAAGCAAATCTCATTGAATTACCTAAAATGAAGCGACCGGAAAAAGCTAGGTGGACTGATGACCCAAAGTATTTCAAGTATCATTGGTTGGTGGGGCATTTAATAGAAGACTACTTCATATTCAAGGACAAGATCATGCAGTTAGCCTGATAACGAAAAATAGTGTTAGATGAAGGTAATGCAACAACAAATCTTACAGCTATCTTGGAAAAAAATGGCCTTGGTGACACCCCATGCTACATCATAGACAAACAAGGAAACAAATACAAATATAGACATGTAGAAGAGGAAGATGTTGAAAAGACCCTACTTCAACTTGAACATGGTGTACAAATTGGTCCCTTAAACGGGGAGTTCTTGAAGTTCACTTGAGCCTGATGCAAAAAAAAAGAAAAAAAAATAAAAATAAAAAATAAAAAAACCTCCTGGCCCGCATGAGGATAAACTGTGCACGGCGACCACCAAAGGTAAAGTATGTGGTTAAAATGCTAACTTACCCCACTTTGGCTAAAGTGGTTAAAGAATAGTTACTCCTGGCCCGCATGAGTATAAACTGTGCACGGCACCCCCCAAAAAACAAAATACAAAGTGAAAATTTGAACTACGTTATAACTTGTGTACGTAGGCAGCTTAGAAATATTCTAAGTTCAGTCTAAATTGTGTTTCTCTCTCCGAAGTTGCTCCAAATTTAGAGATCCAAGCTCCAAGTTTGTCAAGTTATTTGATTTCGTCAAATTGGATTGTCAAGTTCAGCCTCAGATAAATCCACATTTCCAAGTCAAATCCGTCCAATCCTACAATGTTGAAGATTCAACTTCTAAATTCAAGAACTCAGTGGTATGAGTATAAACTACCAACAAGTTTCAAATTCAAGTTCGAGGCTCCTTGGCACGAGCTTAAAGGGTCTACAAATCCAAATCCAAATCCAAGTCCAAATAAAGAACTCCTTGATACGAGTATAAACTATCTACAAATCCAAATCCAAATCCAAGTGAAGAACTCCTTGATACGAGTATAAACTATCTACAAATACAAATCCAAATCCAAGTGAAGAACTCCTTGATACGAGTATAAACTATCTACAAATCCAAGTCCAAATCAAGAACTCCTTGATACGAATATAAACTATCTATGAATTCAAATTCAAGTCCAAATGAAGAACTCCTTGATATGAGTATAAACTATCGACAAATCCAAATTCAAGTCCAAATGAAGAACTCCTTGATACGAGTATAAACTATTTACGAATCCAAATTCGAGTTCAAATGAAGAACTCCTTGATACGAGTATAAGCTATCTACAAGTCCAAATTCAAGAACTCTTTGATGCGAGTATAAAAATATCAATATGTCCGGAGAAATTTCGAAAGTCAGTTCGAGACTTATCCACTCCAAGACACATCGTTCGTGAACAAGTCTCAAGGGGGCATTTGTTGATACACAAATTTCGTATCCAATTAAAATACGCCACGTAATAAAATATATGTTGAATATCAATTTTATATTGATTATTTTTATGTTAGGAATTAATTAAATATAATTCCTAAGTTAAGTAATCAATTTAATTGGTGATTTACTTTATATTTTATTGACCAATGGGAAGCCGCCACATGTCAAGATGATGCTGATATTATTAAATTACATTAAATTAATTTAGTAATTATCCAGGAAGATGGAGATAAACATCAAGTCATGGTAGACCAATCAGAATGTTCCATGTGTTAAGTTGTTGCAGTAATTATTAAATTAAATACAATTAATTTAATAATTATCTTATGGATAATGATATTATGAAGGACCAATCATATCGCTCGATTAAGACCCAAGCCCATTAGGTTTTTCCATCCTATAACTATAAATAGGGCCTCATTCTCCACTAAAAATCACAACAACACAAGTCAAGAAGTGAAGACACAAGTTGAGAGCTTTAAGAATTGGAAGAACTCCAAGAAATCCAGAAGACTCAAAGTTCTTGAAGATTCGAAGACATTCTTCAAGATTCGAAGACATTCTTCATCAAATTCATCAAGAAGTAGTGTTCAATCCAGAATCAAGCCGTTCGGCCTTCGGACAACGTTATTGAAGAAAAACTTAAGCGGTGGAGGAGATCAAGAAGAAGATTTCACTCCAAATCATCAAATTCAAAGAAAACATTCGAATTCATCAAGAAGTAGCGTTCAGTCCGGAATCAAGCCGTTCGGACTTCGGACAACGTTATTGAAGAACAACTTAAGCGGCGGAGGAGATCAAGAAGAAGATTTCACTCCAAATCATCAAATTCAAAGAAAACACTCGAAGAGAAGAATCTGAGGATTGAAGAATAGATATTGTAACCTACAAAGTTCTTCATTTGATACAATATGGATTTAATTTGTACAATTTTTGTGTTTGTTAATTCAATACATGAAATTTGTTATTACACTTATGTTTGTCCATTTTTGGCTTGTGACATATTGAATCTGCCCTGCCAACTCTTGCTAAGCCAATTATATTTCTGGATGCAAATGAAGATTTTGTGGTTGGAGCATTGAAGCAGAGCTTGGTAAACTAATATTATTAATGGATTTGTCATTGCGTGATCTATGTCTTCAATCTTAATTTGGATTGTTTTCTCATATTACATATATATCGATACTTCCTGCAAATGAGCACATTGTTTTCCTTGGCTTAACAATATTGATTAGAGCTAGTCGGTGATTTTCAAAACATGACTCTTTCATGTATGTTGCCAATAAAAATAGTGATAGATTATTAGTTTTTGAGAGGGTAATTCAATTTGAATATTGTATTGTTTCAGGCAGTAGCAAAGATAGAATAAGGTTTAATGTATTTCTGTTACACATTATTGAAAAGTCTAATACCTATAAGCACCTAATCTAAAACCATTAGACCAAATTGAGGATTATGTACATGTTTAAGAAACGGATCATGATAAACAAGTAGCATTAAAATGTGAAAGTGTATATTGTTGTTTTTGTGATGTTGTGTTGCTGGTTGAGCTTAATTAATTAATACCATATTGGGTTATTATTAATTAATGGACCGCCTATAGGGTGGGCCCACTTGAGTTCATCCGGATATTACACGAAGAATAACCGAATGGGACTTAATAGGAGGACTTAATTAGGGAATGTGAATTCCCCAATCCCTTTAATTGAGTATCAGACTCAATCAAAGGAGAAGTCAACCTCTTCCTTACGCTCCTGAAGAATGAATATTCTCAATCCCATTCTCACTATTCTCAAGAAAAAACATACACACACTCTCTTAGCAATTTGGGTTGTGAAAAGAGGACGAAGTCCAAAGTGACCTAGTCTTGATCGAGAGTGCCACGACACTTGGATGAAAACATGGTAGAGAAGAAAAGCTACGCTTCAACATATAAATCCTAATCACCGAATTTATGCTTATGGAATTTATATATATGATTAAAGAATCTCAACATTGGTAATAGAGCTATGAGTGTTGACCCCGTAGTGAGTGATATGTGTGTATTTCTACACTGTTTATTGTACAATTGTGGATACACCCTGTGTTTTTTTTTAAAATATTTTAAGGGAGTGAGAGACCGAATTTTTTATTGGATATTCCTTCATGAATATGTGAATTAACTATAAAGTTTCAGATTTTTTAGCCTTACAAATATTTTATAAAAATTAAAGAAGATCAAAATTTCGTGTTTTTTTTATCTATAATTCTCGACTGCATTGTTCATGAATGTTTTTGAAATTTTACATGGAGACAGTACGTATGTTTAGGGTTCTACAGCCGCTGGCCTTACATTATTCAGGTTCTGGATGAATATTTTATGAATATTTTTGTAATCAGGGATTATATGTATTTTCCAGTATTTTATTTATATTTTGCTGGATTCCTAAATATTATGTCACTATCCTTTCGCATGTGTGTTGTTTTTGTTTTATGTTTAAGTTGGTTAAAATGTAAAACTGAGCATACCATTAGAATGGGAGGGTTGATTTGGGGGGGGGGGGGGGTAGCTAGAACCCAATCATCGGAATCTGATTCGAGGTCGGGGCGTGCACAACACGCTCATACCGGTAAGAGTGGGGGTTGGTGGATAAGTTGATCACCAGTCAACTGCTGACTCAACATACGTGGCCAAATAGGATGATGCCAGGTGTGCCCGGTCACCACCGACATGGGCAGAGCCGCGTCACTGAGCCATCATAGGCCGACCATGCGGCCGATCGTTGAACCACCGTTGAACGGTCGTTGGAAAACCACCGTACAGTCACCGAACAACTGTCGGCCAGTCACCGAACTATTGCTAATTGGTTCTGGACCATCGTAGGTCTGTCGTCGGAACGCCGCAACTCCAACACCGGACCGCCGAAGCTCCGCCGCCGGCACGTGGTGTCACGTAATGGCGCATGGCATCTCGTGGAGGCACGTGTTTCCTGTTAGTGGTGCATGGGAGCGCGTGCAGTGGGTTTGATGAGTTGCAGGAGCGTATTGTGGGTTCTCGGTGAGTGTAGGGTCATGTTTAGGTGCTTGGGAAGGACATAGATGTGAGTAAGAAGTGTTGCCAAGAGGGTTTGACCATGTTTGTTTCACCTTTGAGGCAAATGGGCCACAAAAGGTCTTATCGAAACAAATTATGTCAAATTTAAGTTTGTTCTTTATTGTTCATAGGGACCTGAAGACAGAGGGAGGTTGAACAACAAGTTTTGAATGCTTAAATATACACATTGAAACTAGGTTTCTTATTTGCGTGTTATTAGTTGAGCGTTCATGTGTTTTACCTTAAACTTGTTTTGACCTTGTAATCCCATTTTCTATAGGACTAGAACAAGAAGAACTTTGACTAAAGAAGAACTACAGGATCGCATCGGAAATTTGGCAGAATACATGTACTATCAGATGAATCCTGAGCACACACTTCTTGAATACTACTTGAATATGCTCAAGATGTGGACACACTTGCGTCTCCTAATGGCCTGGAAACAGATCCTCATTTCTGATTCGGAATTACTCTCTGAAGACTATTGATCTTCTCCTTTCTTAGGTGACTATAAGGAGAGCTGGGTTAGAGTCGTGGATGGGCTTAAGGATATCAACCAGACAGTCAGTGTTGATGACTGTGTTTTGATTGATGGTCCTAATGTGGTCAAAGAATTGGTTGAGGATTGGAAAACCAATATAGGGAAGTCAACTCAGCTAGGAATAGGTCCTAACTTAAGAACTGACAACCTTTGACTTAGTAGGAGGATGTCAGGGAATGGTCGTAGTCTGAAGAGTTGAGTTTCTAATCCCCTAGCCCAGGTCAAATATAGTGTAGCATCCAAGAAGGATATTTTTGTTGAAATAAAGAAGTATGAGAAGATCTCTAGGATGCGATTAGAGGAGATTAAGTCCAGATGGACTGGGATTATGAGGAGACCTGATTCTTAGGTTTCAGACCTATGTTTTAATCTCTGTTGGGTTTTTTCATTATCATGCAAATTCTTCATATGTAGTTGTTGAACATTGTTTTGATGATTGAATTTTTATGGTGTTTTAATTGTTTTATGGTGATCCATTGATTGTTGTGTGATTTAATTCGGGTTTTGTATTCCCCTTATATTATGACTTAACTCGAAATGATTTTCACGTTCATGAACTAAATTCATTTTAAGGAAAATATTGAGTCTGGCTAATGATTAGTGGCGCTAAGCTATTTTTCTAAGTTGGCTCTATGTTGGATTATGATGAATGTCAGTTGGATAAACATAAAAGTCTTCGTACGTAACTTTAAATTGGCTAATGCTCATATATGGAATACTAGACCATAGCAACAAGGTCTGTAATAGCTGAACTAAACAAGGGTGATAAGCTTAACGGTGAAAATTATGACACGTAGCATCATAAGATTTGGTACGTTCTAGACAAACATGACGCGCTGGATGCGATAAACCATGTCATGGCAGAACCTAGAGTTGGTACTAGTCCTCAGGGAAGGAGAGACTAGGAAGCCAGTTTAGCGTTGAAGAAGAAAAATTATACGGCTCGTGACATCTTGGTAAGCTTGATCGTCGACAACGTTATCCATGAGAACGAGCAACACCCGACTGCAAGGGATATCTGGATATATCTCAAAGACAAGTACGGCAGAACCTTGATCACGTTCTTGAGGCAGTTGACAATCAAGTTCGACACTTCTACAAAGCAGTCTGATCATACCATCAAACAACACATATGTGTGATGTCTTATATGATCAGAGAGTAGAAGATTGTTGGTCATTTTCTTTCTGATGAGCAACAGACCCAAGCACTAATCCGGTCTCTTCCCGATAAGTGGGAGCACTTGAAGATCAATCTATCATAACAAGAGTGTCAAGACTTTTGAGGATCCTACTCATCATGTTGAGCTTGAGGATGAGTGGCTTCGAGCTGCTAGATCCAGTTCAAGTTCTTTGGTTGCTGAGTACAGTTCCCAAAGAGCCTCAGGCTTTAAACATAAGAGGACCTTGAACAAAAACAATAAGAGGAAGAACACCGAAGGAAAGGGAGGGAATGTTGGTGTAAGTTCTCAAGCTACTGCTGGGAAGAGCAAGAAAAGGAGGAATGTAAATAGAAAAAAGAAAGATAAAAGCAAGATAAAGTGCTTTAAAAACGACTAGCTTTGCACGCGAGTGCCCTGAGCTCATGTGGGACAAGGTCAATTGATACACGTTGTGTATGCATGCATTTAGGTCGATTTAAGTGTGTAGTGTGTAACATTTGCATGTATAATTGGTTGAGAATAGTTCATATTTGATATATTGGACCATTTGGCGTGTATTGACTTGTTTTGTAGAGTTTTTATGGTTTTCAGGCCTAAAAGAATATTTTATGAGGTTACATGAAGAAACAAGTCGAAGAAGGGACAAGATGGGCCACACTGGGCAGATTCAATCTGTCACAAGCCAAAAATGGACAAACATAAGGACCATACACAACATAAATAGCAAGCCTAAGTTTTATAAACAACTAAGCCACACATTAACTACAATTGCTAAAGTCACAAACTGACATAGAAGGCTTTCCACAAGTTAGTCAAGAAATAAGTGGATAGAATATGGCCTCATTTCACTTTGTAATTAATTTTAGACCTTAAATGATATCATGACAAACATGAGAAACAAAAGAGATGTCCCTAAGAAGTAGCCTCCTCCCTAAAAAGAGAGAGGCCAATAGAAATTTTGAAAACCTAGAGCTCCAGACCTATGGTAACAACTGGAGCCGACCTAGAGCTCAAGACCTATGGTAACAGCTCGAAGAAGATTCAACTTTGGAGTAAGAGATGAGAATTAAAAAAATCCATTAATTAGCCGAATCTACACTTGTGAATTCTAGGAGCTAAGAGGATGTTATTAAAATGTTTCATCTGGAAAAGCTTAGAACTGACAATGGGTTTGACGTAATTTTCACGAGCAAAGACTATCACTATTAGTATGCATTATTTGAAATAACCTATACTCCAAGTTAATTTCCTCACATTTGAATCTAACAAGCAACAACTAATGCTTGTTTCCTAGAAGTTCTAAACAAGACGGGGTCACTTGCAGCCATGAAGCTGGTTTATCTATCTATGTGTTTGTTCTTAATTTATGATTAACATAATTTGATTAATTAGGTTTAGTCTAATCGTTTGAATTCCGCTTCGGGAGAAGAAAGTTGTTAATAGATGTACAACATATAGTGTAGTTGTCTATGACTGCATAGGCAAAGGTTAATGATCTTTTGGGAGTTTTTAGAATGAATTGGCTCGAGAGAGTAATTATTCTAATCAATCCATGACTTAGTCGCTTCGAGAGAAGGGTTAAGTTACTTAAGTGCCGCCTAATAGATAGTAAAATTGGTTTAAAAGTTTATAAGTTAGAGATTAATCACCGTTGGTGTAATTCCTGAAATCGACACCTTAGAATACATTCTCGTTGATTGGAATCACTTTTATTACTCAGTTCAGTTTAATAGTTTATATTCGATATTAGTTTAATAATTAATCAACCATCCACCAACTCCAGTGTCTAGTTAGGGAAATCCTAGATAATTAGGTATCAAACTACGTTAACTTATTCCCTGTAGATCGACCTTGACTTCCACTATATATATCTACACTCGTATACTTGCGGTATTTTAGGGTTAGAATTAGAGCCTGTCATTAATCTTTCTTATTGTTCTGGAAGCATTATAAATTACTCTACTGCAGTTTTACTCACTGAAGCTTATCCTTTGTGGATTGTAGACTCAGGGGCCACGAACCATGTGACTAGAGATCGAGGAGTGCTAATATATTATTATCAAGTTCAAGTTCTAGTGGAAATAATATGGATATATGTGGGAAACAACTATCGAGTTGAAGTCAAAGGAATAGGGACTTACAAAGTTAATTTGGCCAATGGGCGGACCTTAATACTGCATGATGTCCTCTACACTTCAAAGATTCGACGTAATCTAGTTTGAGCTTCTGTTCTTCTCAGTTATAATTATGCATTAATGTTTGAGAAGACAAGGTTTTTATTACTCGTGATGGTAGTGTTTGTGGTACTGGACATCTTATGAATGGTTTTATTGTTTTCAATTGTGATCGAACTACATTTGATTATTATGACAATGGTTTTTGTTATAATTTTAGTTCTTCTAGTTATGTAATTGTCGATGATAATATTTGGCATGCAAGATTATGTCACATAAAGCAAGATAGGATGAATAGGCTAGTGAAGAAGGACTATTAGGTCCAGTTTCTAAAGTTTCTTTATTCACCTGTGAGAACTGTCTTGCCGGTAAAATGACTAGGAAACCATTTGGTAAAGCTATTAGAGCCAATTTCCATTTCAATTAGTTCACTCTGATATATGTTGTCCAATGAGTGTAAGGGCAAGGCATGGAGCTTATCATTTCATTATTTTTATTGATGATTACTCACGCTTCGGTCATCTCTCTTTGATTTCTCACAAGTCTGAGACATTGTATTGCTTTAGACACTACTTGAATGAAGTAAAAATTTAAAATAAGAGGAGAGTGAAAGCACTAAGAATGGACCTAGGGCGTGATTACTTATCTGAACAGTTCAAGGAACTGTCAACTTTGTAGTGAAAGGCATTATCCGACAACTGTCTACGCTTTATACACCACAACTAAATAGTGTAGCTGAGAGAAGGAAAATAATGTTTTTGGAAATGATAAGATCCATGTTAGCATAAGCAAGTTCACCAATCTCCATTTCGGGGAATGCCTTGTTTACTGCTACATATGTGCTAAATCGGTGCCCTCAAAATCAGTCAGAACAACTCCTTATGAACTCTGGAATGGTAAAAAAACTAGACCTTACCAACCTCAAGGCATGGGGGTCAACAGCTTATGTACATGACAACCATAGTCAGTATGGTAAGCTCGGACCTAGAGCCAAGAAATGTATCTTTATAAGATATGACGAGTAGTCCAAAGGTTATGGGTTCATAGGAGAGCATCAAGATGCTCCCATGACTGAATTTGAGTCAAGAAATGCTACGTTCTTGGTGAATGAGTTTCCCAGCAAGGGTAGTATTAGGAATACATAACCTTTGTTCGAAGTTGAAGATCTCTCGGGAGATCACAATGAACAGAGTCATGAGGATCACAACCCTTTCAATTCAAGTGGGAGCGAAATAACCAGGGATGTGGATCTGAATGGGTGTGATTCCATTCCTGATGACTCACAACTTCGAAAAACTCCTAGGAAGTGTATCCCTAAACGTCACTTTGGCGTAGAAGGGCATGCTTTAGTCATATCTTCAAGGGGCAAGGAAGAGTTTTGAACTCTGTCTTTTGCATTTTTTACTTCTTTAATGAACAAGGGAGAAGTTAAGTCTATACAAGAGGCTTTGACCTGTCCAGCTAAAGATCAATGGAAAATTGCAATGGAAGAAGAGCTTGAGTCAATAAGGTCAAACAAGGTCTGGGAACTTGTAGATCTCCTAGTTAGACGCAAGGCTATTTGGAACAAATAGGTTCTCAAAATTAAGAGAAAGGTCAATAGGTCGATAGAGAGGTATAAGGCTCGCTAGGTAGAAAAATGATATACTCAACAAGAGGGTCTTGATTATGAAGAAACTTTTTCTACCGTAGTGAGATTTTTCTCGATTCGCCTAGTCCCAGAAATAGTAGCGAATATGGAGTTATAGTTACATCAGATGGACGTAAAACTACTTTCCTTAATGGGGGATTGGAAGAAGAAATCTTCATGCAATAGCCAGTAGGTTTCCTTCTTCCAGGACAAGAGGAAAAGATCTGTAAATTGAATAGGTCGATTTATGGACTAAAGAAATCTTTGAGACAATGATATTTGAGATTTAATAACACAGTTATCTCAAATGACTTCATCATGATAGATGAGGACCATTGTATCTACAAGAAGCAGTCCAATGAGAGTTTTGTAATTCTATCTCTGTATGTAGATGACATACTATTGGCTGGAAATTATATGGAGCATTTAGATACCATTAAGAGGTGGTTATCTTCAAACTTTGAGATGAAAGACATTGGTGAGGCACAGTACATATTAGGTGTGAAAATCCATAGGAGTCATTCAAAGAGAATGCTCGGCCTTAAGCAAGAAGGTTATATCAGTAAACTCTTAAAACGATTCAATGTGGAAAATTGCAAACTTGTGGATGCTCTAGTAGTCAAAGGGAAATCATTTAGCCGTGATATGTGTCCTAAGACTCAACAAGATAAAGATTAGATGTCACAAGCACCATATGCTAATGCAATAGGAGCCTAATGAATGCCATGACATGTACACTTCCAGACATATCATATACTATGGATCTAGTTGAGAGGTTTTAGTCGAACCTGGGAAGAAAGCACTGGATGGCTGTTAAAAGGATTCGAAGATATCTAAAGGCCACTTCAAATTATCACCTTTGTTCTCAAGGGGATAACTTGTATCTTAAGGGACACACTATGGCTGATTGAGGTGGTGACGTAGACGAATGTAAATGCACTTTAGGTTATGCGTTCTTACTAAACAATGGCATCATCTCTTGGTGCAGTTAGAAACAAACCTGTGTAGCATTGTCCACAATGGAAGCTAAGTTTGTGGCCTGCGCATCTGCAGTACAATAGGTTATTTAGCTTAAGAGATTTATGAAACATTTGGGGGGTATTGCACACTCCAAATATGGTTGTGATGATACATTGCGATAACCAGGCTTCCATCGCTCACTCAAAGAATCCCAAGTTTCATGGAAAGGCCAAACACATAGATACAAAGTATAACTTTGCGAGGGATATCTTAGAAAAGAAGAAAATCACGCTAGGATACATGTCTACACATCAAATGATAACTGATCCCTTTACAAAACCCATCCATAGGGATATTTTTGCAAGGCATGTTAAGATGTTAGGGCTACATTGTATTTGATGATGATGTAATTATTTTTTGAACTGAACCTTGTTTATTAATCATATTTGATCATTGTTGTAATGTTATTTTTGTACTTAAAACTTTTTTTGTTGGTCCACCAAAGATATGCCAACAAGTTATGATTGAGTTACTCACATAAGCAACCGCCTTCGACATTTGGGCTTGTGTGGAGATGAGATTACCAGGTAATCGAAGTAGACCATAAAAGATCTATTTAAAATTTGTTAGAAGCCAAATCAAGAGTTTGCGAGAGCTTAAGTGCTTCAGAAACTCCAACCAAGCGTCACGTTACACTTTGGATTGTAATTTGTACTATATTATATATATAAGGACATATGCTCTCACAAGGAGAGAAGAATATCTTCACACATGATTCATACCATGTGTGCTTTGATGATCACTAAAGATAATGAGAAATGAATCCCCACTTTCTCATTCAGTGTGAGACCGAGAGACTAAGATGTCTCAGAGATGCCCTTAACTCTTCATACTAGACTTCGAGCTTGTTTCCTAGTGTTGCTACTTTAGCATTATAACAATAACCATGAGTACATGCGGTATATGCCTAGGAAAGTAGCTAAGGAGTAGTCAAAGGGGGCTAGTGAAAGGGAAAATTATCTTCCATTTACACATTATCTGGAAGGAGAATGTAAATTTTTTAGGAAAGGCATGACTTGGATACAAGGAGAATGTAAAATTTTTATATGCTTTCATGAGGGATAAGAGATATAATGACTTGTATAAATAGTAAGTTATCGAGAGTACAAGATGAGTGACTAGTGTTTTTGGAAGCCGGTTGAGCTGCTATACAACCTTAACTAGTTTTGTAGTATAGCAAGAAAAGCTCATATACTCGTAGGATCACACAATCCAATTGCTTGTATGAGGTGACAGCGTATGTTGAGGAGATAGATCATTGGTCCCACTCGCACATATGTTGGTTGAGCTTAATTAATTAATATCTTATTGTGCTATTACTAATTAATTAATTAATGTGTCGTCCTTGGGGTGAGTCCACTTAAGTTCATCCGGATATTACACAAAGAATATCTGGATGGGACTTAATAGGAGAAAAAATAAGGAGGATTTAAGTAGGGAAAGGTGATTTCCCTAATCCCTTTGATTGAGTAACACACTCAAGCAAAGGAGAAGTCAACTTTTTCCTCACGCTCCTGGAGAATGAATATCAACTCCATTTTCAATATTCTCAAGAAAAAAACATACATACACACTCTTGGCAATTTAGATTGTGGAAAAGAAGATGAAGTCCAAAGTGACCTAGTCTTGATCGAGAGTATCACGGCACGTGAATTAGAATATGGTAGAGAAGAAAAGCTACGCTTTTGTAAGTCCTAACCACTAAATTTATGTTTATGGAATTTATATATATGATTAAACAATTCCAACATGTGTGATGGATGTGGAATATAAAACCACTTGTGATAGTGTAAAGTGTAATCATTTCGCTAATACGATTATTATATTTTTGTTTGATCAAGATATACGCTATGTTTTGCATATCTTATTTTGGTTTGCATTTTTTATTTTCAACTAAGAATGTATGTTAAAAATGTGTAGATTTTTTTTGTTGGAAGGCCTTCAACTAATGTGGTCTTTGCCTTGTGGATGAAGAAGATGATATCTTTTGGTATTTTTTGGTATTTTGCGGTGAATGAAAGATAAATGTAGGTGTGGTATAATTAATAAATGTTCATGATGTACAGATTTGGCCAGGTTTTTTGCTCTAAAATCTCTTCCCCCTCCCCCCAACCTGTATATTTTCCTCCTAGTAAGTTTATGTATATTTAGGACCAAAAGTGTTAAACGTTTGGGACCAAGAGTGCTAAAACGGTTGGACCAAACTTCAATAAAAGAAAATAAAAAAGTTACAGAAGGACGAAAAGTGTAACACTTTAGTAATGTGGAGTAAAAAAATAGAGTATTGAGACCAAAATGAAATAAGCTTGTGTCCAGTGGGACCAAATCCACAATTTTTTTTCTATTGAAGTTAAGTTTTTGTGTTGTGAGAGCCACTCTCCAAACAAAGATAAAAAAAAGACAACAAAATTTACGGATACATTCCTTCCTCAATTGCGGTAGGGCACGTACTCGCCCAGGCTTGAATTTGGTTCTTAGTCCATTTCCCAAAGGTGACTCCAATTTCCGACTAGAATCCATTACCTCAGCATCTTCCATATTGGGCTCATAATTGACTTTAATTAATTTTAGCCCATTGGACACAACTTACACTTTTTATAAAGTTAATTTGTGACAGGTGCATCATATCATCTCATCAAATCATTATTTTAATTTTTTTATTTATTTCTTTATTCTTTATTCTTTATTTTTTATTTCTTTCCATTAACTCATCGAGTCCGTAGACCGTAGTAGTGCCTATTTGAGGTTGTATCACCTAATTAATTACATATTTTAAAAAATAAACATAAAAATTATGTATTTAGTTATTCAAATTTGGAATAATAAGAAGGAAGTAGATTCAGTGCATTGCTCAAATATACTGCACAAGGTGCAGTCCCCTCCCACTTAAATCCAAAAAACCTTTCTTTTATCCTTTTCTTTTAGTTACTTCTGCCTTTTATTTTCTTTCTACCCTTTCCTTTTTCCTCTGCTAATTCATTACTCTTCTTTTTTTCCACAGAATCTTTTAATTCTTCTACCACGAATTAATTTACATAAAACTTATTATATTAAAGCAGTCCAATAATATATCAAGAGCAAAATAAACGCAAGACAATAAGAAATTAGCACAATATATATATATATATATGTGTGTGTGTGTGTGTGTGTGTGTGTGGGTGTGTATACATCAAAACGAAATGTTTAAGCAGTGATATTCATATCTAAATTAACTATACATTTCAACTTATCTTCAAAATGACCATACAAAACGACTGTACAAAATGATTATACCGTCTTGCAACAATTTATATTATCTTCAAAATGAAAGAAAACTAATCATTAACACCGGTTGGAAGTGTCTTCACTAAATTTCATAGCTTCAATAGAATATCCAGGATGACCGAGAGGTGTCTGTATTTAAAAATAAAAAAGAATTACTAACAGGTTAATAAAAATAATGCACTTGAATTGTAGATTCCATAATTCTCCAGAATTTTTTTAGAATACTTTAGGAAAATGAGTTTACAATTTCCTAAACAAATGATGATGCAATTTGCAATAGTTCCCTGTGAAGAAAATAAGTTAAAAATTCGTCCAACATTCATCCCATTTTGCATTTGTTTACTTTTATCTATAAAAGTCTACCACCATCCTATTTTACATTTGCAAAATTGGTATAATGTAACTAATTCATCAATAAGAAATTGTGGTGCTTCAAAATATAAACTGGAAAAGAACATAACTTTTTTGAAACAACACAAACCCATATAATACACATCACACACTATATCAACTAAGAACACCATTTTGTAAAATTATGATCTCTAATTAATTTATTTTTATTTTTATCAAAGTAATATAAAAATGAAATGGGGCACCGCTTTAACTACCCGGCTCTGCTATAAAGTTAATATTTACACTAAAAATGTTTTTTTAATAAAAAGTGAGCATATCATACCATCAAGAATTCGGTAAAACTGAAAGGACTTGGAGCACATCTTTCGTTCTTTCCACTGCTTGAAGTGATTGTTACGACCACGAAGAAACGACAAATCCCAACTACGGATATATAAGATCCAAAACTGCTAATGGCATTCCATCCAGCGTAAGCATCTGGATAATCTGGAATGCGACGTGGCATACCCGAAAGCCCTAAGAAATGCATAGGAAAGAAGGTCAGATTCACCCCGACAAAGGTGATCCAAAAATAGATTTGCCCTAAAGTTTCCGGGTATGTCCGCCTAAAGATTTTACCTGCCCAATAGTGAAATCCTGCAAATAAAGCAAAAACGGCTCCCATAGAAAGTACATAATGGAAATGTGCAACCACATAATAAGTATCATGTAGAGCAATGTCTAGCCCCGCATTTGCCAGAACTATTCCTGTGAGTCCTCCTATGGTGAACAAAAAGATGAACCCTAAAGCAAATAACATGGGTGTTTTGTATTGTATCGAACCGCCCCACATGGTAGCGATCCAACTAAAGATTTTGATTCCAGTGGGGACAGCTATAATCATGGTAGCTGCGGTGAAGTAGGCACGGGTATCAACGTCTAAGCCCACAGTAAACATATGATGAGCCCAAACAAGAAATCCAAGGGCGCCTATACTGATCATGGCATAAACCATGCCTAGATAGCCGAAAACAGGTTTTCTAGTGGAAACAATATGACTTATGATACCGGATCCAGGCAGAATGAGGATGTAAACTTCAGGGTGCTTCTCTCTTCTACTAATATAAGCGGATGAATAGAAGAAAGGTGGACTATATCATCAACTTCTTCCATTTGTCTAGGAAAGCTAGCCATGCTTTATGGTGAATACTGTCAGGTTTAAATGCTTTGAGATCGTAAAGACTGTAATATTCCTCAATAAGGAAGAATCGTCGTGATTTATGACTTCGGAAAGTATTTGATTTAAAGTAATCTAGCATCATGATAACATCTTTTCGACTTTGTATAGACCATTGATAGTAACCATTTTGACTACTATCAAAGTAGAGACTTCCTCCAAAGACTACCTTATAAGACTCTACATCTTGTAGAAGTTTATTAGTTACTCGAATACTTAGTTGAGGTAGTCCATGCTTCATAGCTATAGTAATAGTACCATCAACATCAAAGAATCCTGCAAACCAATTTGATTGAGCATCTAGTGGAATAGGTAGAATTACGGGGATTTCCAGTACTTGACAGACACGATGTAGTTGAAGTAGTCGTGCTGAATGTCGAATATGACCATTTATACAATTCATTAGTTTAATCATACCAAGGTGATTATGTAGTCGATAACGATAAGCTTTAGCACCTGCTCGCATTTTCATACTTCCACCAAGCATATGTTGGATACTTCCACCCGCTTGGAGACCTGAATATGGAATCGAAGTTGTAGGACTGGATATAGACCCTCCATTATAAACTCCTTGCTTCTATAAAAAATGCAAATAGACATTAATACACATAAAATCAACCTACATAATTTAAAAATAATAATTGTTATATGTATAAATACTGTAAGACTGAAATTTATCTTTCTTTCTTGATCGAAGTTCTACCAAACTCTTCATTCGTTTTGACCTTTTTGTGCCAACTTTATTCTTGAATCCCTTTGCTTGTGTCAAGAGAGTTCCTATTGGTGAAACCTTGATACCACCATCTTTATCTTGACTCTCTTTCGTCAAACGTATTTCCATCACTTTTTTATTTAGATCACACACAACTTCATACACCAAGCGAAATGTTGATGAGTGAACAGAAGCATCTGTTGCTAACCTTATTAGAACCATACATAATTTCCTATACCATTCTGCACTTTGTAGCTTAGTATCTTCCTCGACTTCATTCCCCATATAATCATGCACAATACCACTTCTAGCTTCCCTTGTCCATCTCTTCAAAATATAATATTCAGAAAGTTTTTTACGTCCTGTACATCATACACTTTCACAGCATGACAACATAAATGCCCAACTGTCTCAAAGTTTTGGCAACTAACAAAATAATTTAGTATGGCATCAAATTTCACTCTCCATTCTCCCTTCTTATCTTCCAGTCCAACAATAAATTCAATGGATGATTAAATTTCAACTTTGTACTTTATGTGAGCACCTGCAAATAAAACGAACTCATCCTGAAATTAGTGAAATGTTGTGCGAGTATAAATCTCAGAAAGTTGGTGCAACATAGGTGAAGTCTCTAGCTTCAGCCTCGACAGTTTTTTACGTACATCATATTCACATCATAGCTCATTGTATCGCTTGTCCTCCACTACTCGTTCAAAGTGCCTAAATAATTGCATTATGTCTAAGTGGGGCTTCATACAGTTTTTTATGTCAGAATTGATACTCTCACTGAGTTGTGTGCTCCTCATACCAAGTGTAACAACATACTTTATATAACAAGGTGCCCATTTCCCCTTAATACTGTAAGTAGATTGAAGCCTAGTGTTCTCCTTAACATTACATTTTTCTAACAAAATTGTGAGGGAGTGTTCAATTTCATCAAGTGAGCTCTATTTTGAAATAGGTTGTGTCTAGAATGTGGAACCGGGATCATGAAGTGAAGAACCGGGCAGTTAGACCGGGTTTTAACGAGAAGAAGCAAGTCTGTACAGAAAAACTGGGTTCAGGGTTGTTGGAGGATAACCGTCAGTTGTGACGAGGTGGTTTCAGTTTTGTGACGGAATAAACCGTCACATTTGTCCGGTAGCAGCAGTCGTCTTCAATTAGTTAGAACTTCTTGGTTGGTTACATTCGAGCTACAAGACCTATATCATTGGAAAGCTCTCTATCTGAAGAACAACACTACGTCGAGCAATTTCCAGTTTTCTTAGATTACAGAGAGAATTTGAGAGATCGAGTTTTCTGCCCTAATTTGTTCCATAATTGGGCATATTCATTTCTAAGTGTGATTTCTGTAATTGGTTGGATATCTTAGTGAATTGAGGTGTGCCTGGCCTCCGTGGATGTAGTTCATCTTGAACGAACCACGTAAAACGATTGTGTGATTCATTTTATTTTCAGTTCTGCGCAAAGTACTCTTCGGCCACAACTCTAGCCGAACTGTTGTGTGTTTTTCAAACTGATTGTCTTCGAACTCATTCCAGATTCTTGGTGTTGTGTGTTTGGGAGTTGATTTGTCTAACAAGTGGCGCCGTCTGTGGGAAACAACTCGCACAAGTCAAAGAAGAGGAGGAATGGCTGGTATGAAGATGGATTTTGAGAAGTTTACTGGAAGAAATGACTTCACATTGTGGAAGATCAAGATGAACGCAGTCCTGGTTCACAATGGCCTTGATCTTGCACTGTTACCTCTGGAATCATGGGAAGAAACAGAGAAACCTAAGTTTGCATCAGTGGATAAGAAGGCCCTAAGTCTTATCTTCTTGTGTTTAGGTGATAAACCGTTGAGGGAGGTTTCAAGATGCAAGAGCTCCTTAGAAGCATGGAGGAGATTGGAAGAACTGTATCAATCCAAGTCAGTATCTAACAAACTGTTCCTGAAGCAGAAGATGTTAGCCTTCAAAATCACAGAAGACAAGGTAATATCTGATCAACTTGATGAGTTCATTAAGATGATTGAAGAATTGGAAGATCTGGATGTGAAACTGGAGGAGGATGACAAGGCATTGATGGTATTAAATATTCTTCCAAAATCCATGGAAAGCTTTAAGGATGCCTTGATGTATGGAAGGGATGAGCAGCTGTCCTATGATGGAATAGTGAAGGCTCTGAGATCAAAATGCTTCCAGACTCAAGGAGACAAAGGCATGGTGCAATCTGGAGAAGGTTTGAATGTTAAATTCAAGAAACCGTGGCAAGGCAAGAAGGGTCAGAATGCTAAGGATCCAAAGTCAGGAGATTCAAATCCTAAGAAGGGGAATGACTGGGTTGAAAAGAGGAAATGCTTCAAGTGTAAACAGCCAGGTCACCTGAAGAAGGATTGTCCTAAGAAGAATAAGAAAGCTGGAAATCAAGGGGCAGAAGCTGCTGCCATTGATCATCAACAAGACCCCCCAGAAGTATTAAATGTTACTGATTCAAGAATGGTGAAGGAATGGGTCCTGGACACAGGGTGTTCTTCTCATATGTGTCCTCATCAGTCATGGTTTAATGAACTGAAGAAAGAAGATGGTGGAAATGTTCTCCTGGGGAATGACCAATCATGCAAGATCAAAGGAGTTGGATCAGTGAGCATAAGAATGTTTGATGGAGTGATCAGAATCATCTCAAATGTTAGGTATGTTCCTGGCCTTAAAAGGAATCTTCTATCTCTTGGCTCATTGGTAACCAGTGGATGTCAGTTTAGCTCAGTAGAGGGATTCTTGCATATCACAAAACATGGAAAAATGGTGATAAAAGGAAGACAGCATAATGGACTATTTATCCTGATTGGTTCACCTATTGTTGGAAGTGTAGATGTGGTCTTGAACAATACTGAGATTGCTAAATGGCATAAGAGACTTGGACACATAGGAGAAAAAGGACTGAAGGAATTGGCAAGGAGTGGAGTAATTGGAAATCTGGGAAATCAAGAACTGGAGTTCTGTGATCAGTGTGCTCTGGGCAAGTCCAAGAAGCTGCCCTATGGAAAGGGAGTTCATTCAACTCAAGAACCATTAGATTATGTTCACTCTGACATATGGGGTCCTGCCAGAACAGAATCTCATGGTGGTGCCAGATATTTCATGTCCTTGATTGATGACTACAGCAGAAAGGTATGGATCATGTTGCTGAAGAACAAGAGTGATGCCTTTCATAAGTTCAAAACATGGTTGATCCAACTGGAAAAAGTCAAAGGGAAGAAGCTGAAGCACTTGAGGACTGATAATGGACTGGAGTACCTCTCTACAGAGTTTACAAACTTCTGTGAAGAAAGAGGAATCAAGAGACACAGGACTGTGCCAATGAATCCTCAACAGAATGGAGTTGCAGAAAGGTTTAACAGGACTCTTCTTGAAAGAGTGAGGTGTATGCTGTTGGATGCTGGGTTGCCAAAGGTGTTTTGGGGAGAAACTATTGCTACAGCATGCTATCTTATTAACAGGTCACCCTCATCAGTAATTGGGTTCAAAACACCTGAAGAGGTGTGGAGTGGACAGAAACCAAGCTATGAAGGGTTAAGGGTGTTTGGATGTCTTGCGTTTGCTCATATCAGGCAAGACAAATTAGATGCAAGGGCTCTCAGATGTGTATTTCTTGGATATCCAGATGGAATTAAGGGTTACAGATTGTGGTGCCTAGAACAAGGAAGTCAGAAGATAATCACAAGCAGAGATGTGAAGTTTAATGAAAATGTGATGGCCTATACTTCTACAGGCTCTAAGGAAGAATTTGAAGCTGCAAAAGAAGCAGAGGAGATATCAATT
The DNA here is from genome assembly GCA_958295605.1 of Ajuga chamaepitys. Classification (NCBI taxonomy): domain Eukaryota; kingdom Viridiplantae; phylum Streptophyta; class Magnoliopsida; order Lamiales; family Lamiaceae; genus Ajuga; species Ajuga chamaepitys. The sequence continues at coordinate 18,038,180 of OY282501.1, forward strand.
CAGGTGGAGCAACCTGCAGAAGACAATCACACACCTCAACCACACACAGAAGTACAAGACAGTGATTCATCATCTGAAGAAGAAACACAAACTGGACCAGTTCAAAATATCAGGGAATACAGCATTGGAAGGGATAGGCCTAGAAGACAAATCAACAGACCTGATTTCTATGGCCAAGCAGGGAGTGTATATTATGCCTTAAGTGTTGCTGAAGACCTGGAATCACAAGAGCCTAGCAGCTTTCAAGAAGCATTAGATTGTGAGGAAGGTGAACACTGGATACAGGCAATGACTGAAGAAATGGAGTCTCTGGAAAAGAATAAGACCTGGATACTGGTGGAGAAACCAAAAGGTCAGAAACTTGTGAGCTCCAAGTGGATATACAAGAAGAAACTAGAAACTGCAGGGTCCAAACAGGTGAGGTTTAAAGCAAGGTTGGTAGCCAGGGGCTTTACACAAAGAGAAGGAATTGATTACAATGAGGTCTTCTCTCCTGTGGTAAAGCATTGCTCAATCAGATTGCTTCTATCAAAGGTCACTCAGGAGGACATGGAACTGCAACAACTGGATGTAAAGACAGCATTCTTACATGGAGAACTCAATGAGGAAATATATATGAAACAGCCAGAAGGCTTTGTTGTTCCTGGGAAAGAAGACAAAGTATGTTTACTGAAGAAGTCACTATATGGACTTAAACAAAGTCCTAGACAATGGAACAAGAGGTTCATTGACTTCATGATCAGTGCTGGTTTTGTGAGAAGCCTTTATGACAGTTGTGTTTACTTCAACAAAGTTTCAAAGCAAGATAAAGTTTTTCTTCTATTGTATGTGGATGACATGCTAATTTCTAGCAGAAACAAGGAGAGAGTACAATGGTTGAAGGATAGACTTAATGCTGAGTTTGACATGAAGGACCTGGGAGAAGCAAAGGAGATATTGGGAATGAACATTCTAAGAGACAGAGAAGCTGGAGTACTTTGGTTATCTCAGAGACAATACCTACAGAAAGTATTGGAGAGGTTTCATATGCATGAAGCCAAACCTCTCTCCACTCCAGTTAATCTACAGAAGAAACTTTCCAAAGAACAATGCCCAAATACTGAAGAGGAGATCATACAGATGAGCAATATCCCATATGCAAGTGGGGTGGGAAGTCTTATGTATAGAATGATCTGCAGCAGGCCTGATTTGGCATATGCTGTATCTTTGGTAAGTAGATTCATGTCAAATCCAGGAGCTGAACACTGGGAAGCCTTGAAACATGTGATGAGGTATCTAAAAGGATCAGTGAACATGTCACTGAAATTTGAGAAGAAAGCAGGTGGAGGTACTGTTGCATTGGAGGGGTTTGCTGATTCTGATTTTGCAGCAAACGTGGACACAAGGAAGTCAATTTCTGGGTTTGTGTTTACCTTATATGGGACAGCCATCAGCTGGAGGAGTGCACAACAATCTGTTGTGGCACTATCAACTACAGAAGCAGAATATATCTCTTTAACTGAAGCTATCAAGGAGTCAATCTGGTTGAAAGGGGTGTTGAGCGATTTGGACATCAAGCAGAAGTGTGTGGTAATCTACTGTGATAATCAAAGTGCTTTACACCTTGTGAAACACCAAGCATTTCATGAAAGGTCAAAACACATTGATGTGAGGTTACATTTTGCTAGAGATGTCATAGATTCTGGGTCTGTGGAGGTGAAGAAGGTGCATACTTTGCATAATCCTGCTGATTTTCTTACAAAGGGTGTACCTGGAAACAAAGTGGAGCATTGCTCGAGCTTGCTGCAGCTTGAGCAGTGTCATGAAGAGCAATAACTGAAGTGCAGTGATGAGGCAGAAAACAGGTGTACTTGATTCATTGAGGTGGAGATTTGTGAGGGAGTGTTCAATTTCATCAAGTGAGCTCTATTTTGAAATAGGTTGTGTCTAGAATGTGGAACCGGGATCATGAAGTGAAGAACCGGGCAGTTAGACCGGGTTTTAACGTGAAGAAGCAAGTCTGTACAGAAAAACCGGGTTCAGGGTTGTTGGAGGATAACCGTCAGTTGTGACGAGGTGGTTTCAGTTTTGTGACGGAATAAACCGTCACATTTGTCCGGTTGCAGCAGTCGTCTTCAATTAGTTAGAACTTCTTGGTTGGTTACATTCGAGCTACAAGACCTATATCATTGGAAAGCTCTCTATCTGAAGAACAACACTACGTCGAGCAATTTCCAGTTTTCTTAGATTACAGAGAGAATTTGAGAGATCGAGTTTTCTGCCCTAATTTGTTCCATAATTGGGCATATTCATTTCTGAGTGTGATTTCTGTAATTGGTTGGATATCTTAGTGAATTGAGGTGTGCCTGGCCTCCGTGTATGTAGTTCATCTTGAACGAACCACGTAAAACGATTGTGTGATTCATTTTATTTTCAGTTCTGCGCAAAGTACTCTTCGGCCACAACTCTGGCCGAACTGTTGTGTGTTTTTCAAACTGATTGTCTTCGAACTCATTCCAGATTCTTGGTGTTGTGTGTTTGGGAGTTGATTTGTCTAACAAAAATGTTCCATGACTCCTCAAACTGGGACTCTTCCTCAAGGCCATAGATACACCTTTTAAAATTAGTTAAGAAATGTGACCTATCCTTCATCAAGTTACCCAGATGTTTGATGCCATTTTACATTAAATGCCATGTGCATAGACCATGGAATATCTCGAGCATCACCTCTTTCAATGTCTTGGCCATAGCTTGATCTTGATCAGTGAACACAGTGAGGGGCTTTTTTTACTTGTGTGCTTCTAAAAAAGTTTCAAATAACCATTTGAATAATGTTTCGGTCTCATCAAATAAAAGGGTTGCACCAAAAATGACTGCTCCTCTGTGATAATTGAAACCGGAGAATATTGCAAGTGGTCAATGTGCACGATTCAGCAATATGTGGTGTCCAACAACACAACATCACCAAAGTAATTGTAGTCAATTAATATTCTTGCGTCAGCCCAAAACACGTTAGTTATATGCTCTTCCTCATCCACCTGATGGTAAAATGAAGGATTTTTTTATAACTGTTGTTGGAAGTATCGCATTAGACAACCGACTTCCCCGTATACCATGTTTCTTTATCTCTTAGAATGAAGATAATTTTTTGCATCCAACCGAGTATAACCAAGAGTATCTCTTCCTTTGACTTGCGTGGTCATCAACTGAAAAATTGATTTTTGTTTCAGCCCTAAATCCTCAGCCAAATCAATCTCATATGCCTGAATATCTTTAATTTTACGTTGAGAAGCCAACATATGAACTATCTCTTGAAGATGGAGTGAATGATTATGTTCTTCGATAAACTCGTTCACTTTATGCTTACTCTCCAAAAACGTGACTCCCATTCTTGCATTACAATTTGTACGTGTCTCGAATTGAAACTTGAAAGGGGAAACATTCTTTTTAGTTTATTTACAGACATCCTCTTTGCAACACATAAATTTTGATGAAGTTATGATACCGGTGTTTCTGTTCTTGTTAGAATAATGTTTTCTAACTCCAAAATCCTATTTTGCCACCATATTCCATCCAAAAGCTCCATGCATCATCTACACTATCAAATCTCATGCCAATCTGAGGTTTCAAATCAATATCTGGACAAGAATCCATTACCACAACCAAATTTAATATCTGTTACAAAAGCCAGAAAACTTAATTTTTAAAGAGTTAATGTAAGCTAAGAGAGTAAGCTAACAGTGTTATAAAAAATTGAACAATTTCATAAATGTAAGGACTTGAGGCAAATAAGATTATAAACGAGTCTGTTGAATATCGTATTCATCTAGATGCTTCAATTAATAGGTGTGTATATGTATATGTAATGTATAGATACACATATATAACAGGGTAAAGGGAAATGGTTTGTGCATCAAGGAAAATGGGAAAAGCGGTGGTATAAACAATTGCATAAATACATTAGATTTATAAAGAGTCCCTGAAAGATAACAGTCTTAGCTATCAGTCTTATAAACAATTGCATAAATGTAAGGCCTTAAGGCAAATAAACATATAATGAGATATCAAAACCCTTCATCTTTTACAGATATGCTTCACTATATATATCTCTTCATCACTTTATCCCACAAAAAAAATCACAACAAAACTAAGAATTCAAATAACTTTGATCATAGTGGCTGAAAAAAAGAATCATATTCAGCAAGAAAACTAAAATCACATATGGAGCAATTTTATTGAAGCCATGATTAAGAAAAAAAAATCCAACTGAATCTAAATAAAAAAATTTACAGCAATATTTAAAGAAGATGATCGTGAAAAAAAACAAATTGTTGGTGTTATTAGATTGATCATACCATTCACCAAGTTCCATGGAAGGTCCTGTTGATGGAGAATAAGAAGTGTGAAAAGACGGGAGAAAAGAAAGAACCAAGGAGAAGAAGGAGTATGAAAAGGCGGGAGAAAAAGAAAGAACAGTGGGAAGGGCAAAATATCAGGATAGAAAATTGAAAGAAAAAGATTAAGAAAATGAAACTAAAACTAAAACTAAAAGAAAAGGATAAAAGAAAGGTTTTAAGTGGGAGGGATATTTTAGTGCTACTGCACCTTATGCAGTATAGTTGAGCAATGCACTGAATCCGCTTCCTAATAACAATGAGAGAGAGTTTGGACTTACATAAAAACAATAATATTTGCAAAATATAAATAAATTCAACTTTTGAGCTACCGTATGCATCACTATGAAACATGATAATTATTTTTTTGATAGTACAAGTCCTTATTGGAGTGGGATAGATGGAATTAGTCCCTGGTCAATTAATTGAGTTATAAACTTCTCTATCAACTGAGCTACCACCAATTCTCAAATACAATAAATCCTCTCTAAATTAATACTGTTAGGACCGCAAAATTTCATTAGTTTAGAGAAGTATTAATTAATTGATAAATTAATAATTTATTAATTAATCGATAAATAAATAATTTGTTAACTAATAGAGATATTTATATTCAGCGAACTTAAACTTAACTTAAACTTAATTACATAGTAAATAAATGAATATTTAATATTTTTTGAACAAACAATAAACATGGTTAATTGCACCAACCTCACCAAACTATTTGCGTTTTTTCACATAAATCACTAAACTATTTTTGTGGATTGATACATATAAATTATACGGATTTTGTAGATAAACCACCAACCTTATTTTTCAATCATTTTTCATCGAAATTCCGCACGTGACTCGCATATGATATACTTTTAATGGCTTTTTTTGTACAAACAACCTTTTTAGTATGTCAAAAGTGTAAAATTCTTTTGAAACACATTTCTATTCCACAACAATTTCTTTGAATCATCAATACTTCTCTCTCCAAATATCCAGAACTACATTGTTGATGATGAGCTGCTCCTCTACCTACTAAAAAACGTGTTTGGATAGAAAAAGCCCTTAAAATTTTATAATGCGCAAGCCACGTGTGGAATTTTGATGCAAATGATTGGAAAATAAGTTTGGTGGTATATCTGTCAAAACCCGTATAATTTATATGTATGGGTGCTACAAAAAAGGTTAGTGGTTTATGTGCAAAAACGTTGATAGTTTGGTGTGATTGCTGTAATTAACCCTACTAAATATATAGATTCGCTTAAAGTAGAGATGAAAAGTTTGAGAAGAAATTCGTTTTGATTTACAGTTCAATAAAAAAGACATGCAACAATTTATTCATGTTTACTAAATTATCCTACTTATCCTTGTAATTTTGGAGATTATTAATTTATGATGTTATTGGGATTGTTAGGAATCGAACCGTGGTCGGGTTCGAGTTTGGCTCAGAATTTCTTTGAGCTCGTTTCCAATCAATATGATGACAGTCCCGAATTAAACACCCAATGGGAGAAATCCTCACAAAGAAGACACTCAACCCAAACCCCCGGTAAACCCCACGCACTTCTCTCACACTCAACCCACCGTTAATCTCACAAAGAGAACCGGGAAGAAGGAACGAAGAAAGAGAAGGTTTGGTGGCAGAAACCCTCACACACACTAAGTTTTATCACTCTTGTATTTTCTGCACATTCTCACAAAGAGAAGAGCTTCATTCTTATATGGAAGAATGGAGCAGAAAAAGAGAGGGAGAATGAATGCATTCCCGTACATCAAAGAGTCACAGGAATGGGGGGAATGTATCTGGCGGTTACTTGAAGGGTTGGGGGCTGCCAAGGGTTATTGGGTTGGGTAAAATGGGCTGGCCCAGAATTGGGCCTAAAACCCAACAAATCTCCACCTTGGGCCCAATTCCTGCACGTTGTCGATCGATCACGGAATCACCAAGGGAAAGACACAGTGTCAACGACACAAAGTCGAATATGACACAAAGTTAAATGCACAAAGCATATGGTAGACACAAGGTCAAGAGTAATGCACAAAGCATAAAGTTGACACAAAGTTAAGAGTAACGCACAAAGCATAAAGACAAACACAAAGTCTAGAGTATGACACACAGTCAAGCATAATGCATAAAGCATAAGATGGACACAAAGTCTAGAGTATGACACGCCGTCAAGCATAGTGCACAAAGCATAAGATAGACACAACGTCTAGAGTATGACACAAAGTCAAGGGTATGACACAAAGTCAAGAATATGACACACAGTCAAGAATATGACATAAAGTCAAGTGTGAAAACAAAGTCAAGGATGACACAAAGTCAGGGATGACACAAAGTCAAGAGTATGACACACAGACAAGAATATGACACACAGTCAAGGGTATGACATACAGTCAAGGATGACACAAAGTCAAGGTATGACACACAGTCAAGGGTATGACACAAAGTCAAATATGACACACAGTCAAGAGTATGACACACAGTCAAGAGTATGATACAAAGTCAAGGGTATGACACAAAGTCAAATATGACACACAGTCAAGGGCACTGAAAGCATAAGTATCAATATGGAAGTCATTAAACCTAGCAGGTGGCCTAATGTTTCTCCTAGGTCTGTCCCTAGCGAGTTGGTAATCATCATAATTAGGCACCTTTTCCATATTCTCATGCACGTAAAAAACAGATAAATCTAATTGCTCTACCTCAGAAGGAGCAGTGTCAGACACAGGCATAGACGTTTCTCTCATCCCCAGAAGTCTTATTAGCTTGTTCTTTCTGTTTCTCAAGACATTCTTTGATAAAATGACCAATTTCACCACAGTTAAAATATTTTCTGATTTTAGGCCTAGATTTAGACCTATTGCGGTTCTTCTTTTCATCATGATTAGTTTGGTTATTATAGGGTTGACTATTTCTGTTTTTATCCCTCACTTGCACAAACATAACCTCACCATGATTTTCCCTACCTGGATTAGTTCTTAAATCCATTTCCTTGCTTTTTAAACCATTTGTCAGACTTTCAAGGCTAACCTGATCTCTACCATATTTAATAGCAGATTTTACATCATTATATGTATCAGGGATGACATTTAAGAGCACAATCGGGGTATAGTCATCAATGTTTTTATCACCCGTTTTCCTAATATCTTGAACCAGTTTTGTAAAAACATCAAGATTTTCTTCTATGTCTTTATTCAAATCAAGTTTGAACCGGAAATTTTTTTCAAGCAAAAACATTTTACTAGGCAACGAAGTCTCAGTTTACAATTTTTGCAATTTCTCCCACTCTTTGGCACTATTCTGATCACCAACCTTTCTTAACACCGAGTCAGAAAGGTTAAGGATAATGGAGGAGTACGCAAGCTCATCCATTTAAGCCTTTTTCTCATCAGAATCAGACTCAAAAAACAGTAGACTGATACACTTAAATACTCGTTGTAGTATCAGAATACCTTTCATTTTCTATTGCCATGTACAAAGTCTCAACGTCTTTCAAACGGAGCCAGACTGTAACCGCACATAGGACCCATCACAAAATTACACAGATTTTAGAGAGGACAGAACAATCAAAGATTTCCCAGTTCTCAGCACTGATTTATCAGTAGAGCAGGGGATCACTTGATAACCTCCAAGAAAAATAGGCAAGCAATCACAAAGAATGCAAAGAACTTGTGAATATTGAGTCAATTGCATCAAGTGTAACATGTTTTGACTGGAAATAATGGAGTGGTTCAGGAACCGGGTTTATCAGTCGAAGAACCGGGCCAGAGAAAGCAGTTCTGGAAGAAAGCCGAAGTCATAACCACCGGTTCAGGGTGGTTATGATTCAGTTTCAGAAGGACAGATAAAGACAACGGTTTTGAAACCGTTGCGAAGCGGTTATGCTGATAACTTCTTCTCCTGGACGACTTGAGCTGATTTTTCAATTCAGAGCATTGTTATATGTTGTATAAATACTCAATTGACAGTTTCCCCCTTAGCTAATCAGTTTTCAAGAGAGAGTTAGAGAGAAGAGTTGCGGTTATTTTCAGTTTAGGGTTCTTGCTGAAGGAGTGTTGTAATTCTTGTGTAATTCTTGTATTCTTGGAGATTGATAGTGAATTGAGGAGTGCTGATCCTCCGTGGATGTAGAACATTAGTTCGAACCACGTAAAATCTTTCTGTGTGATTGCATTTTCTTCCTTATTGTTTTTCTTTGTTTTCGGTTTCTGGTTCGTCCAGAATTCGTCGTTGATTCTCGGCTGTTTCTGTCATTCTCTGGCCGAACTTAGTGTGAGTGATTGTGAGTTGAATCCTTACAAAGTGGCGCCGTCTGTGGGAAGGTCTTGAACCAGAGGAGAGAGATCAATGGCGGGTATAAAGATGGAGGTTGACAGGTTTACGGGGAAGAATGACTTTGCCCTGTGGAAGATTAAGATGAATGCTATCTTAATTAAGAATGGGCTATCCATGGCGTTGAAGGCTCAAGAAGATTGGCCTCTAGCAGAAAGACCAAAGTTCCTGGAGACTGATCAGAAGGCGTTGAGCTCCATAATTTTGTGTCTGGGGGATAAACCACTCAGAGAAATCTCCAGATGCAAATCTGCTTTGGAAGCGTGGTCAAAACTGGAGGAGTTGTATCAATCCAAAACAGTAACAAACAAACTCTTCCTCAAACAGAAATTTCTTGCTTTCAAGATGGTGGAGGAGAAGACATTGATTGATCAATTAGATGATTTCAATCATCTGATTGATGACCTTGAAGACCTTGGTGTAAACCTGGAGGAGGATGATAAATCCCTCATGTTGCTGAATTCTCTGCCAAAGTCACTTGGAAGTTTTAGAGATACTCTAATGTTTGGTAGACAAGAAAAGTTGAGCTATGATGTGATAGTTACTTCCTTGAAAACTAAAGGATTACAACTTCAAAGTGATCAGAAATCCAACTCTGCTGCTGAAGGACTACATGTGAAATTCAAGAAGCAATTTCAAAAGAAGAAGGGTCAAAACCAGGGCCAGAAAGAAGGCAAGACTGGTGAAACTTAAGTGGTGGAAAGTACTTCATAACCATAATTGATGACTATAGCAGAAAGGTGTGGGTGTACATCTTAAAGCAAAAGAGTGAAGCATTCTCAAAGTTCAAGGAATGGTACACACAAGTGGAAAACCAGAGAGGAAGAAAGCTTAAATATCTAAGAACTGATAATGGTCTTGAGTATCTGTCAAATGAATTCACAGAATTTTGCAAGGAAAGGGGAATTGTGAGGCATAGAACAGTACCATTAAATCCCCAACAGAATGGGGTTGCTGAGAGGTTAAACAGGACTATTCTGGAGAAAGTCAGGTGCATGATGATAGATGCAAGACTTCCAAAAAGTTTCTGGGGAGAAACAGTAAACACAGCATGCTATCTCATCAACAAAACCCCTTCATCATCATTGGATTTCAAGACTCCAGATGAAATATGGTATGGAAGGATGCCAAACTATTCAGAACTCAAGGTATTTGGATGCTTAGCTTTCACTCATATTAAACAGGACAAACTGGACCCTAGAGCATTGAGGTGTGTCTTCCTTGGATATCCAGAAGGAACAAAGGGTTACAGGTTGTGGTGTGTTGAACAAGGACACAGGAAATTGATTATTAGCAGGGATGTGAAGTTCAATGAAGGGGTAATGGGATATCTCTCAACTGGAGACAAATCAGAAATTGAAGGAGTTATACAAGAAGAAAACTCACCAGTTGAGGTGGAGGTATCAGGGATGAGAACTCTACAAGAATTACAACCAGCAAATCCTGAAGAATCAAGTAGTTCCTCAGAAAGTGAAGAAGATCAAACTGAGCCAAATAGTCTAAGAAACTACAGTTTGGCAAGAGATAGAGCCAGGAGAGAAGTTCATCCACCAAGGAGGTATGGACAAGCTGACATGGTGTACTATGCTTTGAATGCTGCAGAAGCTCTTGAAAATTCAGAACCACAGAATTATACAGAAGCTATCAAAGGAGCAGAAAAGAAACAATGGATCAATGCCATGCTGGAAGAGATGAATTCTCTGAAGAGAAACCACACTTGGGATCTGGTGAAAAAGCCAAGTGGTCAGAAACTTATAAGCTCCAAATGGATCTTTAAGAAGAAACTGGAAATGGTGAATGGTGAGAGGATCAGATATAAGGCCAGGTTGGTGGCAAGAGGATTCACACAGAGGGAAGGGATTGATTTCCATGAAGTATTTTCACCAGTAGTCAAGCATACTTCCATCAGAATTCTGCTGGCAAAAATCACACAAGAAAATCTGGAATTACAACAACTAGATGTCAAGACAGCTTTCCTACATGGAGAGCTAATGGAAGATATTTACATGAAGCAACCTGAAGGTTTTGAAAGCCCTGGAGAAGAAGACAAAGTATGTCACTTGAAAAAGTCTTTGTATGGATTGAAACAAAGCCCAAGGCAGTGGAACAAAAGGTTCAATGAGTTCATGATAAACTCTGGATTTGTCAGAAGTTTATATGACAACTGTGTGTATTTGGAGAAGAATGCAAAGACAGATCAGTTATACTTGTTGCTATATGTAGATGACATGTTGATTGCCAGTAAGAGTAAGCTGAAGATCCAACAGCTAAAGGGAAAGTTGAGTACTGAATTCGAGATGAAAGACCTAGGAGATGCCAAGAAAATGCTAGGAATGGATATTATCAGAGACAGAGAAGCTGGAGTGTTGTGTTTATCTCAGAAGGATTATCTACAAAAGGTGCTAGAGAGGTTCAATATGCATGAATCTAAACCATTGGTAGTTCCAGTGGGGCAACAAACCAAGCTATCAAGAGATCAAAGCCCAAAAACACCTGCTGAAGAGAAACAGATGCAGAATATACCTTATGCAAGTGGAGTAGGGAGTCTCATGTATGGTATGATTTGTAGCCGGCCAGATTTAGCATTTGCAGTGTCTTTAGTGAGTAGGTTCATGGCAAATCCAGGAAGAGAGCACTGAGAAGCACTGAAGCAGATTCTGAGGTATCTGAAGGGAACATTAAAGTTAAGTTTGAAATATGTGAGAACAAACACAGGAAATGAACCTTTGAGAGGATTTGTGGATGCTGATTTTGCTGGAAATATAGACACTAGAAAGTCTATTTCAGGGTATGTCTTCACACTTTATGGAACAGCAGTGTCATGGAGGTCAATACATCAACCAGTAGTGGCTCTATCCACAGCAGAGGCAGAGTATATTGCAGTGACAGATGCTTGCAAAGAAGCTATATGGTTGAAAGGGATTTTGAAAGATTTTGGGATAACACAAAAGTGTGTGATAGTGTTGTGTGATAATCAAAGCACACTTCATCTGGTAAAACACCAAGTTTTTCATGAAAGATCAAAGCACATAGATGTGAAGATGCATTTTGTAAGAGACATTGTTGAAGCTGGAACAGTGGTGGTGGAAAAGGTGCATACAAAAGATAATGCTGCTGATTTCCTTACAAAATCAGTACCTGGAGCAAAGTTTGTTCATTGCTCAAGCTTAGTCAGGCTTGAGCCATGTTTCTGATGTAATACCTGGTGGAAATTGAGGATAGGATGCACACTTTGATTGATTGAGGTGGAGATTTGTGAATATTGAGTCAATTGCATCAAGTGTAACATGTTTTGACTGGAAATAATGGAGTGGTTCAGGAACCGGGTTTATCAGTCGAAGAACCGGGCCAGAGAAAGCAGTTCTGGAAGAAAGCCGAAGTCATAACCACCGGTTCAGGGTGGTTATGATTCAGTTTCAGAAGGACAGATAAAGACAACGGTTTTGAAACCGTTGCAAAGCGGTTATGCTGATAACTTCTTCTCCTGGACGACTTGAGCTGATTTTTCAATTCAGAGCATTGTTATATGTTGTATAAATACTCAATTGACAGTTTCCCCCTTAGCTAATCAGTTTTCAAGAGAGAGTTAGAGAGAAGAGTTGCGGTTATTTTCAGTTTAGGGTTCTTGCTGAAGGAGTGTTGTAATTCTTGTGTAATTCTTGTATTCTTGGAGATTGATAGTGAATTGAGGAGTGCTGATCCTCCGTGGATGTAGAACATTAGTTCGAACCACGTAAAATCTTTCTGTGTGATTGCATTTTCTTCCTTATTGTTTTTCTTTGTTTTCGGTTTCTGGTTCGCCCAGAATTCGTCGTTGATTCTCGGCTGTTTCTGTCATTCTCTGGCCGAACTTAGTGTGAGTGATTGTGAGTTGAATCCTTACAGAACTAATCACAAAGATCAGAGAATATAAGCGGAAGCAACAACAGACAATCACACAGATTATCCTAAAACTACCAACACGAACAGCCAATCCTATTCCTTCCCAAACGGCAGCTACAAAAGCAATAAAAGGGATAAAACCAATTTACCCGAGCGGGTCCTCATCGGGAGGAGAACCCGACTTACCAAACTGGAAGGGAACTCGACTCACGTCGGGCAAAGGCGCTACGGGAGGACAGCCAGGGGGCTGAGGTTGCTGGACTCGGAGTATTAATCTCGGCCGAGAAGGAGGTGTGACGCGGCCGAGATTGGTTGAACCTACTCGCCACAGAAAATTTCTGGGCACTCATCTCGGTCAAGAAGGGAGTGTGTCTTGGCCGAGATTGGATTACGGCAGCCTAAAAAATTTGGCACGAGACACTGGTCTCGGCCGAGATGGGAGTGTGACTCGGCCGAGATGCGAAAAAAGCTGGAATTCCACGCTGACGTGGAACACACGTTTCGGCCGAGATAGAGGATGATCTCGGCCGAGATAAGGCTGCGACAGAAAATCAGAGAAGATGAACGGACCCTGTTTCGCCGGAAAGACCTTCAATCCCACACAGGGATTTTCACAAAATGAAGAGACCACGATTTTGACAACCGTGGCTCTGATACCACTGTTAGGAATCAAACCGTGGTCAGGTTCGAGTTTGGCTCAGAATTTCCTTGTGCCCGTTTCCGATCGATATGATGACAGACGCGAATTAAACACCCAATGGGTGAAATCCTCCCAAAGAAGACACTCAACCCATACCCCGGTAACACCCCACGCACTTCTCTCACACTCAACCCACCATTAATCTCACAAAGAGAACCGGGAAGAAGGAGACGCAGAAAGAGAAGGTTTGGTGGCAGAAACCCTCACACACACTAAGTGTATCACTCTTGTATCTTCTGCACATTCTCACAAAGAGAAGAGCTTCATTCTTATAGGGAATAATGGAGTAGAAAAAGAGAGGGAGAATGAATGCATTCCCGTAAATCAAAGAGTCGCAGGAATGGAGGGAATGTTTCTGGTGAGTACTTGAAGGGTTGGGGGCTGTCAAGGATTATTGGGTTGAGTAAAATAGGCTGGCCCAGAATTGGTCCTAAAACCAAACAGGGATCATATATTTATATAAAGGTTTTCAAAAAATATTATTATCTTATTAATTTATTAAAATTATTAACTTACTAAAGGGGCCAATGTCGTAAGCAAAAAAAATTATTAACTTAAAAGAATTATTATTTTATTAATAATTAATTTATGAAGATTTTCCTGTACGACAATTCTCATAATAACATAAAGAAGTTTTATAGACACAAGGCTGCCAATTTGATGCAGCAGTTGATGATCAATTGTAAAATTGAAAAACGAAAGACAATCAACATAAGTTGCTAAAAAAAGCAACCAAAAAAAAAAAGACAAAAAGTTGATACATATTACATCGGAAATAAATTTTGTCCTAGTGTGTCTTTAGCAGATATTTGTAGCAATGCAAAGTAATGAAAGAGATCCAATATATCCTAAGTTCCCCTTTTGAGCATTTGCTCATAGTTCTCAATAGACTCGAGCCTCTGAAGAACGAGTTGCTGCCTAAATTTCCTAATGAATGCTTCTGCACTTTTATTTATGTCATCAGTTGACTTCCTCTCAAGCTTTTTCGGTGGTGGCGCCACCACTCCTTCCGGCCGTGCACCTCCGCCATCATCAATGGTGATTCTTCGGTGGGAAAAGGGTGGTTTACTCAAGTTATTCATTTCAGCTTTTGTTTCTTATCTGAATCTGAATTGCCAGGGAGAGAGTGTCTATGTCTCTATTTATAGAGGAGAAACTGGAGTTGTGGTGTTTCGTAGGATACAAGGGTGTTCAGCTTCTTTATTGTTAATGTATGGACATCTTTACTTCACCCAAAACATTAGCTAGCTTGTCCAATTTATTTTAAAAAGTCAAAATGTAGGGTTTTCATTATTAATTTAAGAGTAGGTTACCTGTTTGAGTGCCGCGGTTGCGATCAAGTGTCCCGGTCGTGACAAAGAGTCACGGTCGCGTCAACATGCATTATTATTGATATTTGCATAAAGTATGTTTGAGTCACAATTTTAAAGTGAAACAGATTTAAGACACAAAATCCTAATATAGTGCACGTAAGGTATGGTTGATTTACTCATAAAGTATGTTTGATATTTACATAAAGTATGTTTGACAATTTCACAAAGTATGTTTGAGCGTCAACATGCATTATTGTTGATATTTGCATAAAGTATTTTTTATATTTGCATAAAGTATGTTTGATAATTTCATAAAGTATATTTGAGTCACAATTTTAAAGTGAAATAGATTCAAGACACAAAATTCCTAACATAGGTATGGTTGATTTACTCATAAAGTATGTTTGATATTTGCATAAAGTATGTTTGACAATTTCATAAAGTATGTTTGGGTCACAGTTATGCGCGGCTGCGCCAACTCCACAGCCCAAATTCCCTTTTAGTCATAATTGGTCGCGGCCGCGGCCGAACCGATGCACAATAAGGTTATTGTGCACATGGTGCACCCAAATTTTTGCCTTAATTTAATAGTAGTTACATAAATTTTAAATTTATACAATTTGAATCGTGGGTGAATACATGTTGTGTGCAATTTCTTTTCAGATGATTCTCTATTTTAATTTGTGCTTCATCTAATATTTCATTTTATCCACAACACATAATGTGAAAATTAGTGATTTCATCATATACACGTGGCGCGTATTATTGTTTTGGAATACAAGATGAAACACAGATTGAAATAGAGGATCTCATCTGATGATTTTTTTTCCAAAAAATGTATTATTTTTTATTCTGAAAAATATTACTCTTAGAAAATATATTATGCTGAAAATATATTATAGTTTATGTTTATGCTAAAGGTATTATTTGTTCTGAAAAATGTACTTTTTTACACAACAAGAAAAGTTTTTTAATATAAACAATTATCCTCTGTCATAAAACAAACTACACAACACATGGATCTGCCCACAATTCGAGTTGTGCAAATCTAAAATTCGTAGACTTGGTGCATGAGAATTCGAGTAATATTAATACTAGTATTCTTCCGTTTATGGCTTAATCCAAATTTGTATACATTAGAAATGGAAATGGTGTGCGCGTGTACGTACATCCCCATGGATTAATATGTCGGAATATAACCTAAAATGAAAATGATATCATAGAACAACAAATTGATATCTTATCACTTCCAAGGTATCAAAATCAAAGTTGATTTTTGACAAGACATTCTAACCCGAAAACGTTTCAGAAAGAGAAGAAGAAGCTTTTAGGGGATACTTGGTTTGGGATGTAGTGGCATGTGCCACGTCCGATGAATAAGCTTTTAGGAGATACTTTTAGAGCACCCCGTGAAAAAATTTCATAGATTTATTAAATATATATTTTCCTTCTAATATAAAGAGTGAATAAGTTATCAATATCTTAATTTAATTATTTTGTACAAACTATAATTTAGTTTCATTATAAACAAAGATATATCTAGTAGTAAGAAATATTTGTAATGATAAAGTTTAAATTGATTGTATTGAAACGGCCAAAGGCATAATAATCTATATGCAATAGTATAAAAAAAAGGTTAATTTTTTTCCTTTGTGTTTTATTGTAAATATGATTCGGTGATGAAAAATAAAAAAAGTACCTATCTATAATATGACTATCATTATGAAAAGAACAAAATTTTGATAATTGTAGAAAATATTGATTGGATAAATATTGTTCTGAACTCGATATCAATGAAAGATGGTTTTAAAATTAATGTCTATTTATCAATAAGAGTTGACAATAAGAGAAACATAAAAACAGAAGTTGTTAAAAAGAAAATGATGATAATGATGATGGTGGTGGTAATGGTGATGATGATAGCAACAATAACAGTACTAATAGTTGCTTGTTTCTATTATAATGAACATGCATATTGCAAGAAACATAATCTTACATAAACCTTAGTGAATCGAAATAGGGTCTTATACTTTATGCGATCTTGCAAATCTTGATAATTTAGAGGTAAAACAAAATCGCTAAAAAAGGAAAGATAGCTAAAGTTAAGAATTTGAATAATGAATACTCTCTCTGTCTCGACCTAATTGTCTAATCTTGGTCGGGCACGGCAACTAAGAAAAAACAGAGTTTGTGAAATCTTTGACTTTTTCAAATGCGGAGATTAAAAGTAGAGATTTTGAGGGTGGAGATTGTGAGAGAATTTGTCATTTATGAGCTTGGACAATTAGCTTGGAACAAACAAATATGGCAAGTTGGACAATTAGGCCGGGACGGAGGGAGTATTATTTTGCTTAATAAAGAGTATTATAATAACTTAAATTTGATTTTTATTTTTCTAAAAAACCTGTAATATCAAATTTATTGAGAGAATATCGCATGTCCAAGTTAAGGATTTGATAATGAGTATTATAATAACTTAAATTTGAACCTTTCTGAAAAACCTATAGAAGTAAATTTATTGAGAGAATATCATATATCCAAGTAATTTCTGTTTTAATATATACTCCCTCAGTTCACAAATAAATGCCAATCTAGGGAAAAATATTTTTTCACAAAAGAGTGTCGTTCTATCATTTTTTGTATGTTTCTTCCAATATTATCCTTAGCTAAATTTAAGGATATTTCCTTACAAAACTTTATAACATTAAATAAAGAAGGTTTGAAGAAATTTAGGGTAATAAAAAAAATAATGGAGAGAAAATTGAAGGGGTGGTTATCGTCCATTATATACTTTCTTAAATTCCACCTGAAAGTCTAAAATAACATTTATTTGTGAATGCAGGGGTAATAGGTACTAGATATTTAGGTGTGAAATTTGTCGATAATTTGTGCTTAAACCCAAACATAAGTGAAAAAATAGAAAGGGCCTAAGCAGTGGTTGGGAATCATTGTCTATTCACCTGTTCCCTAATAACTACTACCTCAAATTTTTTTAGTTGTCATTCTAGTTTTGGATATGAAAATTAAGGGTTCCAATGAGTTGACAAATCTCCTCACAACTAATTTCCTTAAATCTCTTGATTTTTTAATCATTTCTATATATTGTTAAAACTTTTCATAATTGTAAGGTTAGTATTGTAAAAAAATGGTAAAATGGCTAAACTAACAATTATTTACAAATAAAACAAATAAGTTATAATATATATATATATATATATATATATATATATATATATATATATATATATAATAAGTCAAGTCATCCATAAATAGTATGTTAAAAATTTTCCTGCCCATTTGTTTAGTTACTTTAAATAGACGTGAATTTGAATTTCGAATTTTGAATTATCCAATATTATATTCCGTGATCTGTCGAAATTCAGCAACAATAAATTTATTTTGATATTTTATGGCGGAGTTGGTTACATTTCTTTAAAATTTTGAAATTTGAATTTAAAAAAAATTCATATCCGATAACATATTTGCTCCTATAAATACAGTGTCTTCAGTAAATGAGAATAACGTTTGTAGCTAGGTATTTCTATTTTTTATTCATTTCACATTTTTTTTATTTCGCAATTATTTCAGTGTAATTTGATTCATATTTGATTTAGCCGAGTAATTATATTTCTTCTTCATTTCGTAATTTCTTAGTTTCGTAATTATTACAGTTTTTTGGATTCAGAAATTGTGGCTGCACATTTCTATTATTATGACATTCCTTGATTATTATGTGTCAACTCCTATAGGTACTTCATAATGGATGCTCCAAAGGGACGGCCTACAAATAAAGATAATAAAAAATCAGCAATACTATAGCTTGATTCTGGCGAAAACAACTTTAAAAATTACAAAATTCGAATTTATCTACCATCATTTTTTTGTACAGTAATATGTAATCATATAAAAACTGTAGATTTATTTATTTCCTATTACGTGAATTATTTAAATTGTTGTCAATATATTGTTCTAAGAGAAAAACAATTTGTTTTATTACATGTGTACAATCAATCCTTGAAGAATATTGGCAAAGGATTAGAGACTATCAACTCAGTGGAGGATCAGCTGAGATTGAAGACTAAATCTGATTTTATTGTAGTAGACTTCAATTTTATAATTTTTTTAAAAATAAGTCCATGTATCAACTACAATTGAAATTCTACAAAAATAAATCATAAAATCTATATTATCTTGCCTTTTTCGAGTTTCCAAAATAAATCATAAAATCTATTTTGTTTTCATATATAATAATTGTCTATTATTCCTATTGCTATATTTAATGAATTATAATGGAAAAAAAAACAAACATATTTTATGATAGTTTGATCATATAAATATCTATATATTATATTTTTTAGGTTATCATTATAATCCGTGCATATTTCATGAATTACAATGTGTATATGAATATGAATATTAATTAGCATATCTTTACCAAATATAATACGATTTTCTCATTATTTTTTTAAATACAATGATAAATAATCATTAAATGAAGATAGCTGATAATAAAATAGTCAAATCTTATCGAATCTTTTAGATATAATTTATAATGTGTTATACTGCCTATAAAAACTGCATCTACGTAATTATTGGAATTTCATTATCTCGCAATTTTGATTGTGTTAAAGTGGACGAAAACACCTAAAATCAAATTTTAGGCTCTCTAAACACTATGTTTGCCAATACAATTATGAGGATTACACCTTTATTCAAAGATCAATTTGAGTCACCACCATCCATGTTTTTCTGTATTCAATACAGAAACGATATGACAAATACAATGGTACGATTTACTAACCTCGATAAAACTATGTATATTTTTTATAGACGAATATGTTGCATTTTTTTTTTATGTTTGTTTATAGGTACTTCCTTATGATTTCGTGGGGGAATTCAAAAAAAAAAAAAAAAAAAAAAAAAAAAAGAACAAATTCTACCCAATTTTGGTGTAAAGAACGATCTAAACATGTACTGGAACGCTGGAACTAAAGTATATGAAGATGATAGTGTATGTCTAACTAAAGGATGTGAGCTATTTATTTCCAATAATTGCTCGGAAATGGTGACTTGATGATATTCTCCTATGATGGAATTTTCAAGTTCAAAACCGATTTAATATATTTAATACAGAACACAAGGTTAAGTAATTTGTACACATATTCTTCCTAAAAAACTAATAGAATTTTCTATCAAATTGCAACATAATATAAGTCAATATCAAAACTATACTTTGCAAATAACAAACGATAATATAATTATGTTAATATATATATTATAGTCGACAAATATATATAAACTCATTTATTAGTATACGTATTCAAATTAACTCTCATCTAATAAATTATTAGGATTATCACTCCGATTTTAATGTACTAACAAAATCATGATAACTTCTTTATTGATTTAAACGAAATCATACATTATTACTGTATAATAATCAGATAACTATAACACTAAAACATAAAATAATTTTCACATATGAAAAATACACTACAAGAAAAATGATCTGTAAGGACATTGAAAAGTGCATTAAAAACTCATTTGTTACTACATTTGACCTATGGTGGCATTTACTAAAAGTGTCATCTATTCTAATGTAGCTATAGATTATCATCTATTGAGGCACTCTTGAATGTCATGATAAACTAGTTTTTTCTACACTTAATTTTCCAACAATTTATAATCCAATATTAAGTGCATTAATAGAGCCCATTTAATCGCAATAACTAATGCCTTCATAGATTTAATAATAATAATAATAACAATAATAATAATAATAATAATAATAATAATAATAATAATGAGGATGATGTTGCCGCCAATTGTCGTTAATAAGTTGACAATAACTAATTTCCCATTATTGTTATTATTATCATTAAATTAGACAATGTTTCTTACTCAAAGCGCAATTGCAATTTATTAAAAAAAGTAAAAATAACTATCATACAATACAAGTTAATGTTTTAGACATCTTGCATTTAATATGGCAAATGAAATCGCCAAAAAGTCAAGAATCACCAATCTGACGATTAAAATTTGTGAACAACACAAGAATCACCAAAATATCTGAAAATTATAATCCCCCAATATTGCACATCAGTTCAAAAATCCCATCATATGTTGTACAAAGTATCATATGAAGCAACTTTAGCTGAGCAAAAAAAAAAAAAAAAATCAAGCACCCGACTATATGGTGGAAATACATTCACCTCATTACCAACTTAATAAAAGCCTCGTAGAACCGCGTTTCCACTTTTCCCGTACGAGCTTCTTCATGAGCCAAATACCAGCAAATGTCATCAAGGCTATGTAACTAAGTTGTCTTCATGGGAGTAGTCTCGCAATCCAGACTCGAATGTATCCATGCTTTTGCATGTACTAGTAGAAACTTGATAATAATTCTCAAAGAAGGCCAAATCATGATCATGCATTCTTTCCATTTTCGACATTTTTCACGCTTTTCATAGCATCATTAAAGACACTTAATTACTCTTCACCATCTTTCAACGCTACCTGAAAAGAGATGCATGATGTAGCTGCTCTCTGTACGAATTTCACCACCTTAAATATATTCAAATTTCAATTCCTCTAGGCAGCTCCATTGTAGCCACTCAAATGATCTAGGACATTAGATAGTAAAATAAAATAACGTGAAGTTCATTTCAACCTGAATAACCACAACAACAGACTGTGGAAAAATAACCTAAAATAAAATGAATAATAAATAGTCTTTAACAGGTGGAATAGAATAACAATTCAATTATATTTTAGTGTTTCAGCCTCTCTAAAATCTCTCCCTAATTAAATTTGTCTATCTATGAAAGTAATTATTTGTTTGGTTCTTATATGCAACATAATAACTTCAACTAAGTGGTAATGGGATTATTTCATTTCTTGTAAGAGTGGATATCTTATGTCATTCTTTCAGAAAAATGTTTTCATATCCACCTTGATGGATTCTTATCAATAAATAGATTTAATTATATATCATTAATTATTTATGATCTCGCTAACAGAAACTGGATAAGTCAAGTAGCCCAGCTTGTCCTGAAGTTTCAATGTTTCGCTAATTTTTAGAATAAGGTCATTTAACATCTAGTAGCTAAATAATTTTCCCTCATTTATATGATGAACCATTTCCCACTAAATATTAATGTAAAATTATTAAATTTTCAAATCTACAAAATTAGTAGGGAGATGTTTTTCATTCTTTGTGCATTCAGAAGACCAAACACCACACAATCAGTTACATTGGCCAACTTTACAAATTCAAGTTTGGTATAGCATGTGACATGCTATCCTCTCTTAATCAGCAAGAAATGCCAATATTTCTTGATAAAAGATAAGCATAAGCTCAATCTGCTCAATCTAAGAGTAATCTTGTATCTTTATGGAGAAAGTGATATCTTGCAGCCAAGTGATCATCAACTAATATGAAGTTTTACTCCTCTTCTGGTAAATCCAATTGATAACCCCTATATGATGCAAGAGAGTTAATATATAAAATTTGAATTGTGACTTATCTAAAATTGATTGCAATGTGATCTCTAAAAGACATTTAAGGAAAATTATGGACACTATTCTATTTGTTTCGTAATACTCCCTCCTCACAAAACAAAATTAGAGTCATGAATACCAATCCTTCTAATTTATCCTCAACAAGTTATCAATTTCCAAATTCTTCTAAAAAGTTAGATTATTGAACAAGGATCTAACTGAGGAAATCAAATTATGGGAAAATCGTTAAAATAAAAAGGCGAGATATTAAATAATGCAGTTCTTTCAATGAACTCATAATGTATATATAGTAATATTACTCCATACCTTGTTAAGTCGTTTTGAGAAATTCGTAAATGTTCCTGAAGATGGTCCAAGAGCATTTGCATCAAGTCACTAGAGCAAGTTCTCCTGAATGCAACACAAGACGATAACAGACATCCATACAATTCTAGAAAAATGCCTTGTATAAGCAGGCTTCGGATTCGGTTATGGACCAGTAACTAATGCATACAGGAAATTGAGCAGATGGTTCTTGTTAAGCCATTTGAAAGCTTGGTAAATAATAATAATAAAAAAAAAGTAAACAACGTAAAAAACTAAATATGCAACCAAAATACTATAAACAATCAGAGGTACAAAAATTCCCAGAACAAAGCAAGCGTCAAATTTGTAACAAAAATTACTAATGCATATACAAACCTTTGCCTCACATCTTGCATTAACACCTTGTCAACCGACAGAGTATCCTTCAGGGGAAGGAAACTATGCATAAAAGCAATAACCTTAGGGTTCAATCTCACCGGATTAATCCCAAAAAATCTGAAACTCTTGTTTTTCAGATCATAGGAAATTAGATCATTACTGATCCAAAGCACCAGTAACTCCTCATTTCAGAGAATTTGCAGTGGCTTGAAAATGACGATAGAGCAGCCTACTTGTTGGTGTCATCGTACAAACAATAAACTCTTTGCTCCAAGATTCTTAATTGTAGGCTTCTTCATCACCTATATATTTTTGCATGTCCCACATTTTACTTGTTCCCCTGTTACTGTAGGATGGAATGGGGACAACCTGAAATCGAGCATCATAATTGAACACAAATTGTCTCTACAAATTAGCAAATATTACTACTAAAATTTATTTTCTAAGAGTTCTCCAATCATATCCAAAAACTTGGTTCAAACTTAGAAGCAATACACATGATAAACCGTCATTTACTCATGGCAAACCCGATGATTCTCCACTGAGGTAAGTTAATTTTAAAATGGAACACTACAACTTCAAACTTTATTAGGAATTGTGGAAATCAAGGGACTCTAAACAAGAATATAAAAGAAAGAAAGGAGAAACACACAACATATTTGTCTGCTGAATGTCAGACTTATGGCCTCAAGAGAATCTTCACAAGAAGGAGCCTTTTCGAGCTCATAATAATCCATCATCAAAATTGCTCTTATGCTTGATTATGTCTTTCTCTTTGTTATTTGCGCGAGAGAAAACAATGGTGAAAGTTTTGTTATGAGATTTGTACTTTTGAACAGATAGAAAAGCTTTTTAACTTTTTTTTATCAACCTTTAAAGCTTTCAAATGTGTTTTGGGGGTTGTTTTTTAGAAAAAGACCCGGCCTTTAACCATCACACAGAACTATGATTTGACTTGTTTCCCCTTCAGTCTTTACGATTTAACTTTAATCAACTGACCAGTAAATATTTCAAATGCAGGCATTTTAGTTTACAATCACAAAAAAATTAAAATATAAGCAAGCGAAATGTACAAAGATTACTGAAATTCTACCCGGGTTTTGAAGCTGTTGAAGCAACATTTTCAGCCTGTATCTGCAAGATCCCAAAAGAAGAACAAAAATAAACACACAACTGAGGGAACTAAAAAAACATGAAGCAACAGTTCATACAAATAGCAAAGAATATAATTCACAGAATCTAAGAGTGCAAAAAAGAAATGCTGACCGCAACCACTTTGGTAATTATCTTTCTTCTTCACTCCCGCCCTTGAAATATCACTAACTGTAATTAGACCACTCAAAACCCATACTCTCTGAGTTTTTTGTGTGATAATTCTATGCTAAGCAGTCTGGTAGTTCTCATTTTGTGTGGAAACGAACACGCAAATAAGGCTACTAAGATTCCCATTAAACAAATATTACTATAAAGATTAAAAAAGATTATCAAAACCTGCAAGAATTATTTCAGTAAGTATAGGTGTGTGTGTGTGTGAGAGCGTCAGAGAGAGCGAGAGAGTTACAGAAGCAGTTGGTGACAAGACCTAACATAAAATCATGGTAGGGAAGATGGTTATGATCACCCGGAGAGGGGTTCGACGAAAGCGGTGAGTTTGAGCCGCCATAGACAAACTGAGAAGAAATCTAATGAGATTGTGGATGCATGCCATTGATCATGATCCACTAATTACAGTTTTCAGCCATCATTTCTTAACTCAAATTCAAGATTCTCACCCTTCAAAGATGATAACTACACATAAAAATCCTTCTCTCTCTAGATTTCTACACAGCTAACTTCAAAACTGTCCCATATTTCCTTTTTAGTTTACCAAACGAGCCTTTGCTGAAGCTTTCAAAATTGTGTTTGCTTTCTCAGAAGAGGTATAGAAGACTGAAAAGGCCTAAGTGATTTAAGTCACTTAACAAAATACTAAAAAACATAAGTGATCCAACACATAATTTTTGCTGTAGTTTATTGATAAAATGCTAAAAAGAAAAAACTAAATAGCCTTTGATTTCCAGTTTCAAAGATGCATCAATATTTCAATAATCTAACAGAGGAAAAGGGGTTCAAGCGGGGAACGATATAAGTGGTAGAAACACATATTGCTCTAAAACCAATAATAATGGTGTAAACATAAAGGAGGGACTAAAGAGACCCAAAGGAATGGCCAAATCTCTGCAATTACAATGCGTTAATGCAAAAGACAGCAAATGGAAGAAAAATAGTTTAAATTTTTCATACCTGTTAACTGCAACAGTCGACATTGATTGAGAGGCATTGTCCCATAATAGAGGAAGTGACAACAATTATGATTTGCAAAGATTGATACATAGAGACATAGATTGAAATGAGAATAAAATGTACCTAGGGTTTAAGCACAAGATAATAAACTAAATACAAATATTCAAATAACTTCATACCTGCTGCTCAATCGACGGTGGCCCGGTGGCAGAGACACCGTCCATGCTGTAGAACAGGGAAAGAGTAGGGCTTCGTAGGGAGATGGACGAGAAGAGATAGTTCTTATCCTTTTCCTTTGAATTTTGAGTTTTTCTAACTTTAATTAATATTAATATTAATATTTAGCCTTTTTATTTTTCCTTTAGTAGAAAAATTATCAAAATTTAGTGGGAAACATTGCCGCCTCTTTTTCACATTATTAGTGACTATTATGTATTCCATTTTGTGAATTTTAGATTTGATCATACATAATTTAGTTTTTAGTGGCGGTATTTTTGTACTCTCATTTAGTGAGAGGTTTTCTTTTTTTCACTATTTTTTTCACCAAAATGACTTGTTTTGCAGTAAAAGTTATTTAATCATATTTTATATGAGTTTTGAATAAAATATATAGTTTTAAAATTTCAGCTCGTATGTCGATAATGACTCAGTTAACCCGAAAACCTATAGGGTTAAGTTAATCATATTGTTAGCCCGTTAAAAATGACCCGACGAAATCGTAGCCTGAATTAGCGATTTTTTTTTTTGAATCGGCTCGAAACGATTAGGTGATCGAGCTCGTTTAATGTGGTTGGACTGAATTAGGTCAATTTCTTAATTCATTTAAAATAATAGTGGAGTAAATTTTAATTTTGTGTGTTGACTTACATGCAAAATTTGATTTGATTTTATGCACGGATACTGCTTGTGAGAAGTGAGAGAAGGGAAAAAGTGGAAAAAGAACTCCACAAATTATTTTATTAAGCATGGGCTATGAAGGCACTTCTTTTATGCCTTATTGTATGTAAATTAAGGCACTTACTTTGTATTGCCTCAATAGTGGTTTGAAAAATGTAGTAACAACTGCTTCATAATAAATTGTATCAATAATGTATCTATAAAGACGTTTGATTTAAAGTGTCTTAAAATTAATGTAGTAATAGACAATTATTCTAGTAGTGATAACAATTTCAATGCAATTATAAATTCAAAGCAAATTACTAATAAAATACATAGGATACAATAGCAATAATATGTTCACGTTGTTTCGAAATTTAGTGAACCTATAAAAATTTACTAAAAAAAGTTTAGCATAATATTTCCTAAAAGATATTAGTAGAAAACTAAATGTTCACGAATATCATATTACATATAAATTTCCTAAAAATATATTAAATCATATGGAATTTCATAAACATAACGAGGAAAATATATCTAAAGGAAACTAAAATATCGACAATTTGGTTGATTTAAGGGTTTTCTGTTCAGTTTGTTTTTTCCGATTACACTTTCGATTTTTTAAATTTCCATTTTTCTTGCGAAAATCACATTAGTAAAAAAATATTAGCAAACGATTTCAATAATATATCCTAATTTTTTTTTAGGGAATATTAAATGTTGGATAATATCACATTACATTTAAATTACCTAGAAATATAAGGATGAAGATATATCTAGAGGAAACTAAAATATTTACTTAAGAAAAAATGTATATATATAAGATTATCATATCTATCTAAAGCTAACTAATCTATTAATCATATACAAAAACTCCTGAACTTAAGAATCCAATCTATGAATTGTATCACTCCTTCAAAGAGCCCTATCACGTTTTACAATTTATAAGACACCAATATAAAATCTATAAGACATTTTTTTTATTTTTATTAATGTACTCGAAACATAAGCAATAAATAAGTCTTCAATCACAGTGAATACATCTCAGAAACAAACTTTTCTTTGAAAAGCATACAAACAACTAAATAGTCACAGCAAACTGAATCATGGATAAAGATTCAAGCAACACATATACTCGGAAAAAGACTCATACCAAAAAGAACTCAATCAACAGGGGTACAAAAGGTTAGAATTACTTACTTGAGTTTTGGTTTTATCACGAAAAGTCAGGTTAATATCATTGGGTGTTATCCTGCATAATAATTCACGATTATTTTATAGCAAAATATGATAATTATATTGTTGCATTATACTTTAAACAATGATGTGTATGATAATATCAATTTGATAGTGTGTAATATGAGTAAAAATTTAGTAATGTTACATTCATAACGAATGAAATTATACTTTTAAGAAACATTCTGAAGTAGTTATTTAAGAGATATAATATTGTTTTAAGAAAATGATGATACGTAAAATTTCACAAAGTAAAGGACAAAAATAATAAGATTTATTATTCTTTAGATGAATCACCCACACATAGTATGAATATGAGTCCTCCACATAATCATACTAGAGTAAATTAGATGTATTTGTTTAACTTAATAAAATTTGTATTTGTGAAACGGATGGACTCTTACATCGTGTAGATTTTAAAACTGAATCATTAAAAAGGACAAGTGACAGGAAATTGAAGTTACAATGTTACATGAATAATAATAAATCCTAATAAACTTCTTAATAAATGTAAAAATTAAAAAAATAAAATAAGACAACATTGCAAATTATATAGATAACATATAAATGACCACAGTTTATGAGAAATACTTAACTTTTATGAATATTCTTGGAATCAGACTCTGACTTTTTTGCTTGCCATTGTCTTTTCTAACTGCATTTAACAAAATAAAAAACACATAAACAAGTCAACCAAACATAGAAAAGTAATAAGTAACATAGGAAGATAACAAATTATATAGACAAATGGTTGTATATTATTAAGTGAATTATAAAAGAATTAAAAAATTTGAAAAAATAATAATTTTAAAAACCCTATTTGCATAAAGTTTGTAAAATAAATTTTTATCCTTTTTTTGGTAATTTTTCAGAATAAAATATAATTACACCTATATAAATTATCTAATTAACAAACTATTTCTATTCATTTTGTCTATAACAAAACATAAGAATGAAATATGAATTATCTAAGATCATATTTAGTAACTTATGTATTACTTATGATTAATAGTGGTTCCAACGTTACAAATGATCATATATTTCTTCAAAAATATCATACACAAACAAATATATTTTTGTAATTGTCCCTTAGTATCATCTTACTTTGGGAATAAATTTAATAATAACCAATCATTAACAATAAAGATTATTTATACAAAAAAAAAAAAAAAAAAAAAAAGGATTTATTCAACAACCTTAATTCTTGAAGTAACTTTTCACAATCAATGGCAGCAACCTCCTTCCCACATAATGAGTCGTGAATTATCAGCATTAAACCACCACTCGCACAATTATGTTAAATAATTAATAATCCAATCAAAACTAACTATAAATTAGACATGGCATTAAATATAGATACAAGTTATACCTTTTTTTGAATTCATACATGTGTTTCTATTAGAATTTTTAAGTTACTGTACATAATTTTCTGATTTCAAAACATAACAAGTATTCAACGATCACAAAGAAATACCAAATACTTTTTTCCTATAACATGCAATTCCCAAATCAAAATGTTGTAATTTAAAATTATAATTTCATTAATATACTACTACATCAGCTGTTTTATATAATCTTTCCGAAGGAACTAATCTTTTATAAATACATCAACAACATTTCATAATAAATACATCAATAAATCCAGTAATCTCAATACATCAATTTTACTGAAATTGAATCTTTTTAGGCTTCTTAATACATATGATTGCACCATAAGGCGACTGGAATGAGTTCATATAGTAGTCTTTGCCTTTAAACTAAAATTCAGAATATAATATTATATAGGTTGTTCTAAAGATTTTTTTAAGATAAACACTGAAAAACACTGAAATAACTGCTGTGATATTAAAATTATACTTTTTTTTAAACTCGATATTAAAGATTTGCATCACATTTGCAGTAACCCCACCCTACTACATTAGTGCCATATGCTTGATTTGTGTAGGGACTCGCAAACATAACAATAACACCAATCAAAAATCAACCGAATCTGAAATTAGTTGAAAAAACACAAAATAGAATTTATACCTTTATTCATACGTAGTGTAAGAACATCATTTTTGGATTTCCAATATTGAGTCTCAATTTCTGAATCTCGAAAGATACCAACATTAAAATACCTGCAGTAAAAAAACTCATATGATTAGAAATTTTAAGTTATTATACAATTATTGTGAAATGAAAAAAAATAAAAAAACAACTACAGTAATCTCACAAAATAAATATCCAAAAACTATATGAAAACATGCAAATGAAGAATCCAGTAAATATTAAAAATACAACCTCAACAATGTGTTTATAGTCGGGATTAGGTTTAGAATATACATTTTTCGATTCCAAATTTATACTTAGTGAAAATAATTTATGACTGAATACGCAGATTTGTATAAAAAATAATTAAGCAATTACAACAAGTACCATCATAAATATGGCTCCTCTTAATCATGATAAACAAGTACCATCAAAATGACTCCGTGATCTACAATATGAAAAAACTTACGATTTGGTGTATATCTTTTATTTGTTGAGATGTCTAAGTTGTTAACAATTCAGATCTGGTGAGATCTCAGATCTGGAAAATTATGAAGAGTTACATTAACACTTAGATCAACAATTGAATTTTTATAAATAATGGTTAAGATTTAAAAATAAAAAATAAAATATATACTATTAAGCATGAGTTAAAACATCATAAATATGGCTCCTCTTTCAGATCCGGTCAGATCTAAAGTCTTAAAGACTACCGATATGGTGTATAGCTCGGATTCAATGAGATCTCCGATCTTTTGAGATTTCTTGACTGGTGAGACATCAGGCCTGGTGGTCCGGAAGCTGCATGTCCTAAAATGTACCCTAAAAATAGATCTGATAGCCAGCTTTCTTCTTCTCGAAATCAAATCTGATATCCAGCCGTGTTTAGTTTCTAGAAAACCCTCAACCGAATTTTATTTCTAACAACAAAATGAGAGCATGCATATGTAGATGATGTTATAGAAAGAAGTTCTATAAATTAGAACTTTTTGGATAAAGAAGAAGCAAGAACAAACTGATGGGAGCTTCAGATTCACATCCTAAAGAGAGAAATATACCAAAAAGGCATGATTGCAGGAAGGATTGGAGCTCATATCGTGTAAGAATGAAGAAGGTAACAAATGTGAGACGGGATAAGTCCATTAGAGAGAGAGAGAGAGACGAAAAGTCTAGATAAGTGTCTAGACTGTTCTATTTTCATTTTGAGTGTAATAGATAGATAGTGACTTTGGGCCTAATCTTACAAATACTTTGGGCTATTTTAAGGACGAAAACGTTTTGTACTGATCTGTTCGAGAAATTAATAGATGTATTCATATTGGGCCTTTTAAGTTTATCATCATTACAGTGGGCATGTAATTCTGTTATGTTGTTAAGGAACATTGACCACTCGCTTGGATTGTGTGATGTAACACGGATGATTATTACTAAGATAACTTATCACGTTCTGCAGACACGTTTACTTTCGGGAAGTAATGCGGGTGATACTGTTCTAATACCCAGAATGACTCTAACACCTTAAGATAAAAGATTGTCATTCAAGTTCCAAAGAATGCAATTTCCTCTCATGTTGGATTGTTTTTTAGGAAATCGATTTTCAGTCATGGACAACTTTATGTTGCGGTGTCTAGAGTTACAAATCGTAAAGGATTGAAAAGTTTAAGTTGTGGTAGAGATGGTAAATGTAGTGGTAAGACTACTAATGTTGTGTATAAAGAGATATTCCAGAATTTGTAAAATTTCATTTTAGTTCTTTATAATGTTTTAATAAATGGTTATTTTAAAATTTCAAAAGAATTTGTACATTTTATGATTTAACATTATTTTATCTTTTCATTATTTTTTGTATTATATAACATACAATACATTCTTTTTTTAAAATAAAACAATCTTTATTGATATTGTCGATTTAATTTAAAAAATTAAAATAACCCGTGCATTGCACGGGTGCATTTACTTGTGACAACTGAAAAAACAAAGCTGAGGTAGTATAATAAAATTTTATATTTTGAAGAAACGTAGCTTTAGGTTAGAACATGAGAAGAATATATCATATGCCAATTCATAAGATGACTGTATCGCATCACATAAAATTAGTAAATACATCCACTGCAAAAAAATATATTTTGAGATAAAAAAATATTAAGTATTTGTCACAATTTTGTTATTATAGACAATATTTCGTCATTAATTAGTCGTTGCAATAACTTGGACACAAATAATATATTTAAAAATTATCTCAAATAATAAGTATTGATCATAACTTTATTATTAGAGACAATATTTGTAACGATTAAAGTGCTCTTAAATGCATTTGAAATATTCTTTGCAATAACTCGTTGTCTTTAGAGAAAGTTGTGACAACAAGTGATCACAAATTACTTATTATTAGTGACTATAATTGTGATTTTAAAAAATATTATATAAAAGACCTCTTTTATCGTAGAGATCCCAAAATTATCTGGCTTGGTACTCGAACTCTAAATCTCGTTTTAACACGGTCAACTATTACGAACCTATGAAATTAACATTTAAAATCAATTTAATTTTAAAAATAGAAAAGTAATGTGTAATAAGGAATTTGTTTGTTAGGAAATTAACTGTGAGGACGGAAATAATGACTACTTTAACAAATAAGAGTTTTTTAGGATGTGTTTGCTTAAGTTTAAGAGTGTTGAGTCAAATCTAACTGAAGAAGTTATTGAATGTATTTTATTAGGATTTGATACCCTAAATCTAATGAAAGATACCTTAAGCAAACACACTCATAGTATTTCAAAAAAGTATAGTTAGAAATAAATTAGTATAATATTTACATTAGTTGGATCACCAATATTTTGGTCCCGCCTACGGTACTTTATGCTCCACAAACCAACATTGTTCACCTTCTTATTTTTATGTCTAACTATGCATTTTTATACAAAATATTGAAAATCAAAATACATTATAAGAATCATAAAAAAAAGTATTTTACACTTAAAAAATTAAGATTTTAATTATAAACGTACAGTGGATGTCTAATCGAAGATCGCTAAAAAATTTAATTTGGTATATCTTTTTGAGAAAAAAATGAAATTGAAATGAAAAATTTATAAAATTTATAAATTTAAAGGGAAAAGTTTGTTATTGATTGTTAATAACCAAGTCCCTCATTTAGTGAAAATAAGATAATAGGAGAGCATGAGAGATGATACGTAGAAACGTGTCTGTTTTAGTATTAAAGGGATGAGAAAAAGTGAAGTGGAAGGCGCTGACTTTGAAAGAAAAATTAGAATTAGATGGATATAATTTAGTAGTAGGACTAATCAGAAAAGTAAAGGCTTGCGGCTTAAGCAACGGTAATGAGCCGAAAGGTGTTCGGTTCTTAGGGCACATTTTTCGTCTAATTTACCTCTTATGTTTACGCGTTTACTCAATGGATAATTCCTTCCTCAACAACAAAAATAAAAAATTAACTTCCTTTCCTATTTTGCAGCACCATACATAAATATTTGAGTGAATAAACTGCACAATAAGATTTATTGTACACTTTATTTATTAAAAGATGGACTTCAAAAATTCGATCAAATACAATTCAGGAAAATTTCGCATCCGCGTGCGACGATTTTTATTTATCTATTTTAATACTATACAATTGGTTATAACCTTAAGACGGCGTTTGAATGAACAAAATAGATAGTATCGGTATGGTAGAGTCGCTTGAATGGCAGTGATGGGGCACGGCTTCAATTCCCTCTTGTGGATCAAAATCCTCCACCCCGTCAACAAAATCAAGATCAGCCCGCGGAACATGTTAACATGCAGAATCTCCTCCCTGTCAATGATCCGGCGCAAGTTATTCCACCACCTGCTCCCGAGATATCGCAGGTGCAACAAGCCTTTCTTCGGAAGCACGCCGCTCTATTCCAAGAATGGAATAATCGGCGCGCTCACTCCTGTGAGCGCGCCAACAATGGCGTCGACCAAGGTGTGAGAAATCCGCCCCGCGATTTATCACATGAATTAGATGAAGATCCACCTCAACGAGCAAGACATGATCGTCGTCGATAGCGAACAGCCTCTCCAGCGGACAACCGCAGTTCTAATGGGTCGAGACCCCGTTACGCCCACGAAGGCGTAGATCGTCGCAGATTTGTAGACGCACCAAAGCGTGCTCGCTTAGATAAATCCCGTGTGCTGGATCCTCTGGAACAAGAACAAGCCCAATTTGTTGCGGAGCTTGACAAAGTGTTGGGTCTCGATGCTGACGGGGAGATCATCACCCCGTTCTCCGAGAAGATTCTGGCTACCCCACTCCCCGAGGGGTTCAAGCTTCCCCCCGTGTCCGTCTACAACGGCACTGGAGATCCAAGTAATTTTCTGAACGCCTTCAAGTATGCTATGTTCAACCGCAATTGTACACCTCACCACTTGTGTAAGGTGTTTCCTGAGTATCTCCAAGACGAAGCTAGAATTTGATTCGATTCTTTACCCCGGGGCAGCGTTACCTCTTTTCGGGATCTTGCCGAGCAGTTTTGGGCGCATTTTCATACGCGAGCAAAGCCCATGGCCACCTTGGTCGATCTCATGAATCTGGAACAACGAGATGGGGAGACTGTTACCCAATTTCTCGATCGCTTTACTGTAGAGAGGCTTAAAGTTGGCAGCCGGTCTGATGATGTTATCATCAATGCCTTTATGAATGGCCTTCGGCCCGGGCCGCTTTACACCGAGCTTGTACGAAACCCTCCTACTACGACCCGGGCTCTTTTCAGCATTGTATGCAGGTTCGCCAAGGTTGAGGAGCAAATCCGCCAAAAACGCGATAAGCATGCCATCAAGCGGTAATTGGATAAAACACAAGTCGGGACCAGTACCCGGCCTAGTACCTTCACTCGTCTAAGCAGAGGATGTTTGGAACCTCGCAGAGATCCCTCAACTCACTCCGCTTACAAAATCGAGGACAGAAATTCTTTCTATTCACAAGAACGATCTGCGACCGTGCCCACGGATGACTGCTCCGGCAGAGAAGCGTAACCATGACAAGTGGTGTGCGTACCATCATGATCATGGACATGAAACCGAGGAGTGTCGAGAACTCGGAAAAGAAATTGAAGATTGCTTAAAGAGGGGTTTCTTATGGCAATATGTAGCTCGGACCGAGGACAGGTCTCGGTCAAACCAAAATGGAGGTTCACAACAACGCCGCGGAGGCTACAATGACCGAGGTCCACGACAAAACAGGCCTCAGTGGCAGAATAACAGGTCTGGATACAACAACTATGCTCGACAAGACCAGGGAAGTCGTCAACAACCCCAGTTGCTGCCGCAACCGCCTCCTCATGGAGGACCTGGAGACAGTCCGCCCAATCACGTTATAAATGTGATCTATGGGGCCATTCCAACCAGGGCTTCCCGAAATTCCTTGAAGGCGGAAGCGCGCAGGCCTCCTCCCGAGGAGCCACGCCACAAACGCCTCCACAAATCTGAAACTGTAAGTTTCACCGATGAAGATCCTGTTCCCGAGCTCACCCCTCATACTGATGCCATCGTAATCGACATGGCCGTAGCTAATGTTACGATAAAACGAGTTTTCGTCGACAACGGAGCCGCAGTTAGCGTCATATTCGCCGACTGTTTTCAGAAAATGGGCATCCCTCATGAACAACTCCGACCGGCCCCTGGGCCGTTACAAACCTTCACTCAGGGTGAGGTCCGACCTGAAGGAATCATCAACCTTCCCACTTCGCTCGGAACTTATCCAGCAATAAAAACCATCTTCGTCAATTTTTATGTGGTCAATTCTCCATCTCCATACAATATGATTTTGGACCGAGACTGGCTCACCCCGGCGAAGGCTGTTTGTTCCACATACCACCTCGCACTGAAGTTTCCTACACCCCATGGCAAGGTAGCTATCCGTGGCAATCAGCGGGTCTCTAAAGAGACAACAAAGGTTACTCCCAAGCCACAGTTTCAAGTAGCCACCTCGGCTCCCACCCCGAATTCGTCTGCATCACTCGGAGACGGCACTATTAAGGTGCCTCTCGACCCGGCTAAACCAGAGCAAACTGTTACAGTCGGAGCTGTCGACACACCATTGCTACATAATGCCATCATCCAGGCCTTGCGCGAATATTCTGAAGTTTTTGCGTGGTCTCCCTTGGATATGCCGGGGGTCTCTCCGGACTTCATTACTCATAAGTTAAACATTGACCCCAGCGTGAAGCCCATACAACAAAAACGGAGGAAATTTGCTCCGGAGAGGAATGCCGCCATCCGGACCAAAGTTCAACAGCTCCTAGATGCAGGTATCCTGTTTGAAGTACACTATCCTTCATGGCTTTCTATTCCCGTGATGGTGACGAAGTCTAGCAGGGCATGGAGAATGTGTGTTGATTTCTCTGATCTCAATAAGCACTGCCCGAAGGATTGCTATCCTCTGCCCAAAAAGCCGAGGCCATCACTGGGCATAAGGCACTTTGTTTTTTAGATTTATACAAGGGGTATCATCAAATTCATATGGATCGTCGTGATGCCATCAAAACGGCCTTCATCACTGACTTTGGGTGTTTTGCCTTCAAAAAAATGCCCTTCGGGCTCAAGAATGCGGGAGCCACATACCAACGCCTTATGGACCACGTCTTCCGAGATC
This sequence comes from Ajuga chamaepitys, assembly GCA_958295605.1. Classification (NCBI taxonomy): domain Eukaryota; kingdom Viridiplantae; phylum Streptophyta; class Magnoliopsida; order Lamiales; family Lamiaceae; genus Ajuga; species Ajuga chamaepitys. The sequence goes on from OY282501.1 coordinate 18,074,040, forward strand.
AAATCGGTCAAAATGTTGAAGTATATGTTGACGATCTTGTTATTAGAAGTTCCTCCCCCACCACATGTATACAGGACATTGCCGAGACGCTGAGCACATTGCGACACTATAATCTACGCCTCAATCCGGCCAAGTGTACCTTTGGCGTTGGCTCAGATAAATTTCTAGGATACTTGGTCTCGCAGCATGGTCTCCAGGCAAACCCGGCCAAAATCAGAGATGTATTGGATCTTCAGCCGCCGAAGACGGTGAAGGATGTCCAGCGTCTCACCGGTGGTCTCGCGGCCTTGAACCATTTTTTGTCTAAGGCCGCGGAGCGTCAGCTTCCATTCTTCAAAATTTTACGTCAGGCAAATAAATTTGAGTGGACTCCGCAGTGCACCGAGGCCTTTGAGGCTCTCAAGCAACACATCAAGCAGCTGCCAACTATGACCGCGCCTGTCCCCGGAGAGCCCCTTTATGTATATCTGGCATCTGCCGAGGAAGCAATCAGCGTGGCCCTCGTCCGCGAGGATTGTGGGAGTCAGCAACCCGTGTATTTTGTGATGGCTACTCGCCGCCTGCGGCCTTATTTTCAAGGACGTGACATCAGGGTTCTCACTAATCACCCTATTCGTCAAATCCTTGTTAAGCCCGATGTGTCAGGACGTCTAGCTAAGTGGGCCATCGAACTCGGGGAATATATTATTCAATTTCTACCTCGCCGGGCCATCAAAGGCCAAGCCCTTGCGGATTTTTTGGTAGAAGCACCAGTCCTTGACCCCGGTTCGCCTGCACATGACACTACTCTTAATCACTCCAATCCTGAAGCTAAAGCCCGTAAGTGGCAATTGTACGTGGATGGCGCCTCTGCGGCCCGAGGTAGTGGCGCCGGGGTCCTTCTCATTAGTCCCGATGGTGTTGCAACCAAGTATGTTTTACGATTTAAGTTCAAAGTCACCAACAATGAAGCGGAATATGAGGCAGTTCTTGCTGGGCTTCGGCTCGCCCAATCCTTTACAGTTTCGCATATCCAGCTTTTTACAGACTCCGAGGTGGTCTCTAGTAAAATTAAAGGCGCTTATGCAGCCAAAGATGATACGTTGAAAATGTACCTAGCTTTGACACTTAAGCTTTTGTCAACTTTTGCTTCGGTAGATATCCAGCAGGTGCCTCGCAAAGAGAATGTTCAAGCTGATGTTCTTAGCAAAATGGCCTCCGCGGTCCAAACCAACATGTCTCCGGACATAATCGTTGAAGATGCTACCCACCCTTCCATACATGAGGCAACGGTTTCTGTACTAACTGAGAGCAGTCCCAATTGGATGACTCCGATCATCAATTATCTTCGGGATGGCATACTGCCGGATGATAAATTACTCGCTCGGTGGATAATTCTTAAGGCACCGAAGTATGCACTCCACGACGGAATCCTGTATCGACAGTCATACTTACAGCCGAGTCTTCGCTGCTTTGATCCAGTCCAGGCTGACTATATTCTTCGCGAATTTCACGAGGGGGCCTGTGCCAGCCATATTGGCTCGCGTACGTTGGCCAAGAAAGTCCTTTGATGGGGATACTACTGGCCCACATTATTTAATGATGCCCATAATTTAATGACAAAGTGTGACAAGTGTCAGCGACACTCCCGAGTGAAGCATTTACCACAAACCGAGCTCACTGGCATACAGAGTGCCTGGCCATTTATCCAGTGGGGAATTGACATTGTGGGCCCGTTTCCAGTCGCTCCGGGAGGCTTAAAATTTCTTGTGGTTGCAGTGGATTACTTCACCAAATGGGTTGAAGCCGAGCCCCTCTCTGTCATCACCGGTCAGAACATCTTGAAGTTTGTTTGGCGAAACATCATATGCCGCTTCGGCATCCTGAACTCCATTATCTCAGACAATGGCAAATAGTTCGCCAATGACCCCTTCCGGTCCTGGTGTGAGGAGTTGTACATCAAACAAATTTTCACCTTGGTCGCTCATCCTCAAGCCACTGGTCAGGTTGAAGTCACCAACCGCACCCTGCTTACTGGTTCAAAGAAGCGCTTAGATCAAGCTAAAGGTCTCTGGGCCGAGAATCTTCCGCAGGTTCTTTTGGCCTATCGTACCACGCCGCACACATCAACCGGAGAAACCCCATACAGCCTCACCTATGGCTCCGAGGCTGTCATCCTTGCTGAGGTAGGGGTACCTAGTCCTCGCCTCGTTACTCTAGATCCCGAGGCTAACAACGAGGCACTCCGTGCTAACTTGGATGAGCTCGAACACCGCTGCGATCAATCTTTCATTCAACAAGCTAAATGTAAGCAAAGCGCAACTCAGTATCACAACCTCCGGGTTAAGGGTACTCAATTTAAAGTCGGAGACCTAGTACTCCGGTTAAACTCTGCCAGCAAAGCTGCTCCAGAGGGCAATTGCATGCCGCCTGGGAAGGGCCTTACCGCGTCATTGCCGCGCATGCCTCCGGGTGCTATCAGTTAGCACATCTAGATGGTACGCCGATTCCCCGAACATGGCATGTTACTAATCTACTTTATCTATGATTCCCAATTGCCAAGTATCTTTTCTACCTTTACATTCTTTGTACGTTATTTCGTTTCCGTACTATAACGTGTTTCTTTTATGAATCTCTTTGTATTTTTCAATTGATCCGAGAATTACTTTGAATAAAGTTTTCACTTTACGAATATTGATGTACTTTGTTCTACGCTGCGGGGACGCCCTAGCCTAGACTCATTATTATCTGTCTCCGGACACACTAATCTCTCGCCTGATCCATCCGGAGAGATCAGCATTTAGTCCCCGAACCTATATTCCCTCTCGTCCGTTTAACCGGAGAGGTCAATCAGTCTCCCCTGATCCGTCCGGAGAGATCTGTAACTCCCGCCCGATCCGTCCGGGGAGATTTTCTGTCTTGTTTCTCTAACAGGCCTTATTCACATATAGTACCCCCGCGTACTAATTACCTCATTATTTTCGTAATGACATGCCCAAATCATTTAAGCAATTGCCTCATGATCAAACGTTAACCACTCTTATTTAATATACTTATTAAACATATCAAAATATTTTCTCCATTTTTTCCAAAAAGAGTTCTTCACATATATGCATGCGTTATTACAACAACTAAACATTATCTTTGGCCTCCGAGCCAATACTCCGCGCTCCGTCGTTGGGACCCGTCCCGGGAGCTTCTTCGCGTCCTCCGGGATCTGGAGGCTCCTCGGCTTTGAGCTCCGGTTCTTCCCCTGCTTTGACCTCCTCTACACCGAGGACTCACTCTTGGCACTGGCCTTGGAACATCGCTCCTTACTCTGCCCCGAGGACTCGGTTGAGGCGCTGGTCTCGGAGTGAGCCCATTCCGCGGGGTCCATTACTTCGATTTCCTCGGCTAGCTTCTCAACCTCCTCCTCTGCAACAGCTACAGGGGCCTCCTCTCCAACGGCCACGGGGGTCGGCTCTTGGATTCTGATCCCTTTGCCTTTTCCCGCCGTTCCCTTTTTACTCATCCACGGAGCTTTCGTGATCTCCTGGCCCCGGCTGGAGCTTGCAATATATTCTTCCGCAGTGCGGCGCCACCTGTCGCGGCCTCTCAAGCCCTCGTACATGTTAAGGAGTAATTCCAGTACTTCCCGCTTTCTCACAAGCTCGGAGGAGTCTGTGTGGCCGGCCGTCATCAGCTCCGAAATTTCCCCTTGAATCTCGGTTATCCGCTCCTCAACCTCCTCAAAAGTTAGCAGGCCGTACTCCGTCAATATTCGCTCGTACTCCTTTTGGTGGATGATAATGCGGTCTAGTTCGGCGACCGTTGACAGATATTTCAGCTGCTGATCTCTCGCCTTTTCCACAGCTTTGGCCCTTGCCTCTTCGGCCTCCTTGGCCCTTCTCTCCGCCACGGCCACCCCCCTTTCCAACCGAGGAACCACTTGTTTTTGCAGATTATCTTTTTCCCCTCGGAACCAGTCCAAAGACTACATGAGCTTCTTTATTACATTGTGAAGCTCCTCGGTATTCTCTTGATTGTAGCACAAAATCAGTACTACAGAATATACTCAAATCACGACAAAGCAGTAACTCAACAGTATTGACAACAATCGACTTCATATTCAAAAAACAAACAGGAGTATACATCGTCTGCGGTCATTACATCAGAATTACAAGTTGTTCCTATCATCTATTACATGTCAAATTCATCAAAATTGCGGGGAACGACTGACCTCCCCCTCTTCGCCTACTTCAGCTGCCTCCGGCACCTCCACCTCGACCTCGTGCTCTTCCTCCGACAGCTCTCGGATCACACCCGCGTCACCTCCCCTCGCCTCTGCGGTGATTTCCATGCGCGGGGGTGGATCGTTGGTCCTTGGCTCTGTGATGAGCTCTTCCCGACGAAAGGCCAAGAACTCTTCGTCTTGGTCCACATCGCAGGCAGCGATCTCCTCGGCGCTCAGAATGTTCTTTTTTTTTCTGCCAGAGCCTTCACCAATGGCCACTCCGGGACACGAGTCAGTGCGTTATAATACGCCTCCTTCACGGAACCCACGGAGTTGAAATCGTAGCCGAACTCTGGACGGTAGACGTCCACGTTCGGATAGATTTCCTTGACCTTCTCCAGAAGTACTGACCGCGTTGCCGTGTCCCCGACAGCGACGAAGCCTGTTTGGTAATCGAGAAAGGTGCTAGTCTGCAATAGTTTCTCTACAAAGGCCTTCAGCACGGCCCCCTAGCCCTCCACCACTGCTGCTTCCTTGGCTTTGAGCTCCGCCCGCAGTTCCGCCGCTTCACCGCGGAGAGCCCCAGCCTCTGCCTCCACCTCGCGCAGTCGCGCCACTTCCTTCTCCACCAAGGCAGCTCTCTTGCGCGCCTCGGACAGATCATGAGTTAACATGTCATTACGAGCACGCAGCTCCCTCACCGCCTCGGCTAGCCCTTCCTTGGCCTCTCTCTCACTCTTTCGGCCGAGATCCAGGATCCCCCGTGCCAGACGCAGAACCTCCTCGGCATCGGGCCCCTCCAGGCCCAGCATGCCTGTGCCCCCTTGCCTCTTGAATCACAAAACCACAAACAAACATCAGAAAAACGCTTCAACAGCAGGGTTTCATTCCGGCAATGGTTATACATGTTTTACCTCGGGGACCGGCTCCGTGCGTAGTCTTTTGGCTGCCCCCGGTGGAGTTACAGACGGCTCCGGCCTCCTCTTGGACCTCGGGGTCGCCCCCGCGGCCACCACATCTTCCTCCGTCCCTGCTGACGGCCTCGGACTCGGTGACACCCTAATTCTAGGTGCCACTTCGGCTGCAGTTCCCTTCTTCTTCGCCGCCGCGGGCGCCGCAGGGCTTCCCGAAGTCTCTTTTCCGAAGCGTCCCACTGCAAAAGAAATTCGTGGTTAATCCTGTGCAAGATACAGCCAGTTACACAATTTTAAAGTCCCTACCCTCCTCGGCTGCCCCGGCCGCCGACTCGTGCTCCTGGGTAGGATCCTCCTCTGCTCCGCCCGAGTAATACGGGCTTAACCCCGCCTCCTCCAGCTCCTCCTCGGTGCAGAGGGTCTTGAACGTACCTACAGTACGGAATTGTCTTACAACCTCCGGCTCCGGCTCTGCCACCGAGGCATTATCTACTACTTCCTCCCTTCACCACCTCGGGAGGACTGCGCCAGTCTTCACATAAATAAATTTCTCCTTCCAACCCTCCACCTTACTCGGGTTTTGCATCTTAAACCCACCTCGGGCCCTGGGGCTAAAAGAGTACCATCCCTTCGATTTCCCGAAGGCTTTCAGTTGGAAGAAAATCTAAATAAATCTACGTTTGGATCCACCCCGGCATTTTTACATACCACGGTAAATCTGACAACTTACCTCACGGCGTTGGGTGCTAATTGACTCAGGCGATGTTGTAATACCTCAGCAACTGTACTACGAAGTCCCAAAGGGGGAATCTAATCACTATTTTCAGGTGGTCTATATACACACTTATGAAGCCCCTCGGCGGGCAGCAAGCTCGGTCACTAGGCTCCGGCACTATGTATTCTAAATTAAAAGGGAAGAAAAAGGTTGGAATCAGGGTTTCTGTTTGCACCCGCATCATCTGCAGTGCCTCCACGGCCACCTCGAAATCCTCCTCCAAACACTCACTTGTGAGGTGATGTTCAATTTCATCAAATGAGCCTATACTTTGTAATATGGTGTGTTGGGAATGTGGAACCGGAGTTAGGGAGTGGAGAACCGGCGGTTTAAACCGGGTTTTAGCATCAAGAAGACAGACTGGTCATGATCAAACCGGGTTCGAGTTGGTTGGTGTAACTACCGTTTGTGACGAAGCAGTTGCAGTTAGTGACGAAGAAAACCGTCACATTTGTCCTGTAGCTGAACGAACACAACGTGAACTTCATGCAGTTATAACTTCCTATCCAGTTGCATTCGAGCTTCAATCCATATATCATTGTAAAGCTCTCATTGAGGAGAAGATCACTACGTAGAATTATCTCCTGTATTGTTAGATTAGAGAGAGTATTTAGAGATAGAGTGTTCGTGCCCTAATTTGTATCCAGAATTGGGCATTTCATTTCTTGAGCTAATTCTCTGTAATTGATTGAAGTTCTTAGTGGATTGAGGTGTGCCTTGCCTCCGTGGATGTAGTTCATCTTGAACGAACCACGTTAAAACTGTGTTTGATCCATTTCTATTTCCTGTTCTGCGTAAGCTCAATTCGGCCACAACTCTGGCCGAACTGCATGTGTGAATTCGAAGTGTTTTCTTCGTACAATTTCCAGATTCTTTGGTGTTGTGTTTTCAAGAGTTGTTTTCACTAACAAGTGGCGCCGTCTGTGGGAACCAACTCTCACAGCTTGAAGAAGGGAAGGAATGGCTGGTATGAAGATGGACTTTGAGAAGTTTACAGGGAGAAATGATTTCACACTGTGGAAGATCAAAATGAATGCAGTTTTGGTTCACAATGGCCTTGATCTTGCTTTGATACCTCTTGATTCTTGGGAAGAAAGTGAGAAACCCAAGTTTGTATCAGTGGATAAGAAAGCCCTCAGTCTTATCTTTCTGTGTTTGGGTGATAAACCGCTAAGAGAGGTCTCAAGATGCAAGAGTTCCTTAGAAGCATGGAAGAGGTTGGAAGAGTTGTATCAATCTAAGTCAGTTTCCAACAAGCTGTTCTTAAAGCAGAAGATGTTGGCCTTCAAGATCACTGAAGATAAGGCAATTTCTGATCAACTTGATGAGTTTATTAAGATGGTTGAGGAATTGGAAGACCTGGATGTGAAAGTGGAGGAGGATGATAAAGCATTGATGGTGTTAAACATTCTTCCAAAATCCATGGAAAGTTTTAAGGATGCCTTGATGTATGGGAGAGATGAGCAGCTATCTTATGATGGGATAGTGAAGGCTCTGAGGTCTAAATGCTTCCAGACTCAAGATGATAAAGGCATGGTGCAATCTGGAGAAGGTTTGAATGTTAAATTCAAGAAACCTTGGCAAGGGAAGAAGGGACAGAATTCGAAGGACTCCAAAGCAGGAGATTCTAATCCAAAGAAGGGAAGTGAATGGGTTGAGAAGAGGAAATGCTTCAAGTGCAAGCAGCCTGGTCACTTGAAGAAGGATTGTCCTAAAAGAAACAAGAAAGGAGGAAACCAAGGGGCAGAAGCTGCTGCCATTGACCTTCAAGAAGATCCTCCAGAGGTATTGAATGTCACTGAATCAAGAATGGTGAAAGAATGGGTCCTGGACACAGGCTGCTCCTTTCATATGTGTCCACACCAGTCATGGTTTGATGAATTGAAGAGAGAAGATGGTGGAAATATTCTCCTGGGCAATGACCAATCATGCAAGGTCAAAGGAATTGGATCAGTGAGCATAAGAATGTTTGATGGTGTAGTCAGAATCATCTCTAATGTAAGATATGTTCCTGGCCTTAAAAGAAATCTTCTATCTCTTGGTTCTTTGGTAACTAGTGGTTGTCAGTTTAGCTCAGTGGATGGCTTCTTGCATATCACTAAACATGATAAAGTGGTGATTAAAGGTAGACAACATAATGGGTTGTTTATCTTGATTGGTTCACCTGTTGTTGGGAGTGTTGATATGGTCTTGAGCAGTTCTGAGCTTGTTAAATGGCACAAGAGGCTTGGACACATAGGAGAGAAAGGATTGAAGGAATTGTCAAGAAGTGGTGTAATTGGAAACATGGGAAATCAAAACCTGGAGTTCTGTGATCAGTGTGCTTTGGGCAAGTCCAAGAAGCTGCCCTATGGAAAGGGTGTTCACACAACTCAAGAGCCATTAGATTATGTCCACTCTGACATATGGGGTCCTGCAAGGACAGAGACTCATGGTGGAGCAAGGTATTTCATGTCTTTGATTGATGATTACAGTAGAAAGGTGTGGATCATGTTGATGATGAATAAGAGTGATGCTTTTCATAAGTTTAAAACATGGTTGATTCAACTGGAAAATGTCAAAGGGAAGAAGCTAAAGCACCTTAGGACTGATAATGGATTGGAATACCTCTCAACTGAGTTCACAAACTTCTGTGAAGAAAGAGGAATCAAGAGACATAGGACTGTCCCAATGAATCCTCAACAGAATGGAGTTGCTGAGAGGCTTAATAGGACTCTTCTTGAAAGAGTAAGGTGTATGCTGTTGGATGCTGGGTTGCCAAAGGTATTTTGGGGTGAAACCATTGCTACAGCATGTTATCTCATTAACAGGTCACCCTCATCAGTGATTGGGTTCAAAACACCTGAAGAGGTGTGGAGTGGATAGAAACCAAGTTATGAAGGTTTAAGGGTGTTTGGTTGTCTTGCTTTTGTCCATGTCAAGCAAGATAAGTTAGATGCAAGAGCTCTAAGATGTGTATTTCTTGGTTATCCAGATGGAATAAAGGGCTACAGATTGTGGTGTCTAGAGAAGGGAAATCAGAAGATAATCACAAGTAGAGATGTAAAGTTTAATGAGAATGTGATGGCTTATACTTCAACAGGCTCTAAGGAAGAACTTGCTGGTGCTAAAGAGAATGAAGAGATATCAATTCAGGTGGAGCATCCTGTTGAAGATGATCACACATCTCAACAACAAGAGAATCTACAAGATAGTGATTCATCATCTGAAGAAGAAGAACAAGCTGGACCTTCACAAAATGTGAGAGAATATAGCATTGGAAGGGACAGACCTAGAAGAACAATCAATAGACCTGAATTCTATGGTCAAGCAGGGAGTGTTTATTATGCCTTGAGTGTTGCTGAAGACCTGGAATCACAAGAGCCTAGTAGTTTTAAAGAAGCTCTAGATTGTGAAGAAGGTGAACACTGGATTCAGGCAATGATTGAAGAGATGGAATCCCTGGAAAAGAATGAGACCTGGATATTGGTGGATAAACCAAAAGGTCAGAAACTTGTGAGTTCTAAATGGATATACAAGAAGAAGTTAGAGACTGCAGGATCCAAACAAGTGAGATTTAAAGCAAGATTGGTGGCTAGGGGCTTTACACAAAGGGAAGGGATTGATTTTAATGAAGTTTTCTCTCCAGTAGTAAAGCATTGCTCAATCAGGTTGCTTTTGTCAAAGATTACTCAAGAGGACATGGAACTACAACAACTAGATGTAAAAACAGCATTCTTACATGGAGAACTCATTGAGAAAATATATATGAAATAGCCAGAAGGCTTTGTTGTTCCTGAACAAGAAGACAAAGTTTGTTTGCTGAAGAAGTCACTGTACGGACTCAAACAAAGTCCAAGACAGTGGAATAAGAGGTTCAATGACTTCATGATCAGTGTTGGCTTTGTAAGAAGTCTTTATGATAGTTGTGTTTACTTCAACAAGTGTTCAAAGCAAGATAAAGTCTTTCTTCTTTTGTATGTGGATGATATGCTGATTGCCAGCAAGAACAAGAAGAGTGTACAATGGCTGAAGAACAGACTTAACACTGAATTTGACATGAAAGATCTTGGAGATGCCAAGAAGATTTTGGGCATGGACATACTGAGGAACAGAGAAGCTGGAGTTCTTTGGTTATCTCAAAGGCAATATCTACAGAAGGTTTTGGAGAGGTTCCACATGCATGAATCCAAACCTCTCTCCACTCCAGTTAATCTGCAGAAGAAACTCACCAAAGAACAATGTCCAAAGACTGAAGAGAAGGTCATACATATGAGCAATATTCCTTATGCTAGTGGAGTGGGCAGTCTCATGTATGGGATGATTTGTAGTAGGCCTGACTTGGCCTATGCTGTTTCTTTAGTAAGCAGGTTCATGTCAAACCCAGGTGTTGAACATTGGGAAGCTTTGAAGCATGTGATGAGGTATTTGAAGGGGTCAGTGAACTTGTCACTGAAGTTTGAGAAGAAAGTGAATGGAAGCACTGTTGCATTGGAGGGGTTTGCTGATTCTGATTTTGCAGCAAACATGGACACTAGGAAATCTATTTCTGGATTTGTGTTCACCTTATTTGGAACAGCCATCAGCTGGAGAAGTGTACAACAATCAGTTGTAGCACTTTCAACCACAGAAGCAGAATATATCTCTCTCACTGAAGCCATCAAAGAAGCAATCTGGCTTAAAGGGATTTTGAGAGATTTGGACATCAAGCAAAAGTGTGTGGCGATTTACTGTGATAATCAAAGTGCTCTACACCTTGTGAAACACCAAGCATTTCATGAAAGGTCAAAGCACATTGATGTTAGGTTGCATTTTGCTAGGGATATCATTGATTCTGGTTCTGTGGAAGTGAAGAAGGTACACACATTGCATAACCCTGCTGATTTTCTTACTAAGGGTGTACCTGGGAACAAAGTGGAGCATTGCTCGAGCCTGCTGCAACTTGAGCAATGTCATCAAGAGCATTAACAGACAAGGCAGTGGTGAGGCAGGAAGAGGCACACATGATGATTCATTGAGGTGGAGATTTGTGAGGTGATGTTCAATTTCATCAAATGAGCCTATACTTTGTAATATGGTGTGTTGGGAATGTGGAATTTGAGTTAGGGAGTGGAGAACCGGCGGTTTAAACCGGGTTTTAGCATCAAGAAGACAGACTGGTCATGATCAAATCGGGTTCGAGTTGGTTGGTGTAACTACCGTTTGTGACGAAGCAGTTGCAGTTAGTGACGAAGAAAACCGTCACATTTGTCCTGTAGCTGAACGAACACAGCGTGAACTTCATGCAGTTATAACTTCCTATCCAGTTGCATTCGAGCTTCAATCCATATATCATTGTAAAGCTCCCATTGAGGAGAAGATCACTACGTAGCATTATCTCCTGTATTATTAGATTAGAGAGAGTATTTAGAGATAGAGTGTTCGTGCCCTAATTTGTATCCAGAATTGGGCATTTCATTTCTTGAGCTAATTCTCTGTAATTGATTGAAGTTCTTAGTGGATTGAGGTGTGCCTTGCCTCCGTGGATGTAGTTCATCTTGAACGAACCTCGTTAAAACTGTGTTTGATCCATTTCTATTTCCTGTTCTGCGTAAGCTCAATTCGGCCACAACTCTGGCCGAACTGCATGTGTGAATTCGAAGTGTTTTCTTCGTACAATTTCCAGATTCTTTAGTGTTGTGTTTTCAAGAGTTATTTTCACTAACATCACTAAACCCTACTGCCCGGGTGCCGGATTCCATGTCGTCTGCCCTATATACCATCCTAATCACTCTTCTTTCCGGAATGATATAACTCAGGGTTGGTACATCTAATGGGGTTTTATCAGTTCCTATCTCCCCTAATTGAAGATGAAGACGATGAGGAAGACATACTTACTTGGTTTTGCTTTGAGATGGTACACAAATGACACAGATGAATCTCTTTTTCCCCGCTCTCTGTATCTTGCCAATCGCAAATGAGAAAGATGAAGTTTACTGTGCAAGCCTTCTCTATATATACTCCTGCATCAACGGCTCAGATCTGGCCTTTTCAAATTTTGTGACTCAGATTCGCGCGTGGACGTCACGTGCATTACAGTTACCAAGGCGCGTGGGAGACACGCTTCTTGGAATTCTCAAACGCGTCACTTCACATCCCTTTTCCTAATGGTGGCGCCGCCAATCACATCAACCTCACTCTTCCCCAGGAAGTTTTGTGTCTCACTCTGGTGCCCCCTTCACCTCGGGCATATTCTAGTTCGGTCTCACTAAACCTTACAACCCCGGGGATACTCAAGTTCGGCTCCGGTCGACCCCATGACCTCGGAGTACTCCAGGTTGGTCAAGTTTGGTCCTTGCGGCGTCCTTCACTTCGGGAATGCACCATCTCGGCTCCGGTCGACCCCCTGACCCCAGGGATACTTCGGTTCGACAAAGATAGCATCCCTCCTTGCTCGCTACGTCATTACATCGCTCAACATCGGCACCTGTTACACCCTGCCCTATTTATAACCCAAGCTCTTACCTCGCTCTGGCTGGTGGGGGGCATCTGATAGGTATGACCCAGTAACTACGGGTCGGGTTGACCCACCCAGGAGCAACTGGGCCTAAAAGAATGAGCCCAGCAACCAAGCCGACCAACTAGGCCCTAAAGAATAAGCCGAACAACCAACCCGGCCCAGAAGCGTGCACGAGCCTGGCACAACCCAGTCGCAGCATATTTGGAAAGTGAGATCCTCACGATCTTCTTCTAACTCCCATGCAGATTTGGCGGGCGCAATTGTAGGGATTTAGTTAAGGTTTTGAATTGAGTAGTATAAATAGTAGAATTGTACTCAGATTTAGGGTTCGCACTTTGTACTCCAAAACTACAACGTGTAAGATTGAAGGGAAGATAGTGAAAAACACCTCGGCAGGTGATTGTTTGCGCCCGTGGACGTAGATCTCCGGATCGAACCACGTACATCTTGTGTTCTTTGCTTTTTTCTGAGTGTGGTATCGTTGTTAATCGGGCTTTATTTCGAATTCCTGGGATAAGAGGATCGCGCTTTATCACGCGCGCGACGATTTTTATTTATTTATTTTAATACTATACAATTGGTTATAATCTTAAGACGGCATTTGAATGAACAAAATAGATAGTATCAGTATGGTAGAGTCGCTTGAATGGCAGTGATGGGGCACGACTTCAATTCCCTCTTGCCCCAATTTGTTTGTCTTCTTCTTGTCTTTTCATATCATATTCTCTATGTATAACAAAATGAATATTAATTCTAATAGGTACTAGTGGTGTGATGATAGATGTCAAACTTTGCTAATTGGAAGGTCATAAATTTAAATTTTGTAGATCATGTTTTTATTTTTTTTACCAATTACCTTATCTATTTTTTATTTATAAATTTATAATAATAATAATAACTATTAAATAATTACTCTTTCCGTCCCGACTTATTTTGCACATTTGATTGGGCACGGATATTAAGAAAAAAACATATTTTTCTTTTTCTTTGACTTTTCTAAATGTGGAGATTCAAGATTGAGATTTTGAGGGTGGAGATTGTGGGAATTACTTTCTATTTTAGGAGTGTGCAAAATAAACTGGGACGACAAAAAACAGAAAGTGTGCAAAATAAGACAGGACAGAGGGAGTATCATTTAATTTAATTTAGTAATAAAATAAATTGACAATTTATATTCTTAATTTTTTAGTTTGAACTTTGAATTTTTCTATTGTTTCGTTTTCTTATTTTATTTTTCTTTTGATTTACAATTTTTATGTATATTTTAATTAATTATTTTCTTTATATATTAGTTTATAAACTTAATAATACTACCTTCGTCCCACTTAAATTTGCACACTTGTGTTTTTCGTCTGTTCCACTCAACTTTGCACACCCTTAAAAAGGAAGTTTCTCACAATCTTCATCCTCAAAAACTCCACTCTCAAAGTTTCTTAACATCCGTGCTCGGTCAGACTCGCAAAAAATTAAGTGGGACGGAGAGAGTAATAATTAGTAAATATATATTATTTAATTAAATAATAAAAATAATTTATTATTTCTTATAGTTTTATTATCTTAATTTTAGAATTTTAATAACTTCTTTTGTTTCATTTTTTATTTTATTTTTCTTTTGATTTACAAGTTAAGGAAAACAAAACATAAATTTTAGTAAAACAAATTATACTATATCAATAATTTTATACAGCTAAGCAACAGTATATATACTATAAGCAACAATAAATATACTGTAACTGGAAGAAATAATTATATGTTAGACAAATCAACTCCCAAACACACAACACCAAGAATCTGGAATGAGTTCGAAGACAATCAGTTTGAAAAACACACAACAGTTCGGCCAGAGTTGTGGCCGAAGAGTACTTTGCGCAGAACTGAAAATAAAATGAATCACACAATCGTTTTACGTGGTTCGTTCAAGATGAACTACATCCACGGAGGCCAGGCACACCTCAATTCACTAAGATATCCAACTAATTACAGAAATCACACTCAGAAATGAATATGCCCAATTATGGAACAAATTAGGGCAGAAAACTCGATCTCTCAAATTCTCTCTGTAATATAAGAAAACTGGAAATTGCTCGACGTAGTGTTGTTCTTTTGGAAGAGAGCTTTCCAATGATATAGGTCTTGTAGCTCGAACGTAACCAACCAAGAAGTTCTAACTGATTGAAGACGACTGCTGCTACCGGACAAATGTGACGGTTTATTCCGTCACAAAACTGAAACCACCTCGTCACAACTGACGGTTATCCTCCAACAACCCTGAACCCGGTTTTTCTGTACAGACTTGCTTCTTCACGTTAAAACCCGGTCTAACTGCCCGGTTCTTCACTTCATGATCCCGGTTCCACATTCTAGACACATCCTATTTCAAAATAGAGCTCACTTGATGAAATTGAACACTTCCTCACAAATCTCCACCTCAATGAATCAAGTACACCTGTTTTCTGCCTCATCACTGCACTTCAGTTATTGCTCTTCATGACACTGCTCAAGCTGCAGCAAGCTCGAGCAATGCTCCACTTTGTTTCCAGGTACACCCTTTGTAAGAAAATCAGCAGGATTATGCAAAGTATGCACCTTCTTCACCTCCACAGACCCAGAATCTATGACATCTCTAGCAAAATGTAACCTCACATCAATGTGTTTTGACCTTTCATGAAATGCTTGGTGTTTCACAAGGTGTAAAGCACTTTGATTATCACAGTAGATTACCACACACTTCTGCTTGATGTCCAAATCTCTCAACACCCCTTTCAACCAGATTGACTCCTTGATAGCTTCAGTTAAAGAGATATATTCTGCTTCTGTAGTTGATAGTGCCACAACAGATTGTTGTGCACTCCTCCAGCTGATGGCTGTCCCATATAAGGTAAACACAAACCCAGAAATTGACTTCCTTGTGTCCACGTTTGCTGCAAAATCAGAATCAGCAAACCCCTCCAATGCAACAGTACCTCCACCTGCTTTCTTCTCAAATTTCAGTGACATGTTCACTGATCCTTTTAGATACCTCATCACATGTTTCAAGGCTTCCCAGTGTTCAGCTCCTGGATTTGACATGAATCTACTTACCAAAGATACAGCATATGCCAAATCAGGCCTGCTGCAGATCATTCCATACATAAGACTTCCCACCCCACTTGCATATGGGATATTGCTCATCTGTATGATCTCCTCTTCAGTATTTGGGCATTGTTCTTTGGAAAGTTTCTTCTGTAGATTAACTGGAGTGGAGAGAGGTTTGGCTTCATGCATATGAAACCTCTCCAATACTTTCTGTAGGTATTGTCTCTGAGATAACCAAAGTACTCCAGCTTCTCTGTCTCTTAGAATGTTCATTCCCAATATCTTCTTTGCTTCTCCCAGGTCCTTCATGTCAAACTCAGCATTAAGTCTATCCTTCAACCATTGTACTCTCTCCTTGTTTCTGCTAGCAATTAGCATGTCATCCACATACAATAGAAGAAAAACTTTATCTTGCTTTGAAACTTTGTTGAAGTAAACACAACTGTCATAAAGGCTTCTCACAAAACCAGCACTAATCATGAAGTCATTGAACCTCTTGTTCCATTGTCTAGGACTTTGTTTAAGTCCATATAGTGACTTCTTCAGTAAACATACTTTGTCTTCTTTCCCAGGAACAACAAAGCCTTCTGGCTGTTTCATATATATTTCCTCATTGAGTTCTCCATGTAAGAATGCTGTCTTTACATCCAGTTGTTGCAGTTCCATGTCCTCTTGAGTGACCTTTGATAGAAGCAATCTGATTGAGCAATGCTTTACCACAGGAGAGAAGACCTCATTGTAATCAATTCCTTCTCTTTGTGTAAAGCCCCTGGCTACCAACCTTGCTTTAAACCTCACCTGTTTGGACCCTGCAGTTTCTAGTTTCTTCTTGTATATCCACTTGGAGCTCACAAGTTTCTGACCTTTTGGTTTCTCCACCAGTATCCAGGTCTTATTCTTTTCCAGAGACTCCATTTCTTCAGTCATTGCCTGTATCCAGTGTTCACCTTCCTCACAATCTAATGCTTCTTGAAAGCTGCTAGGCTCTTGTGATTCCAGGTCTTCAGCAACACTTAAGGCATAATATACACTCCCTGCTTGGCCATAGAAATCAGGTCTGTTGATTTGTCTTCTAGGCCTATCCCTTCCAATGCTGTATTCCCTGATATTTTGAACTGGTCCAGTTTGTGTTTCTTCTTCAGATGATGAATCACTGTCTTGTACTTCTGTGTGTGGTTGAGGTGTGTGATTGTCTTCTGCAGGTTGCTCCACCTGAATTGATATCTCCTCTGCTTCTTTTGCAGCTTCAAATTCTTCCTTAGAGCCTGTAGAAGTATAGGCCATCACATTTTCATTAAACTTCACATCTCTGCTTGTGATTATCTTTGATTTCCTTGTTCTAGGCACCACAATCTGTAACCCTTAATTCCATCCGGATATCCAAGAAATACACATCTGAGAGCCCTTGCATCTAATTTGTCTTGCCTGATATGAGCAAACGCAAGACATCCAAACACCCTTAACCCTTCATAGCTTGGTTTCTGTCCACTCCACACCTCTTCAGGTGTTTTGAACCCAATTACTGATGAGGGTGACCTGTTAATAAGATAGCATGCTGTAGCAATAGTTTCTCCCCAAAACACCTTTGGCAACCCAGCATCCAACAGCATACACCTCACTCTTTCAAGAAGAGTCCTGTTAAACCTTTCTGCAACTCCATTCTGTTGAGGATTCATTGGCACAGTCCTGTGTCTCTTGATTCCTCTTTCTTCACAGAAGTTTGTAAACTCTGTAGAGAGGTACTCCAGTCCATTATCAGTCCTCAAGTGCTTCAGCTTCTTCCCTTTGACATTTTCCAGTTGGATCAACCATGTTTTGAACTTATGAAAGGCATCACTCTTGTTCTTCAGCAACATGATCCATACCTTTCTGCTGTAGTCATCAATCAAGGACATGAAATATCTGGCACCACCATGAGATTCTGTTCTGGCAGGACCCCATATGTCAGAGTGAACATAATCTAATGGTTCTTGAGTTGAATGAACTCCCTTTCCATAGGGCAGCTTCTTGGACTTGCCCAGAGCACACTGATCACAGAACTCCAGTTCTTGATTTCCCAGATTTCCAATTACTCCACTCCTTGCCAATTCCTTCAGTCCTTTTTCTCCTATGTGTCCAAGTTTCTTATGCCATTTAGCAATCTCAGTATTGTTCAAGACCACATCTACACTTCCAACAATAGGTGAACCAATCAGGATAAATAGTCCATTATGCTGTCTTCCTTTTATCACCATTTTTCCATGTTTTGTGATATGCAAGAATCCCTCTACTGAGCTAAATTGACATCCACTGGTTACCAATGAGCCAAGAGATAGAAGATTCCTTTTAAGGCCAGGAACATACCTAACATTTGAGATGATTCTGATCACTCCATCAAACATTCTTATGCTCACTGATCCAACTCCTTTGACCTTGCATGATTGGTCATTCCCCAGGAGAACATTTCCACCATCTTCTTTCTTCAGTTCATTAAACCATGACTGATGAGGACACATATGAAAAGAACACCCTGTGTCCAGGACCCATTCCTTCACCATTCTTGAATCAGTAACATTTAATACTTCTGGGGGGTCTTGTTGATGATCAATGGCAGCAGCTTCTGCCCCTTGATTTCCAGCTTTCTTATTCTTCTTAGGACAATCCTTCTTCAGGTGACCTGGCTGTTTACACTTGAAGCATTTCCTCTTTTCAACCCAGTCATTCCCCTTCTTAGGATTTGAATCTCCTGACTTTGGATCCTTAGCATTCTGACCCTTCTTGCCTTGCCACGGTTTCTTGAATTTAACATTCAAACCTTCTCCAGATTGCACCATGCCTTTGTCTCCTTGAGTCTGGAAGCATTTTGATCTCAGAGCCTTCACTATTCCATCATAGGACAGCTGCTCATCCCTTCCATACATCAAGGCATCCTTAAAGCTTTCCATGGATTTTGGAAGAATATTTAATACCATCAATGCCTTGTCATCCTCCTCCAGTTTCACATCCAGATCTTCCAATTCTTCAATCATCTTAATGAACTCATCAAGTTGATCAGATATTACCTTGTCCTCTGTGATTTTGAAGGCTAACATCTTCTGCTTCAGGAACAGTTTGTTAGATACTGACTTGGATTGATACAGTTCTTCCAATCTCCTCCATGCTTCTAAGGAGCTCTTGCATCTTGAAACCTCCCTCAACGGTTTATCACCTAAACACAAGAAGATAAGACTTAGGGCCTTCTTATCCACTGATGCAAACTTAGGTTTCTCTGTTTCTTCCCATGATTCCAGAGGTAACAGTGCAAGATCAAGGCCATTGTGAACCAGGACTGCGTTCATCTTGATCTTCCACAATGTGAAGTCATTTCTTCCAGTAAACTTCTCAAAATCCATCTTCATACCAGCCATTCCTCCTCTTCTTTGACTTGTGCGAGTTGTTTCCCACAGACGGCGCCACTTGTTAGACAAATCAATTCCCAAACACACAACACCAAGAATCTGGAATGAGTTCGAAGACAATCAGTTTGAAAAACACACAACAGTTCGGCCAGAGTTATGGCCGAAGAGTACTTTGCGCAGAACTGAAAATAAAATGAATCACACAATCGTTTTACGTGGTTCGTTCAAGATGAACTACATCCACGGAGGCCAGGCACACCTCAATTCACTAAGATATCCAACTAATTACAGAAATCACACTCAGAAATGAATATGCCCAATTATGGAACAAATTAGGGCAGAAAACTCGATCTCTCAAATTCTCTCTGTAATATAAGAAAACTGGAAATTGCTCGACGTAGTGTTGTTCTTTTGGAAGAGAGCTTTCCAATGATATAGGTCTTGTAGCTCGAACGTAACCAACCAAGAAGTTCTAACTGATTGAAGACGACTGCTGCTACCGGACAAATGTGACGGTTTATTCCGTCACAAAACTGAAACCACCTCGTCACAACTGACGGTTATCCTCCAACAACCCTGAACCCGGTTTTTCTGTACAGACTTGCTTCTTCACGTTAAAACCCGGTCTAACTGCCCGGTTCTTCACTTCATGATCCCGGGTCCACATTCTAGACACATCCTATTTCAAAATAGAGCTCACTTGATGAAATTGAACACTTCCTCACATTATAGAGTAATATACAAAGAATAAATAGTTATACTGTAAATTATAATCATTGCATTGCTAAATAACTTATACTTTTATGCAAGATAATATATACTTGAGGGAACTGTAAGTATGTAAGCTGAAAAAATAAATAAAAAGTATTATAAAAATATATTGTACCTAACAAACTTATACTATTAAGCAACATAATATATACTATAAGCAAATAATTAATATACTGCAACCTGGAAAAATAATATACAATTAACATACAAAGAATAAATAGATATACAGTAAATTGTAACCAATGTAATACTAAATGAAATTATACTTTTGAGCAAGATAATATATACTATAAGGGAACAATAATTATACTGTGAGCTGGAGAAATACATATACAATAGTTTACAACAAAAAAGATTATATTGTAACTAATATACTTATACTATTAGGAAACATAATATATACTATAAGTAATCAATTAATATACTGTAACCTGGAAAAATACTTAGAGAATAACATACAAAGAATAAATAGATATAAAAGATATACGGTAATATATAACAAAAAAAGACTTATACTATTATGCAACATATATACTATTAACCTAGAAAAATAATTATAGAGTAAAAGAATAAATAGATATAAAAGATATACAATAGTATACAATAAAAAAAGACTTATACTATTAGGCAACATAATATATATATATATATATATATATATATATATATATATAAGTGACAATTAATATACTGTAACCTAGAATAATAATTAGAGTAAAAGAATAAATAGATATAACAGAAAAGCAAAAATAGTAAGAATAAGTAGATATAAAAGATATACAGTAGGTGAAAACCTCCAAAACTATCCCTTTTTGTAAAAAACAGATAGATTTTAACTTGTTTGTAAAAATATATCGAATCTAGCCTTTTTTCAACTTAGCACCCCAAACCACCTCCCTGGAACCACCCCCTGCCCCCAACCCACCCCACCCGCAACCACCCCTACTTTTGATATCCCCCATGCACTCACCCCCCCTAACACAGATGTGAATACATTGACAAATCTTTTTATCTCTCATCTGGCATCTATCCTCTCTCCTCTCTCCTTTCTCCTCTCTTTTTATTTCTCTTGCCTCATTTTATTCTCTCTCCTCTCTCTATTTCCTTTCGCCATTATTTTTCTAGTTAACATATCGAAGTTGTTAAATTAATTTTTTTTCTTTTCTTCGCACTATTTGCTTATATATTAAAAGGGGTTTGCATAATTAACCTAGCTTTAGTTTGGGTGAACCGGTGGGGTTTGGTTCTAGCAGCGTAACTGTGTTTGAGAGAGACGAGTATGGTGCAAGTGCGTCATGGCATGGCACGACTAGGCACGAGGGGTTAAATAGGACACAAAGATAATAATAAAAGGGTTGTCTATACTAATCTTAAACCCCAGAATGACTCCCAGGGTTTTCAAGTCGTTGTACAGTTATTCATATAATGCAAAATGTAGTGTCGTGCCAACACGTTGGTGGCACGAGTATAAAGACGGCATGACACTTATGTAGTGACCACGCTTAGATTAGTACATAAAGTAAGCAACAACTGCAGCGAGAAGCTGTGGTCTGATCACACTCATCATGATAATGGGGTTGCCGTTGATGAAGGAGGTGTATAATGCGAGTGCGAAGGGGCATGGGAAACCTAGGCACGAGGGTTTAAAGAGTGCACAAAGATAATAATAAGAGGATTGTCCATACTAATCTTAAACCCCGGAATGACTCCCAGGCTTTGCAAGTCGTTGTACAGTTATTCATATAATGCAAAATGTAGTGTCGTGCCAACACGTTGGTGGCACAAGTATAAAGACAGCACGACACTTATGTAGTGACCATGCTTAGATTAGTACATAAAGTAAGCAACAACTGCAGCGAGAAGCTGTGGTTTGATCACACTCATCATTATAATGGGGTTGCCGTTGATTGAGGAGGTGTATAATGCGAGTGCGAAGGGGCATGGGAAACCGACTAAATTTATGGTTGGCACGTGCCAGACATGAAGCATAAAGCATAATCAAATTAGGTTATTTTAGCTCATTCACATTCTCCTGTCCAAACATGATAAATGAATTAACATCCGTCGTAGTCATCGTACTCATCTTTGGCATCGTACCCCTCGTCCCCCAACCAGTCTTCGTCATTGACATTGTCTCCACCCACCTCCATGATTCTAGATTGATTGTTGGATTCTGACGATGGTGGTGTGTTGTCGACTCGATGAAAGATATCTTGTAGTTGATCCCAATAAGGTTCTCCATCGTGGTAGTAAGCAGTGGCCATCGCATTTCTAAGCAACGTATTATTGGTTATTGCCATGCATACATGCATCTCAATGCACTACGAAATGTTATAGAGTAATATCTACAAAATTACCTCAGTTAGATTCTCCCATGTGCTGTCGTCGGCGACCAGCTTGTTAGTGTGGGTGTTGTAACGAACCAACCGGTGCTCCTTAACCCATTTGAAGACATTGTATCATTCACTTAGCCTTGCAATTTCAGTCGACAGCCTTGCAGATAGCCATTCCTTCCCGGTCTCCACCCCCACGTCGAACAACGCATAGTCCAATGCCTCCTCGTAACAATCACTTAGCAGCCTGCTCCTCCTCAGACAAGTTCCTGTGATGGAGTCAATGAGCGCCACATGTATTTCACGTGTCCAACCGTTTATGTAGAAATAGTCGGCCTGGGGTTTCCAAATTCTCGTAGGTGTAGGAGGCATGGCGGGGAGAGAGTTTTAGTCAGTTTCCAAGACTTTGTTGATTATTTATTGCAAACGGTTGTAAACTTACAACCACATATATATGCATGTATGCCGGCTATATATATAGATATATATATGCAGGTAGTGATGCAGGAACTATGCATCACTACACATATCGTTTAGCTTTAGGTCACGCACGATCACTATCTGGCACGAGTACCGTGTATTCACATGAGCCAGTTAAACATTTGTATATCAGGTTTAGAAGAGTGAGCCTACAACACTAGCTATGTCTACCAGGCTATTGCCCTATCATATATGCCGTGGAATATCAAACAGAATTAAGTTGGCACGAATATAGTATAGTCACATGCTAATGTTGCTGTTTTGGCCGGCTCAGTGGAGACCTGCCTCATTTGACCGTGAAACTTTAGCGTGGACAGGTTCAGTTATTTGCAGGCACGCTTCGTGGTGTAGTGTTTGAATGACTACAATATGTATCAAAGTTAATCTTGTATGGTGTCAGGTGCGCGGCAGCAGGAGATCAGCTATTGCTAGACGGTGTTATATCGGCGTGCCTTGGAAGATTGGCACGATCATTTTTAAATTACATGAAAAGCAGTTTAGTTTAGCTTTTCACTATAGGCCCGTCTAGTGGAGACCTGCCCATTTTGACAGCGATAGTTTATCGTTGGCCGATGCAGTTATGTGCTGGCACGGTACATGGTGTAGTTGTTGAATGACTACGTTGGGTTTCACAGTTAACATTGCAAGGTGTAGGCAGGCCTAATCGATGATTTTGCTTCGGCGTGCCTGGGATGTCACGGAAGACTGGCACGTTCATTTTTTAATTACATGCGAAGGAGTTTTGTTTGGTTATTCATTGTTGCATTTTTTACTGAGTTGGAGATGGCATTTGACTTTAAACTGATAACTATCCTATGGCACCTCATGCTTCTAATCCCCCCTTTCCCACCCTGTTAGTAATTTTTTATTTTTATTTTGTTTGGACAACATCTATTGTTACTAAACAAGGCGATGGCAAATAAACATGTAACCGAAAATAAATTTAACATAACGAGAATGCAAAGAAAACTACATTGTCCTTAAACCTTGATCTAGGACCGGGATAGGTTACGTTCAGCAGGTAAGGCTAGGCCGGATTAATTGGTTTAAAGACTGTAAATAACGTAATTGAACACATCGACCATCACATGGGCGGGGGAGGTGGTACCATCCCCCCAACACCCTCACCACGCCAAATATTTATTCCATTGTATGGTAATTTGGCTCGCCTTCATCCGAGTAGGCATACACCATATCCCCGTACATCAGGAACCATTCGTTCCACTGAGCTTCTGATGCTAGAAGACGGTTTCCATCGGCGTCCCATAAGACTCCTGCCGTGCTCTTCATGTTTGTAAACAATTCATATCTGTCACGTAGATCCTGCACGCGGTTGAGAACATCCTCAGCAGTGAAGTTGCGTATGTGTAGAAAGTTCTCTCAGAGATGCGAACGAGCACTGATTATGCTGAGGTGGTTCAGAGGGTTTTGGCCGAGCACCCAATAACGAAGTTCTTTCTCCCGTTTTAATAACCATGAGAATACAATCATCCATATCTCTAGTCCACTCGTTATCTTCGTAAAAATATATATACTGCAGTGTTAGAGGCTCACGGTTGTCTGTTGGTTGGTTTGCCATCAATATTTTGTGGAATGGGGCGTGGGTGTGTGGGACGTGGGCTTTGTGAGGAAATGCTAGGTTTAGGTCCCATATTTATAGGCACTGCTGGATCTTTTATTTCTTTCTTATTATTTTGGTGGCACAACCCCATCTATAAATAGACATATGCTGCAGAATCAATATTAGAAAAGTTTTGTTGTAGGAATATTAAGAGTTTAATACATTTTTTTTGTAGAACCTATTTTCTTGTGATGTCTAGGTCAGCACAGTAACTAGATGCTCACCAACCGGCCAAAAAATTATCAGGATATGCTACTGTATCCCCCCTTGGTTGGCCAAAATTTATAGACCAATCCTTCATCGGCTTCCTGGCTGACGAAGTTCGTAAGGGAAACTTCACTGTTGATGGGGACCACATGGTCGTGCTCGAAGCTGCGAAGGAGTACTTGTTCATGTACACGAAAAGGTGGCCTCTACTGATTATCTGGCTACAAGGTTTGAAAGGTTGGTACGTCGCTACAGGCTTTTTAAGTCCATTGTCGATACAGATGGTGTTTCATACGACGTCTGGAATAACACAATACAATTTCGTCCGGAGTGCTGGGCAGAAATATTCGAGGTTGTTATAATTTTTTAGTTTTATACCTAATTTCCATTATCAATTCATTTTCTCTAATATATGTGCATGCTCTATATTTTCCCTCTATGTTAGTGTGACCCGCGCGCTCTTGCCTACAAGGTGGAAGGAGATCCGATGTGGCACGCACTACGAATGATTTTCGAGCCCATACCACCTCGTCGGTTTCTTACGTCACCCCCCGCCATAGCTGATTAAGACTTGCCGTCTTCTTTGCATTATTACGTTACAGACTGTTTTCGCCGTTATCAATAGAAAACCATTTGCACTCAACGATTCATCATTTCCTATTGGGCAAAAATCTTGTAGCGTTGCCTAATAATTATATCACCTCGTATTTTATATGTATTGTGTACGATGTGTAACGAGTATAGTAGGCACATAACTCAAATTTACTAATGATGCATGCGTAAATTCCCTTCCTAGTGGTCGAGGCACGAATTAGTTCGAGCACTTAGAAGGCACGAAACCCATCAACATGAAACAAAACGAACTAGATGTACGAACGCAGTAGATTAATGAGTTGGCCTTGTGTTAAACCTAACGAAATAAACACTTATCCAACGTTCATTCTTTTATCCACCTAAAGTGAATATAGTACCAAAATGATAACACAATGGTTTTTCGGGAAGTTGTTACATAAAAGAGTATTGCATCAAGCACAAACATAAAAGAACAATCATTGGGGTATGCAGGAATACAGTTGTATTACTCCTCATAGCTTGAATACCCATTGATATCCAACCCTTTTTCCTCCTCTTCTGGGCTCATGTAATGCTCGGGCGACGGGATGAGTGATGTGGGATCGTCAACTTGGCCAAAGATAATCTGCAAGCTTCTCAAGTCTGGGTCCCCGTTGTGTCTGTAAGCGGCGGATATAAGCTTTTCCTGCCCAAAATCACAACAAAATAACGTTAGAAGTCTAGTATTTTACTTTATGGGCAACCTAATCAAGCGTATTATACAAATTTTAAATAAATAATATCTAGATAACGATTTCAGAGTTAGTACGACACCTCTCGCAGCTTTTTCCAAACGTCCTCGGTTGCATAAATTTTATTAGCGTGCCTATCATGCCGGACACCATCCTGGACTTTGATCCACTTGAATATATTATACATCCTCCTAAGCTTCTCCGTCTCCTCGACTATCTTTGTCAAAGGCCATCCACAATATGAGTGGATTGCAACAATTAATCTCCCGTTTCTCATTGCCTCGTCCCAGCACGAGTCGAGATGGCATTTTTTATCCTTACAAGTGTCCTCGAGCGCCTCAAGTAGTCCGTCGTTCATTTCTTCCGTCCATCCTTCTGTGTAGAAATATTCATTTTGAGGCCTCTAGTCCCATCTAGTCATCCTCACATTTACTACACTTACGTGACGAAGGAATGCCTGGTCCTTTTGTATGATCCGCCTTTTGCTAGGAGGCAATTGTATAAGCATTACAACATTTTTATGGGTCATACTCGTGGTGATGATGACTGGTCGTGTTTGGTAGGTCCCACATAAGCTAGCGTGCCTCTGTGTTAATTTTTAATCAAGCACGCCATAGATTTGATTCGGATTCTTGTGGTAGCCTACTTACAGTCCTGATATGATATGACATGCAACTGGAGATGCCTATACTGCCGAGGTGTACTAAATATATTTTTTATTCATTTGGCACGATACCTGATACTATAAGCACGACAGCCTATTTGCTTACTTTGATTCGACGACTCAATGAAAATCGTTGAAAATCTAAGCAAAATCATAGTGGAGGCAGGGCTTATCAGTTTTTTGGTGGTGATTTTATGGGAAATGACATGAAATTTGTCTCTGCATTGCTTAAGCGTGCCTGCAGCTTTATTCTGGCGCTGACACGATATTTGTTCAGTCACATGCAATAAATACTGTGAAGATACCCTGACCACTATCTTTTGACCAAGTAAATATCCATCACGAGCCTATATTTGCCAGCTCTTGGCTCATTGTAATTATTATAACCTCTAACTTAATTCATTTACTCACCATGGCTGTGTTTATTGAATTAACAAAGGGTAGGGAAAATCTTTTCATTGTAATGTGTAGTCCAGAGTCACGAAATGTGTCTGTAGGTCGTCCCCGAAATGCTGATTGGTATTCTGGTTCTGATTGGACAATTTTAATGGATACCTTCTTAGTTAACCTTCTTCTGGTTCAGCGCGTGCTCGGCAATTGTGTCCTGCGTAATGACGCTCACAATGTTATGGCCCTACTTTACATTCGCTGTTGTCTACGTGATCGATTTGGGTGTAAACCATGGTTTAGCTATCTCGACGTATTCGATCGTGTTAAATTGTTGGAGGCACAATATAATATTTGGCAATCAGTGTTTCAGACACCAGGAATGTCTTACGATGCTACGGGCAACACTGTTAGCATGGACGAACAACTATGGTCACTCCTTACTGAAAAACATGGTGACCTTGTCCGCTCCTATATTAATTGTGGAGAACCCAGTATGGATATGCTTGTTGGGATCTTCGGGCCTGATACTGGTTCGAATAATGCCGAATCGTCATTGAGCGGTGACTCAAGCATCAGTAGCCTTGAAACACCTGGTTCTCCTGAATTCTAAGTTACTATCTCGCGTTTTATCCCAGTATAACCAATTTATTTCTTATTTTGTGTTTGGATAGCTACATCGTTCATGATTAGAGTGGGCTCTGCCCTCTTGTTCGTGTATATCAATTGCATTTTTGTAATATTATGTTTATTTTCCCGTAACTAAGTTTGACAAAACTGTAAGCCGACATTACTTGAGCGGATACCTCCAAATGACTACAATCATTTCATTGCGCGTAAATATTACACAACTTGATTCTTTAATAATGGTCGTCGTGAAAAATGCATTGAACGTAAACCAAGTGTCACATTACTACGAACACGGGGTTGGGGGTTCCTATTTCATAATTGTTGCTTTACCTGCACACGTTCACAATGTCATCTTCGGCCTTATCTAGTTTTTAACTTAAGACGTCGCTTGACGTATTTGTTGGGCTGACCTTCACCCATCTATATATCTCTTGGAGCTTTTCCCAGTTGGGTTTTCCACCATGATAATAGGCCGCTGCGAGCAAGCATTCTTGGTGTTGTAAACGACGAAATTAAAAATATTGTAAGCACTTTACTCTAAGATAACTAGATCACTTACCTTGCATAGACGCTTCCACGCATCGTCTGATGTTACGAGTTTGTTCGTACTTGGGAGAAACCGGACTAGTGGGTGGGTCATTAACCAGGTGAAGACTTCATACTGAATAGTAGTTTTTAGCTTCTAGGTCCATCCGGAAAATGTTCCATAATTTCATCTCCTTCGGGGCAACATCAGCCCTCCCGTTTTCAAGTGCAGTTGAATAACAGTCGTCGAGGTGGTAGTTGAGACTTTTGAAAGTTCTAGCTAGAGCGTCGACCAGCGCGTCGTTCATTGCCTCGGTCCAGCCTTCCGCGAAAAAATACTCACTCTGAGGTCTCTAGAGATCTGAAGGCGTTGGAGGCATTCTTACCGTGAGAGCTAGGTGGTGCTTGCTCTGTGTGGTTCTTTGTTGGTGGTGGAAGGATATAAACAGGAGTGTGTTTTATAGGAATCTATTTAAATTATGTGGTTTCGTGCATATGTTACATCAAAAGCCTGGCACGAATTTGTGCGATGCCCTTATATTAAACTAATGATCTATAAGTCTAAGTTCAGCGGCCTGAGCTGCGTTGATTCATATGTCACGAGATCATGTCATCCATTTGTATTAGCATTACGTTCACTTTTTGGGAAGTCTAGTGACTTGCCACTGCATGAGCCTTTGTACATAACAGTTTCACGCGCGCAAGTATGCATGTATATTGTAACATCACAGTCATGAATCATAATGTGACTGAGATCACGGCTACATGTGTCCATGTATGTCATTCCGTCAAATAAATGGTGCAATTAAAAAATAAACTGATACGCGCCATGGTCAATAAAACTACAATATCCTGAATAAAAGAGAACTACGAATGGGTGTTCGTACATCCAACGCCCGATAATAGGCACTAGTTTTATACATGTCAAACTATGTACTGCTATCAGCTAAGTAAATACAACCCCCCTGAACTAGCATCTATCTTGATGACAAAAGAAATGTTAACCCACCCGCTACAGCCCTTTCTAATAGGTACCATCACCTCCCCTCTTGTTTCTAGGCTCGTCATATGCATTGTAGTCTAACCCTCCGGTCCAATCGGCGATCTCATCTTCAATAGGGTCGATCTTGTACCCCAGAGAATCACCACTGGATGAAGACGACGTCACCCCATCTACCCGGCCAAACATCTCCTGTAACTTTTCCCAACTTGGTTCGCCGTCGTGATAGTAAGCGGCTGCGAAAAAATATTTCTATAGAGGAATACGGTGTTTAGACGTTAGACGGGACTGCTAAACGACCGGACGATAAAAAACTCATTTAGACGTGTAGTAACCAATATCTTAAAGGAAAGTATACCTCTGATAGTCGTTCCCATGTATCATTGGTTGCCACCACCTTATTATTTTAGGATAATACTGGACGTCTGGGTCGTCCGTTATCCATTTAAAGACATCATAACGGGTACACAGCTTTTCCACCTCCAAATCCACTTTCATTTTCGGCCAAACCTGTAGAGTCTCGACTGCGACGTCAAAGATGCCAGTAGATATTGCTTCATCGTCACACTCATCCAGGATGCACCCTCTAACCCTGCAGGTGCAAGTAAGGGATTCGATTAGTGCCGCGTTCATTCTGACAGTCCATCCTTCAGTATATAAATATTCACGCTGGGGCCTCCACAGATCAGATGGGCTTCTTGGCATGCCTTTTTCTCTTTTTTAGTCAGAACCAATACTGGGACGATGCGTGTAAGACAGGTGGTTTGAGTTTCTTAATTGAAATGTGGAAGGCCTATATAAATAAACAAGGGATGAGTAGTGTGATACTGGCCACATTAAATAACCCCATGAATGTGGGGTAGTTGGCGATAATTATCTAATATACTAATATATCATTTAAGTACGCTCCCTATCCCTATTTTTCTTATGTGTCTTTTTACCGATGTGGTCAACTGTGGCTTGGAAGGATGCATGCAATGAATGTAATCCCACCCACCCTGACTCTAAGCCACTCCACCCCACTATCACACTACCGGCCCCACTACCGCCCATCCGCACCGCCACCCCCACCCATCGAAAGGGTCAATATATTTTTGCCAGAGTTGACAATGTAAGAATTATATTACACACGATTTCATTACCTGTTTGTAACTGTCGTGCCATGCTTTGCGAGTTCAATTTCCCTGAAATCAGGAAAGGTAAATCGTAATTTTAGGATGAACACTCGGGTTAGTTCGTGTAATCACATAGCATATCTCTTCACTGACAATGAACGCACGAAAATAGTCCGTCGACATCCACTTTTATAAAAGAGGACTATATGCATGAAGGAATTTTTGCATGTTATGATATTTTCAATAAGACATGGAAATCGACATTGGTCACTTGAAATATTCACACGCAAAAAATGTTAGGTTTCACGTTACTTACGAAAAAGGCACATCCTAACAGGCTGCATGATGCGCCTTACAGCAACACATATTTTTCTCCCGGCGAGTTAGATATCGCCCTTCTTGCAACGTGTAAGGGATGTCGTCGGGAGTATCGTCGTTAACACGGTTAGTTTGCCTGACGACCCTGCAGGAGACCTGCGCCTAAAACGGTTTAGGTCTTTGCTAATAGGACCCAATATTACGGAACTCATTCCAAAATCTAACTAAAATAACATTAGTACGACCATGAAACCATAATTGCATATCAGACACAAATGGGTTGTTGCACTCTCTAAGTTTTGCTATAAATATTTCAAGGAAACTAGATATGAATATTTAGTTCATAGTGATATAACATAATGATCTCCGCCATCTAAATCAGTCCATCCATCCATTATCGATACGCTCGCGACCGTAGAGGGCTCTACCAATCCTTCGTCGTCCAATCTTGGCACCTCATTCAAATTAAAAATAACACGGTTACGGCTAGTCCAGTCTTGTGTGGCTTCATCAGAATCTGAAGTACTTGACAACATCAGAGTGGTAGACATTTTGGAGTACTCCGTGCTAGGCATGATACATTTTTCAACAACCAGAGTTTCCGTTTCTTTGAGACCCTCTTTCTGTAGGATGGGGGTATTATCATTGTTGTCATCTTCGATGGGGCCTGGACATTTGTTTGCGCGGTGCCCAGCCTCCCTGAATAGACTACATTTCCTTCTCTTTTTTTCGTAACTTACCGAGGGCGGTGTGTTACCAGTCCAACTTGCACTCTGACTGCCGACTGTAACTGGCATATATACTGTACAGTTCTGGATGTTATGGCCTGCCTCACAGCAGCGACTGCATGTTCATTTAGACCGATCTGTCATTGCCAACTTTTTCTCTCTAGGGTGGGGTGTGCGAGTAGTCTTAGGTCTGCCTGCTTGTTTGGGGCATTTAGGTGGTTGTACGTTGTACGCTGCAACATCGGCTGGGACTACCCAATCATCCGGCCTTAGCACTGGAATTACGACTCCACCGTATTGGCTCCGTAGAGTTTCAGTCTTGTAGTACGATGCCACGTAGTTATTGATATTCTCCCGCGCATGTCTACAATTTAAAAATTTTCAGGAAAGAATAATTATGGTCAGCAAATATGTGAAAGAATATGTGAATTTATATTTAACGAATGCACCAATCACACGACTATGGTAACTGGGTCCGTATCAGACACTCTACACCCATTTGATCCAGTCATCGCGAGCTATACTTACCCTATGCATGCACACGCATGTGGGCAAGGAACTTGGTCAAGTTGGAATTCCATGCACGTACACATTAATTCCTTCAGATCCACCACATGAAGTTTAGGCGGGTCGTTAACCTTATATTTAGAACACGTGAGAGCCTTCACAGTAAACCGTCTTCCAACCATTAAGTTAGTTGCAACCTTCAATAACACGACCTCGGTAAGTTCATTCGCGCGTGCCTCGTGTTTATGACGTCGCTCACTGAACTAGTCTTTGATTACGGACCTGATACATTTCAGTAATGAACACACTGGCAGTCTGGGGCCTCATAGGACTCGCTTGTTCCAGGACTCCGCTGCGTTAGAAGTCATAAAACTATAGCAACGTACCGGATACATTAACCGGGACCATGCACAAACACCCTCGTCTTTAAGTTTAGCGTATGCACCGAATTCTAACTTTACTCGCATCTGTTTGTAGCAAGAATTGAACTCATGATGGTTGTAGGTGTACGCTGCTCTATAGGACAACGTCGATACGTGCTTGCCATAAGAAGCAAGAGCACCCTTGAGGTGGTAATAACAGAGGCCGTGAGGCACGCCCGGTAAAACGGACTTCACGCGACTTAGTATCCCCTGGTGTTTGTCTGATATTATTAACAAGTCTTTTGGCATGCCAATAGCATCTTTTAATCTACTTAGGAACCAATCCCAGGCAGGATTGTTCTCCACGTGGCTAATTCCGTAAGCAATTGGCCATAATTGCTCGTTCCCATCCTTTGACACAGCGACGAAAAGGATACCTCTGTAGCGTCCTTTAAGATGCGTACCATCGATCACAACTACCGGCCGATTAAATTTCCGAAAGCCTTCAATGCAAGACCCAATCGCAAAAAAACAGTTCTTAAATCGCCCCTGACTGTCCTCAGAATGTGCAGTAACAGTTCCTGGGTTTAGGCTCTTAAGCATTGACAGATATGTTTGTATCTTGTGGAAAGAGCTCTCGTGGGCCAGGTGGCGGGCCCTCAGTAAAATCTGGTAGTGAACATCGAATTTATGGTCCCATTTCATGTCGTGCTGCATTGCTTTAGCATTAAGAGTGTGGCCCTCGACCAATTTAGGTGCATACAACGCATCTATAGTTTTTGCAGGAATCCGGCGCGATCCTGTGGTCGTGTGATCATGATCACAGGTGTGTCTGGTCAAACCTATGTCACGCGAGAACCCATTCTCGCCTGACACAGTCATCCTGAATTTACATGACTTGAACTTGCAAATTATATAGTACCTAGATGGGTTTGAACGCTTGGTTCGGAATTCTGCCTTTTTAGCAATATGGTATAGTACGGCTGCGCAAATAAGGTCCCCTTTGGTATTAATGTTTTCCCCATCACTATTTTCGAATCCATCGTAACGACAGGCTCAAATGAGTGCACCGTACCATCATCACGATGGAACTCAGCACCTGGTATACTCCAGGGGGAACAATTAGATAAAGTTGGTGGTACGTACACTATCATGGTTGGTGTCTGCCGTTGTTCCTGTCGGATTTCCTTCCCAACTTCAATATCATTGCCCCGTACCCAATTTGCTTACTCTATATGGTCCATATCTTGTGCTCTAAAATTCAAATTTTCCATCTCCACATCTTCTTCCGTGTCGTCGTCGTCCTTGTCGTCCTCGTCTGTACCAACCGCTGTTTGGGCTACATCGTTGGCCATAAAATCACCCCCTACATCTTTTCCCTTTGAAGAATTACCACCCCCCATGGCAACCTGCCCCCTCAATGTTTCATCCTCCACAACATACGGATCACTGTCGTCACCATCCAGCCCACCACGGTTATCCAAACTGTATGCGTCGTAACCAGGGTCCTTATTGCAAATCGACTGATGAATTGGTGGAAACATGGTAGGGCCGATTCTACTGGAAAGTTCAGGCCTCTCAAAAACCAAATATGGCTGCGATATAAGTTTTGGTGATGGTGGGCATTGAAGAAGAGCTCTTGGAAAAGACAGCTCTTGGGTTCCTTCGGGGCGTCGTTCCTCGAACACTATTTGTCCAGGTTCACCGACACCGCAACGACGTCTCTTAATGACATAAACTGAAGGGGTTGATGAACTTGTCAACACATCTATAACATCAGCATCGCTAAACAATCTGACCTTCATTACGCGACCCTCCTGGTTGTGGAGCAATCGGCACAACACGTACTCATGGGTTGCTTGGTTGGCCTGAATTATCTCGTGTATTATGTCCATCGGTTGATCTCTAGTGAGGTCCGAGCTTCGTATGCAAAAGGACTCTTCGTCTCCTTCTACATAAATCAGTCCCTCCCAACGACCACCATGAACAACAATAACGTGCCAGCTACACATTGTTTCGTGCCTCGTTCAGAATCTGGGCACGAACAACAACAACAGCTTAGTGCATAATGAACAACAACAACAGCGTAGTGCATAAGGTTTCTTATTAATGGTCCATACTAAGACACCCACATTAAATGTCAGCGAGGGTTTCACTAATGAGTATAACTAGATGGGACCAAATGCCTTCTTATCCTATAATTAAATTACTAAATCTTCTGATGCTGGGGAATGACATCGATTTCGACCACGAACAAAATGCACCGTCCGGGATTGCTATAACCACTATCACACCAAGTTATAATCAAGTTCATAACATAACCGGCCACTGGATGCTGAAATGCAGATTGAAATGGATTCTTTTTGGACGGGGGTATGAAAATTAGTGTATCTACTCTCGTTCAAGCTGGTAGTATAAAGTATTTAAAAACTATAAACTCGTTACAGCTGTGCAGGTCCACGAAATGATTTAAATAAATCACCCCCTCTATAGGAGTAATGTGCAAAGTTTAAGTAGACCTACACACCGTACTATATTGGCGATAGGAAAACACCATACCTCCGATTCGGCGTGGTCGTATGGTGTTATTCGCCTTTCTATGCGAATGCCAACTGTCAGGGGTAGTGGAATTTGGGACAGGCGACAATGAATATGCAACTGGAGTGACAACTTTACTCGGTAGCCAGGCGTTGCTCGGATATTGAGGGCAGCGGGTGAACCGACAAGCAGGCAATGTCGAAGAAATAAAGTACTCAAAGCATCCCTTGAGTGACGAGAGTAGTAACGTGGAGAAGCCCCAAAACAAGCAGCTTTCAATTTGACAGGGGATCCTGACTAGGGGAAGATTTGCGGAGAAAACGAGCCCTAAAATTGGAAAATCATTTAATGACATACGTGGCCCACATGGCGGGATACAGTTGGTGGCACGAATTAGTGCCCAGTATGAGTCTTTTGCGTTCTTCTAATGTTTGTAGTGGTTACACTTGTCTTTTTTTAATATTTACTTCAGGTCGTGCCAATCTATTCTGATTGCGGATGCCAGATTAATCCATGGCATGAAAATGATTAAATATGGATTATTATTTTAAAATCATAATTTTATATTCGTTTCAGTGGATATATCCATCTTATCACCCCACCTTACGACATCAGTGTACATTTTTTAGTCTATGCATAAGATAGGATTCATCTGAAAACTTCACGATTTAATATATTAACATGAAATGCAATGGTTAGATATAGGCGGCAAATCGTTAGGTTATATATACAAGCAGCAAAAATCCCTAAAGTACATTGTTTTCAAATTCTACGTACGTCATGCTTTACCACAACGAATAAATCGCTAGACTAGTCATATCATACACCATCTAGCCAGCCAACAAAGTAGAAACCATAAATTAACATAAATAAACCAACTGAACCAGTCTAGACAAAAGCTGGAAAACACGGCAAAAATAATGGTATCAATCCAAAACACCAGCGCATAATAGATAATCCATTAAACATGCACTAAGCCCCCTAGCGAGCCTGTATGGTCTTTGATTTCTCTAAATTAACTGCGAACGGAAGGACCGCGATCATCCAATGTGTCTGGCGGAGTGCTGTAGCGGAAGATTATGTCTCTTATATGTCGGCGATACTTCCCCCGCATCCGCTCTTTCGCTTCTCTTTCGCAGGTTCGGTCTGCGTAATTAACACTCCGCTGCTGCTAAAGAATACGGACCGCACTGGATCGAATCTTCCTGGTCATAGCAGAAAACGTACATGGCAGCGGTTACTGACCGCTGATGCAATATCGGCTGGAGGTCGCGACGTAGTGCATAGAACCCACTTTCGACAAGCAATGAAGGAAGTATGCGTATCAGCGGGAGTAGGTGAAGGAAATGTTTATTCTCATTCTCACGACTCCATTTATGCCTCAAGGAATCATAAATTATAACTCTTGCTCGATCGAGACGCAACTTTATGCACGCCCAGTGGTCTCTAAAATGCCAGGTAGTGATAACCTAATACAGGTCGCATAAATAAAGATTAAAATGAGAAAAGCAAAGAACGTAAAAGCAGTATAGTGTGTAACAAATTCAGAGAGTAAATTAAAAGGTATGCAAGCATTAGTACTGTATTTACTCACGACCAGGGAATGATGTTGCGCCACCCGAGGGCCAGCCCGTGGACATAGGGAATCAGATTCTGTAGTTCACTCTTGCTGAAGACTTCATATGTTTGAGGATCGAACTCTCTATGGCTCGTGTATTGAAGCTGATTGTTTATAAGCGGATATTGGGTCTCCTAAACCTCTTTCAGTATTTGCTATGTTGATGTCAAACAAAGGCATTAGACGTTAGAAATAAGAAGAAACATATGCGGGATGTATGAAATTTGTACTGAATATTCTGTAAACAAGATGTCATCGATTGGCATGACCATTTCATGAACGAATTCAATTCGTTGCACTCAGGCCTGTAGGATAGGGCCTTCGGAATCCCCATAAATGAGGGGCATGAAGCACATATTGTAATGAATGGGCTTATTGCTCAATTGGTGTATGGTTAATGGATTTGTAACGAGGTGATACTGAAATATTTAGTCATGACCACACTCTTGCCAAAAATTGGCCCGAAATTATGTTAGCACATATACAAAAAATTAAAATACAGAAAAAAACCAGAATATTTATAAAATAAAATTAAAAAGGAGAGCACCAATCGGACTAAAACAGGCATGAAGATCCAATTGAAATGAGCCTATTAGATTTCTGCACGATAACCGCGTTGAAATGATGAATAATGAATACATGCAATAAGGTTAACCATACACTATTTAACTGAGCATGAGTAATTATTACAATGGATATTATTGAGCACACTCGTGCCTGGAATTGGCACGAGAAAGGTAGGCTGAAAATGACTTTTCATACTAAACATACCATAACAAGGCACATGGTTTCACTGAAGGTCCAGGGCAAATGGGGTGAGAAAATTGAACGATTTCGAACATACCGTGTGAGGGAATCACACTTACCTAAAAGTTAGTGTCTACAATAACATATCTCCCAGCGACGTCCTCGCTGACCTTCACCTTAGCCATGACTGGGTCGGACATCAGTATTCCCAAATATGCATCTACATGCTGAAAAAATAAACACAACAGACATCAGGGAAGTCCTTCGTTGGAGATGACAAGCATAAGTATTAACACTGCAAGCCAATTGAACATACCGACTCTTCAAATTCTTGAGTTGGATTGATAATTTGCTGAAAAAAAGCCTTCCCAACATTCCAACCTAGTCCCACATTCTGCCTGAAGAACACACCATTTGCAAAGTGAGTGTAATTAATTAGAGCACATATTATAATTAGGAAATGAGTATAACACCCTAATATATCGGGTAATTTAATTGAATATTGTCACGAGTAGGTAAATTTTTTTTTAAGGTATTAGAACCGTACAAATTTTCAAATCTCATAAAAGCGGCGAAGGCACGCTTATCCGCCATCTGCCTCCGTTCATACACTCTGTACGGGCTCATTAATAACGCTGACGCTGTTCAAGTTCTTACTGCCCTCCTTCCTCGATCTGACGAATCTGACTCAGCGGGCATCGAAATGGGTCCTATCGGTTCCTCTTCCTCTCCAATCTCCAATGCATTAACAACTTCGGGATGGACCTCTTCTGGTAGATCGAACTCAACGTCATCAGTGTCTACACCAACATCACCCCCCGTGCAAGCAGTTGGTCGTCGATGGGTACTAACGCCCCCTGTGTCTCCATCAGGACCCGTCGTTGGGCAAGCCGGTGGCACGATTATAGAACCGGCCGTAGTAATATGGTGGGATGCACTGGGGATCTCCTCCTCAATCACCAATTGCCCACCGGATGGAGTCCGCGCCGTATCTTTGGTACCACCTACTTCGTCTGGAATAGCTGATTCGCCGCCTGTTCATGTGGAATCAACCACTCGGACCTGTACGAGCGTACGCAATAATCGACAGCTTCAATAAAGTGAAAACATAGGAAGTCAATGTGGTGGATGAATGACAATGGTGAATCATTAGTAACTCACCGGCGACAGATTAGAGACACCGACACCTGCTAGCCCCATTGGTGTGTTGGTTGGACACCCCGTGCCAAGACTTGGAGCACCCTACAGAACACTATGACTGTCAAGAACCGAGACGGTTGAAATTTCTCGTTCGACAAGTTTATTGACAACAACCTAAGAAACAGTTATTACCTAGCTCAAGCCCGCTGCGGCGACACCCTGCCTCTCGAAAAAACTAGTTATTTCTGCTTGAACGATTGCGGGAACCTCGTTATTCAGTGCGTCTATAAGTTCACGATGTAGCAGAGCAGGCATAATTTCTTCAACAACAGCCGTCATTTCCTGTCTCAACTGTCTGCAAACATCACTAACTGACCCGAGCCGGGATACTGCAGCTCTAGGTCGATCACCATGTCCGGAATTTCTACCAGCGTTGGATTCGTCCTCCTCATCACTTGCGCTCGATGTGTCACCACTCAAGTCTATGGGTTCATCGGAATCATTCGCATACAAAGGAGAGTTTTCTCGTGCCCAGCGACGATTGGGAACCGGTGCATCAGGGGGGACTATGTCCATGGGGTCTCTGGGCGCATCATGTCCTTCTACATTAGGGTCACCTTGATCCACGTTGGCAGCAGGGCCTAGAATAATATGGGGGACTGGCGGCGGAACAAAAATTGGTTGTGCCTCCGGACCTAGACTTAGCCAATAAATGGACTCTGACTCGGCACGAGTTCGTAAAGCAGATTTGCTGAAACACGAATAAATACAGAATTAAGTCAGCGTTAGTTTGGTGAGGATGGGAAAATATAATATGGTTGATGGGGCCGAAGAACCTTTTTATAGAACAAGCACAAAGTTTATTACCTCCTGTTGAAAAAACCTGTCAGCCTTGTAATTAACCCCACTCCTCTTAGGCCTTCACTGGACCAGTCGGGGCAGCATATCCATGTTCAAAACTACCTTTTCACCGTAGTCCGAACTGATTTGAGGAATAGCTTCGAATATCCATACCTACAATGTCCACGCCATATTAGTTAGTCGTACAAGTAAGGCACAACATCATTACAGTTTAAAAAATAAATGTACGAGCTAAACCACTTACTAGAAAGGCGGTAGTGAATCCATAGAAGTGGTAGCGGTTCGATTCATTGGTAACTCCGAGAGTAAGGTCCATCGTGTAGCGAATCAGATTCATGTAAGTGAATTTCCCCCAAGGGAAAATATCCCCTGCATTCTCGTCCTCTACCAAAGTCCACACCCATGGTTCAACATACGATTTGAGTGCATCTAACCCCAGAAGGATGTAGTACAAGTATAAAACCTTCGCCACTTTCAGAGTGTCATTCAAACTATCACTAAACGCTCGATTCTCAAAAATTGTCCTTAAACGGTTCATCCGTACGGGACCTGGCCCAATCATTCTACCAAATACCCGCTCAGCAGGGGGGTCTAGATAAATATCAAGGTCAAATTCTCCAAACTTAAGTCCAGTTACAAGCGCATACTCACTTTCCCTGAACCTGATTGGTTTCGTGCCAACTTGGAACCACAGCTCTGGGGTACCCATAACATCTTTCTTGACAATCTCGAAAGAAATAACAACATTCATGGCTACGCTAGGTGTAATTAGATCATCCCCACCAAATTCAAGAAGGGGCCCGAATACCGAGGTCCTGTACGCTTCTACAGCATCCGCTCCGAGCTCGTTGAGATTCCGCTTAATTATGGTTGCGACTGAAAAAGGGTAATATCCATTAATTCTATGTTGTTGAGCTTGCAGAGCTGGCCGCTTCCATACCCACTACCCAAAAAACAAAAAGTATTTCACTATTAAAAAAAAAAAAAAAAAACCACGGACAAAGAGCAATAATAACATGTCTGAGTTTGCCACGTGGACAGGTTTGTTTCGTTTTATCAGTAAAGTGAGCAAACAGAAACATACACAAACTGGGTATGAATAATAACCACTGGCGTGATCAAACGCGATTGGCTAACGGTTACCGATTAATCAGTTCATTTTACAAAATCAAACAAATGTTTCATGCATAGTCAATGTGTGAGTCTACAATGAGTAGCAAACGCCCATCACACGTGATCATAGCTATTTTATGTCGGTGTTGAATTATCCCTTAGTTAAAACAAATGTGGACACGAACCATGTACTGAACAATCATTAAGCTATATGTGCATGCGTTTAACACCAAATGTAGTACTATGTGAAGGCATGATGCAAAATGGACTTGAATATGCAGCAACACACATAATATGAACAAGTCTTAAAATTTCCGGCATTACGTACGATTAGAGAGGGATATCTTATTTTATTCAGTGGAAGACATCGGTCACATGTAGTATATAAAGAGAATATAAACTGAACAACAGTAACGCCAGGAACAAGAAATAAGGAGTCATTCGTGCACGATGGTAAGGTGATAGTTTCCATTTCAATAACAACTACGTCAGGCTACTAAATGTCACATTTCATTGTATACAACAACCAAAATCAACCAACACAATGCCCGCACCTATCACCCTACAACCAAAGTCAGGCACGAAACTCTGGAGGCACGCTAGATGATCATTGGTGCGGCTCATACAAGACCATGCACCAATTTGGGACCGATGAATGATCACGAGTATGATTGGTTTGGAAGACATTGACAGAACGAACAATATTTAGATATCACAACCCAGAAAATAGCTCATTCAAAATAACAATCCTAACTACATTGTGATCAACCAACTAAAAAGGAATCCTCCAACCCCACTTAGAACCCCCGCAAAACACATCTCCCACGAAACCAACAACAGCCCCCTTCAACCCATACAATAACTTGAATAAAAGTTCAGCGAGAAGCAACATTCAGATGGGCATTATAAAATGTGTGGGCGCCCTAGTATACAATCCTTACTAGTTGGGGAACTACATGGAAATCATGCCAAAACAACAACAGTAAAAGATAAAATCACTAAACCAACTGGAGGTATCTGGGTACAAAAATTGGGTACCTGGCCGTTATCATTGTCCGCAGAGGACCCAGGCGGAGAATCACCCTTTGCACCCGCTTCGCCCGCTTGTGAATCCGGGGATTTCGTGCCTGAAGATCTGGCGGCATGAATGTTGGACTGGTTGTTGGGGGGTGCGTTTGCATGCCGTTCGATTACTAGCAAAGTGATTTCTCCTACTCTGGCGGTAGCCGCTCTCGTGCACACGCCAGGGCTCACGACTTGTGGCGGCATCTGTGGACACTCAATGGGCACAGATACAGAAACAAGGTTTCAACGCTGGGACGAAAACTACACTATTCCGGCCTCCGTGATGCCATCCGCCGGTGTCGCAGGCGGGTTCTCCACCGGGGCCTCTGCTTCGGCATCATGGACGACATCTGGTTCAACAAAAAGTACCCTACCTCTGAGAGCGGACACCATTTTTTAACCAATACAGCCCACAACTCTTCCAAAATATTTTTCGACCAACGACGGAGATGAAGACGGTGCAAAAATCGTTCCTTTTACAGGCGGTGAATTTTTATTTTTTTGAGGGAAGGGTTTGACAAGCAGTGAATTTTCAAATAAGAGAGATGAGAGGTTATTTTGTGGATTGGAAGGGGTAAGGAACAATCGCGAATCTTGGGTGGGTGGGTTTTCGCTGATGTGTGATGGGGTGGCAGATAAATATGGGAGCGTGTGCAAGTGGGTTAGGTACACGGGGTGGGTGGTTAGGGTGGGAGGTTGGGGGGGGGGTGTGGTTAAAAAGGTAAAAATGGACAGATTTCATATTATTTAAAAAGGTGGTTAGATTCTATATATATGTTATAGAAAGGGATACTTATATTTTTCTCCCTATACAGTAGTATACCAAAAAAAAAAAAAAAGAAAAACTTATACTATTAGGCAACATAATACACACATACACACACATATATATATATAAGTAAACAACTAATATATTGTAACCTAGAAAAATAATTATAGAGTAACATACAAAGAATAAATAGATATAAAAGAAAAGCAAAATAATAGGACATCAAGTTCGAACCCTTGTCTCCACACCAATAGCAACACACACTTACTATCCTGACTACATCCACTTTCATTAAGCAAACGCGACCTAATTTATATAATTAATTTGCAGCATAGAAAACAAGGAAAAATAAGTAGCCCACCAGAGCATTGAACCCTCGACCTCCTACTTTGCTAGAGAGCGCCTAACAAGTTCAGCTAGCGCTTACATTCAGTAAATAAAATTAACATATGTTTTGAGCAGTAAGTTGGTGTTGTCACAACTGTTGCTATGTGTAATTTATTCTCTCTCGATTCCCAAAAATAAAAGTAGAATAAAATTTTCTGAAAGTGATAATTGTGGTCGTGGGGCAACATAAACACTAATTGACATCTAACTCAACTTTTCCTTACATAAATACTAATATTGACTATACTTAGATACATATATACTGATTTTGGTTGTTTTAGCTAAGGATGGATTAGCGGGAAATGAATAGAGTGTCTTTGACAATAAAATTTGTATCTCTGCTGGAGATGCAAAAGCTGGCATAGTGTTAGGTCATTGGAAGGGAAAGGGAAGTAGAACATGTCACTCCATCACCCATGCATTTCTGACTTTGCTATAAATGATCAACACATAGAGTTTCACGGTGAAGTACTCTAAAATCTCTATGTTCGTGTAGAAATGGGCTGGCTAGGGCTTCATTGCCACATGCCAACTAGTTCGTACATTACTTTGAAGTTTAAAAAACATGGCTTCCCTGATTAGGCTGACTAATCAAATTTGGTTAAACAATCCAAAGGAAATATTTTTGATAGCTTTACAAAAAATTCAGCTTACGGAACTCTTTATTCCTTCTATTGTACGTCACTTCTAAAAATTAGTATTTTGATTGAGAGATTTTGAAATCCATGGATTGAGAATTAATGAATTTCAAATTCACTCAAGATATAGGAGATTTAGAATCCACTTAAATCTTTCAAAAATAGCTTAAAATGAGATAATGGATTTCAAAATACATGGTAATCCAAACAACATAAATGATTTAAAACTATAAATTTCAAATCCATCCTCAATCATTCTATCTGAATACAAACTTAAAGGTTTTTCTTCCTTCAAAAAGCCATCCAAGAAAAGTTTATAGGCCAAAATTGCCCTCCACTTTGACACTCTACCGACCCCTAATCGACCAAGTGGCTAGTTCTAAATTCAAGATCCCGTACTTTTTCTTTTGTTATTATTTTTTCAGGAAAACACAAGCTCTAACATTAAATAATTCGAATTTTGATGAATCTAAAATATTTAGATATATAACCAACCACAACATTGATCACGCAACCGTCCTCTATAACCAAAGTATCCTTAAACAATATTACATCCTATGAGTAGTGTGCTCACGAAAAACATTGGGTGGTAATCCATTAGTTAGCGGATCCGCAATCATTGTATGTATCTCAATACGCACAATATGTCCACTCTGTATTTATTTTTTCTTACATAACTTTATGTGAATATGTTTTGACTTAATAGAACTCCTATTGTTGTTGGAATACAACATTGTTGAGTTATTGCCACAATACGACTTTAGAAGTTTTCCAATATTTCTTATAATTCATAGCCCAGTGACAAGATTTTGCAGCCACATCCTAGATAGGATGCCTCATAACATGCTACAAATTCTACGGTCATGGTAGAATGTTCTACCAGTGTCTATTTAACACTTCTTCATGAAATAGATCCCCAAGCCAATAGAATATAGTAGCATGAGTTCTACTATCTTGGTATCGGCAGAATTAGAATACCTAATGATCTCTAACTGATCTAATCTACAGTATATAAACATGTAATCTTTAGTTTATGTAGGTGCCTCATAACCCGTTCTATTTCCTTCTAGTGATCTATATTGGGGTTACTTAAATATCTCCAAACATACCAATAACAAAAGTTATATCATGTCTTGTACAAACCTGAGACATACATTAAACTAAAAGTAGCTGAGGCATATAGAATCTTTTTCATCTTGGACCTCAAGATCAGTTTTAGGACACTAACTGAGACTAAATTTGTCTCCGTTAGCCACAGGGGTGTCCATTAACTTGCAATTCTATCATACCTTTGCACTGCATTTTCTATATATTTCTTTTGTGATAATCTATACTAGACATCCCCAAATGTGAAAATATTTGGCACTAGGCCTACCACCAATCCAAAGCTTATAAGGTGTTTTAGCAGCTGCTTTAGTTAGTACATGGTAGAGAATATCAGTTGAAATATTTTGTGCCTCTCCTCATAGTAATTCTATTAAGGAAGAATGACCAATTATACTCCTGGTCATGTTTTAGCCAAACCATTCATGTTAGGCGTCCCCAACATAGTGTGTTATAGGATGATTCTATATTCCTCTCGGTAGATAACAAAAAGGCCGAACATTGTTCTCTTGAACTGTTATATTTATCATAATACTCACCACCACGGTTAGGCCTGCCGTTTTTAATTCTTTTGTTG
The DNA here is from genome assembly GCA_958295605.1 of Ajuga chamaepitys. Taxonomy (NCBI): domain Eukaryota; kingdom Viridiplantae; phylum Streptophyta; class Magnoliopsida; order Lamiales; family Lamiaceae; genus Ajuga; species Ajuga chamaepitys. The sequence goes on from OY282501.1 coordinate 18,118,363, forward strand.
AGTTGTTTCTCAACCTAAACCATAAATACTTTGAACATATTTCCAGTGCTTCAGACTTTTCATGAATTAGATATAGGTACCCGTATTGTGATTAATCATCTATGAATGATATAGAGTAACTTTGACCATTCCAAAAAGCCTTAGTTAATGGTCTGCAAATATTTGTATGCATCAATTCTAAGACGTATGTAGCTTTATTGGCACCTAACCTATTTTGTTTAATCTCTTTTACCTTTGATACACTCAACACATATCTCAAGATCCGAAAAGTCAAGTGTATCCAAAATACCATTTGACACAAATATCTCAATTCTTGTTTTGAGGTATGACCTAAATATTTATGCCATAGTTTAGGTGAATTTTTTGTTTATTTAATTTTCCCTTAGTACCCTGTGACTCAACATGCAATATCTCATAATATAAAGATACAATATCAAGCATACAAAGATTGTCAAAAGTTATTAAGGAATCGTGCCTACAATACTAGAATTTTCGGAAATACTAAACTGACAATTTTCAAATGAAAAATTGAGTCCATACTTGAAGGAATTTATGCACTGGTTATGAGAGTGTTACTGAGAGTGTTGTAACATTGGGACGGACAGACTCCTTGTTTAAAGTTGAATTGTAGATTGTATAAAACTGGAAATGATAAACAGAGATGAGAGATTCAAACTCAGACAACACGAAGCCTGAGCAATTTTATCTTCAATCACAGTGGAATGAGTTTTATTCAATGCCTTCGAAAATCCTAAATTTGATCATACAAGAAAGGATCAAATTTAGACTCGAACTAAATCTACATACTAAGCAATCCTCTTTTGAAAGAGGGGTCACACAAAGTCTCAGAATAAAGAATGTGAGAAGTATGAAGAAGTTAGCCTTCAACTTTTGGTGCGAAAATGTCTTGAAGAAATTCTGATCTTTACACTTGGTTTCTTTCTTTTATTTTCCACACCCAATCTTTTCTAGTTAGCCATTTAAATATCTACCATGAATGGCAGTTATCACCTGCAAGATAACATCAAAGAACAATAACCACCAATTTTCGAAAGGATGACTTTCGGTTTGGATAAGATTCCCATACAGTTATATATGAAAAACTAAACTTATCCGAATTTACAAACATACTAAACATATAAAGTAGACATACATGGGCAGCAAGGTAAAATTAGAAGAAAGAGTAGAACGTGTTTCCCAGGGTGTTTCAACAAAAGCTGTAACACTTAACCAAGAACACTGAAAGATACACATGTTCTAACAATCTCCCCCTTTTTACCTTGCTGGCCAAAAACAAACAAATCAACACAAGTATAACAAATATTCACAGTACTACATTATCACACATAAAACATAGTACCACATAGCAAAACATCCAACCTAATGGGAGAGGTGAGAGATCACAAATAGCTCCACTCTCTCCCCCTAAATATATCACCACAAAGCCATCATAAGGAAGAGTAAACATACTCCCCCTTAATCAGATTACTCCTGCACCAACCACAAATACAGGTATAGAAACAAATATACAAACATACATATAAGATGTCCAGCATCAAGAAACCATCACCACAAATTAATCATCCTTGGTACCACTGGTACATCAATGTTTGTTATGTCCACATTTCCATCATCATCATCATTCCCAGCTTCATCCTCCTCCATATTATCACCGCCAGCCACTTCACCAGTCACTCCTTCATCTCTTACTGGTACCAGCAATGTTTATTATGTCCACATTTCCATCATCATCATCATCATCATCATCATTCATAGCTTCATTCTCCTCCATATCATCACCACCAGCCACTTCACCAGTCACTCCTTCATCTCTTTCTACCCTTTTTTGGCCTGTATGCATGCTTCTTAAGTCTCTCTCAACACTCCCCCAATAGGCTGCATCAATCTCAACATTTCTCTTTCTTGATTTAGCCATCTGTATCCAGTTCAAGAGTTGCACGACTGGGACACTGATTGTTCCTGTGTGTGTTGCACCACCTCCACCAATTACCTCTTCTTCAACTTGCTCCACAAGTTGTACATCCCTTACATGAGGAGGGTTGAGAAGTTTCTGATCAATTGTGATGTCGTGGAGATCATGTGAGTATTGATCATTGGTTGAAACTTTGATCCTCTAACTTCGAAGAATCTTCCAAATAAGGCAGGGGAATGGAAGATTTTGTTTTTGTGACTATATCTCTGCAAAGTTAGTAATTGTATAGAAGACAAACTGGCCAAAATTGAATTTGACACCATTTATAATTTGGTACAAAAATTTCATCTGAGTCTTAGTGGAAACATTGTGATTGGTGATGGAAAACCAATTAAAGCATCCAACCTTGTGAAGGATGGCATACTTTGAGGTTAGAAGGGAGGCTGGAATTTTCTGGTTAATGGGCCAAGTATTCTTGTGACCACCCGTAGCTTGGGCAATCACATCGTCTAGATCATGGATTTCTTTATCTACATTATTTGGAGGGAAATGGAGGAAGTCATTGATGAGGGAAGGAGTAAATAGCATAATTTTTCTCCTAAGATACACCAGTCCAAATCGAGGATTATTTGAAGTTCTCATGCCTTCAGTAAAATTGCAATAAAATTCTCTAACAAGATCATCAGCAAGCTTGCAATTAAACTCTAGTGTCTTTCCTAGGTGTGCAGCTTCAATGATGGAAATGAGATCATATTTTTCAAAATGAGGGGTGTCAGATATTACCTCTCTATTTTGAAAACACTCTTAGTGTTTGAGTGCCTTCTCTGTATAGAAGTAGTTGTTGTAGCCTCTGCTAGCATTGAGTGCTGCAACACCTCCGGCAACACGCCTTATTGGTGGTGAGGCCTCCTCCTCACTAGAACTCTCATCTCCTCTATCACCTTCCTTTAAGACCATGTTCTCATCACTAGAATCATCGAATTCTGATTCAGTCTCTTCTGAATCCTTCTTTTTTTTCTCCTCATCTCCTTCTTCTCCAGAATCATCAGTTTCTCCAGACCCATCTCCTGCTTAAGAAACCTCTTCTTCATCTTTCTCTGACTCAACATCCAATTCAGCATCAATTTCAGTGGCAGATTTTGCAATCTCATCATCAGGTGTTTCAGCAGATGCTGGAACACTGGAACCTTCATCAACTTTCTCAGGAACTTTGTTCTTCGTTTTCACATCTCTCAGCCAGTCAGCCAATGTCTTCTCCTTGTCATAGCCTAGTACTTGTTCTTCTACAGGGGTTTCTGGTTGTGGAACTCCTTCAGAGAATGATTCTGGTGGTGCTGAATCACCCTCTACAGCACTGGACTAACCATTACTGGTACTCTCCTTAACACCCTTTCCTTTCTGTCTGGCCTCTTCAATGAACATTTTTTGGGCACTTTTAGTATGAATGACCACTTTAAAGTGGGGATCCTCCTCATCATTATCCTCATGATCAGAGGGCAACCTATAAGCTGGTGGAGGTTGTACCTTGGGAGGTCCTTTCTTCGTAGCTGGAGGCTTGTTCTCCCCCAGTGTTGGTGAATGCCCCCTTTGCCTCTTAGAAGCCCGTTTGATTGGCCGGCTTGAACGGTGTCCCGAATAAAGTCAAAAGTTGATACATCATCTACATCTACTAGATTTTCATGATTCCTTGGAAACTGCATGTTCAAATACGCTTCTGGAGGCACAAATTCCTCAATCGCCATAGCAGGGTTTTCTTCAGGAATTCTAGACGGATCATGAACAGAGGGTGCTGTAGCATCTGGTGGAACATCATCCCTTCTAGTGCCTACATATTCACTCCGAATGTCATAAGGATTTTTGGGCAAATCTGCCATGGATTGAGAGTGAGTGATTGCTGCAGAAGCGGAAGATGTAGTGTGAGATTGAGAAGAAAACAGTAAGGAAAGAATAAGGGATGTTTGCTTTTCTAACGTTCTTTGAAAGAAGTAATAATCCGGGCTATATCCTTCTCTGAATCTGACATTTTGATAACAATAAATCAGATTAAAAATAATGAACAGGCCTAGAGCAAATATCCACACAAAAACATTATAAAAAAATTCGAATTTCAAAAATAACTCCCCCTAACGTGTTCCACCACTCTGATTAACCTCCTCCAACTTCCATGAAAATAGGGATTAGGATAAGATCAAGTGATATACCACTTAATTAACAACTGCAGATATTTTTATTAAATATTTTTTAGCAATATTAAAAACAGAAAATACTAATTTAAACAAAATTAAAAATATTATTTTTGTGAATTTTTTATTTTTTTTATAAAAATTTTATTTTTCTTTTATAACAAATAAGCATTATAACATTACGGAATTTTTAAATGGAAGTAAGACATAAAATGATTTATAAAAGCCAACCAGAAATGGTGTTCTATACATTAATCCAACACTTGAAGCAACACCTTAGTTCAAGTGTTTTCCTCCAAAGATACAAAGAACTTGTCCTTTAATTGCAAGTTACCTATAAATCATCATCAGTAGAATCTGAACGTTATGAGAATCAGAAATGGATGATGATTTTGGTAAAAGCAACATATGAACAAGAGAGTGTATAGATTACATTACCCATCGAGATCAAGCTTCAATAGAATTATCTTTATTAGAATTTGTCCTCCCAATTATAATTATGTAAAGTGTAACAAGAAAACACAAGAAAGCACAAAAATAAAAGGGACACATATGTACAATAGGGTGTTAGAACACCCTATGAAAGTACGTATTTAGATTATGCACAAACCGAGAGATTTCCTTAGGAAGGAAAATCTCTCAAAATCTAAAGTTTTAGTAAAAATATCTACAAGTTATCTTTCAGTAGGTATATGTTCTATGTTCACAACCTTCTTGTCAACCAAATTCCTTATGAAATGATGACGGATGTCAATGTGTTTTGTGCGAGAGTGTTGTACTGGGTTTTTGGTGATATCAATAGCACTAGCATTATCACAATACACCAAAAGACCATCATTATTGAGGCCATAATCATCTAGCATTTGTTGCATCCATAATAGTTGAGTACAACAACTCCCTAAGGCTATATATTCTGACTAGGCAGTGGACATGGAAACAATATTTTGCTTCTTACAATGCCATGAAACTAAGTTGTTTCCTAGGTAAAAACATCCTCCTGAGGTACTCTTTCTATCATCTACATCTCCAGCTCAATTAGCATCACAAAAGCCAACCAAATTAGTGTTAGTGTCCTTTGAATACAAAATTCCTAAGTCTGTGGTTCCACTTACATATTTTATGATTCGTTTTACAACATTTAAGTGGGTCACTTTAGGATCAACTTGATATCTAGCACACACAGAAACACTATAGCATAAATCTGGACGACTAGCAGTCAAATATAACAAATCCCAATCATACTCCTATACAAGGTGTTTTCAACACCTTGTGAAACACGATCTTTGCAAATTTTAGTATAAGAACTCAAAGGAGTTTTCATTGATTTAGAGTTCACCAAATTAAACTTGTTGACCAAGTTCTTGGCATATTTTGATTGGCTCAGAAAAGTTCCATTTTCATGCTGTTTTATTTTCAAACCAAGGAAAAAACTTAACTCACCTACAAGACTCATTTCAAAAGATGTGGATATTTGATCAGTGAAGTCTTTCAAATCCTTTTCACATGTTGATCCAAAAATAATGTCATCCACATATATTTGGGCAATAGTGATATGAGAAGACCATTTCCTTATAAACAAAGTTTTATCATTGCCCCTTTAAAAACCAAGTGAAATGAGAAATTCAGTCAACCTATCATACCAAGCCCTAGGTGCTTATTTTAATCCATATAATGCCTTTTTAAGCTTAAACACATGATCAGTTTATATGGATCAACAAACCGCTTGGGTTTCTCTACATATGCTTCTTCATTTAGAATATCATACAAGAATGCATTTTTTAACATCCATTTGATAAAGCTTGATGTTGAGAAAACATGAAATAGCAATCAAGAGCCGGATGGACTCTAACCTAGCAACATGAGCAAAAGTCTCATCATAATCAAGACCTTCACCTTGTGTGTACCCTTGTGCCACAACTCAAGCCTTGTTACGAATCACTTTTCCTTGCTCATCCATCTTGTTCTTGAATATCCATTTAGTACCAATGACATTCACACCATGAGGTCTAGGAACTAAATCCCAAACATCATTCCTTGTGAATTGATGAAGCTCTTCATGCATAGCATTTATCCAATTTTCACCCCGTAGAGCTTCATCTACATTCTTTGGTTTCACATTGGATACAAAGCAAGTTTCATGTATTTGCATGTAAGTAGAAGATAGGCAAGCAAGTTTTACCATTTTTGAGTAGTCAGTTCTTTCCTTATGACGAGTACGAACACAATCATTAACATTACCTATGATTTGAGAGACTGGATGCATCTTACAAACTCTACCAAGTGGATCCCTTCTTACCATGACTTCATTTCCTACATCATTGGTTGTAGGTTCAGTTTCCCTTTGATCATCATGAGAAGGAGTGTTTGGATTTGTGGGATTCTGAAGATTGTCATCAAGAGGTGTTTCAACACTTGTTGGAACACTTTCAGAGCTTTGAGATTATTTTTCAACAAGATCCAATACATCATCTTCAACTCTATTTCCTGCAATGTTAGTTAGATCATCAAACACAATGTTAACACTTTCTTGGAAGGTTCTTGTACATAGGTTAAAAACACAATATGCATGACTATTACTTGAGTAACCTACAAACAATCCTTTGTCTCTTCTGGAATTAAATTTGTTCAATTGATCACAATCATTCAGAATGTAACAAATACATCCAAACACATGAAAGTGTTTAAGATTAGGTTTCCAACCCTTGAGTATTTCATAGGGTGTCATAGTACTACCTGATCTTAAGTACACACGATTAGAAATGTAACATGCAGTGTTGATGGCCTCAACCCAAAATCTCTTTGACATATTTTTATCACACAACATAACCCTAGCCATTTCTTGTAAAAATCTAGTTTTCTCTTGGCTATGCCATTTTGTCGTGGTGTTTCAGGGGCTGAAAACTCTTGTATTATGCCCTTCTTTTGACAAAATTAAGCAAAAGATGTATTTTCAAACTCCCTAACATGGTCACTTCTAATTCTACCTATCCATATTCCATATGAATTGTGAATTTTAACAGCATGAACTTTAAACACATCAAACATTTAAGATTTTTCTTTAGGAAAGAAAACCCATGTAAATCTGGAAAAATCATCCACACAAACTAACACATATCTTTTTTCACCTAGACTATCCATCTCTACAGGACACATTAAGTCCATATGAATAGGTTCAAAACAGTGTGTTGTACCATGGTGTTGCAGTACCTTATGAGACACTTTAGTTTGTTTACCTTCTGCACATGAACTGCAAACTTTATGAATCTTACCATAGAATTTTGGCAAACCTTTCACAGCCTCCACTGAAGCAAGCCTTTGAAGTTAACGATAGTTCACACGGCCCAGCTTTTGGTGCCACAACTCAAATTCATTTATTGGAGGCGCTTGTTCCTATCATAATACACTCATTTCCCCCCATCAAAGATACTGCATTAGTCTTTTTCAAGATTTTCACCACAAAGCTGACTTATGCTTATCAAGTTTGCCATAAGGCCTTTCGTATGCAAAACATTTTTCAAGTTGGGTAAACCTTTAACATCTAAAACACCCTTACCAACAATTCTACCTTTAGCTCCCCACCAAAGGTAACACTGTCACCATCAAAATCTTCATATTCTTTTAAAAACATTTTGGCGCCTGTCGTATGCCTAGAGCATCCACTATCGAAGTACCATACTCTTCTAACATCAGCCATTAAAGAAGTGTAAACCATATTACAACAACTATCAGAAGATTTCTCAGGAGGAGAAATGGTTTTAGGCTTAGTGCAGTGTGAGGTAGAGTGTTGCAACATAGACTGTGACATTTTAGAAAGGTTTTTACGAAGTAACTTTCTTTTTTCTCCTGAAAAAATAAGTTCTTTTGTGGCCTGGAATTGTGCAATAGTCACAAACACCTTCTCTATTTCCATCATCAGAACTAGACCTTTTTTATTTTGGCATGACACTCCCTTCATATTTTTGAAAATCTATAGACAAATATCCAGTTTGTTCAGTTAAACTAGCAATGTCATGATCAGATTTTACCAAATTTGGAGGGGTGTCTTCTAAAGATAAATTTTGGAACCTGTTCATTTCTCTAATAAACACAGGAGTTTTGTAATCATCAAAGGATGATTGGAAAGAACTTCGAAATGGATTATCATAACCTATGCCAAAAGAGTCATGTTGTTGAGCTGAAATGATTTCATTCAACTTTGAAGTGCCAGAATTAAAACGACTCAAACAATCAGATTTCCTTTTAAAGATCCCTAGTCACAGCTTCTAGGTCTTTATCTTTGAGGGATAATGATCTTTCCATGTGAGAAATTTTATGTTTGAGAGAATCGTTTTCTGATCTAGTCTCATTAAAAAATCTAACAGAAACCACAAGTTCTTGATGCATTTCCCTAAAAGCCATAATAAGGAGTTCATACTCAGAAGGTTCTGAGTTAGTGTCACAAACATCAGGTGTTTCAAGGGGTGTTTCAACACTTTGGTCAACACTTAGTTCCTCCAATGTTACCATTAGTGCTGCAACATCCTGTGAAGCACTAATTCCTTCTTCTTCATCATCAAACTCATTGTCACTCAGTGTGACAAAAATATTTGTTCCACATTTCTTCAGATTGTTAGCACATTGATTAGCATAATGACCATAACCAGAACAAGCATGACATTGAATGGTCCTAGCATCTTTGGGAGAATATCCACCCTGATTTTGAAAGTTAAAACCAGGATTGAAAACACCTTTTGAAACATTCTTCTTTTTTTCTTAGATAAAAACCATTAATACTTCCTAGTCAAATAAGCAATGGGGTCATCAAGATTTTCATCCAACCAAATGCTATCACTTTTTGTATTTGAACTAGTTTCACCCGAATGAGAAGGAAAAGCAATTGTCTTGTTAATTCCTCTCATTTGGTGTTGTTGATTTAAGTTTAGTTCAAAAGTTTGAAGGATGCCAATCAACTCATCCAAATATATTTTGGATGTGTCTCTTGAGTCCTCTAAAGGATAGACCTTGATTTAAAACGTTCGGGAAGAGTGCGTAATACCTTGTTAACCAACCTTTCATTGCTAATGGGATCTCCAAGTGCATGAGACTCATTAGCCAGTTCACACAATCTGGAATTGTATGGAGAGATAGTTTCTGACTCTTCCATTCTAAGTGTTTCAAAGCGTGTTGCTATCATCCTTAACTTAGACTTTCGGACACTCTCCCGGCCTTCACATTTCCTTTGTAAAATCTGCCACGCATCCTTAGCAATTACATAATTTTGGATCATTCGAAACAAGGCAGTATCTATTGATCCAAAAATGGCGTTAATTGCCTTAGAATTGTAGCACGAGAGAATGAACTCATCATTCGTCCACTCAGCCTCCAACTTGAGAACCACATCACCATCTTCGTCTTTTTTACAAGGAGGAGTCCATCCAACAACTACTGATCTTCACACTCGTTCATCCAACTACTTGATGTAAGCCCTCATCTTTATCTTTCACATGGAGTAATTTGTTCCATCCAAAACAGGAGGCCGCATCAATGCTGTTCCAGGCACGTCCATGATTCATTTTTGCCCCAGAATCTCACTTAGTAGCGTCAAGTGATTGCTCTGGTACCAAATGAAGGAATTTATGCACTGTTCATGAGAGTGTTACTGAGAGTGTTGTAACACTGGGACGAACACACTCCGTGTTTAAAGTTGAATTGTAGATTGTATAAAACTGAAAATGATAAACAGAGATGAGATAATTCAAACTCAGACAAAAATGAAGTCTGGGCAATTTTATCTTCAACCACAGGGAAACAAGTTTTATACAATGCCTTTGAAAATTCTAAATTTCATCATACAAGAAATGATCAAATTTACACTCAAACTAAATCTACATACTAAGCAATCCTCTTTTGAGAGAGGGATCACACAAAGTCTCACAACAAAGAATGTGAGAAGTATGAAGAAGTTAGCCTTCAACTTTTAGTGCGAAAATGTCTTGAAGAAATTCTGATCTTTACACCTGGTTTCTTTCTCTAATTTCCATACCCGATCTTTTCTTGTCAGCCATTTAAATATCCCCAAGGAATGACAATTATCACCTGCAAGATAAGATCAAAGAACAACAACCACCAATCTTCCAAAGGAAGACTTTTGGTTTAGATAAGTTTCCTATGCAGTTACATATGAAAAACTAAACTTATCCGAATTCACAAAAATACTAAACATATAGAGTAAACGTACAAGAGTAGCAAGGTAAAATTAGAAGGAAGAGTATAACGTGTTTCCCAGGGTGTTTCAACATAAGGTGAACCACAAGAACACTGAAGGAAACACATGTTCATTAATACTTGTCCAAAATTGAAATAAAATATGGATTCCATCTAAAAGACAGTACAATAAAAGAGCCTTTCAAATGTAAAAAGATTCAGTCTTAAGCAACAATCTAAATTGTCCTACTACATCAACTTCTACCAGCTTGTCATGTCCCACATAGATGTATCTTTCACCATCGCTTGACTTTCGGTAGCTCACAAAACCATGCATTGACACTCTTATGCGAGTGATAGCACCAGAATCTAACCACCAAGTGTTTTTAGGTACTGAAGCGAAATTAACCTCACAACACACCAAAGCATCTTTCTCAACATAATTTTCTTTATTGCCCTTATTGTTTGGAAAACACTGCTAAATTTGAGAAAGGTAATCACTAGCCTTAGTGATTCCTTTCTATCCTTAAACTTTAACCATAATGGTATATTGTTGATGTTGGCATAAATAGAAATAGCAGCTATCATAACTAAACAGAGGATAAAACCAAAATAACTATCTCATACACATTTTGTATGCATCTATTTAGGTCAATTTAAGTACTTACTTTATAACATTTCATGCATAAATGGTCGAGAATTGTTTATATTTGATATATTTGGCCATTTGACGTGTATTGGCTTGTTTTGCACAGTTTTAATATTTTTCCGGCTAACAAGAAGATTTTACGAAGGCTACATGAAGAAACAGGTCAAGAAAGGACGAAATAGATCACATTGGGCCCAAAAGTCAAGCCAGGCCGTTGAACAATCAACGCGACCGCGCCAAGATTGGACGCGACCGCTTCAAAATGAAGCTAGAAAGTATAATTTGTGAATGGCTGACGCGATCGCGCCGAAAGGCAACGCGGTCACACCAAAAGAAGCTTCAATAAGTTGTTTGAAGCTGAGAAGGCCAACGCAACCGCGTCGCTTATCGTGAGGTCGACCAAAATATTATCGCAAGTTGAATCCGGTTTTAAATAGGATTTTGATCCTATTCTCTTAAGACTTCATCCCCAACTTATAAATAGAGGCCCAAGATTGAGTTTAATGGGAGGATCTCATACTTTCACACACTTAAGAGTATAAGGCGTAAGAGCAAGGATTGTCGACCAAGATTCTTGACAGAAGGAGAAATAGAGCTTGATCTACATAATTTGGTCAATCAAAGATTTATTTATTGACATGATTCATATTTATTACCAATTTACACATTAGACTTAAATACAAAGTCAACACCAGAGTTTAAGGCACGAAATCCGATAAATTAAAGCAAAAGTATAACCTTACCATAAAACATAAATTAGATTTGCACAAATTTCGGTAAATTAAATAAAAAATATATTCTTGCCATAAAACACATAGTAGATTTATGTGCTCCATCCATCTTGCTAACAGATTGATATAAAGACAATAAAATTTAAGACGTTTTTCTACACAATTAAACCAAAATTTTTACATCCCAAATTAGAAACATAAAATGAGCAGGAAAATATTTCAGTTTCTATTTATAGACTATTCCACTTTTATATTAAGTATGATTTGGGCTTAACTTTTCAATAGTCCTCAATTAGTTGGGCTTAGCTTTTAATTAGTGTTGCTCTTGAATAAAAAATATTATAGGTCAATCAAGAGAAGCTTTATATATTGTAAATAGTCTCAATGCTTTAGCTTACATAATGAAGAAATAATTTTAATAAAATATTTATTTTATTTTTTTTTTTTTTTTTTGCCTATTTAAACTCACACTGTAATTATAAGATCGTTACTTTAATTAGTGCTCAAGGACCAAGTAACAACTTAATAGCTAAACAAAATGAAGGATAATTGATTTAGATATGTTTTCTAATAAATGACGGTTTAATGTGAACGAATGGTTGGTTTCTCCCAAACCAGAATTTTAATTTTTTCTTCTCTTTTTTTGTAATGTAATACTTACATTTAATTTGAATAATCTTTTTCAAGATTTTTTTAAAGAAGCTATTATTTTATTGATGTTGATTCAAGATTATGTAGCTGAAGTCGTATACATGTTTATGTTTTTGATATAATTTGGCCTTTATTTGAATCGTAAATAGATAATATTTTTTAAACAAAAAAAGAAAACGATAAGTCAAACTTTGTTTGCAATACATTGTAGATAAAAGTATACTTGCCTCGGTTATATAACTAAAAAGTCATGTTAAATATTCTAGGAGAAAATAGACTTTTTAGTTCACCCTCCATTTAATTGACATAATCACCATTTACGGAGAGCAATTCGTTGATAAAAAAATAAATAGAGGGAGGTGAGGGTATGTTTGATGTTATTTTATTTGTAAGGACATATTCGCTTTATCATTTCAATTTATTTTCTCAAAACATATTTAGATTAGAACTATTAATATAAATAGGCATTGTTACTATTATTTAGATGGTTGAGTTCTTTTATATATAGCGTATTTTATACAAAAAATATATCTCTTTTTTGCTACTAGTAGTACTTCAAGGGTTATATATTATATTACTAATAAAAAATTATTAATTTTATACATTTTAATACAGAAGATTAAAAATGAACGGCGAGTGGTAGCAATGCTCTTGATCGGAGGTATACAAGATATGATTATGCATGGAAGTATGTTAATCCTGTTGCGGGCAATAAAGTTGCTACATTGTGTGACTTTTGTGGGCTTGTGATAAGTTCAGAAGGTATTACTAGGTTCAAATATCATTTGAGTCACACAGACCGGAAAAAGAATTTCCCCGTGTAAGAAGGTTCCTCCAGAAGTGAAGAAAGAGATTTGAGATCTGATTAATGTTAAAATTGCTGCTAAAGGGAACAAAGCCGCAAAAATGGCTGACATAAGAGCATAATTACGACAAGGTTTATCACATGAATTAGTTGACGAAGATAATGATGAAGAAGATTATATCGCGTGTTTGCCGGACCTTAATTCTCCAGAACGAAGAGACTACCAAGCTTCCATAAGAGATTCGAGAGCAAGTGACTGGGAACGACAATAAACCCAACATTTGGGAAGTGGTAAAAGAGGGAGTCCGAGTAGGCGAAAGGGTACAGAATCTTCCCAGTTTCGACGAACGCAAAGTGGTAGATCAATGAACTTTGATCCCTCTCCTACACCTTCTTTGTATAAATCATTCGATGCACGTCAAAAGAGGATAAAAAGTATGTTCTCCAGTGGCACCTTTAAGGAAAAGTTGGGTAAGGTGGTCAGTAAGTTTTTCATTTATGATAATTTACCACCAAACAAGGCATCCTCTCACCACTTTAAGAATATGATTGTGTTTACCCAAGAAGTAGGACAGGGCGTTCCTGCACCTACTACATATGAGATAAAACACAAATATCTTGATATGGAGTATGTAGAAATGCAGGAATACGTAGGAGGACAAAGGGAAAAGTGGGAGACATATGGCTGCACACTTATGGCTAATGGATGGACCGGGCCAACGAAAATTTCCATAATAAATTTCATGGTATATTGTAAGGGCACCACTGCTTTTCTGAAATTCGTTGATGCATCGGATAAGATCAAAAATCATGGCTACATTTACAATCTACTTAAAGAAGTTTTTTGGGAGGTAGGGAAGCACAATGTTGTTCAAATTGTAACTGATAATGGATCAGCTTATGTAAAAGCAGGAAGGAAAATGCAGCAGAAGCACAATGTAGTTTAGTTACTCATACCTCCTAAAAAATCAAACAATAAAATAATGAAAACATTGTCAAGAATTCGAAAGTAAACAAGGAATAATTAAGCCTGAAATGTCGGCTCTTCGATCTTCGTCTTGCTCGATCTCGCACCTTCTACTCCAAGGTAAAAGTATTAGAAAACAATTGATGTGATGTGATGATCTCCGATGATTTCTGTTGATCCCCTAATTTCGAGTCTCAATGTCTTTTTATATGCTTCGGGATGAATCCTGAGGTCTTTAGGCTTTGATTCTTACTTGGAACATGAACCTCTTAAAAATATATTTCTTATCGGGGCCGCGCACCATGCTTCTTGCGGTCGCGATGTTTTGAACTCAAAACTATCTTAAAACAACACATTTTTTCGCGGATGCGATGCATGTGTGTCGCGATCGCGATGGTCTTATAGTGCCGATTTCATTTCCAGCCACTTTTCGTCGCGGCCGCGCTCCTTCCCTTGTCGTGATCATGACCGTTCAACTCCAGATCGGTTCCAGACTGGTTCGGACCAATTCAAGCCGGTTTAGACCGGGTATTCCTTTCCTTTGACTTGTTCTTTCATCCGATAGTCATAAAATACGACTTTTGACCCGAAAATACTTATTATATCTTCAAAACAAGTCGAACATGTTAAATAGTCCAAATATAAAAAAACTACGCAAATCTCGACCAAATATGCATGTAAATGCTATGAAATATATTCCTAAATCGACATAAATACATGCATAATTAACGTTTATCAGTCTTTGAGGGAGATATTGTTAGACTAGGGGCAACACATTTTGCGACTAATTACATCTCCTTGGACAACCTCTTCAAGAAAAAATCTTACCTGAAACAAATAATTACTAGTGATGATTGGGCCGTGAATAAACTAAGTCGAACGAAGCTTGGGAAGGAAATGGAAAGTCAAGTGCTTGACCACATATTCCTGGAATGGAGTGCAACATACCGTGGCTATCTTTGAGCCAATATATCAGGTACTCCGAGTTGTTAATACAGAGGTGGTTCCAACCATGCCAATCTTATATGACTTGATTTAGGTTATGAAGGTTAAGGTCTAAACACTAAGAGTCTCACAGTGTGTGACAAAAATAATTGAGTCTAGGTGGGATCGTACACTTTCTCATCCACTACATGTAACAGGTAATAGTCCCTTTACTTTTCTATTTAACTTTGATTACACGAAGTTGATTGACATTTCATAACAATATTCCATAATATTTGTAGCATATTTCCTTAATCTGAGATCCCAGTATCAACACGGAGTAGGTGAAGATCTAGATCTACTTCAGGTAGTACTTTAAGTTTTCAATAAACTACACCCTAACTCTGACGGTGTTGCACAGTTTGGGAATGAGGTTAGCTTATTTGATTTGAAAATTACTATTTCTCTTTTCCATGTAATGTAGTTATCTATTTTTTTTTTTTTTTTTTTTTTTTTTTTTTTTGTACTTGTGCATCTCATTTGTTTTCATGATGCAAAAAAATCATTTGGTGATTGTTTGTTGTGGCTGCCAGAAATTCATTGTCGGGGTGTAAGTAGATATTTTATTGGATGTAAACTTGACAGTACTTATATCATTAACAACACATTTATTGGCAATGACTGCTAATTTAACAGTCGATTGGTGGGTTATGCACGGTAGTTCACCACCGATAGTTAGACAACTAGCCATGAGATTGTTGCCACAGACTGCATCATCTTCTGCATGTGAAAGTAACTGGAGTACCTTTGCATTGATACACACAAAACAACGAAAATCGTCCTACATATCTGAAGCTCGAAAAACTCGTATTTTGCTATTACAATATGAAGTTAAGGATACGAGACTTGGAGGCTGAAGTAGATAAGGTTGCTTAGCAGGAATTCCTGGATTTAGTGGACTTCACCGCTGAAACCGATAACGAAGAAGGTGATCAACTTTATCAATGGACTCAGCCAACACCTGTATCATGATAAAGGCAATCCTGATCCGCAGGTCGCTGAAGCGGCTAACCAATTTGAAATTGATGTGGATCAAGTGCTACGTGATGAAATTGGTGTAACTGGTACTCACTCACATGTAGAGAGCTCATCAGATGAGCACGGAAGTGATGCCGGTGGAAGCAACAGTGGTGAACTTAGAGACACCAATGAAGATTACTTCTCAAATCAAGGGAATATGTGTCCATTCACTGTTGAGCATGAGCACACACACGCTACTTAAGACCAAGACCACGGAAGTAGGGTTGGAGGTCCAGGGATAGGGGCAATTGGGAAACATTACACGAGCAGACGTGGTCGGAACCAACGCCTAAGCTCAAAAAAAAATTATAGCATCCCTCTCGTTAAATTTTGACTCGCTGAGTATGAGTAGTGATCGAGATGATCTGTATCCTAATTTCTTTCCACACAAGGTTGCAGCAAGATCATTCGAACAAGCCTGGACTGATCGTAGCATGTCTAATGACCCAGCTCCTCAAATGGTATATGGAGGACACATTATGATTCTTAATGACTATCTTCATCATTACGCTACCTCAGTGTATCCAGTCTATAGACTGACGGTTGGGACAGATGCTGAAACCTACACGTTTCATCTTAATGACTATCTTCATCATTATGCTACCTCGATGAGCTGGTACCACTATTACGAATATGCAGATAGAGCATATGTTCCATTCCAGCCTCATAGGGCATCATTTTGGTACTAGAAGGTAGTATTGTATAATAAAAAGAGTTCAGAATGTGTCCCGTGTGGCCGGACAACATATGTATTGTTTATTATTTACCAACTAGTTGTATATACGTGTATTTGGCTTAATTTTTAGATTAAATATTTGAATTTAAATCAGTTTATAACAATCGGTAAAATATCGTGATAAATTATTTGTTTTAATATATTTTCCGGCATTTTAAAAAGAATTGCATCGATATTTCTAACGATATCGAAATTTCTCCAAAATCTCTCTAAAATTGAAACACCGATATTTTCGTAAAAACCAATATTTTCGTCCTTGGTTTTATCTAGATAATAAAATATAGACATATGTAGTTTTGAAAACTGAAAATAATTAACTAAATTGATAGCAGTAAACAAGCGATTGAAGGAGAATCAATTGAAGAGAATATATAATAGGATTCGTTTTCAATTGCAACTCCCCAATGATTAATTACCCTGGTTATCTAGATTTTTGGACCGAATTCTGGGTTTTGTGAGGCGATCGCTTATCTAGTTAACCTCCTCTTAGATGATATTAATATGTAGATTACATATAAATAGTTATTGTCTCCGACTAACTATTGCATACGTAACTCCTAAAAGTTTACAAGATCAAAGCCTATGTAAATATCTCATACCTTTCGGTCATTATTGAATATCTACGCTATGTGTCATAAGCCTATTAACAAACATCCCCTCTTGGGCGTTGATTTATTAAGCCCAATTGAATCTAAGAATTGATCAGATTATCAAATTTGTAGACACAGCAGATAAAAACATAGAACATATGTCTAGATTAACCAAAACAATAAAATAAAATAAAAAAATCAATCTAGTTTCTAGCCCTAGAATATACGTAAAACTAGCCACTCATAATTGAAATTTAAAGAAATAAATATTCATAGACAAATATATTGAATCAATTTATAAATAAAAGTACATAATCAAACCCAAAATCTTGAAATAATCTTAACTCTTCTCTTAAACTTGAATCTCCTTCGCTTGCTTGCTCTCTACTCCAAGGATGAATAGTGATAGAATAAGAGAAATGATGTCCAAGACAATAGCTCTAGGTCCCTTTTTATAGTTGGGGAATGAATGAGTTGAGGGGTGATAATCTTCCAAAACTCGTCCAAGACGTGTCTATGACCGAGATTAAGTCGTATAGGCCAAGTAATGGGTCGTGTGGCCTAAAACAACACTTCCTATCTAACTTCACAGCCATATTTAGAGGTCTTCCGATCCGAATTTGGCTTTGGCTATTTCTGGCAAAGTTGTAGCCGTTTAAATGAGCTTTCCAATTCCACAAATTATACCCTATTTGGACATGTATATCCTAAGATATGACCAAACTACTGAAAACATGTCATGATGGAATTTATGCTACATTATGCTATTTTCACCATTTCATCTTTTTTCTTACTCATTTCTTCTTCAAACTTCGCCCTAAAATGTTTTTACCTTAAAATTATATTTTTTGCTACAAAACGAGTGCACACTCCAAATGACTCAAGATAAATGAATTAAACACAAAACGGCCAATAATGCATGCAATTGCTATCAATTCGTCTAAATGAATCTAAATCCACGCATAAAATACGTGTATCAGGCTCTCTCAAACCAGCCATTGTCATTTTTCTTGTTATACTTTTTATTTATCAATTGAACTCTACCATTATTGTGCTTTGCTTTTTTGCCTCGCATTACTAGTCGCAACATTGGTGTTTTCATTTACCACATCTATGGCCAACGAGATACGCTTGAAGACGATGGATGAACAAATAAAAAAAGTTAATAGAATCCACATTTGCTATGTCTAAACATTAGAGCAATTTCAAGCTTCCATGGATATGCAACGAAAAACCCTGCACCTGATTGTGTTGCAATTGGGTCTCTTGCGGAACGCGTCAATACACATTCTTTAACACCACCACCATCTGCACCATCACCACCACCGCCAATCACTTTTTATATCTAAACCTAGCCCAATAACCTCCATACACTGAACCTTCCTCTGCAACTCCATAAATCCCAGCGTTGATCCCACCTTCCCCATCAAATTATTTTTTGGGTCGACCAGATCGGATGGACTTTCCACATTTCACGGAGACGATGTCATCGGCTGGATTTTTAAGGTCAATCGGTACTTTCAATTTTTCTGGCCTCCGATAACCAGCGAATCCTAATTGTCGTGGTCCACATGGAGGGGCGAGGCTTACCATGGTTCCAATGTGATCACTCAATATTTTACGTGATTCTTATGCACATTATTATAGTTAAAACAATGCAAAAAAGTGAGAAATATAACTTCCTAACCTATGTGTTCGTATGTTTGGCGGATTTCACTTGTTTATTAGTTTTTTTTAGTGTTTTCACTACACAACAACACTTGGAGTAAATGGTGATATTGCAAGACACCAAACGGATAAAAGAAAGGCGTGGAAGGAATGGAATAAAGAATTAGACTCAAAAGAGACTTTGGGTGTTCCAAAATGGAGTTGGATAAGCTCAAAAGACGAGCCAAAAAGTGAAGAAATGGGAGAAGCATTTTCTTGACCGAGTGTTTTGCCTACTCAGTCATGCGACCTTCACAAGTGCAAAATACAGTAAACCTCTCTAAATTAATATTATTGGGACTGTGAAATTTCATTAATTTCGAGAGGTATGAATTAATCGATAAATTAATAATTTATTAATTAATTGATAAATTAATAATTTATCAATTAATAAAGATATTTATATTCGGGGGGGGGGGGGTGAAAATGAAGCATGTTCAGAGGTCCAATGCTTAGAAGAGATTGACGATACCATAATTGAAAATCTGAAAGAGGATGAACTTGATGATGATACAACATCATTAGAACCAATTTGCAAAATGAAGAAGTAATAACATCGGCAACCCTTTATAAGTTTTTGTTGCAATCTGAGAACGCCACATAAGAGCTTTTGAATGCCATGAGAAAAGTAAGAGATAAAATTCATTTTGATTTAAATTCCAATAAAAACAAACAACAATACATTCATGTTTTACTAAATTATCCTAGTCATCCCTGAAATTTTTAGAGATTATTAATTTATGATGTTGATGAGATCATATATTTATATAAGGGTCTACAGAGAAACTATTACTACCTTCGACCCGGCTGCACTGGGAGGGTTGTCACAAGCATTAACAAAAACTTCTTTTTGAGATTCTATTGACTTTTCAAAGGTGAATTAAGGGTGGAGATTAGGGGTGGAGATTTTGAGGATGGAGATTAGGGTGGAGATTTTGAGGGTGAAAATTGTATTATAACTTTCTTTTTTAAGGGGTGTGCAAATTCACCTGTGATAGATGAAAACGGAAAGTGTACAAGATTAGCCAGGACGGAGGTAGTATCTTATAAATTTATCAAAATTATTAATTTACTAAAAGGCCCAAGACGGGACCGGAGAATTATAAACTTAAAGAGATTATTAATTTATCGAGTATTAATTTATAAAGCTTTATGTACCTGAAGATGAAGAGTATTTGATCGATCTGAGTGTTTAGCCCACTCGGTCATGCAAAATGCCGTCTTAATTGACAGTGTACGCATGTCTAGGCTACTCTTTTCGTGCTAGCTGCTTCATAGTCGGCCGTATTCTCTAAATCCGCGCTGAAGTCTTGGGAATGCACCCTCACTCGCTACTGCAAGAAATCGCCATGGCTCGTTTAAGTGAAACTAAAATCGCTGCTCATTTGACAACTCAACGTACATCCACCTTCCGCCCAGCAGGCACTACTTCACCACCATCTTCTCCAGCGGACAAACGAACTGGAGAAATGCAATGCCCACGTGAACATGGGTAACGCTACTATTTCGATGCAAACTATTCCTACAACCATCATTGTGCGTTTAAGCGTCACATCTTCATCTTGGATCCAGAGAGAGCTTGAGGATCCTTCAAAAATGCTGAAGTATGGCATCATGAGATAGGCAGTTGCAAGCTCAGGCCCAAATCCCTTTTGCAACTCATTAACAGTATCATTTGGAGCTCTCTATTCAGCCTTTGCTGAAGATTGAAAATAGAAACTAGTTTTAAATTTGCTAAGAGATCAAAAATGAATCAAGAAAATCTAAATAATCAGCGATAGATTTCCCGGTATCTATTGAAGCTTCCAATTCAGCATCGCAACTATGAGAGATTCTGCATAATAGGAAAGACGAAGGGATGATGATGCCCTATAGATATTTCAATATACGGAATGTTGTCTCCCTGCGAATAGTGCATGACTTATTAAGAAACTGTCTTAGTTGGTGAACTGAATAAGTGATATTTCGAGGCACAGTAAATGATCTACTTTTCATATCTGTCTGGATTAGGTAATGGAACACCTTGATTTTCTACCAAATGTAACAGGGTTGTGAGTCAAGGGAGTGTTGGTTGCCTTGCATTCTGACAGACCTAATTCTGTTATCAAATCCAAAGCTTATTTCCTTTCCATATCATGTAAATACTTAGCCATTCCCAGATCCTTGATACTGAATAAAACACCTGGGATTCATTTTAAATGATTAACTAAATTAAAGTCTGACCCAGTGTCATGGGGAGCTTGTATTTAGTAAATAACTTCGCGCAACATACGGTTAGCAGTCGACTCCTCCGAATACGTTTGCATATCCGACACGAACACATCCAACGACTTTTTCTGTTGCGGCGCACTCACACACGACGATGCTTAGTGACACAAAAAAATGGAAAGCTTGAAAGTTAATTTATATTACTTGAAAGCAATAACAATTACAATGCTTTAAGATGTGGAGAGCGAGGGGCCTCCAACAATATCCAGTGCTCACCACGCTTTCAATACCACTTCCTCTTATTATAGGTTTAAATAATAATAAAAAAGGTTATTGACAGTACTAGACATTAAAAACATATCCTATTAAAATTATTGATTTTTATCGGTCAAGAATTTGAAAGATAGGTCATCTATCAATTCAGGTCCTGAAAGAATATTTCTATCAATTTAGGACCTAAAATATTTGAAACTATTAATGAAAGCCCCATAAATATAAAATCATCAGAGGACATGTTTGGAAAATTGCAAAACCCACAAAATAAAATTGTCTCGAAGTGATAAGCAATGGAAGTATACGTCAAAAGTCTCACGCTACATTTTTTTTTTAAATTTGTTGTTTTTTTGAATTTTCTATACTTTCATATTTGAAATTGTTAGTTTTTTTAAAATTTTTTTTTTTTAAACATCTGTAATTTCTTTATTAAGTCATACACAGGGAAAAAAAAATTTCTTTTTAAAAAAATCTCTAATTTCTTTTTGAGTTCATAATATTTAAATTAATGTAAACATATTTCAATAAAATGTATTTTCTTCTTATGTAAATTCATTTTTTGTTAATTTGTATATTTTAAAAAACATTGCAAATTATTTAATTATTTTAGATATATAACGATAATTTTTTAAAAAACAATGTAGTGAAAAAGTTTTGACGTATATTTCCATACTTATCACTTCGAGACAAGTTTATTTTTTGGGTTTTAGAATTTTCCAAACAAACCTTATAATGATTTTTGATTTGTTGATCTTTCAATGATAATTTTAAACGTTTTAGACCCTGGATTGATTGTTATTATCTTTCAGGACCTAAATTGATAGTTGACTTATCTTTCGGGTCCTTAACCGATAAAAATCTTAAAATTATTTACAAGTTATTAAAGTCCTACAACTAAAGAACTGAACTCCGGAAGGATGCGGACAAGCGGTGGCATTTGTTATGGGAATTTCTAACATTGAGGTATAGTATTATCGAATCTATAATTCTGGAAAATAAGGTAAGGGTATGCAAACATTCTACATTTGTCACTATATATTTTTATTTATTTATGATTTATTTTATATTAATATGTAAAATAAACCGTTGTATTGAAGAGTCTAATTAGATATGAACGCAATATATACAACCCTTCTATATTTTATCATAATATTTTACTTTTGACGTGTGAGATTTCGATAAGATTCTTCATATCTGTCGAATACTTGATTCCCTTAATCGCTGGGTTTTTTAACTTAAATCGGTGTTTCTTAATTATCAAAGTAGGAAACTGAAAATAGTGTCAGCATAGTTACTGAATTTACTGTGCATATGATATAGTACCATTAGCACCGACTATTCAAAATACGATTGCTTATCAATGTATAAATATTAGATCAATCCATGTATTTTTCCGTAACTTTACTTCTGCATATCTCTAAAGGAAACCATTTTTTTAGAGTTTATTCTCAAGTGAGTATTTATCCATTCAAATTTCTATTATCAGTCAATATTTTTTTTTCAACTTGTACCGTGAGTTATTGAAATTCAATGGAATTCCTCCCTTTTTTCTAGTATTTTTTTGCGTGAACAATCTCTCCTAGTTAAAGTTTTAATCTTTTTTTATTTGATTGTTTTTTGTGGGAGTAATTAATGTTATTTTGGAATTTTAATCTCTATTATTGGATTGTTTTTGCATGAGTGCTTATTTTACAGTACAAAAATTCTTTATACGTGACTATCCATTGGGATTTATGTTCGTTTTGCTTTATTATTGTGTTTAACTAATGTTTTATCATTCAATTTACGAAAAAATATTATACTAATTTTATAGGAAAATGTGATACTTTTATAGGAAAATGTGATACTTTTAAAGGAATACACTTTTACAGAAAACATTGATACTTTTAAAGGAAAAAGTGATACTTTTACAACATTGATACTTTTACAGATAAAGGTGATACTTTTGCTACAAAAAGTGATAATTTTTTTGTTCAAAAAAGATGATACTTTTACAGATAAACGTGATACTTTTACCACAAAAAGTGATACTTTTTCCTGTCACGCCATGTGACGGCCGTGTGACGGTCACATACAAGTTTCTGCCTTTTACAAATGGCGTACACGAGTATATCTCTCTCACAAAATTAGATGTTCACTATTTGCTTTCGAGTTATTTGGATATGAAAATCTTCACGCATTGACACCTATCTGATACTCATTGAATTGATTTATGATCAGGTATTGTTTTACTAGCTCTATTTTATACCACTTTATCCAGTACTGCTTTAAAGATATATTTATCTGGGTATATGGTTGATTTCTTTACGTGTTAGAATATCATTCAGGTTCGTCTCCTTACATAGGATATATTAAGTCGATAGAGGAATTCTTAATTTTAGAACTTCAGATCTTGAATGGTTAATCAACATCTATAATATCTATTTTATTGGACTAAAATGATGTGAAATTTTATTGTTAAATATTTTGACATTTTATTCTTTATATGCTACACCTGTTCTCCTTGATCACTAATTTAGATAGATGATATCTATTTTATTATCAATATAAATTTGATAATCCAATAATTTTATGATTTTTTATTTTTCATATGAACTTTATTTAGGAGTATTTTACAAAAATAATTGTAAGAAACAATAATTTATTGCTTACAACTTTTAGTCCCCCAACTTAAAGTTATTAAGAAGTTATCCCTTACAAACACTTAGTTTCAGCCTATTTAAAGTCAAAAAATCAAAAACACTTATTTTAAGTATTTGTAAGCACCCCTATAAGATTTAATATTTTTTAGTTTTATGATTATGATCAATCATATATAGGAATTCATAAAAACATTGAAAGTAGATAGGAAAAAAAGATGCAAGCCATCACGAGTAGGAATTTTATATTTATCTATATCCTTTGAATGTCTATGAGTCCTTCAAAGATACTAAATTACCAATCAAATTTGAAAGAAGATAATTTACGTTGTTGGTGTGTTCAATAAACAAAAGTCAGGTCAATCACTTTCTTCTGTTGATTGTGTCTACCTAGATTAATCTTCACTCATGGATAATTGTATGATGTTATATCCCGAAACAAAAGTAGAAAAGTAGATGGTTGAAAATCTTTGTTAATGGACAATTGTACGCTATTATATCCAGAGTTAAAGTATTCAAAATACTTTATTTCGATGAAAATTAAAAGATTTTCGATATCACTATATATTCTTTTAACTAACAACATGTTTTCTATAAAATAATAATTTTATATATTAGTGACCTACTCACTTTATCATTGGAAAAAAGAAAATTTTATGGGTACTAGACTTTGGCACGTGTGTCGCACGTGCGGCACTTACATTATAAGAAAAAAAAAAAATTAGAGACTGAAAAATTCGTCTGTAATCATATGGTACCCATCCTAGACTAAAGTAGTGACTGGCTTGAGACAAAATGTTTGGTTTCTAGAATACTTTTTCTCTAAAATTTAGAGACCGATTAGATTCCTCTCTAAATTTTGGGACAAAATTTTTATCTCTATTATAAAATTAGAGACCAAATTATCTATAGAATAGAGTCCAATCAGTCTCTAATATTCGGTTGTTATTTCTTCACTAAGCGGATACTGATGATCTCTTGTCACTTTTCATCACTATTCTATTTTTATTTCGTTTTAATTTAGACCAATATTTTCTGTTACCAATTTACATCTCTAATTTGAACTTTTCTTGTATGTGTTAGTATAGTAATTTAAAAAATAATATTTTGGCACTTGTTTCTTTTTTTTTTTTTTTTTTTTTTTAAGCAATTTCCAATCAACGGAAAGTATTAAGAGAATAAATCATTTTCCAGAGAATTGTATAAGAAATCATAAAATATATCATATGCCTACTAATTATTTTGCGTATAATTAAGTAAAACTGGAGATATCTCAACATTACCCTACTTTAAAAGAAATATTCTATAAAATTTTTCCAAAAATAGTGTAGTTGTTAAAATGTTAATTTGAGTAAAAGTCTAAACATAGTATGAAAAATAAGATATACAACATTTTTACTAAATTAACTAATAATAAGTAATACACGTAACCTGAGGAAAATTTGTGACATCACAACTTTGTCCTAGTACCTATATATGAATTGCTTCAAATTGATTTATATGAAACTATATTCATCTGTGTTATTTAAAATTAAAAAGAAAAAAAGGAGAAAAAAAAGAAAAAGACCTTATTTGTCTTGGAATTTTTTTTGAAATGGTACAATTCTTTCATTTTACGGATGCACCTTTTTCTATTTTTTCTCCTTCTTGATCTTCCTTGTTACCGATATATATATATATTTATGATTTGTTTAAAATTATTTGAGTGTTTGCTCATCACTGCTCTATTTGACTGTTGTTCTCTATTTTTCTCTTTGTATTCCTTTATTTCTTCTTTTCTTCTGTTGTTGCAGTTTGTTCATGTTGTTTTTTCTTGGATTTTGTTATTGTTTTCTTCCCTTCAACTTCTATAGTTTTATCCTCCAAAATTAAAGTTGTAGTTTTGTTCCTCTTTATTTTTCTTTTGTGATCTCTATCACCTTATCATCGCTTTTGAGCTAAAAACTTATTTGATCCCGTAACTTTTGACTTGTGCTATTTTGGTCCAAAAAAAAAGTTATGAATTTGATTTAGTCCCATAACTCTTGAATTGGATCCCTTTTGGTCCTAATTTGGCCGGCGGTGACTAATTTCGCCGGAAAAGAGCGACCGGAATTCTTTGGCACGTGACCCACACGTGCTGTTTTCCGACAAAATTAGTCACCGCCGGTCAAATTAGGACCAAAAGGGATCAAAATCAAGAGTTGTGGGACTAAATTAAATTCATAACTTTTTCTGGGACCAAAATAGCACAAGGCAAAAGTTATGGGACCAAAAAAGTTTTTAGCCCCATCGCTTTTAATCTGAATGCAGTCTTCTACTCTTGTTTTTGTGTTACGTCGTTTCTTCTTCTCTTCTATTCTTATAGTTTCTTCATCCTCTTAACTTTTCTATGTTGTTCGCCTCGTTTTCTTCCCTTCCACTTTTGTAGTTTATCTTGAAATATTGTTGTAGTTGTATATTTCTCGTTCTCTTCTTTTTGCTCTGTGGGTTCTATCATTTCGATTGTCTCTGTTATTATGTTCAATTTTCCTTCGACAACTTTATTTAGTATTTTGATCTTGTGCGGTGAAGAACCACACGTCAGTTGCATTCAGTAAGAATATTAATTTTATGTAGTATTTGGATCATTTTCTCCCTATATTAGATTTATCTTAGTAAGATTCCTTTTGTTAATGTATGAATTTATTAGTGTTGGTTATTACAAAGTAAGTTATTACCTTTTCTATGGACTCAATGCACTCATGTGCTGAGCATCCAAGATATAATGTTGTTATCTCATCATGTATGGTTATTGTTGCATTGTAGATTCATTGATGAACATTTAGGTTTATTATGTACCTGTAGAGGTGGCAATTAGGGCAACCTAGCCCGGTTCGGACCTAGCCCCTCTGGTTGGGTCTGGCCGGGCCAACGCCATACACCTGACCGAGCCAAATTTTGATTAGACTTAAAATTAGTCTGCCTGACCCAGCCTAGCCCCTATAGATACTATGATTATCGGGCCAGCTCGCGGCTCGTCGGTCTTTTAGTCAATCGAGTCAAGTTTGTCGGGCTATGAGATCTATGACCCAGCCTATATATTATAAAAGTATCACGAAGATTATATTATAGACATTTTTGTATCTTGGTATTGCTTCTGTTGGCTCATCTTAGTACTTGTTGCATATTGTAGTAGTCTCACTTTTATGCACCGATCTAGTTCAAATTTTGCAGGAGTCATATCATATTTTGCCTCATTTTCAACACCTTCAACCATTCCGGTATAATAGTAATACTTTTATAATATTATCAATAAGCGATTTGATTCGTTTCTTGATTATCTGTGATTAGCCAAAGATTAAGACTGTTCTCCAAGAAATATCATTCAATAAGTGATTCAAGATTGGATTCGTTTCTTGATTTGTCCCGAATACTTTTGTGTTGAATTAGGCTTGGAATACAAATTGGGTTTCATATTAATAACATTAATATTTGAAAGCACCTATTCTATTATTAGAATAAAGACAAATCGCGAACGTGAGCAAGTTTAAATAATTTTGTCAAACGAAAGTCACAGACATATAATTATTCAACATGAACATACCACTGTTAACTTAATTGATTTCTTAGTCTGCTATACATATAAAGTGAAATTACTTCATGAGGTTAAAATATTACTGAATCTTGATATATAATTAGGATATTAGAATACTGTTAGAATTAGAATTAGGATTCAAATAAAATGATTAGAATATATTTAAAATTTACAATATTGCCCCTAGAATATTTAAACTTTAAGAGGGTAAAATAGGCAAAACATATCTTAAACATTATAATATTAAGTTATTGATCAAATCTAATCCCACTACACATATGAAGCGAAATAAGTGATTCAATTCGTTCCTTAATTCTCTGTGATTAGCCAAATACCGAGACTGCTCTTCAAGAAATATCGTTCAATAAGCGATCGAGATTGGATCCGTTTCTTCATTTGTCCAGAATACTTTTGTGCTGAACTTCTTTGCACGATACGTCGGTAAATTTCAGGATGCGTAGAATTAGGCTTGGAATACAATTAGGATTCGTATTAATCACATTAACATCCGAATAAACCCATTCTATTATTAGAATAAAGACATATGCTAACGTGTGCAAGTGTAAATTTTGTCAAACGAAAGTCACAACACATAAGTATTCAATCTTATTGAACTTTCATTTAGTCATTTAAACTTAATTCATTCCCAAATACGTCGATGCTAGTGTATATAATGAGAATACATGTTTATAATACAATTAGGATTAAAATTAGAGTTGGAATATAATAATTAGGATATGTAAGGTAGGAAATAACAATATTATCCTTAAAATATTTACTTAAATTTAAACTTTCATTATGCTATTTTAACTTAATTAATTCTCAAGTAAGTTTGTGTATATAATTAAATACGTAATTATTATACAATTAGAATTGGAATATAATAATTGGGATATGTATGATAGGAAATTACAATATTATGCTTAGAATTTTTAAATTAAAAGAGGGTAAGATAGGCCAATCGTAGGATTGTAATATATTAATTAAGATATGTATGGTAGGAAATTACAACATCGTTCTTAGAATATTTAAATTTAGAAGGGTAAAATAGATTAAACGTAAATTGGCTGAGACTTAAGGCACTTTTATATTAACGTATAGAGATTACTGTATTAGTTTTAGATCAGCAAAAAACTACTAGAGCGCAAATTTTGGCTCCGAATTGGATTGGTGCGTCCACGAATTTATTTACTCTTATCTTAATTTTATAGTGGGACAAGTGCAGGATATATCTGAAAAAGTGGGACACATGCATGTACCACCTATTACATTATTTTATTGGTATAGTTGTTATATACGAATCGGATGTAGTAAGCAGCAGTCCCATGCATTTACGAAAGCCACAATTACCTAATAATAATAATAATAATAATATAAGATGCTTGTACTAAAATACCATAATATATACATGAACCCCACATTTTTAAGCATGTACCTAAACCATACTCTATGATTGAAACAACCCATATAAACCAAAACATAAACCTCAATTATTGAAACCCAGTTTATACACATTTACCTAAACCGCACAAATAATAATTTATTTTAGATATCTAAATATTATTCTAATTTGATTATACTAGTTAAATGCTCCATAGCTATCATTCCTAACTACAAACGCTTATTGGAAATTGATTATAATGAATAAAAACATGCCAGATGAACAATATGTGCCCGCGTAAAAGATGATGAAGCCAAAAGATTTGCTTTCATTTCATCGTTCTTTCTAGTCTGTCTTATTTTGTATTTGTAGCTCTTTCTCTCTTAAATATATCTTAAGAGTATTTTTAAGAATTCTAATGGTACAAATAGCCTTTCTCATTTTCATTTATTTGTACTTGCAATAAATAAAATAATATTCCTCTTTTTCTCAGTGTTTTATTTGACACTTATATGAAATATATCGATTTCAAATATTGAATTTAAGATAAGAAACTTTTCATTGTTAATTATTGAGCATAGATTTGACTACCCACTGCGGATTTAACTTTTTGTATTGGATCTTGATTGAAGGTAAAAAAATAATTCTTTCACGAAATAAAAAGTTATTAAATAATTTAAAACTCTTTATTTATAAAATAAATGATTCAATTTATATTATTTGATTGTTTAATTTAATTATTTTTCTTAAAAATGAATACATGTGAAAGCATGCATGCGCGATGACAAATTTCTAGTTTTGATAATTGTGGAGGATGTTGAATGGATAGATGTGGTTAAAAATTAATGTCTGTTTATCAAAGAATGATGGTTTTAAAATTAATGTCTATTTATCAAATAAGATATTAACAGAAAAAAGAAACTTAAAAAAATAAATCGTTAAATTGTTAAAAAGAATAACAACAAGTTATTATTATTATTGTTGTTGTTGTTATTATTATTATTATTATTATTATTATTATTATTATTATTATTATTATTATTATTATTATTATTATTATTATTATTATTATTATTATTATTATTATTATTATTATTATTATTAATTGCACATTCCCAATATACGCACATAAATATTGGACGAAATTACATAATCCTCCATAAACTCAGGAAACAAAATCTCATCTTTTAAACTTTATGATATTCTGTAAAAAAAAAAATCCAAATATAAAAGAAGATTTTCTGAAGGAGTAATATTTCACAATAAAAAATTAAAAATTCCAAGGGGTAAATACTTACACTTTAAAGTTTATAAAAGAATATTTTTTTTTGTAATTCAGAGGTACATAGAAGTAAAATCACAGAAATGATATCCATTATTGTAATAAGTATTTATTCCAAAATAAATTTAAATTAACTAAGCTAGTTAAATATTCCAATACATCAGCTAAGAAAATGAAAGAGATATAAAATTTGGGATTTAAAATTATGCATATTATAATAATTCAATATTAGGTTTTTCTTTTCTAAAAAAATTCTAAAATCAAATTAATAGAGATAATGATATATGTCCAAGTGGTACTATTTTTAATATATAACTCCGGTTTAAATTTTTGCCAACGAACTCCAAACTAGGCCCAAAATTTCATATCTTGGGCTTCTAGGTAGCTGATTTGCAACTGATGTGGATAATGTTATCATTTTAAAATATTTTTTAAAAAATTAAAATATTGAAAAAGTTATACACCAGTAAATTATATGCATATATATGTAGAAAATAAAGAAAGGGAAAGAATTATTGGAAAAAATAGAAAAGGGAAATTCATAAATATGAAACAAAAATAAAAAAATATACTAAATAATGAAAAATAGGAATTTTCAAAAGGAATGACTAAATAATAAAAATAGAATGAAATTATAGAAATGAAAATATAATTCACATAAAAGAAAGATTGTCATTTATGTGTCTTTATAAGTTTTTTCTACTATTTTTTTTTTTCTTTCTGCAAGTTTCAGTTCTTATACTATTTCTCGATAGATTTTCATTTTTGTTTCTTTTTTGTAGTTTTAGGATTGAAGTAAAATATTATGTGGCTAGCAACTCAGTAGTATCTCTTTAAAGAAGAGAAATTGAGCTAAGGGGTAAAATAGTTGAATTAGAAGAAGATCAGCAAGCAACAATTTCAAGTTAGTTAGTTTCGGTTAAAACCGTTGTTAAAGGCTTCAAAGCCGTTGTTGTTGTCAGCTTCAATTTTACAACCAGTTTCTTTCTTTTGTGCTGCTTGATGCATCAGAGGGCTATAGTTTCATATATATATGCTTGTTATTCCTTTTTTAACACATGTAATAACACACACTCGCAATCACCTAGAGATATAGAATAGAGAGAGATCAAACGGAGAGAAGAGGTTTATGTGATTTCATTTACTTCTTGTTTTGATCTTGGAGAGATTGTATCTTGTAACTAGGTTTCTCGTTCAGTAGAAAAAGTTTTGATCTTCTTGTGGACATAGGCTTCTCAGTCGAACCATGTATCTTTGGTGTTCTTTACTTTCTTGGTTGATCTCAATACATTTGCACACAAGCACATACGGTGTTTGTGATATTGTGTAAGAAAGTGATTTCTTGATTTTGAACCAACAAGTGGTGCCGTCTGTGGGAAAACAACATCTAAGAAATCCTGTTTGAAGTGTCATTATGTCAACAACGAAGTTTGAGGCTAAAAACTGCTCGGGAAAAAATGATTATGGTCTTTGGAAGATTAAAATGAGAGCAATGTTAGTCCAACAAGGTTTGGCTGAAGCTCTGAAAGGCCATAAATGATTACCAGAAAAGCTAGATGATGCACCAAAACAGGAGATTATGGATAAAGCACACATTGCCATCATATTGTGTTTGACAGATATATTTTTGAGGGAGGAGTCAAAAGAGAAAACTGTTAAAGAAGTACGGGCCAAATTGGATATCATGTATATGATCAAGTAATTAGCAAACATGTTGTATACAAACAAAGACTCTATTCCTAAAAATTCTTTGAGGTAAAAGGGATTTCTGATCAGTTGGATGAATTTAACAAGTTCTTAGATGATTTGGTAGGACTGATGTACAAATAGAGGATGGGGATAAGGCAATCATATTGCTGAATACTTTACCTAAATGTTAATATTATCTCAAGGATGCTATGTTGTATGGTAGGAAAACTGGAATCTCATTGGCAGAAGTGCAAACTGCTCTCAAGGTTAAGGAGTTGCAAAGGCTTAATGAGTCAAGTATGGAGTCAGCTGGTGATGGATTAAACATCAAGAAAGGCAAGAATCCTAAGTTTAAGAAACCACAACAATAAGGTTTTCCAAGAAAGCAACTCAATCCAAGCCAAAAACTATTGATGGAAAGGATACCAAGAGGTGTCATCATTATAAAAGGCCAACTCATCTAAAGAAAGGCTATTTTGATTGGAAAATGAAATAGTTTGAGAAAGATTAGAAGACAAATAGTGCAGATCTTGCAGAAGGGGAAGATAAAGCCCAAATATTGAATGTATCAGAATCAAAAGCTGGAAATTAGTGGAATCTTGATTCTGGGTGTAGCTTTCACATGTGCCCACATCTGGAATGGTTTCTGGGTTTCAAAGATCAAGATGCTGAGACTGTAGTGCTTGGAAATGATCAAGTCTGCCTTGTAAAGGGCATTGAAAACATCAGACTCAAGGTACACGAGGGATCCTCATGTCAGGTATATTTTCAGCTCAAGAGAAATTTAACTAGTCTTGGTACATTAGAAGACAAGGGATGGAATTTTAAGTCAAGTGGTGGATTTTTTTTATGTAATGAAGGAGTCAAAAGTGGTTCTGAAAGGCATTAGAAAATCCAGTTTATATTACTTAGTTGGAAGTGTAGTGACTGGTGAAAGTAGAAACAATTGTAGATGAAGAATCTGTTAAATGGCATTCCAGGTTGGGACATGTGAGTGAGTCACGGTTGAATCAATTAGTTTAATAGAAACTTATCAAGGATACTGGATTGTCAAAATCTGAAGTTTGTGAAGATTATATTCTTGGAAAGAGTAAGCAACTAGTTTATCCTGTTGGAAAGCATAGTACTAAGATTCCTCTTGACTATGCTTACTCAGAATTATGGGGACCATCAAGAGTTCAAACTTTAGGAGGAGGAAGGTATTTCTTAAGCATTATTGATTATCACTCAAGGAAACTTTGGCTATACATTCTAAAGAACAAATCAGAAGCATTTTAAAAATTTAAGGATTAGTGTCAGGAAGTTGAAACTGAAAATGGACTTTCACTTAAGTACCTAAGGACATACATTAGTTTAGAATTCTTGTTAGAAAAATTCAACAGTTTTTGCAACGCAAAGGGCATCAAGAGGCATAAGACAGTACCTGGAAATCCTCAATAGAATGGTGTTGCTGAGATGATGAACAGGACTATTTTGGAGAGGGTTAGATGTATGTTGGTTAGTTCAGGGGTGGATGAGAAGTTTTGGGGTGAAGCAGCAACTACACCTGCTTATCTGATAAATAGATGTCCTTCAATAGCAATTGAGAATATTACTCCTGAAGAGAAATGATCTGGTACAACATCTAGTTATTCTCATCAAATGGTGTTTAGTTGTAGAGCTTATGATCATGTTAAACTGGAAAGACTTGATTCTAGAGCGCTAAAATGTGTAATGTTAGGATACCCAAGAGGAGTAAAAGGGTATAGATTATAGTGCACAGAGCAGTCCAAAGTTCTCATAAGCAGAGATGTAATCTTTTGTGAGGATATTTTTCCTTTTATGGGAAAACAAACACAAGAACTGATTCCTAATGAAATTCAAAATATATTACCTGTTAAGGTGGAGACTACTAATTTATCAGGAGAATCAGAAGCAACTGGTGATCTACAAAGTCAATATGAAGTCAGTGAACATGAAGATATTTAAGGATATCAGTTGGTAAGAGATAGAGAAAAAAGGACTATCATACCATCAACCAGATATGCAGATGAATATCTCACAACTAATGCTTTAGTAACAACAAAATACATTGAGTTTCATGAACCAAAAGACTACAAGGATGCAATCAATAATTGGGATAAAGAGAAATGGATATTGGCTATGAAGGAAGAAGATGAGTCACTTGAGAAGAATCATACTTGGATTCTGGTGGATAAACCAGAAAACTAGAAACTGGTGAGTTGTAAATGGATATATAGAAGGAAGATTGAGGTGATAGATATAGAAAAGATAAGATTTAAGGCCGGATTAGTGGCACGGGGCTTTACTAAGAAAGAGGGAGTGGATTACAATGAGATTTTTCTCCAGTTGTGAAACACTGTTCCATAAGAATCCTCTTGTCATTAGTAACTAATTTTGATATGGAATTAGACCAGCTTAACGTGAAGAGTGCCTTCCTTCATGGAAATTTGAAGGGGAAGACTTATATGACTTAACCAGAAGGGTTTGTATTACCACGGAATAAGGTGAAGGCTTGTCTATTACAAAAATCATTGTATGGACTTAAACAACGTCCTAGACAGTGGTATCTCAAATTTGACAGTCTATGAAGCTTATTGGGTATGTGAGATCCAAGTATGACAGTTGTGTGTACTTAAAATTTGTGGGAAAAGAAGTGATAGTATTCTTACTCCTCTATGTGGATGATATGCTTATTGCAAGCAAAAGTGAGAGAGATTCAAGTTCTAAAAGAAGAACTTTAGTTTGTGTTTGAAATGAAGATTTTAGGGAATGCTAAAAGGATAGTTGGTATGGATATTCTAAGAGACAGAAGTAAAGTTATTATGTGGTTAAATCAATAGGATTATATTCAGATAGTTGTTAGAAAGTTTAACAAGCATGAGGCAAGATCAGTATATGTGCCTCTAGGATAACAATTTAAGTTATCAGAAATACAAAGACCAAAGAATGAAGAAGAAAAAAAAGAGATGAGCAGGTTACCATATGCTAATGTTGTTGGTAGTATAATGTACATCATGATCTGTACAAGACCCGATTTCTCACATGCTATTTGTGTAGTGAGAAGATTTATGACAAATCTTGGTAACCTCACTGGGAGGCTTTGAAATGGGTACTGAGGTACTATGGTATTATGTTTAAGAGAAGAAAGCTCTAATTGAAGATGGTTTGCAGGGATTTGTGGATGTAGATTTTGCTGCAAATTTAGATTCTAGGAAATCTAAAACTAGATATATCTTCACTCTATTTGGTTCAACAGTGAGCTGGAAGTCAATACTTCAATTAGTAGTTGCCTTATCTACCACTAAGACAGAATATATTCCTCTTACAGAAAAGTTGTGAAGGAAGCAATATGGTTAAGAGGGATTTTATTAGAGTTTGGGGTTGCTCAAGAGACTGTTAGAGTGATGTATGACTCTCAGAGTGCAATGCACTTAGCTAAACATCATGTTTTTTCATGAGAGATGCAAGTTATTAATATAAACTGCATTTTGTGAGAGACATTATAGGAAAAGGTTATGTTGATGAAAGTTAAGACATAACATAATGCAGCTGATATGGTAACTAAGGCATTGACTAGAGATAAGGTGTCTCAATTTGGTGTAGGTTATACAGTTGTGAGGATGATGTGTTGAGGCCCTGAAGTGGGGCAAGGTGGAGGAAGTAAAGGTAATCTACTGTTGTTTTTTTGGCTTCGTTGATAGCCAAGGTGGAGAATGTTAAGTAAAATATTATGTGGCTAGAGACTCAGAAGCATTAGTTAAAAGAAGGGAAATTGAGCTAAGGGGTAAAAAGATTGTATTAGAAGAAGATTAGTAAGCAACAGTTTCAAGTTAGTTAGTTTTGGTTAAAATCGTTGTTGTTGTTGTCAGCTTCAGTTTTGCAACCGGTTTCTTTTCTTTTGTGCTACTTGATGCATCAGAGGGCTAGAGTTTCATATATATAAGCTTTCTATTCCCATTTTAACACATGTAATAACACACACTCGAAATCACCTAGAGAGATAGAATAGAGAGAGATCAAAGGGAGAGAAGAGGTGTATGTGATTTCATTTACTTCTTGTTTTGATCTTCGAGAGATTGTATCTTGTAATTGGGTTTCTTGTGCAGTAGTGAAAGTTTGGATCCTCCCGTGGCGTAGGCTTCTTACCTAAACCTGGTGTTCTTTACTTTCTGGGTTGATCTCAATACATTTGCACACAAGGTGTTTGTGATATTGTGTAAGAAATTGATTTCTTGTTTTGAACCAACATCAGTAATTTTAAATATATTTAATATTTTATAGTTTTTATCTTTTATCTTTTCTTTTGGATTATGTAATTATCCCCCTTATTTGGATTTTTTGCATATAATTGCTGACAATATGTTTTATTTAAAAGAAAATTTGTTTAAATGGAATCATTATCTACATAAGCTCTAATTCAACTATGACCAACATCCAAACTTTGGGCCCAAACTTGTCTGCGATGAAAATTATTGTCTGAAAGTACCGGCTCGAATAGTTAATCATTGTTTGTACCAAATTCAATAATTAGGTTTCAAGTTTTGTAATTTTCCCACTCCCTCGACGAGTTGGTAATAATATAAGTTTATTTAAGAGATTGAAATTTCATTAGAATCACACTATCATCAATGATCTTTTAGTTTCATCTAAAAGTACAAAGGTTTAACTACCAAACTAATCTTGAATTTTTATGAAATTGTAAATTTAATACGACTTTTTAAAATTTGTAAAATAAATCCTGAACGTAACATACTGTTGCAATTTGAGTCACGTTTCAACTTTTTAACTAAAAATTTCCCAAACTTCACTGCCAAATTTTTACACGTCATTTCATCTCTTCTTGATTAAAAGAATTATGATATAAACTTAGATAATACATTTTATAATGATCGAACAAAATGGTTATGTCCATTTAGCATTTTCCTACTAGAATTTTGATTGCAGAGTCTGAATACGTTATGTAGATGTAGATAATTGAAAAGAGAAAATAATGTTGTTTTAATTTTCTCCTCTTTATTTTATTTTGTTTATTCCGAGAGAAGGTGAAATGAAGCATGAAAAAAATGGCTACAAAGGTGGCGATATTTTAGTCATAATATTAGTCGTGACTCGAATAGCGACATTGTTGGTAAGTTCATAATTTATTTTGCAGAATTTCAAAAGTCATGTTAAAATTACAAATTTATGAAAATTCGTCATTTATTTTGCAATTATGCTAATTAAGTTAGTATGTTATTTTTATTCAGTACAAACTGTGTGCATTGGCCTTAGTGATCTATTATATATAGTTGAATTCATAACCTAGAAGATTATTGATCATTGCTATTGACTTGCACACAGGGGTTGTGGCAGAGAGTTTTCTCTGTGGTCTCTTTTGATTACTTATCTATCTATTACGTATTTCTGTTAGTCCGGTAGCTTTTACTCTATCAATTTCTCTAGAAAAGAAAATGCAATAGATTGTTTATGATATATGAGTTTCGTTATATTATTTCATAACTCTAGCTAACCCTTAATACTTGAATAAAACACAAACAAATAAAAGCAAATATTGGGAAAAACTCACACATCGTCTCATAAATTTAGCCACTTCCGCTAAATATCCCGTAGCTTTATGATTTTTCAATTTCGTCCCATGCATCTTGAGATAATCTAATTTTAGTCCCAAAATTCAAATTTTAGCCGGAAAATGCATGTGCTAGCAGAAAATTGGGGCTTTGCCCATGTGGCACCGGATTTCGCTCTAGAAATTCATTTTTTATTTTTCTTTTCTTTTTTCCTGTACAACTAGGATTAAACTTGCCACATCATTTTATCCCACTTAATTTATTTGACAAATTCCTTGTAACATATATTTTCATTATTATTCTTAAAGAACAATAAGAAACGTTTGAATAACATAAATTTTAAATATTGAAAAAATAAAATTATTAGTTGAAAAAAGTTAGAAAAACAATATATTAAATAAAATTATATTATTTTATTAAACATATATCTAATTAAATACTATCTTCATCTTTCATCAACATACTCTTTCCACCCAGAATATGCAATGCCATTTGCAAAAGTTCCATCCTGCTTTCTCCCGCACAAATTCTCTCCCCAATTCTAGAGTTCTCAAACCGTAATTTTTGAATCTTACCTCATCCGTTGAAGTCGAACCACGATTGTTGTCTTATTTTTGAAGCTCCAACAAGAACAAAGTTCAGTTCTAAGGTTTGTTAGATTTTCTTTCTCGATCGAAGTTGATTTTTTGCGATTTTCTCGTTCACTTGATTAGGCTAAACAACCGCCATTAAAAAATAACACTGAGTACAACCACCGCCGCCGACTCAAGTCCCGCGGGCCGTAGCCCCTTCGATTTGCACGAGATCCGCCATTAAAGGGCTGAAAAGTTTTGTAGATTTTCAGATTTGCAAGGAAACATCTGCAAATCTAGATCCAACATCTTCCATGGAGTTCGGTCCAGATCTAGATCCAACATCTTTCATGGAGTTCTGGCCGAATGAGACTCAAGCCGATTATATTTCCCCTCCTTGATTAATTTTAAACAAACAAAGCCCTCAATTTTTTTGATTTTTAGGGATAAGATGTTGATTTTTCTGTTTTTGGGACGAAGAAGATGAGTTTCTATGAAGACGATGAAGATGATGAGTTTCTATTTATTATTATTATTTTACATATTTTTTTATTTCAGAAAATAAAATGAGGTGGAAAAGGTTATGCTTAGTTGTAAAGAAAAAAGAAAAGAAAAATAAAAAATAAATTTTCAGCGCGAAAATCCGGTTCCACGTCGGCAAAATCTCTAAATATTTTGTCGTTACGTAACTGACACGTGCATTTTCCGGCCAAAAATGAAAATGGACATCTCTAAGATTCTATGCAACATGTGAGGGTTGTCCAATCAGAACAGTTCCTGCGAAATACTAGAAATTAATAGAAAGATGTTCAATGCAACTAGCAGCGAAAGCGAGACTCTTTTGTAGTACTAGAAAAATAGAATATGATTTTAAATAATGAATATTCATCAAAAACTTATTATTATTATTATAGATAACATATCATTACTTGTTAGTCGTCTCAATAAATAATTCATCTTTTTTATCAAAGGGTTAATTACCGAAAAAATCATGACCTTTGGTCCGATTTTCAATTGCAACATGATTTTTAAAACAATGTTGGTCACCAACTATAATTATTTTTCAATTACAACATCGGCTAAATTTTTTGACACTTGACTGTGTCTTCATCACCACCATTAGATGCGCCTGGACACGACCTTCATTTGCCCTCAATCAATTTCACAATCTGTCAATTTTCCTGTCGTTATTTGGGAGGCGAAGAAGTGAAATAATAACTTTAATCACCGATTCACGACAATGAAAATGACGGATTGTGAAATTGATTGAGGATAAATGACGGTCTTGTCCATGTGCATCTAATGGTGGTGATGTCGACACAGTCAGCTATTAAAAAAAATAGCCGATGTTGTAATTGAAAAAAAGTTATAGTTGGTGACCAACATTGATAAGTTTTAAAAGTCATGTTGCAACTGAAAATTGGACCAAAGGTCGTGATTTTTTTGGTAATTAACCCTTTATCAAATTCTAGACATCCAAAGAATAAAATGGACAACAAAATAATTTTTTACTTTTTAAATATTGGTAGCGATCGTCGTGTGTCGCTACCAAATTAATTAGTGTATATAAAAATATACTTATCCTTATCCTACTACTCTAACTAGTAGAGTGGTAAGTAAGAGTCGATCCCACGAGCAACGATTGAACAATATTGTCTTGATATGCCAAGCGGTTATGTACTTCAAACAAGAATAAACTCGAACAATGAAAGCAATAAAGGTGAGAGGGGGGGGGGGGGTGTTTGTCAAGCTAGGAACCACTATTTAGCTATGATCAATTAACAAAAGATAGCAAGATAGATAAATCGATTTTTGGATTTTAATTATATGATTAAAGTATCTACCCTTGATCGAGTATTCCTTTGGTTCCAACGAGTTACACAACAATTGTTGATGCCCAATGGAAAGCATTTCAAGTCCCTATTTCACGTCTACTAATAAGCTCTAGCAATCGTATTATCTCGTAATTATGGCTAATCGAAATAAGCTATTCGACTTACCCTATCCAATTAAACCAAAATGTCTAACAAGCTCTCTTCAATTTGGCAATCGAATGATAAAAGCTCCAAGATAATGAAACAAATTTGACATAAACTTCGATAGCTCGGGTTTAGAGGTCGAACTCTACACTATCACCGAAGAAACCACTCGTTGTTTGCTACTAGGGAATCGGAAATCCTAGAATTACGGATAGTGATTTCCAATTCTAGCAACACATTCATACACTTCCTAGAGGTTGATCAATCAAAGAAAAAGCATACAAATATGAGTCAATAACAGTAAATAGTATAGAACACTTGAAATTTCAATCAAATGGTAACATCAACTAGCAATAATCATGTAAACATTGTCATTCAAAGTTTTACATTGATCAAGGGTAGAAATAAGAGTGCTACTCACCCATGGAAGCTAAAACAAACATAAAATAAGTAGAAAAATAAAGAAACATGATATTGAGATGGATGAATCCAAAGATGTCAATTGGAAAAGATGATCCTTCAATCTCTTGTCCAATCTTCCTTCCTTGGTGGCTTTGGTGGCTCAAAAATGGCTGGAAAGTGTGTATTTCAAAGTCCCAAAGTAGGTTAATTTCGAAAGGGAGGATATATATATAGGGGAAGACTTTTTACTTCAATTTAAGGCAAAATCGCGTTCAGGAATTTAAAAACAGGGTAAGGAATCTCGGCCGAGACGCAAGTGTGTCTCGGCCGAGATGTGAAAAAGGACTTTTCAGATTGTAAACCGAGGGATAATCTCGGGGGAGATTGGGTTGCATCTCAGGCGAGACGTGAAAAGGGGATTTTTAGGGTTTGGGTTATCTCGGTCGAGATTGGGTTTCATCTCGGCCGAGATCTTCATCTCTTTGAAACTCTGATTTTCTCTGGAGAGCTATCTCGGCCGAGATGCTGTACCCGTCTCGGCCGAGATGCTGTACCCGTCTCGGCCGAGATCTTCAATTTCTCAAAACTCTAGGATTTCCCTGGAGAAGTATCTCGGCCGAGATTTTGCCCTGTCTCGGCCGAGATCTATCCCTCAGCCCTGTCCCTTGTTTCTTCGACCGATCCCTCTACTCCGCGATCGTTTGGTGTTCTTTTTCGATCCTTTCTCACCTGTCTTAACACAAAAACAACACAAACGCATTATTTTGCCCATGAGAATACAAAAGCACTAAGTACATGTGATTATGCACATTATTGACACTAAAATGACACTAAAGTGCCCTAAAGTGCGTGCACGAGACACGTGTACCAAATCTCCCCAAAGTTAGAAATTGTTTGTCCCGAACAATAAAGAGAAAAAATAAGGACACGTGTTTAGGGCAGAGTTTAGTGGCATTTGATTTCAGAGAATTTTCATGAAAAAGATAAAGTGATCATGATAAAAGTGAGCATATGGGATAGACTAGATCCACTACTCTCAAGACATAACACTCTCAACTTAAGATCCTCACCGGGTGAGTGTATATCTCTCTCTCGGGTGCATTAAAAAGGGAAGTGTGTACACTCACATTGAAATGCACACAATGCCTACCATAGGCTTGCCAATCATCTAAACCTGAAATAGTACTTGACATGTGTGACAATGAATCAATTAGGTCTTTATGTGGGTTGTAATGTTGGCTAGGGATAAGGTGGGATAAAATTTAGGTAAAAGTGACTATAAAACAGACTAAATGAGTCGTGCACTACCCATCTACCCCTCAAACAATGGTCACTCAACCTCACTCTTTTAATTCTCAACCAAGTCGAACTTAAGATTCGACTTCTTCACCTTATTGCTACCCACATTTCCCATATTTATCAATCCTTTCAATAATTATGCTTCTTAAGAGTTTTCTAAACAAGGGATTGTAATCACAAAATGATGTGATTTTCATTAACCTCTCCAAAAGAATGGTATATGCACTTCCTCTTTCTTTCGTTTTTCTCGTTTTTCCGATTTTTTTTTTAATGGAGAGGTTAATATTCTCGATTATAGCATATTTCACGTTTTTTCTTTCACCCTTCTTCGTTTTCCACTAGTTAACCCAAATTCAATCCCAATTTTCAAACTAACTACCTTCCAACTGCCTCCCTCATACTCAACAGACCGTTTGGGTATCAAAGGCTAAATGAAAGGTAAATTTGCTTGTAGTGTTGGGTATCAAACAAAAAGGCTTAAGCTCAAGGGGCTCAACTAGAGACAATGTCAAATTTGGTAAAAAGGAAATATTTTCAAGCTTTTGAAATAGGTTTTGATCAAGAATTGCCTAATATCATTTTCAAAGCCACAACATGTATTGACTTATTCAAAAGTAGAGAATTGGGGCAACTTCTAGAGGAAAATGCATGCATTCAATGAATTTTCGCACCGAAAGGAAATTTAATTTCACTCCAAAAATGGGAGTACACATTAGGCTAAAAGACTCACTTGGTTGCTATTTTGATCAAATTTTTTGAGTGTATGTTCAATTTTGTTTCAAAAGCCTATCATGCTCTACCATGTGCTTCTTTAAAATATATTTGTTAAAAAAATTCATCATTAATCAACGCCACATTTTTCCTTCCTAAACTAATCCAATTACTTTCTCGAGCTGCCAACTTGTACGAATCCCACCCCTCCCCTAACTTAGTTGCAAACTAAGTTTGTGGAAAAAGAGGAGTACAAGTCGGTGCTCGTCAAAATTAACAAATTATTAACCAACAAACTAACTAATCTTAACAAAAAAATAATCATGCTCCTAAAAATATGCAAGTTAATAAAGACAATATCTACATAACCAAAATAAACAAAAGACAACAATTGGCTCACAGTGGGTCTCGGCCAAGATGCATACGCGTCTCGGCCGAGATATCGTTCCAGAGATGTTTGCCAGTTTGGGCTCTCCTGAGTCTCGGCTGAGATGCCGCATGTTTCTCGGCCG
Organism: Ajuga chamaepitys; assembly: GCA_958295605.1. Taxonomy (NCBI): domain Eukaryota; kingdom Viridiplantae; phylum Streptophyta; class Magnoliopsida; order Lamiales; family Lamiaceae; genus Ajuga; species Ajuga chamaepitys. Next base: position 18,161,575 of record OY282501.1, read on the forward strand.
AGATGTGCTTCCAGGGAATTGCCCTGTTGCGTCTTCACAACGTCTCGGCCGAGATTCCTCGTGTGTCTCGGCCGAGATGGCCTCCCCTGCACTTTTCCTTCATTTTGCTCCCCTTCACCCCCACTTCATGCTATCTTTTATCATTCTAATTGATATCTGCACAATTCTAAACAAAAACATCAAATATGTCACAAGGCATTTATTAAGTAACAAACTAGGAATTTGAAAAATGCAAAAATTGAAAGATACCGTCGGGGTGCCTCCCGACAAGCGCCTTTGTTCAACGTCGTTGGCTCGATGGATGTTCTTTTTACTTCAATTCACCGGAAAGGGTTCCTCGGTCCCTTCATTCCGTGCTTCATTCAATTCCCCCGAGTCCTTATGGGCCTCCCACTCTTCCTTACCGTCTTCTGGCAACTTAATTTCCGGGTCAATTTCACCCGGATCCTCTTGGACCCCCAAACTTGTTCTTTCCACATCCTTTGCCTTCCTTTCACGCAATCTCTTCCTAACTTTCTTGTTGTTCAAAGCAACACTATCTTTCCCAAGAAAGTCAATGAAATCAAAAGAGAAAACATCATGTACATCTTCAAAGTGTTTCATGGACTTGAATATATTAAATTTCACAATTTGACCTTCAACCTCCATGGTGAGAGTCCCCTCACCCACATCTATTTTTGTTTGGGAGGTTTTCGTGAATGGCCCTCCCAACAAAATAGGTGTGGATTTTGTTGTGTCTCCTTGCATATCTAATATATAGAAGTCGGTCGGGAACATAAGATTATTTACCTCAACAAGCACATTCTCAACCACCCCATCCGGGAATGAGGTACTTCGATTGGCGAGCTGGATAACAACCTTAGTTTCTTTCACTGGCCCTAAGTTTAGGCTCTGAAACATCGAACGGGGCATCACATTGATTGATGCCCCTAAATCAAGCATAACTTTCTCAATTAGACAATTACCAATCTTACACGGGATGACGAACATTCCCGGGTCCTTGCACTTTTGAGGGAGTTTCTTTTGGAATATGGCAGACACACTTTCCCTCCTGAGTACCTTGTTATTTCCTTGAGGCCTTCTTTTGTTTGTGTATAGACCCTTCAAATATTTTGCATACCGTGGGATCTGTTTCACAGCTTCAATTAGTGGAATTTTGATCTCCACTTTCTGAAATATTTCAAGCATTTCCCGTTCTCTATCTTTGTCTACAACTTTCTTGATTAGGCACGGGAATCGAAGTGGTGGGTTCACGGTCAGTGTTGGAGTGTTGAGCCTTGTATCCTCAAGGGGGATTGGTATGCTTCTTCCTTCGGCAGGTTCTCTTTCTCTTCCCTTTTCTTCTTCATCCTCCAAGTGAGGGAGGCTCTTGGGTGGCTTCTCGAGCACCTTTCCGTTCCTCAAGGTACTTACACTAACATTCTCAACTCTACTCTCTACCTCTTGAAGGGCCTCTGTTTCTCCCTTGTCTTTCACCTTCTCGGTTTCCTTGGATGAGAAGTACTTCTTAATGGGGAATGGCAATAAATGATTAGAGAAACATGCCGCCACTGCTTCCTTTTGTTTCCTCGACTACTTTGCAAGTTTCCACTTTGGTACACGGACTTGAACTTCAGCAACTTGAGGAGTTGAGGTCCTTTTTTCATCCAAAATGTCATGTGGGCTGTCTGTCTGTGCACGTAAAGGCTGCCCGGGCTTCTCAAGCTCTCCAGGCATTACCCTACGAATGATGCCAATTGCACTCACATTAGCCAAATTTTTGGGGTTGATTTCTGGTTGTGCCGGTAGTTTTCCACTTTGGGCACTCGCCAGACGGGATACCGCTGATTCTATTTGACTAACTTGATTTTCAATACTCTGGAACCTCGAACTTGATTCCTTCTGCAGTTGAAGCGTACTTGTTGCTCGGCTCTTGACTATGCCAGAAAGGGATGGATCAGAGGGTACTGGCTCAGTGGGTTGCCCTTGCTGGAACATCCCCCTAGGATAGGGGGGTCGATTGTGTCCACCTTGATCACCCTGTTGATGCATATTAGGGCCTTGATTCCCATATTTGAAATTGGGGTGATCTCTCCACCCCGGATTGTACGACTGCGAATAGGGATCATACTTCCGGCCAGCCTAGTTAGGATTAAAATTATGAACTGCATTGGCATGAGCATCCATTTCTTCTCCAAGAATAGGTTAGGTATCAGTGGAGTGCTCGGTTATCTGATAGATTCTGTAGGGTTTTGGGGTAGGAGCGCTCCCCGAAATCACTTTCTTCCCCAGGTCGGTGAGCTGGTCCAATCTTTCTTCAACACTTGAGTCGATAACATCTTTGACTCGCCTCACTGGTTCTCTACAACCAAACTGTTGAGTGTTGGCGGCTATCTTGGAGATCAATACCTGGGCCTCGGTTGGGGTCTTGTCGGCCAGAGCCCCTCCACTGGCTGAATCAATCATGTTCCGTTCAGTTATACACAGTCCCTCGTACCAATACTAGATCAACAATTGTGGGGGTGATTTGATGTGATGGGCAGCTCCCTACAAGCTTCTTGAATATTTCCCAATACTCATACAATGTTTCCCCTTGCATTTGCCTCACGCCACTGATTTCTTTTCGGATGGTGGTAGCTCGAGATGCAGGAAAATACTTTTCTAGAAACTGTGTTTCCATCTACTCCCAAGTAGTAATGGAACCTGATGGCAAGTAGTACAACCAGTCTCTAGCAAGATCTTTCAATGAGAAAGGAAATGCTCTGATCTTAATTTGTTCTTCAGTCACCCTAGTCGGCTTCATGCTCCCTATCTCCGGGAACGTAATACACAAGGGTTCTTGTGCAACCCTTGTGTTGGCAAGTTCCTTCATGGTTCTTTCCTGATCCTGCTCACCAGCCATCTCTTCCAATTCAATCTCCTCACTCTCTATATTCAAGGTTTCAAATGATTCTCGGACCTCTCCAAGTAACCTAGCTTTTCACCTCAATAATCTTTCCCGTTCAACTATCTCTGGCTAAAAAAGAAGTTCTTTCTCCCCTTGAGAACGCAAGAACATTAACTACCTATCCAGAAACAAGAAAACAAGAGAATATCAAACTACTAGATAAACAAGAAGTAGATAAACAACTAATAAACTAAACATAATGATTGAACAAATAAAACAACACTATTCTTATCACCGTTCCCCGGCAATGGCGCCAAAATTTTGTAGCGATCGTCGTGTGTCGCTACCAAATTAATTAGTGTATATAAAAATATATTTATCCTTATCCGACTACTCTAACTAGTAGAGTGGTAAGTAAGAGTCGATCCCACGAGGAACGGTTGAACAATATTGTCTTGATATGTCAAGCGGTTATGTACTTCAAACAAGAATAAGCTCGAACAATGAAAGCAATAAATGTGTGTGTGTGTGTGTGGGGGGGGGGGGGGGTTGTTTGTCAAGTTAGGAACCAGTATTTAGCTATGATCAACTAAGCTAAGATTCAATTAACAAAAAATAGCAAGATAGATAAATCAATTTTTGAATTTTAATTATTTGATTGAAGTATCTACCCTTGATCGAGTATCCCTTTGGTTCCAACGAGTTACAAAACTATTGTTGATGCCCAATGGAAAGCATTTCAAGTCCCTATTTCACGACTACTACCAAGCTCTAGCAACCGTATTATCTCGTAATTATGGCTAATCGAAATAAGCTCTTCGACTAACCCTATCCAATTAAACCAAAATGTCGAACAAGCTCTCTTCAATTTGGCAATCGAATGATAAAAGCTCCAAGATAATGAAACAGATTTGACATAAACTTCGATAGCTCGGGTTTAGAGGTCGAACTCTACACTATTACTGGCGAAACCACTCGTTGTTTGCTACTAGAGAATCGAAAATCCTACAATTACGGATAGTGATTTCCAATTCTTGCAACATATTCATACACTTCCTAGAGGTTGATCAAGCCAAAAAAAAGCATACAAATATGAGTCAATAATAGTAAATAGTATAGAACACTTGAAATTGCAATCAAATGGTAACATCAACTAGAAATAATCATGTAAAGATTGTCACTCAAAGTTTTACATTTGATCAAGGGTAGAATAAGGGTGCTACTCACCCATGGAAGCTAAAACAAACAGAAAATAAGTAGAAAAATAAAGAAACATGACACTGAGATGGATGAATCCAAAGATGTCAATTAGAGAAGATGATCCTTCAATCTCTTGTCCAATCTTCCTTCCTTGGTGGCTTTGGTGGCTCAAAAATGGCTGGAAAGTGTGTATTTCAAAGTCCCGAAGTAGGTTCATTTCGAAAGGGAGGATATATATATAGGGAAGAGTTTTTACTTCAATTTAAGGCAAAATCGCGTTCAGGAATTTAAAACAAGGTAAGGAATCTCGGCCGAGACGTGAAAAAGGGCTTTTCAGATTGTAAACCGAGGGATAATCTCGGCCGAGATTGGGTTGCATCTCGCCTGAGACGTGAAAAGGGGATTTTTAGGGTTTGGGTTATCTCGGCCGAGATTGGGTTTCGTCTCGGTCGAGATCTTGATCTCTTTGAAACTCTGATTTTCTCTGGAGAGCTATCTCGGCCGAGATGCCGTACCCGTCTCGGCTGAGATCTTCAATTTCTCAAAACTCCAGGATTTCCCTGCAGAAGTATCTCGGCCGAGATTTTGCCCTGTCTCAGCCGAGATCTATCCCTCAGACCTGTCCCTTGTTTCTTCGACCGATCCATCGACTCCGCGATCATTTGGTGTTCTTTTTCAATCCTTTTTCACCTATCTTAACACAAAAACAACATAAACGCATTATTTTGCCCATGAGAATACAAAAGCACTAAATACACGTGATTATGCACATTATTGACACTAAAATTACACTAAAGTGCTCTAAAGTGCGTGCACGAGACACGTGTACCAAATGTGATCGGCCTGTCGTCATAAACTGAGATGGTGTTACCTCAAGGAATGAGCAGCCCCCAGCCCAGTTGGTCCCTATTGTGTCAAACTTCATAATAGTCAGTATTTGAATTTAGTTATCAATTTATGTGAATAAAACAAAAGAAGATCAACTTAATTTCATTGAACCAAAGTAGCTATCAGTGTAATAATTGTACGTAATACTCTTATCTTCTAAAATAACAAATATTTTAAATATATTACTTTCCTAAAATAAGAATCTTTTTTCGCAATTTAATGTCTTGTTTTATTAGTAAACTAATTTAAAATTTAAACTTTCACAAATAAGTTAATTGATAAGTTAAATAAATAAATAAAATTTTATAACTGCTTCTTTTGTACATAATAGTTTTATGTTCATCTGATTGATCAATACTAAAATTTAGGCGCGGACTATTCGCATCCCTCAAGATTTCTTAACAAGCTATTTCTTAATACAATGAACTTATATTCAATAAATCCGGCCTTCTAAATTCATCCCACCTAATTCCTGTTTCACCCTTCACATTAAATTAAAAGAAATATAGTAACTTTGAAAAAAGGTAAAATAGAGGAAAAAAGCGAAGAACAATCACAAGAGAATAAGTAGTCCTGAGGGCACCACAATGAAAATAGGGCAAAAAATAATTTTTGATCCTGTAAGTATTTAATTTTTCGATTTTAGTCCCACAAATATTTGTTATTTCGATTTAGTCCCATAAGTGGTGAAATTGTTCAATTTAAGGACACTTTTCGCCGTAAAATACTAACTTGACCGGAAATAGTCACATGCAACTCATGTAACAATAATTTTGGGGAGAATCCGGCAACATTAAGGGACATGGCATAAATAGTTGAGCTGGACTTTTTTTGTCACAATTCAATTCAAATTAAAAATATTATCCATGTCATAGAGAAAAACATACTGATTTTTAATTTACAACTGCCAAACGCATATAATGTAAAAGAATATTAAACTAAACTTAATTAAACTTATCAGAGAAAGCATTTACGTCTTTTCACATCAACAACCAAAAACCCTAACAGCAAAAAACCCAAATTTCTTAGAAGAACCAACGAAAAAATAAAAATAAAAAAAATCGATTTGAAACCCCCGATTTTGGAGTTATTAGCGATGAGGAGAGGGAGTAGCTTCGTGAAGGTTTCTTTCTTTTTAAGGAAGAAGAGGGGTGTAGACTGAGACCTTCCCAAATACGGCGAGTTTCATCCAAGTACAGTCTGTTTTTCTCTAATGAGATGGATAATATTTTTATTTTGAATTAAAACTGGACAGAAAAAAGTACAACTCAGCTATTTTATGCGACGTCACTTAGTGTCGCCGGATTCTCTCAAATATTGGGGCCACGTGAGTTGCACGTGACTATTTGCAGTCAATTTACTGTTTTCCAGTGAAAATTGTCCTTAAAGTGGGCAATTTTAGTACTTATGGAACTAAATTGAAAAAACAAATATTTGTGGGACTAAAATCGAAAAAGCAAACACTTACGGAACCAAAAATAATTTTTGGCCATGAAAATAGGGTTAGGAGACTAATCTGGCCAGGAAAGCAGATCTAAAAATTAGATTATGCCACTTCAATGTTTGTTGTGTATTTTAGTTTTGTCAAGTCCAACTTCAACCATAATTCAAACATATATCTTTGAAAATATACGATAAAACCTCTATAAATTAATATTGTTGGTACTGTGAATTTTTTTTTTAATTTAAATAGATATTAATTTATAATGATTTAAGAGTGTTTTTCTAATACGATCAATAAAAATTATTTTTATAAAAGTGAATGCATTTAACTAATATATGCATTATATTCATTAAAATCCTAGTAAATATATTCATCATACATAACATGATGAATACTCCCTCCGTCCCAAAAAAAATATCATGTTAGCAGAAGTATTTGTCCCAAAAAAAATGTCATTTTAAAAATTCAAGGCATAATTTGAATTAATCTTCAAATATTACCCATATTATAAATGAGTCTTGAAAATTGAAAATGATTGTTAGTGTGGAAGAGGAACACGACTTTTAATAGATACAAAACAATAATAAAACTTAAACAAGGACAGATGTGTCATTTTATTAGGTTCCTTAATATGTGTGATAATTACTAAAATGACAATTATTTTGGGAGGGAGGGAGTATATATTCATCATGCACTATATCCATCATTGTACGTATATTGATGGATATGCGTCATATCCAGGGGTGGGATCGGGTTGGGTTGCGGGGGGTTCGGGTACGCAAAAAAATTACCCAAATTTTTAACCCGCGCGTGCAAGTACCTGACCGGGCGGGTACCCCGCGGGGCGGGGAGGGGTGGGTTTTAATTTTTTTTTTTTTTGTTTATTATGTATTAGGTTTGACTTTTTTTTATAGATTAATTTTGTACATTTGCAAATTTATTTAAATTTTTTGTGTACGGGATTTTTTTTTTTTCTTTTGATATTACTAAATATGATATTCCATCAAAAAATTATTACCATAAAATACAAGATGTAATATAGAAAATAGATTTATAAATTTGAACTATTTTGCCAACTATCCAATGTTAGAATAAAAAGTTATGTGTGTATGGTAGCTTTATAATGGGATATGTCTTGACAAAAAATATTTCAAACGCAACATAAATTTATTATTTAATAAAAAACATTTGTTACTGGATATGGAAAAAATGTATTGATGGCCATGGGAGCATGAAAAATAAGATGTTTGATGCTTCAAATTCAATATAAGATGTTTGATGCTTCAAATTCAATATAATATATTTGCTCTATAATTTTGATTTGCAACCTTAAAAAATATATAATTACTTACGTAATTTAACAAATTGGTCAACTTTTAACTAATTGGTGCTCAATTGCTCATCTCACAAGATAACACGGTTCACAAATTTTCCAATGGATCGATGCATTTAAGTAAGAAATTAATATTAAACTACACTTTAATTAAGAAACTAAAATTAAACTCAAATTTAGTTAAGCATGAAAAATCTCTAAAATTCAAACACGACAACAAAGAAAGTTCTGAAATTCGAACACCCACAAACGAACTCTAGGACTTCACAATAAACATAAAAGAACAAACTACAATGAAAATATCCAAACAAAGTGCACAGTTGCTCTACAACATTCACAAACAGAATTTAGAACCATTACAAAAAGATAAAGATAAGAGGAGTGTAGTGGTCGCGTGTATCTGATTTGTCCACCTGAGACAAAACAAAAAAAAAAAAATAATAAAAAAAATAAAAAAATAAACACCCCAAGAAGACATTTATTCATAAAAAATAAAATAAAAAACTACAAAAGATAAAGTACTTACTTTAAAGGTGTTGATGAGGTTGGGTAAATTCAAACATCCACAATTATTGTATCTATTCCCAACTTCACTGTTTCTTAAAGAAAAAAAGAAAAAAAGATATTGAGTTATAAAGAACAATATAATTTACATCAAGTAATTAATAAACAAAAATAATTAATAGCTTGATCAATTTCTTCATTTCTTTCAAGTCTTCCTCCATGCTTATTGGTTGGCCATCGCCTCGAAACCAATCTTGAGCACATATAAGGGCTTGAACTATTTTAGGAGACAACGAACTCCTAAATGCGTCAAGAACATGCCCACCAGTGCTAACTGCAGACTCTGAAGCAACTGTCGAGACTAGAATTGCCAACACATCGCGAGCTAACTTTGAGAGAATAGGAAACCAAGCTTCTGTAACTCTGACTTGACATTTTCGGTTTTCCTTCTGCACTTGAACTCATTGAACTGGTCCAACAAGAAGGTCCTAGTCAGTGCTTGTGAGTCACCAATGCTTTGCTTGGAACTAGAAATCGAAGAAGCCGAAGATCTTGAAGGTTGAGAGGTCTCAATTTTCCTTTTCATTATCACCAGAATAGACTCATCATACAGTTCCCTAAACACGAAGTCAAGAAATAATATTTTTCGACGGGGATCAAGTATCACAACATAGTAGATGTTCATATTCATCTTCTCAGTCAAACCCCAATACTTATCAAACTTCGATTTCATCCTTCTTGACATCTCCTTCAACTGGAAGGAATCACTCTCCAACCATTTCTTGAGAAGCAACTCCACAGTACTTTTTTTATGCAAGACATTGTTAGATCTGACATATGAAGAACCAGATATGCTCAAGGTGAGTTTGTAAAACAGTTCTAAAAAGTTCAGCAACAAACGAGCCCTCCCCCAATCATCCTCATTCGGGATCCCATAATATGGTGGCTTGACTAAGTAAATAGTATAACCATGATACACATATTTAAATGCATCAAAAGCTCTCTTTAGGGATAAATCAAATTCCAACATAAAATATGTGGAATTCCATCTGGTAGACAAATTTAGACTTCTTTGTTTCGATTTTTTGATTCCAGCACATTCCATGAATCTCTTGAGCCTTGCCGCGGAATCTTTCACATACGTCACAACCCCTCTTATACGAGAAATAGCCAAAACCTCATCCTTGTTTTTCAGACCGTCCTGCACGATGAGGTTCACAATGTGTAACAATGCACCTCATCTGACATACTCTCCACCAAGAATATTCGCACCCCTGTTCTTAAGTTTCTTTATCAAATACGCCACTACACCATCATTTGTGAAGCATTATCTACAGTGATTGTATATATGTTTTCAATCCCCCAATCCAATTAGCACTTCTCTACCCCCTTACCCACCTCCTCACTTTTATGTCCAGTAATTGAACAAAAGTTCATGACCCTCTAGTACAATTTCCAATCATCATAAATAAAATGCACAGTGAGACACATTTAATTCATTTTCTGAATCGATGTCCACGTGTCTATAGTGATGCAGATTCTTTGAGAGTGCTTCATAATAAAATCCTTCAATTTATTCTTTTTGGCTACATAGACATTAAACATATCTTTGGTAATTGTCTTTCGGGTAGGAATCTTAAACATGAGACACACAGTACAGGATTAGCATCTGAAACCACGTTTCTCAAATGTCTTGAAGGGAAGCTCATAGAATATTATCATATAGCACAATGCTTCTATTGCTTTAACTTCATCAAACTTCCATGAAGAGGGAGATATCTTGTACCTAACCAAGTTGGTTGCTTTGGAGTCTGAATCTGACTGCCTTCTCCTTCAGGTTTTTTCTTGCAATAATTATAGTGGTTCTTATGAGGCTCTGTACCATATTTTCTTGGATCAAACTTAATCACTCGGCTACAGTACTTGTACCTACCCTTCCGTATTTTTTCCACTTCACAAATGAACTTTTCCAAATGAACCCAATACTTTAACCCGACTTCTTCCGTCGTTGCATAGTTTTTATTTTTTAGAATCAACTCACTCATCCTTAATTTCCATTCCTTCTTCTCTATCATCATAATCATCAAGTGTGTCAAAACTTATCTAATCACTTTGACTAACTTCTCGACCACCGTCTCTTATCCTTTTGTTGGTTTTCCTCTCCAACGCGTCAATGTGTACTCCTTCTGAACTTGACATCTAAAATATTATATCATATATAACAATCAGAATTTGGTTACATGTTACTGTGGTTCTTGTCTAATCCAATTTCCAAAGAAAAAAGTCCAAGTTTGTGCAAAAAAACAACATGAATAGTTTTTCAATATACAACATAAGATATCAACAAAATTCTCTTACAAACAAGGAATGAAGGGCTAAGAGACACAGTTGTAGAAAGATGCTCATAAACAGATGTATATCAAAACTGGAAGTGCCCAAGATTTCAAATTTCAGAAATTCCAAAATTCTTTCAAAGTTAGCACATTAACAAGATTTTGTAATCATGATTTTCGGCTCCTACTGAGGCTTTGCTAGATTCAGCCAAGAACATGGAGAAGAGTTCATTTATATCTAAAGAACACATTAACAGAAAGTATTTACATCCTTAACTTTACTTCACTCCCACTATCATAAAATGTATAATTGTTTATTAGATAAGATAAGAGCATTCTTCCAATAGCAGCAAGTAACAACCCATTTGACATGGACAACTCCAAATCTTCTCCACTCTATATTCCAATCCCATTATGTCAGCACTCTAATACTGCATGTTTTTTCCCCACCAGTTGTATTTATTCAACAGGCTTATTCAAACCGTTACTTCATTATTGTTCTTATGATGTTCATTATTCACCTCAAATTAGCAACTGATAAAACAAATAAAACATTTAGAGTACATTTTCTGATTTCTTCTTTCACCTCTAATTACCAGAAACCATTCATACTCAAAATAAAGAAAAAACTAGCGGGCATTATATACAAACATATAGACATAGTCGAAACCAGCGGGCTCCCATTAGGGAAAGATTTAAGAACTGGGATAATCCATTAGTGGTGGGAAAAATTATCTCTCATATTGTAGAAAAAACTTTAAAATCAGAGACAAATACCGTTGAAAAAAGTTAGCTCGTGATGTGAGAAGGGTTTGCGGCAGAGGTGGCAGCAACGGCGGTGGCCCCGGCAAGTCAGCGACGGTGGTAGCTTCAGTGAGTCGGCGACGGCAGCAGTTGCGCAAGGCTAATGTGGGAGTGCGACGAGTTTGGGAGAAAGAGAGATACGCAAGGCTGTTGTTCAATTCAACCCTATAACCAGAATTTTCACTCTTTTTTTTTTTTTTTTTTAAATTGGGTACCCGATAAACCCGACATTTAATTAAAACCCAACCCAAAAAAACTCAATATGGGCGAGTCAGGTTTTGCATTACATTAAAACCCGATCTGATTGGGTAAAATCCGTGCGGGTCGGGTCGAGTTTGGGTACCTGATCTCAAATTATCCACTTCTAGTCATATCACATTAATTTGAAAGTTCAGAGTCATTGCATAATATACGATATACATCATATCCACATGCACCCAAAAAGATTTGGTATCGTGGCTTGATGGAAAGTGTCATTTGAAAGTTAGCCAAGCTACAATATCTAACACACTCAAAAGATCATCTTAATATCTTTCTGCTAACTGACAAATAGGTGGAGATATCAAGCGTCACAAATCGGAAAAATATCCATACATGGAGAAGGTTGTTTTTGAGTGGTTTCTCCAACATCAAGACCGTGTATGATAGGAGAGCTGATTTTGGAGAAGGCAAATGATGCAATGAGAACTTTATACCCACAACAAGATTCTGAGTACAATCTTCTCAAGGTTGGCTTGATAAATTAAATCTAAGACATAGTATCAAGTCATTTCGTCATTTTGGAGAGAGCAGCTCAGGTTATATACAAGAAATGGAGAAGGAATTGGAGTCCATTAGTGAAAAAATAGACTTGTTCCCGTTGAAATATGTTTTCAATATGGACGAAACTGGTTTATTTTACTGGTTACAAGCTGATCATTCTCTTGCCACTAAGCAATTGGAAGGAAGAAAACATGATAAAGAAAGGCTCGCTGTTGTTATTTGTTGCCATGAGTATGACTCTGAAAAAATTCCTCTATGGATGATCGAAAAATATATCAAAGTCACGTTGCTTAAAATTTATTATTATGAATAGCTTGGATTGTATTACCGTGCCAACAAAAGAGTCTGGATGACTAGTATGTTTTTTTAGGAGTATATTTGATGGTTTGACTAGAAAATGCAGGGTAGAAGAATTTGTTTTGTGGTAGATAATTGTCCAGCACATCCAAGAAACATTGATGGTTTGCAAAATGTTGAGTTGTTCTTCTTGCCACCTAATATGACATCAAAACCTTGTCATGCTAGGATAATAAGAGCTTTCAAGAAACACTATCATAGGAGATTTTACGGTAAAATATTAGAAGGCTATGAGGTTGGTCAATATGATCTGGGAAAGATGAACTTTTGGATGCTATCAATCTTGCAGTCTCAACTTAGACAATAAAATGTTCACCAAGACACAATATCAAATTATTTTCGACATTGCAAAATTCGTTTGGGCGGTGAAGGGTCAAAGAATTTAAATGATCCCAATGTCGAAAAAGGTTTGAAGAACTAGAGATAATGATAAGTGATCTTGGTTATCGCAACAAAATGAATGTTACTAGCATATTGGATTATCCGGGTGAAAATGATACATGTTCTGAAGAACAAAGCTTAGAAAAAATTGTAGCAACCATTATCGAGAATAAGGTGGAGGATGTTGACGAGGACGATACAATACCTTTGGACCCCGTTACGAGAAAGGAAACACTTATAGCATCTAGAAAGCTTCACAATGTTTTGATGCAAATTGAGAACACAATACCGAAACTATTGTATGGAATAAGAAAAGTTAGAGATGAGATCTAAGTAGATTTCAAGTTTAACAAGAAGCAATCATTAGATCCTTATTCTACTATGCTTTCCTAGTTATTTTTGAAATTTGAAGAAATTATCAATTTATGATATTTATGGAACAACTAATTTAAATAGGGATTTTTAAAAAAAATTATATCTTATTAAACTGAAAATTGGTAAATTCTTTAACTAGCCTAAGTCGGGACCGAAATAAATTATTATTGTAGAGAGTTTATTAATTTATAGAATATTAACTTATAGAGGTATACTGTATAAATAATTCCAAAAGATCAAAATACACATATTAGAAGCCGGAAAAAAGATAAGGAAATGATATGAAACTGTTTATATTTAACGTCGTTGAAGCTGTTACATATTTGCGTCATCGTAGTTTACTAAACTAGTAGTATTCCTGTAAGATGCACGGTTCGTTAACGCAAATAAATAAATAGAATTTTATTTTTATATTTATATAATTTTGATATTTATATATAATAAAACATTACAATCAACATTTTATTTCAGTAAGTTATCGAATATTCATATTTATTTTTCTTAATGTATGAATATCTCTAGCATCCTTTTATAGAGGTCATGTTGATGATTGAGACTGAAATTGGAATATGCGGCTAGCACGGAACATATTTTTTACTGTAAATGGTCAGTAGAATTGAGGCAGAAATTGGAATATGCGGCTGGCACATACATATTTCTTATTGATTGTAACTAAAATTTAGGCTGAACTAAGGGGAAAAATTCTTTTTATATGATTCAAGCTGAATTTGGAAAATTCTCCCAACCTATCCTTATATAACATTTTAACAAATTATTTGTTTCTAATTTGTAATTAAATAGACCACTGATTTTATGGGAATATTGGGTCATAATTTCCTTCTACAATAATGCACAACAGTGTTGTTGAATCTACATTGTAATTAATTAGAGAGCTAATTTTATGGGAAAGATTATTCAATATATTGATTGGAAAAAAAAATGAAAATCATTTAATTTTGGAAAATATCAAGGTCAACTTTGTCCAAAAACGTGTTTGAATTATTTTCGGCCAACAATTAAGAAAATCATGTTTGCCAAGAATAACAAGAAATTTTGGGTAGAAAAATGACCAAGTTCCTATTTTGGGACGCTTTTACTATTATATTAAATAAGATGTTACTATTTTGATTCTCCATTAATAATTTTGCATTTCTTCATTAATGGTTTTTTTAGAAATTATATATTAATGATTCCTCTGAGAGTTATGGTAATTAAGGAGACGGTAAACTTGAGAGTACAAAAAAACCATTTTTACCTTATTTTTTGTTATTTTATATCTAATTTTATTATAAGGGTCTTTCAGTATTGTAAGAAAAGACTCCTATTTAGGATAGTGAGATTGCTATTGTCAGTATTATCAGAACTTGAAAAACAAGATAAACCAAGAAAAATCGACAACATCAGAATCGAAAATCGGAGAAAAACAAAAATGAGTCATTTTCATTTTGTTTTCAACTAGACATTTATGTTTTCCTTTCTCTTTATATGTTTATGGAGTTCAAGTTACTCACATTTGATATTCAACATAATTGTCATGTTTAGAAATAGATCTCGAAGTTGAAAGAAAAATATGGACTATAAGCCATTTAAATTTAAAGAAATTATCCATGGTCTTAAGTTGTATATTAAATTTTGATTATTTTCATTTAAAAATTAAATTTTTAAGTTGTTGCATACAAGTTTTTAAAGTAAATATTATTTATTTGAATGGTAATATATGTGGCAGCATAATAATAATAAAAAAAAGGTGAATATCAGTTTTTGGTTAAACTGCATTTTCCATTGGTGCGATAGGTCGAATCAGTCAGTGGTAAGACAATTTTGATTATCGGTCTTGTATAACAACACTGATTATAGTTAGAGGTTATTAGGTAGGCATGTTATAACAAGATAGTTTAATTCAAGATGTATATCATAGATAAGGGGTGATTTGTATTATATCATTGTGTTTGGTAGACAAGGTATGAATATAAATGTCTTAAATTAGATGTTTGGTATCCTAGATTATGCTCAAGATCAAGTTAGAAATTCCACTATAACAATTTACAAATATATCTCAATATATATTCCTAATTCTATCTATGTTGGGAGAACATCCAACATAATACAATGCTACTTCAGAACATTTTGAAGAGCAACACTGAAGGCATGTGTCAGCGACCGGAGTCTTTGCTTGACAATTTCACGCAATAATTTCGATAAATTTAAGTTTATGTTATATCCCTCTTTATCTCCTATTTTTTTACCAGCCTAAACTGCAACTGTAGGTGTAGTTCCGAGTGCAATAATAAGTATGTTTGTATCCCATAGAGATAACTGAAGACACCCTAATCAAAGTACTATGTGAGTTTAATACTGACTTATCTAGGCTATCCAATGGTGTTGATTTAGTATTCCTAATTGTTAGTCACACGTGGTAGTGGTTGGGGGGGGGGGGGGGGTGTCTGAATGAACCTTTAGCCTTTAGCATCTTTTTTCATTTTAAAGTGTAGTAGTAAGTTGACTCGTTGTAAGAAGCATGTTCTTACAACAGAGCTTACACCAATAAGTTTCTACAGAACATTTTGCCTACAACAAGTTGTTCTTTTGGAAACTTACAACTAGCAATGGTTTCAAGAGTTTTGTGTTGCCTACAACAAGTTGTTCTTTTGGAAACTTACAACTAGCAATGTTTTGAAGAGTTCTGTGCACAGTGGAATATGTTAAATCAATTTTCATGACAATGCAGTAATTAATAGTATGTTACAACAGCAGTATGTAAAGATATGAAAATAAACATCCACAACTGTATAGTGGTCCAAAGATGGGGTAATCCATCCACATCCACTATACCCTTACACAGGGAAACTTCACTAGGTTGTTCACACAATACAAACTTAGTCACACGAAGTTCAGGTCCAACTTGGCACTTACAATAGCTTTCACCTATCCATGGAATGGTACACAGCACACGAATTTTTTAAATCAGAGATGAAAACTAGTAATGGAAATATTGGTCACTAAATAAAGATAAAATAGAAATAAAATAGTGACGAAAAGTGAAAAAAAAAAATCAGTTGTATCCGATTAGTGACGAAATAGAAATCGAATATTAGAAACATACATAATCCGTCTCTAAGTCGGTCTCTAATTTCGTACTAGAGAAAGAAATTATGACACTAAATTTAGAGACGGAATAAATCGTTCTCTAAATTTTAGAGATGAGCATTAAGAGACCAAAGATTGTGTCTCAGGTCCCTCACTACTTTATTTTAGAGACGGATATCATGTGATTAAAGATGAATTTTTTTGTCTCTAATTATTCTTTTCTTGTATTGACACCTCTAACAGTACCAGTCCCACGGAACTAAACTAGTCTAATTTGAATCCCTGATTCAAGAGAAGAGAAAACTCCCCATTCAAGAACCACTCAAAGAGAAAGTTTATGGAAACTGCACTCAACGTTCTTGAATGGTTTAAAATGTGGGCGAGCTTTGGATGAGATAGACTGAGATTGAGAGTGAGCTTTCCGTGACTTTAGTTTTGATAGATTTTGAGAATCTGTTGTAGTTTGAGAAGTATGCTTTGAGTAGTAGTCAGTCACTACGTTGTTCTTCTTGCTAATTACTCTCTTTTGCTCAGACTTACTGGAGTTTTGAAAGATTTGAGGATTTGAAGGATTTTCTAGTTTTGAAATTGTGTGTCTCATGTTTTAGAAGGTCAAAAATTGAGTAACTCTCTTGGTCTTCGGTGAGTCTCCGTTTATAGCAGTTGAGTTTGTCCTTGTTCAAGAGATAAACAGATTCTTGTTTCACATTTAATGTTCTTCATACAACTTATAGTCATTTTTGTCCCTTAGCTAAGAGATTAGATCATAGTAGGAGTGGCTACTATTTAGTTAGTAGAATTGCTTTTTTCCAGTCAGTATACGTGTCTTCACGTTATTACACAGCCAGTACAAGAATACTCCTTGTCCCCACTAGCTATATCTTTAATCTTGAGATTGCTGACTTTGACTCTAAGTCCCTTTTTACTAACTTGTTTGCTGCATGTCTATGATGTAAGATTTCGATATCTTTATGAAGTGTATCATATTGCAGTAGACATTGTTGTATGCAAATTTCATGTAAGCTTTTCGTTGTTGCTTCCTACAACATTGACACAATCTTCTTACATCAGACTGCATGATGTATGGTGCCTAATGGCTTTGTTGTAGATTCATGATGTAACCTCTGCCTACTTTGAACTAGCTCTATCTATTACAAAGATTACAAAGATTGGAGTCACTATTTCTTACCTTATAACATGATTTTGCATCATTGAAACCATACATAAATTTCCTCCTAATTTCTCATTTTTTATGATGTCAAAACTGCAAGAATCTGAAAGCTTAATTAATTGTTACCATTTAATTAGTTAATCATCAAAAAGGTCAACTACAACAACAAATGATGCAAGATTACAAGTTGTAATCCTTTGGCAATACATAGTAACTATTTTCATTAGATATTTTGATATATTACAGGTACAATAGTTTATGTAGATATCAGTTCAATTTCATCAAGTGGTCATAATTTGTAGTAGAGGTTGTGAGGAATCAGGAACCGGGTTCAGGTTGGGAAGAACCGGGCTGGAGAACCGGTTTTAAGGCAGATCAGTTTTGAAGGTTAGTAAAGAACCGGAGTCAAAGCGGTTATAACAGACTTATGCAACGGTTTAGAACCGTTGCATGTAAAACCGTTGTGAAAGGTCCGTCTAACAGTTTTGAGCAGTTAAAACTGATTTGGTTTCAGCTCCTGATACTTCTTGATTCGAGCTTAGATCTTTATATACATTTAATCCACTAGTAGAGAACGAGTTGATACACGTTGTTTACCCTCTGTAAACACTTCTCAATCATTAGAATTAGAAAGCTAGGGTTCTTAAGCTCAATTTGGCCGGTGAATTGGGGTTTCTGGTTTGCTGGATTGTTTCTTGTAATTGATTGTTTAGTGGAGTGAATTGAGGTGTATAGAGCCTCCGTGGATATAGATCATATTGATCGAACCACATAAAAACATGGTGTTCTTCATTTTGTTTCTGTTTTTGTGTTCGGTTCTTGTTTGGCCAATTTCCAGTTTGGTTTTCATTCTTTCTTGGTTTGAGCTTATTTGTGTGTGTTGTAAGTGTTTCGTTTCTTAACAAGTGGCGCCGTCTGTGGGAAGCTTGCACACACATTCAAAGAGGAAGAGAGAATGGCTGGAGTGAAGATTGATGGGGAGAAGTTTTCAGGTAAAAATCACTTCTTACTTTGGAAAATCAAAATGAATGCTGTATTGATTCAAAATGGGCTAGACTCTGCACTTTTTCCTGTTGATCAATGGCCTGATGCTGAGAAATCTAAGTTTCTAGAACTGGATAAGAAGGCTTTGAGTCTTATATTCCTATGTTTGGGTGATAAACCCTTGAAGGAGATATCAAGGTGTAAAAATACAGTGGGGGCATGGGGAAAACTGGAAGAACTCTATCAATCAAAGTCTATATCAAACAAACTATTTCTGAAGCAAAAATTGATGTGTTTCAAAATCACTGATGATAAGGTCATTTCTGATCAACTTGATGAGTTTGTCAAGATGATTGAAGAATTAGAAGATCTAGGGGTGAACTTGGAGGATGATGATAAGGCTCTGATGGTGTTGAATGTTCTTCCAAAGTCTATGGAAAGCTTCAAGGATGCATTAATGTTTGGAAGGGATGGAAAAATCAGCTATGAATCTATCCTATCGGCATTGAAGACAAAGTGTTTTCAAAATCAGGGAGAAAAGGGCTCCACAGGCTGGAGAAGGTTTGAACATTAAGTTCAAAAAGAACTATCGAAAGAAGAAGTTCCGGGGATTGAAAGACAACAAATCTGGAACTCAGAATGCAAAGAAACAGGGAGATTGGGTTGAAACCAGAAAGTGTTTCAAATGCTAGCAAGCTGGACATTGAAGAAGGACTGTCCTCAAAAGAAGAAAAAACAGGAAAATCAGAGGGCAGAAGTGGCTGTGACTGAGCATGAAGAAGACACCCCAGAAGTTTTAAACATCACAGACACAAAGATGGAAAAGGAATCGGTTCTTGATACTAGTTGTTCATTCCACATGTGTCCCAATGAATCCTGGTTCAAGGATTTACAGAAAGAAGATGGTGGATGTGTATTACTGGGAAATGATCACTCCTGCAGAGTTAAAGGCACAGGATCAGTTCAGATAAAAATGTATGATGGAGTCATCAGAACCATTTCTCAAGTAAGGTATGTTACTGGACTTAAAAGAAACCTCCTATCCCTTGGATCTCTTGTGGCAAATGGCTGTCAGTTCAACTGCCTAGATGGTTATCTTCATATCACTAAACATAACAAGCTGGTAATCGAAGGAAGGCAACACAATGGTCTGTTTATTCTTATTGGATCCCCTGTGTTAGGTTGTGCTGAATCTGTGATAAGTAGAGAAGATGTCATGAAGTGGCATAAAAGACTGGGTCATATTGGAGAGAAAGGATTGAAGAAGCTATCAAAGAGGGGCATCATTGGTGAAATGGGAAATAGAACACTGGATTTCTGTGACAAATGTGCTTTGGGAAAGGCCAAGAAGCTGCCTTATGCTAAAGGGATACATTCTACCCAAGAACCACTTAATTATGTACACTCTGATATATGGGGGCCTTCAAGAATAGAGACACATGGAGGAGGAAGGTATTTCATGTCCATCATTGATGGTTACAGTAGAAAAATATGGGTATATGTCTTAAGAAATAAGAGTGATGCATTCCTTAAGTTTAAAACATGGTTGAGCCAGGTGGAGAATCTAAGAGGGAAGAAATTGAAACATCTTAGAACAGATAATGGCTTGGAATATCTATCCACTGAATTCACAAGGTTTTGTGAAGATAAGGGCATCACAAGGCACATAATTGTCCCTTTAAACCCTCAACAAAATGGGGTTGCTGAAAGGTTTAACAGGACTGTGCTTAAGAGAGTGAGATGTATGCTGATTGATGCTGGATTACCCAAATCCTTCTGGGGAGAAACACTAAATACTGCATGCTATTTGATAAACAGATCACCATCATCAACTCTAGGATTTAAGACTCCAGAAGAAGTTTGGAGTGGAAAGGTACCAAACTACTATGATTTGAGAGTGTTTGGGTGTCTGGCCTATGCTCACATTAGGCAAGACAAACTTGATGCAAGAGCACAGAGGTGTGTATTCCTAGGATATCCTGAGGGCATAAAAGGTCACAGGTTATGGTGCTTGGAACAGGGAAACCAGAAGCTCTTGATAAGTAGATATGTAAGATTCAATGAGGATGTGATGAGATATAACTCTACTGGAAGTCAAGAGGAAGCTGGTGGTGCTGTGGAATCTGGAAGAATTTCTATTCAGGTGGAGCCTACTGAGGAACAGATATCACCAGAGAAGGATGCTCAAGCTCAACAAGAAGATGACAGTTCATCAGAAGATGAAGAAGGTCAAACTGAGATTGCAAATCTCAGAACTTATAGCATTGGTAGAGACAGAATAAGAAGACAAATCCACAGGCCTGATTTCTATGGACAAGATGGAAGTGTCTATTATGCATTAAGTATAGCAGAAGACTTGGAGTTTCAAGAGCCAAACAGTTTCAAGGAAGCAATAAGTTGTAGTGAAAGTGAACACTGGATAGGGGCCATGATGGAGGAAATGGAATCTCTAGAGAGAAACCAAACCTGGAAGCTTGTGAACAAACCAAAGGGGCAGAAGCTAGTCAGCTCAAAGTGGATTTACAAGAAGAAGGTGGAGGCTGGAAAGGCTGATAAAATCAGATACAAGGCAAGGCTGGTGGCTAGGGGTTTTACACAAAGAGAAGGTATTGATTATAATGAGGTACTTTCTCCAGTAGTGAAGCACTGGTCTATAAGGTTACTTCTATCAAAGGTTACTCAAGAAGACATGGAACTACAGCAGTTAGATGTCAAGACAACATTCCTGCATGGTTATCTAATTGAAAAGATATACATGAAGCAACCTGAGGGCTTTGTGATTCCAGGAAATGAGGAGAAGGTATGTTTTCTCAGAAAATCACTTTATGGATTGAAGCAGAGTCCAAGGCAGTGGAATAAGAAGTTCAATGAGTTCATGATTAATGCAGGATTTATAAGAAGCTTATATAACAGTTGTGTATACTTTAACAAAGGTTCAAGAATTGAACAGGTATTTCTGTTGTTATATGTGGATGATATGCTCATTGCCAGTAAGAGTATGGATAAGATACAACAGCTAAAGGGAAGATTGAGTTCATAATTTGACATGAAGGATCTTGGGGAAGCAAGGAAGATTCTGGGAATGGACATCATTAGAAGAAGGAAGACTGGAACACTATGGCTCTCACAAAAACAGTATTTGCAGAAGGTTGTGGAGAAATTTCACATGCATGAGTCAAGGCCAGTAAGTATTCTAGTTAATCTGCAGACTAAGCTGTCCAAGGATCAGTGTCCTAAGACAGAAGCTGAGGAGATTCACATGAAGAATATTCCATATGCCAGTGGTGTTGGCAGTTTGATGTATGGAATGATATGCAGCAGACCAGACTTGGCCTATAGTGTATCTCTGGTAAGCAGGTACATGTTAAATCCTGGAGAGTCACATTGGGAAGCTTTGAAGCAAGTCTTGAGATATATGAAAGGTTCTATCAGTGTGGGTTTAAAGTTTCAGAAACTAGAAGCTGGTGCTACACCTCTGGTTGGATATGCAGATGCAGACTTTGCTGGGAACTTGGATACAAGAAAATATGTTACAGGATATGTCTTTACTTTGTAAGGAACAGCTGCAAGCTGGAAAAGTGTGCAACAGTCTGTGATTGCTTTATCCACAACTAAGGCAGAATACATTGCCTTAACTGAGGCAATCAAGGAAGCTCTGTGGCTCAAAGGGATTCTTAAAGACTTAGGAATCAGACAGGGGTGTGTTACCATTCAGTGTGATAATCAGAATGCTCTTCACTTGGTGAAACATCAAGCTTTTCATGAGAGGTCTAAGCATATTGATGTTAGACTTCATTTTGCAAGAGATGTGATTGAAGTAGGATCTGTTGAAGTGAATAAGGTGCATACCATGGATAATGCGGCTGATTTTCTAACTAAGGCAGTTCCAGGAAGCAAGATGGTTCATTGCTAGAGCCTGATAAGGCTTGAACAATGTAGTTAAATCTAGAGCAAACAAGGCAGTTTGAGGTGATGAAGTACACTTGAGTTCTTTGAGGTGGAGATTTATAGATATCAGTTCAAATTCATCAAGTGGTCATAGTTTGTAGTAGAGGTTGTGAGGAATCAGGAACCGAGTTCAGGTTGGGAAGAACCGGGCTGGAGAACCGGTTTTAAGGCAGATCAGTTTTGAAGGTTAGTAAAGAACCGGAGTCAAAGCGGTTATAACAGGCTTATGCAACGGTTTAGAACCGTTGCATGTAAAACCGTTGTGAAAGGTCCATCTAATAGTTTTGAGCAGTTAAAACTGATTTGGTTTCAGCTCCTGATACTTCTTGATTCGAGCTTAGACCTTTATATACATTTAATCCACTAGTAGAGACGAGTTGATACACGTTGTTTTCCCTCTGTAAACACTTCTCAATCATTAGAATTAGAAAGCTAGGGTTCTTAAGCTCAATTCAGCTTCTGAATTGGGGTTTCTGATTTTTTGGATTGTTTCTTGTAATTGATTGTTTAGTGGAGTGAATTGAGGTGTATAGAGCCTTCGTGGATGTAGATCATATTGATCGAACCACGTAAAAACCTGGTGTTCTTCATTTTGTTTCTATTTTTGTGTTCGGTTCTTGTTTGGCCGATTTCCAGTTTGGTTTTCATTCTTTCTTGGTTTGTGCTTGTTTGTGTGTGTTGTAAGTGTTTCATTTTTTAACAGTTTAAGCGCATGCCAAAATAGTACATCTTACGTCGATTTACAGAAAAGTGAAGGAGTGATAAATTTTACCCTTGTAATAAGCTTTCTTCTCTTCCTTCAAAAGCGAGATTGAGATTGCTCTTGGCTTATGCTACTCTTCATGTTGGCTTTGTTTTGATCCTTCCTCTTTCTTGGGCAATCAGAGCCCTTCTCAGTATACCTCCACCACTGTCAGACATTATTTTTTTAAGGTATCTATACTCGTATTGTGCCTCAGAAGTGAGATCTTCTATTACCCACCACTCTTTGGAAGGTGATATAATTTTCCTAGTTAATTAATCATTTGAGTTGTATTTGGTAGGAAAGTCCTTCAGCATGAAGATCCTTTATGTAGGCTTATAGCCGATCCTTATGTTCACCTTAAACTCATCTGTAGTGTGCACCATCATTCAGATGGTGGAAGTATTAGATGATTTATGTTAGTCTCCAATTGTCAATCTCGTACTTGTTTGGATTCATGTCGGAAGGAATCACTGCAGCCATCAAGGATTGGTATTCATGTTCACTCATGGTCCTGAACTAGTTCCCCTGGCGCTCAAATATTGAAAGAGTTGGAGCGGAAACAATTGTGTGGTTGGAGGTTGGCTGTTGTTCCCAATTTGAGAGGTTATTAGGAACTAATCCTGTGGCAAGGAATATCTCATGCAGATTCACATTTGATTGAGCAAAAGTTCTCTTCAATCTACGATCAGACTCTGCAAAAGATTAATCAAACTTCTTCGTCTCCCGAGCTTCCTAGTCCTCTCTTACACTCCCAACGTCTTCTTTATGCCTGCGTTGCTCAACAAGGAATACGTATTCTTCTTTCCTTTGTTAGCATTTAGGTAGCCTTTGATTTGCTTCTACTTCTTCTTCTTCATTTCCAACATCATCAATACTCATACATCCCAAGTTTCAACATGTTTGTCTACTATGGCTTGTCACAGTTTCTTTACTTTAGGGTTGAGATATTTCAGCTTGCAAGGATGTAAGTCCTGAAGATTCTTTAACCTATCATTCATAATAGCTTCTAGGAAGGCATTTTGTTCTTCCATTTCCTTATGCAATTCCTCTTGATATGTTCTTGTTGCTTTGACATCGGACAGTGAGTTCTTTGGTACTAGATCAAATAGTGGATACAACTTCACAAATTGATCCCACAAGGTAGAAAGAACTCCAGAAGCAATACTGCACATGGCTTGGCATAGAGTCTGTATCAAGTACCAATTAGTTGATAGTATGTTGGAGTTTAGTTGATCAAACTCTTAAACAAAATCTATTTTGTTGGTATTCCTGTTATACACTTATACTAATTTTTATTACTTTTTGTCGAAATTATATAAAGCTTGCTACGCAGGGATCTTAGAGCAAATATTGAAGCATTCTTAGCCGTTGGCAATTCGGTTGAAGATTGATTGAGTCTCTCTCAAGAAAACCAAGTCATCAGCTGATTTCTCAAGGTTTGGGGCAGTTTTAACACCAACTAACCATGCCCTTAATTGGTGGAATGGTGGTTAGTGGAGACTAGTGTCCAAGCTTCCAAAAGGTCTATAAATAGAGCTCTAACCATAAATAGAAGATAACGAATATTAGAGAGAAAAATGTTTGTCTGCTAACAGTTTAAATTGTCTAGAGTATTCAGTAGGTTTTCTATCCAACCTAGCGTGTCACTAAATTTAGATTTCTCACGAATTAGAATTCCCTTTTTTCTATATATTTTTAGGATAGCTTTGTTAGGTTATTTTGTACTCTAGATTTTATTTAATCATATGTCTGAGGCGTTAGGGTTCAAGTGTTATGAATCAAAATTTATCTCGATTCATTGTTTGAACCTTTTTGTAATTTTCCATGTTATAGTGAATTATTTCACCTGAAGGCACCCACAAGTTATTTAGATCTTGTGGAAAATTTTATATCATTTGTTATTTTAAGTCTCCGCTGTGTTTAGACTCAAGCTTGGGTAAACCTCGTACACAACCTCTTTGGTTTACGAACCAACACACACTTTCAGTTCGAAACATAGCCATCTTTTGATAGACTAAGTGTGATCTTGATAGTGTGTTGGCCAACACGGATACCACTATTGTGATGAGACTACCAATTTTGGATGGATCTAATTATGACAATTGTAAAGTTTGTCTCAAGTCTCATATCAAGTGTAGTGATGTGAGAACTTGGAGAGTCGTTATTAAAGGATGGAGGCTACCTGTGATCACGTATGATGCAGGTGAAAGGATTAGGAAGCCCGAGGAACAATGGACAAGAGATGAAGTGGATGTAGCTAACTACAATGAGAAAGCTCTCAATTCTATTATCCTTGCGATTGATATGAATATGTTCAGGCTGCTTAAGTCATGTTAAAAACCTAAAGAAGCTTGGGATATTCTTCAAATGCATTGTGAAGGGAATGATAGTGTTCAGAAGTCAAGGCTTCGAATGGTCGCCAATCGATTCGAAAATCTTTAAATGCAATAAAAATGAGACTGTTCAAGCTTATTTCATCAAGATTCTTAACATAGCTAATGAGGCCTGGGATTTGGGTGACCCCGTAAGCAACAAAAGACTTGTATTTAAGGAAATTTGATCTCTCCCTTCTTATTTTAATGTTAAGGTCTCGTCCGTTGAGGAGGCTCACAATAATGCCAGTGTGGAGCTCGATGAGCATTCTTCAGACCCATGAGATGAACATGAATCATCAAAAGAAGTTATACAAGGGAAGAATGTTTCCCTTTATGTTGATGATGGAGTCTCATCCAAGAAGTCCATTGCTTTAAATGATGAAGAAGACGAGTATCTGGAAGAAATAAATGAAGGAGTTGATGTCGCATTGTTAACGCGGAAGATCAACATTATAATGAGGAAGTTGAAGAACAAGTGTTCGAGCTCATCAAAACCTCCCATTCGAAATGAGTCACCGCATAAGAAGACTCCACCGATTTGAAGCGCCTTTTCAGATGAGCAGGGGTATGATTCCAGAAATATGGATTTAGTGTGCCGATATCCTTTGTAAGCCCAAGGCAAATTGGGTCTCCATCAGTGACGATGATGAGCTTGAACTTGAAGCTACAATAGAACAAACTTTGATGTTCAGACCGTGTTCCACTGGATGACACTGATGTTACGTATCTTTTTTAACCAACCTTCAACCTAACTTTTTTAGACACGTATCATTCTATCTACTACCTCAATCTGTTCTATTTCAACACTATTGTTGAGAAGGAACCTGAGGAGGTATACGATGAGAAAATAATTCAAGTTATGAAGGGAATGAAGGTGGTCTACTTCGAGTCGTTCAAGAAGTGAAAAAGGTAGTGTCAAGAACTGAGTGACCTAAACAAAGAAAACGAAAAATCTCCCAGAGCTTGTGATGTGTTTGGTAGTACTCCTGACAAGGAAGGATGCAGAACTTGGCATAGCAAATACCAAACTAAAAAAGATGCATCAAAACCTTTAAAAGGTTGAATACAGTAACTTCAAAACTCGATGATTATTTAGCTATTGGTAGAACAAATCATGTTTGTTTAAAGTATAATGAAACTAGGGAAACTAACTTTGTTAATAGTAATCGAGAAGGTGAAAAAAAACGCAAAAAGGAATCGGTTAAGTCACCTAAATGGTTAAATGGTAAAATAAAATATAGATATGTATGTTGTTACTGCTTTATTCCTGGTTACATTAGGCCTTTTTGTCTTAAGATGAAATTTGATGTAAAAAAGGATAAAGGACTGACTCAGAAATTAGCCAACACCCGTAACAATCAACATGTCTAGAAACCTTAAACCCCTCTAAAACATATATGGGTTCGTAAATCTGATTTAAAAAGGAATGCCTCATTTACTGTTACTAACATTTCAGGTTCTTGGTATTTTGATAGTGGTTGTTCACACCACATGACTGAAAACAGGGACTTTTTTGTTGAGTACTAACCATTGGATGGTGGTCATGTGACATATGGTGGAGCATCAAGTGGACAGATTATGGGTAATCTTTTTCTTAATGTTCCAGGTTTCCTGAGTTACAGAATGCATGTCATGTCCAAGGTTGTTTGCTAACTAATTAGTATAAGTTAGTTGTGTGATTATGATTTGCATGTTAAGTTCAGTCGAAGTACATGTGATTTATTCGACCGCTCAAACACACGTGTAATGACTTGTCGAAGTTCAGTAGACAATTGCTACCTTGTTGAAGAACTAAGGTTCACGCCCAGATTGATGACACTATCCCATGGAAACAAAAGATAGGACATGTGAACTTCTGAAACCTAGACAGGCTGGTAAAGTTTGAAGTTGTAAGAGGTATATCTAAATTCGAAAGAAATATAATTTTATGTGTGGTGATTGTCAAAAGGGTAAACAGACTCATGTTGATCACGAGGTTATCCAACATCCATGACAACCTTTGTTACCTATTGTTGTTTCAAACTATTTCATATGGATCTCATGGGCCCAGTTGAAGTAGAGAGATCAAGAGGTAAGCGATGTTCGTTTTTTTATTATAGACGATTTATTTTTTACGTGAGAACCCAAATGCTTTTGAGTCCTTCAAAACCTTATTTTCTAGGTTTAGAAACATGCACAGGCTACTATTGCTCATATTAGGTCATATTGATGAAGGTGAAAATTACCGGCTTTCTTATGCTTTTCACATCTAATTTTTTTATTAAGAATTGCGTGTGATTATCATGTTTAAATGAAATTTCATGCTTTGTTATATTTTTGGGTTGGTTTCCCTTTTTAATATGATTTGATGCGCTTTTGGGTGTTTCTAAGTCGTACTTTGAAGGTTAGGAAAATTCGGAAGATCAAGAAGATCAATTACACCCATTTTCTCACTTTGGACCATATTTTGAGGCCCAAATGGGCATAATCTGGGCTGGGGATAGGCACGAGTTAAAGTTTGACATGTCACAAACAAAATTCATGAAGGATTCAAGTCGAGAAAATGCGTGGAAGGGCTTTAAAACGACAAGAAACGAAGAGGAGGTCAATCGCACGAGTATCCCTGTTCTGACCCGCATAACTAGGCTCAAACAGGCCCAAATCACACTCTCTAAAAGGCCAACTTGAATTACATTGAGTCGCGAACAAAAGTCATGAAGAGGTCGGGATGAGAAGAGGAGAGGAAAAAGGCCCAAAACGGAGATGGAAAAAGATGGGACAAAACTGAGTTTTATGTATGGAAAAGGGGGAGTGCCAGACCCGTTCGAACCGATATCGGACCCAGCTGATAGGCCATCTAGTGGGTTTTGGGGCTCAGCCGGACCAAGTACGGGACCTGGTACTGGTTCGGTACCGGTCCGTGCGCGAGCTTCTTGTCCTATTTCTTGTGCTATCCCCGTATTTTGGTCATAACTTTGTCATACAAACTCCAACTCAAGCGATGCAAGATGTCACGTGACCATGAGACAAAGATCTATAACTTTTGTGTTCAGACCGAAAGCTGATTCTGAATCGATTATTCCCAGAAATTGCGAGACGACCGATTATGATCCCTTGCTTTCTTACTTGTATTTTACTTTTATGCCCTTACTTTTGTGACTTATTCATGCAGATTTTAGGGTTGGGAGGGGATCTATATATACCCCTTCCCTCTCATTTGTAACAGATCCAAAACTAGCCTCCTTTTATAAAACTTTCACCACACATTTTCTCTCTTCTCTCTTCATATTTTCAGATTTTGTATAGTCTTAGCGAGGGTTTTCTTCCTCCTCTTCAAGGATAAAGCCGTCTTTGGAGGAGAACCCAAGGATTACTCGTGGGCTTGTGACACCCGTGTATTTCACCAAAGATTTAAGATGATTCTTCAATCAATTCAGCATTTTCTTATCCCTTCTCTTTATTTTCGATTTTATTATTTTTATTGCTTGATGTTGATGATTCCTTTTATTGCTTTGATGATTTTTTAGTGATTTCCTTGTTTCTCGAAGCTCAGCAGTATTCCAAGCTTTGGTGTTGATGATTAATTAATTGATTATTGGATTTGTTGTGAGTTGTGGTACCTAGGGTTAGGATTTGGTCAATTTGTGATAATGGTTAGTTAATATTGAGCCTTCGACCATAGGCTGGCTTCACGGTAGCTCTGGCTTTCGGTGGTTGATGATCTTTTCAATTAATCGTGCAATTAAATGATAATGGTTGAACCCCCTAGGCTAGGAGTAGCTACCTTTTCGAGGATTGTGTCAACTAGATTTTAATTGAATTTAGAAGTTAATTGCTACGCCTTAGTATATTCGGGTGGGAAGTTAGCCTTAGATAATTAGATTAACCAAAAATCCAATCGTTAGAAGGGAGACCTATGGAGTAGAAGCTCTACCGAGCAGGGGAATAGAGTCTAGTGGCGTTGGTTGGGATGGACAAAATTAGTTTTAGTCGCACCCATACGCCAGCCTTTAGCATATCGAGCTATCCTATTCTAGTCGTACGTTGGATTATAATTTCTTTCCGTGTAGGTAGTCTACATTGAATCCTGATACTCACCGATTCTAGGGTACTAGGAGCACTCGACCTTTTTCCTAGAATTCATTGATCTCAAAGAATGTCCTAGGGCCTCGCTTCCGAGGCAATATTCTAATGGGTTGGAGATTTTAGGACTAGCTTAATCACATATAACTCACAACAATGTCTCATAATCGCCTCTAAATATCAATTCCATCCTACTTGTGTGCAACAGAGCCTAGGGAGTATCTCTCTATCGATCGGTTCCTTCCTTGCCTTTATTTATTCGCTTTATGTTGTTAGAGTAACCATCACTCTCAATTTACATTTGACCTACTTAATTCGAAAGTGCTAAAGCCGATTCTCATGAAAAATCCTCTATGTGGATTCAATATCTTATATACTACCTCTGTAAAAAATCGTACGCTTGCGGTTTGAGAAGGTCATTCTAATCACATCGATTTGGAGCGACTTTCGCGACAAGTTCACATATCATGGTAAAGAATTTGAAAATTCATCTTTCTCTGAGTTTTGTGAAAATAAATCAATTTTTCAAGAGCCTTCGGCTCCCAAAAATCTACAACAAAATGGAGTAGCCAAGAGTTAAAATCGTACTGAAAAAAAAATTGATTCATGTAATGCTTAGCTAAAAAAGGCTTTCTAAGTGGTTTTGGGCCGAAGCATTGAACACGATGTGACATATCATTAATCGTGTATACATAAGACCGGACACAACAATGACGCCATAT
Organism: Ajuga chamaepitys; assembly: GCA_958295605.1. Lineage (NCBI taxonomy): Eukaryota > Viridiplantae > Streptophyta > Magnoliopsida > Lamiales > Lamiaceae > Ajuga > Ajuga chamaepitys. The sequence goes on from OY282501.1 coordinate 18,191,916, forward strand.
GAACTTCTAAGAGGAAGAGAGCCCGACCTTAATTATTTTCACCTATTTGGTTGTGTGTGTTTTATTTTGAATGGCAGAGAAAGTCTTTCAAAGTTTGATTCTAAGAGTGTCAAATGCATTTTTCTTGGTTACGCTCTCAATAGTCATACATGTAGGATTTATACTCTTAGGGGTACGAGTATACATAAGTTAGTAAATGTTGTCTTCAGTTACTATGATGATGCTATAGGCAAGACTGAATAAGATTATGTTGAAGATCTTATTGAAGAATCGAAAGAAAGTGAAAAGAGAGTAAGGTTGTTCAGGAGGTTGACTCAACCCCCAGATCAATATCCATCTCTCATACATTGACCTCAGCAGAGAAAACTATGATGATCCCGATCAGAATCTACGGTTTCAAGACGAATTGATCCGCTAACAAGGATCAGAAATGATCATCCATTATCCCAAGTAATAGGTAACATTAGAGAAGGAGTGCGAGCCCCAAACATGGTAAGATGAATTTGCATGTCTTATACCTTTGATGAGGTACATCATTCTTTTTTGGTGTCTTTAATTGAACCTAAAAATGTAGCTGAAGCTCTTAAAGATAAGTTTTAGGTAAATGCCATGCATGAAGAATTTGAACAATTCACTCTCAATTATGTTTGGTATCTAGTGCCTCGGCCCTCATATTTAAACGTCAGTGGAACCAAATGGATCTTAAGAACAAATCTAATGAATTGGGTGCAACTATTTGGAATAAAGCACCTTTTGTAGTCCAATGTTATACATAGGTTGACGGGGTGGATTTTGATGAAACCTTCGCAATGTGACTAGAATTGAGTCCATTTGACTCCTCCTAGCAATTTCATGTCATAGTAGAATAACCTTGCACCAAATGGACATAAAATCTACATTTTTATGGAAGGTTAAGTGAGGAAGTATATGTTGAGAAACCAAAAGGCTTTAAGGACTCATTCAAACTAAATTATGTATATAGGCTTGCCGTATATGGTTTGAAACAGGCACCTCAGGCCTGGTATGGTCGATTGACAAGATTCCTCATCGAGTTTGGTTTCGTTAGGGGAGAGGTTGACAAAAGGTTGTTCATTAAATGAACAAAATCTTCCATAATTGTTGCTCAAATCTTCGTAGATGACATAGTGTTTGGTTCAACCTCATAAGTTTTGCTTGATGAGTGCTTGAGAGATATGTCCTCAACATTTGAAATAAGCTATTATTGGTGAACTAACGTTTTTCTTAGGGTTACAGATTAAGCAAATGATTGATGGCCTTTTCATGTCACAAAGTATGTATGATAGGAATTTAATAAAAATGTTCAATTTAGAAGGAGCAAAACACATGAAAACTCATACCCATTCAAGCCAAAAGATTTGTAAAGACAATGTTGGGAAGGATGTTGACCGAACTTGTACCAATCTATGATTGATAGTTTGTTCTATTTAACAATAAGTCGTCTGAAAATCATGTATATTATTTGTTTATGTGCACGTTATCAAGCCTGTCCTAAAGATTCACATTTGAAGGCTATGAAACGGATTATCAGATATATTACAGGTACAGTTGACTTGGGGATTTGGTACTCCAAGGACACCAACACCAACCTAGTTGGCTACACTAGATGTTGATTAGGCAGGTGGTTTAGATGATAAGAAAAACACTAGTGGTGGATGTTTTTACCACGGGAATAATTTAGTTTCATGGCTTAGTCGCAATCTAAATTGTGTGTCACTTTCCACTACGGAATCTGTATATGTAGCAGTTGGAAGTTCATGTGCAAAATTACGGTGGTTAAAACAAATGCTTGATAATTATGTTTGAAAGCAATGTTCTAACCCTGTAGTGTGACGATTCCAGTGCCATAGACATCTCTAAAAGATCCATTTGGTTCCAATGTTTTCTATAAGTTAATAATGTGTTTGTTTTCGTTTGTCCTTAGTCCTAGAATGTTGCACATGATAATTAGAAATATCTATGGATCTGGAATTGTCATAATATTAGGTTGGAACATTGCTTTCAAACACGTAGTCATCAAACATTTGTTTTAACCATAGTAATCGTGTACATGAACGTCCAGCTGTTATATATTTAGATTCAGCAGTGGAAAGTGAAATACAATTCAGTTTGCGACTATGCTATGATACTAAATTAATGCCAAGGTAAACACACCCACCACTTGTGCTCTTCCTATCATCTAAATCACCTACCCAGTCAACACCAGTGTAACCAACTAGGTTGGTGTTGGTGTCCTTGGAGTACCAAACCCCGAAGTCAATAGTATCTGCAAAATACCCAATTATCCGTTTTAACCTTCAAAATCTGAGTCTCTAGGATACACTTGATAACATTCACACACAAACACTATACATGATGCCAAAACGACTTGCTGTTAAACATAGCAAACTGCCTATCATTGATTAGTACAAGGTTGAGCCAACATCCTCCCCAACATTGTCTTTACAAATCTTTTGTCTTAAACCCATAGGACTTTTCATGTGTTTTGCTCCTTCTAAATTGAATTTTTTTAATAGATTCCTAGCATACTTACTTTGTGAAATAAAAATGCCATCAACCCTTTGTTTAATCAGTAACCCTAGGAAAAATGTTAGTTCACCAACCATGCTCATTTTGGACGTTGATGACATAGCTTTTACAAACTCATCAAGTAGAGCTTGTGAGGTGGAACCAAACACTATGTCATCTACATAGATTTGAGCAAGAATTATTGAAGATTTTGTCTTTTTAACAGACAAGGTTTTGTCAACCTCTCCTCTAAAGAAACCAAATTCTATGAGGAATTCGGTCAAGCGACCATACTAGGCCCGAGGTGCCTGTTTCAAAATGTACCTGGCCTAAAACGTGTACTTCCATTAAAAATGCAACTTTTACGTCCATTTGGTGGAAGATTATTCCAATATGGCAAGAAATTGCTAGAAGTAGTCAAATTGACTCAATTCTAGCCACAGGTGTGAAGGTTTCATCAAAATCTACCCCGTCAATCTGTGTGTAGCCTTGGGCTACCAAACGTGCTTTATTCCAAACAACTTTGCAAAATTTATCAGATTTGTTCTAAAGGATCCACTTGGTTCCAATGGCATTTGTATCCAAGGGCTATGGCACTAGATTCCAAACATCATTACGATTGAATTATTTCAGTTAAAGAAAACAAGAAAGATGTACCTCATTACATGTAGGAGACATGTAAACCAATCTCACCATGTTTCGAGTTCGAACTCTTTCTCCAATGTTACCTGTCACTTGAAACAATGGATGAACGTTTTTTACCCTAGCTAGAGGATCACAACATCTTATGACTTGAAGATTCAGATGTAGCTCGTTATCTGACCCTAGCTGGAGATATTCAAACTTTACTCTCATTTTCAATTTCTTTTGATTCTTCAATTAGATCCTCAAGATCATCTTGTTTAGTCTTTCCTGTAGCACCAACATAGCATCGAAGACAACATTTACAAATTCGTGTATGGTCCTATATCGAAAGTTATAAATCCTATATGCATGACTATTTAGAGCATCCGTAAGAAAAATGTCATTGCCACTCTTAGAATCAAACATTGAAAGATTTGATTTGTTATTTAAGATAAAGCACACACAACGAATACGTGAAATAAGTAAGATTGGGCTTTCGTCCTTTTAGAAGTTCATACGGTGTCATAGTAGTGCCTAGAAAATAAGGTTTTGAGAAATCGTCTACAATATAAACGAATATCATTTATTCCAAAACTCTCTACTTTAACTAGACCCATGAGATCCATATGAAGTAGATCGATACAACGAGGTAACACAAGGTTGCAAAGGATTCCGGACAATCTCGTGACCAACAGGAGTCTGTTTGCCTTTTTGACAATCACAACACACAAAATTTTGTTTCTTTTCAAGTTTAGGTATACCTCTTACAAACTCAAACTTTACCAGTAGGTCTAGATTTCAAAAGTTCACATATCCTATCTTTTGATGCCACCAAACCGTGTTATCAATCTGGACTTGATTGCACCTTAATTCCCTAACGAGGTAACAACTATATGCTGACCTTCGACCATTCGTAACACAAGTGTTTGATTGATCGAATACATTACATGTACTTCGAGTGAACTTAACCAGCAAATCATCGTCTCACAATTGACTTGTGCTAATCAGGTTAGCAAACAACCCATGGACATGGTACACATTCCATAATTTGGGAAAATTGGACATTACACTTCAAATCAGATTTATGAACCCAAAATCTATTTTGAAGGCGTTTTAGGTTTCTGGACATGTTGATTGCTACGGATGTTCGGCAAATTCTCTGTCAACCCTTTATCTTTTTTGACATCAGATTTCATCTTAAGACAAACAGCCCTAATGTTACCAGAAATTAAGTAGTAATGACATATGTGTCTACGTTTCCTTTTACCTTTTGATTGTTTAGGTCATATTCTTCTTTACAATTTGAATCATCTTCTCGAACAAATGGAAAACCATTACTACTTTACTACAACTTCCCTAGTTTCATTATACCCTAACCAGCATGTCTCGTTCTACCAATACCTAAGACTCCATCAAGTTTAGAAGTACCTGAGTTCAACCTTTTAAAGGTTTCGGATGCCTCTTCCAATTTGGTGTTTGATGTGCCAAGCTCTCAATCATTCCTCATTAGAAGTAATTCCAAATGTGTCTCAAGCTCATGGAGATTGTCGTTCTTTTTGTGCAGGTTGCTCACATCTTGGCACTGTTGTTTCCATTTCTTGAGTAGCTCAAAATAAACCACCTTCATTTCTTCCACCACTTAGATTGTTTCCTCATCGTATACTTCACCTGGAAAAATCTCAATAGTAGTGTTGAAATAGAATACATTGATGTAGTAGCTGGAATCATATGAATCTAAAGTCAGGTCGATTGTTGAGTCAACCGTAGACTTAACTTCAGTGCCATCCAGTGATACACAAACTAAGATGGTCGAAAACATGGTTGTATGATCTATTGTAGCTTCAATCTCAAGCTCATCATCATCACTCAAGGAGAACCAGTTTGATTTGCCGTTCTTATGAAGGGTATTGGCACACTCATTTGCATAATGGCCATAAGCCTTACAAGCACAACATTGCACCGAATCAATCTTTCTAGATTCATACCCTTGCTGATATGAAAATTCCTTCCGAATTGGTGGGGTTGAGACAGGTGGAGTCTTCTTGCATGGTGATTCCTTCCGAATGGGATGTTTTGATGAACTCGAAAATGTGCTCCTCAACTCTCTCATCATCGTGTTGATATTTCGAGTTAGTAGTGCAACATCTGCTCCTTCACTTTTCACTTCCAAGTCTTCGTCTTTATATGAGGCGATTAATCCCTTGGATGAGACTCCATCATCGACATGAATTCCGTTTGTACAACTTCTTTTGATGATTCATGTTCATCTTGTAGGTCTAAGAAATGCTCATGAGAGTTGTGAGCTCCATGGAAGTAGTGTTGTGAGCCTCCTCAATGGCTGAGACCTTAACATTGAAACAATATGTAAGAGGTCAAACAACCTTGGACAAAAGGCAAAGGTCTCATTACCAATGTCAAGTATTTTTCTAAAGTAGGCTTCTATGGTCCCGCTTTCCTTCATTCGAAGATTTTCAAATTGATATGTGACCATTCGAAGCCTTGACTTCCTAACACTATCACCCCTTCACAATGTTGTTGAAGAATATCCCAAGTTTCCTTAGCTTTTTTAGATGAATTATTAGCCTGAACATATTCATATCAACCACAAGGTTAATAACATTAAGAGCGTTCTCATTGTAGTCGGTTGCATCGACTTCATCTCTCCTCCATTGAGCTTCGGTCTTCTTAATCCTCTCACCTTCTTCATCAATGATCATAGGAAGCCTCCGACCTTCTACAATGACTCTCCAAGCTCTCATATTAATCGACTTGATATGAGACCTTAGACAAACTTTCCAATAGTCATAGAAGTGATATCCATGTTAGACAACACACTACCAGGATCATGCTTAGTGTGTCAAGTATTGGCTCTAGCGCTAATTTAAAATCAGCATTTTTTAGTAAATCATTGAGGTTGGTGCAAACGGGTTTTTTGGTAATGAAATATGCTTAGAATATAGATTTTATCGAATATTTGTGTATTCTAAGCTCTTGTTTTTCATATAATTCACATTTTCTTTCTGTCTTCGAAAAAATTGGTTATTGAGTGTTTAGTAAGTAAAATAGGCCCAAAAGCACAGTAGATAGAAAGGAGTAGAAGAAACGAGGATGAAAGAGCAAAGGGACGAAAACGTTTGGCGAAAAGAGGTGTAAGTGCATAATTTTATCCTGAAACACCTTCGGTATTTTGCTTATATCTGGAGCTATATATGTACAACTGAGATTTGATTGATGACATTTAAAAGCCAACTCAAAGGGCTACAACTTTTTCAGAATGAGCCAAAATCAAATTTGGATCAGAAGACCATGAAAAATGGCAGTGAAGTTGGACTACAGGTGCAGTTTTAGGCGTGCATGGCTTGGTTGTGCGGCCCAGTGTAATCGTGCATGGCCCCTGCGCCAGTCTACGGGAAACTTCCATTTTTAAGCCGACACGATCTAGCATGCCCCCACAGTGTATTTGGGCACGCCCGTGCCCGAAAACAACTGAAAATGTATGGGCTAGGCTTTAAACCTTCCCATTTTGGTCCGTTAACACAAAAAGCCCTCTAGGATGTATTTAAACCCTTCCTCATCCAGATTTTTAGATTATTCATCAATTTTATAGCTTTCTAGTGAGAGAATATAGAGTGCAAAAGAAGGGGAATTCAACTTGAAGATCAAGATCAACATTAAAATATGTTTTATCTTTCCATTTTCATTTATTATCTTAATGAACTTGATTTGTCTATATATTTGTATATATCTTTTATTACGATCATGGTTGGCTAAATTCCTTAATCTCGGTCAAAAAGTAGATTATGGATAGTTAAGATTTTTACCCGATTGATTGAAACCTGTGTTAGGTTATTAGTTGATTACTTGTTTTTTATTAATAATGTTTGTCAAATGATTAGGCCAATTGTTAAGCAAATTATTGCGGATTAAATTAGAATTGAGAAAGGAGATGACAGGTGTTTTCCTTGCCCTAGTATTTCGTAAGTGTACGGTGTAGGTGTAGGTAACGGTAGTCAAGGTCGATCGCACAGAGACTGACGATAAGTGTAGTTCGATACTCCAAATAGTCTAAGACTCTCCTAACTAGATTCTAGATTAGTGAAGGTTGTTTGTAAACTTAACCTACAATGCATAAAATAAACAATTAATAAAGATGAACGAGCAAGCAGAAAATTAATTTGTAAGTCGTGACTCAGATAGATCAAGACGTATCTTAGGGTGTAGATTTCAACTATGAACTCCTATGCAAGATTAACCTAAAACTCTAGAATTTTAAACTAATTGTGTTGTTTATTAGACGGAACTACTCTAAATTAACCCTTCTCTCGAAGTGGTTAACTCGTAGATCAATTAAGAATAGACACCCTGTCGAGTCGAGCAAACCTAAAACACTCCCAAGGGTCCCATGAGCCAATACCTACGCAATAATAGATAATTACGCCGTATGCTTGTATGCTTGTTAACAACTCCCTCCTCTCGGAGCGGATTTGTTAAGCAAGTAGAATTACTAAATCAGCCAGATTAAAGAACGAAGCACATAGATAAACAAACATAAACTTGGAGTCTAGAATTAAAAATAAAATCAAAACATAGGTATTCACAATCTACTCTCTAACCCTAGGACACAATATGTGCTTACCTACTCATAATTAATGTTGTAGATGTTAGTTCAATTTCATCAAGTGGCTCATTATATGAAGTAGAAGTTGTGAGGATTTCAGAACCGGGTTTGATTTTTGAAGAACCGGGACATAAAACGAGTTTAAGCCAAGTTCAGTGAAGAGGTTGAAAGAGAACCGGGTTGGAGGTTGTTATAACCGTCGGTTACAACGGTTTTAATCTGTTGCAAAACAAACCGTTGTGAAAGCCCTGTTTTTGCAACTTGGAGCAGTTGAGTCAAAGTTGGTTACTGCTCTCCCGTCTTCTATATTCGAGCTCCGATACTTATATACATTGTAATCACTTGTAATTGCGAGCTAATAGATATAGTTTTCCCTCTGTAAACATTACGCAATTGAGAGAATTAGATATCTAGGGTTTATGTTCCAAATCAGGTTGTGATTTGGGGTTTGCTAGATTTCTGGGACATTCTTGTAATTGATTGAGTAGTGAAGTGAATTGAGGTGCATAGAACCTCCGTGGATGTAGATCATCTTGGATCGAACCTAGTAAAATCCCTGAGTTCATCATTTTTATTTACGTTCTTGTACTATTTTTGTTCGGCCGTTTTCTTGGTTGTTTTTCGTTCGAATTTTGTTGATTCATTTATCTTGTGTGAGTTTAAGCTGATTATAACAAGTGGCGCCGTCTGTGGGAAGCATTCTCACGCAAGAAGAAGTAAAGGATGTCAGGAATGAAGATGGATCTGGATAAATTCTCAGGGAAGAATGATTTCTACTTGTGGAAAATCAAGATGAAGGCAATCCTGGTGCAGAATGGGTTGGTAAGTGCTCTCAAACCAGAAAATGAGTGGGTAGAGACTGAGAAACCCAAATATGCTGAGATAGACCAGAAGGCATTGAGCCTAATCATTCTATGTCTTGGTGATAAGCCTTTGAGGGAAGTTTCGAGGTGTATGAATGCAATTGAGGCCTGGACCAAACTGGACGATCTCTATCAATCCAAGTCAGTGACAAACAAGTTGTTTCTCAAGCAGAGATTACTGGCTTTCAAGATGGTGGAGGAAAATGAAACTTCTGATCAATTGGATGAGTTTACAAAACTTCTTGATGAACTGGAGAATCTTGGGGTAACAATGGAAGATGATGATAGAGCCCTTATGGTGTTAAATGCTTTAGCAAGATCTATGGAGAGCTTCAAAGACACTCTGATGTTTAGGAGGCAAGACAAGTTGAGTTATGACTCAATGATTACTGCTTTGAAGACCAAATGTTTACAGAACCAGGGAGACAAGAAGGTAACTCAATCTGGTGAAGGATTAAACATTAAGTTCAGAAGAAACCACCAAAAGAAGAAGGGCCAAACCTCAAAGAACCTTAAGAGTGGCAACTATGCTCAAAAGAAATCTAGAGAATGGGTAGAAAACAGGAAGTGCTTCAAGTGTAAGCAAATTGGGAACCTAAAGAGGAGTGTTTACAGAAGATGAAGAAGAAGGAAGGCCAGGGTGCTGAAGCTGCTACAGTTGAACATGAAGAGGACACACCAGAAGCCCTGAATGTTACTGAGTCAAAAATGGAGATGGAGTGGGTATTGGATACTGGTTGCTCTTTCCATATGTGCCCTCATGAAGAATGGTTTCAGAATCTCAAGAAAGAAGATGGAGGGTGTGTACTGCTAGGAAATGATCAATCCTGCAGAGTTCAAGGCACTGGATCAGTAAACATCAATATGTTTGATGGAATTACAAGAACAATCACCAATGTGAGGTATGTGTCTGGTCTTAAGAGAAAATTAAACTCTTTAGGATCTCTCATTGCTACTGGGTGTGAATTCAAGTCAGTTGATGGTCAGTTACACATAACCAAAGAGAACAAACTGGTAATCAAAGGAAGACAACATAATGGTCTGTTTATTTTGATGGGAAAACCTGTGGTTGGTTGTGTGGGAAACATTCTAGGCAAGGAAGAATTAACAATGTGGCATAAAAGGTTAGGGCACATTGGGGAAAGGGGACTAAAAGTATTATCCAAGAAATGCATAATTGGGGAGGTTGGGAACCAAAAACTTGAATTTTGTGATAAATGTGCATTAGGAAAATCACAGAAATTGCCTTATGCTAAGGGGATACACATTACTCAAGAACCTCTAGATTATGTTCACTCAGATATCTGGGGACCATCCAGAACTGAAACTCATGGAGGAGGAAGATATTTCATGTCTGTTATTGATGACTTTAGCAGGAAAGTGTGGGTGTTTGTTTTAAGAAACAAAAGTGATGCCTTCACTAAATTCAGGACATGGCTAACTCAGATGGAAACTTTAAGGGGTAAGAAACTAAAGCATTTGAGAACTGACAATGTCTTAGAGTATTTATCTACTGAGTTTTACAAATTTCTATAATGAGAAAGGGATTACAAGACATAGAACAGTTCCAATGAATCCTCAACAGAATGGAGTGGCAGAAAGATTCAACAGAACTATACTAGAAAGAGTGAGATGTATGTTGATTGATGCTGGACTGCCAAAGGTGGAGAAACAATCAATACAGCATGTTATTTAATCAACAGATCACCTTCATCATCTCTAGGGTTCAAAACACCAGAAGAAGTATGGAGTGGTAGGGTTCCAAGTGATACAGGTTTAAAGGTGTTTGGATGCCTGGCTTATGCACATATGAAGTCATACAAACTTGATCCAAGAGCATATAGGTGTGTGTTTATGGGATATCCAGAAGGAATAAAAGGATACAGCTTATGGTGCTTGGAACTTGGGAATCAGAAAGTCATGATAAGTAGAGATGTTAAGTTCAATAAATCAGTTATGGGATATCACTCCACTAGGAGTCAAGAAGAATGTTATGGAACTACTGAAGCAGAAAGATTATCAGTTCAGGTGGAGACTTAGATAGATTCTAATTCCCAAAGGGTTGAGAACTTGAATGAACATTCAAGTGACAGTTCATCAGAGGAAGAAGATGTGCCATCCAGAAATACAAATTTAAGAGACTATAGCATTGCTAGAGACAGACCAAGGAGGCAAATTCGACCAGACTTCTATGGACAGGTTGGGAGTGTACATTATGCACTAAGTATTGCTGAAGACATAGAACACTAGGAACCACAGAACTTCAAAGAAGTTGTCAGTGGTGATGAAAGTGAGTACTAGGTTAGTGCAATGATGGAAAAAATGGAATCTCTGGAAAGGAATGGTACTTGGAAACTGGTTGATAAACCAAAAGGTCAAAAGTTGGTAAGTTCCAAGTGGATATACAAGAAGAAAATTGAAGCTGGAGACTCAGAAAGGATAAAATATAAAGCAAGATTGGTGGCAAGGGGTTTTACTCAGAGAGAAGGTATTGATTTCAATGAGGTTTTCTCTCCTGTGGTGAAACATTGTTCTATCAGACTACTTTTGTCAAAAGTAACACAAGAGTACATGGAGTTGCAACAGTTAGATGTTAAAACAACATTCTTACATGGGGACTTACTTGAGAACATATATATGAAGCAGCCTGAGGGGTTTGTGATTCCAGGAAATGAAGAGAAGGTATGTTTTCTCAAGAAATCATTGTATGGGTTGAAACAAAGTCCAAGGCAGTAGAATAAAAAGTTCAATGAGTTTATGTTAAAGGCTAGTTTTGTCAGAAGTTTGTACGGCAATTATGTATACTTTGATAAGAGTACTAGTGTTGATCCTGTGATCTGTTGCTATATGTGGATGACATGCTTATTGCAAGTAGGAGTAAACATAAGATACATTTGCTAAAGAAGAAGTTAAATTCTGAGTTTGACATGAAAGATTTAGGAGATGCAAAGAAGATTTTGGGAATGAGTATAATTAGAGATAAGATTGCTGGAAGTCTATGGTTGTCTCAGAAGCATTATCTTCAGAAGGTGGTGTAGAGATTTCAGATGCATGAGGCCAAAGCATTCTGCATTCCAGTAAGCCAACAACTCAAATTGTCAAAGGAGCAGAGTCCTAGAACAGCAGAAGAAGTGAGATACATGAGACATGTGCCTTATGCAAGTGGTGTTGGAAGCTTAATGTATGGCATGATACGTAGCAGGCCAGACTTGGCATATTGTGTATCTTTGGTTAGTAGGTATATGTCAAATCCAGGGAAAGCTCACTGGGATGCTTTGAAGCAGGTGTTGAGATACTTAAAAAGAACAGTTAATCTAGGGTTGATATTTCAGAAACAGGCAAATGTGTCTATTCCATTGGAAGGATTTGCAGATGCTGATTTTGCAGGGAATATTGACACCAGAAGATCAATTACAGGATATGTGTTTACTCTATATGGTACTGCAGTAAGTTGGAGGAGTGTACAGCAATCTATGGTAGCTTTATCTACCACAGAAGCTAAATACATAGCATTGATAGAAGCCATTAAGGAAGCTGTGTGGTTGAAAGGGATTCTGAAGGATCTGGGAATTAAGCAGGAGTGTGTGACTATGGATAGTTAAGATTTTTACCCGATTAATTGAAACATGTGTTAGGTTATTAGTTGATTACTTGTTTTTTGTTTATAATGTTTGTCAAATGATTAAGCCAATTGTTAAGCAAATTATTGCGGATTAAATTAGAATTGAGAAGGGAGATGACAGGTGTTTTCCTTGCCCTAGTATTTCGTAAGTATACGGTGTAGGTGTAGGTAACGGTAGTCAAGGTCGATCCCACAGAGACTGACGATAAGTGTAGTTCGATACTCCAAATAGTCTAAGACTCTCCTAACTAGATTCTAGATTAGTGAAGGTTGTTTGTAAACTTAACCTACAGTGCATAAAATAAACAAGTAATAAAGATGAACTGGCAAGCAGAAAATTAATTTGTAAGTCGTGACTCAGATAGATCAAGACGTATCTTAGGGTGTAGATTTCAACTATGAAGTCCTATGCAAGATTAACCTAAAACTCTAGACTTTTAAACTAATTATGTTGTTTATTAGACGGAAAGAACTACTCTAAATTAACCCTTCTCTCCAAGTGGTTAACTCGTAGATCAATTAAGAATAGACACCCTGTCGAGTCGACCAAACCTAAAAGACTCCCAAGGATCCCATGAGCCAATACCTACGCAATAATAGATAATTACGCTGTATGCTTGTATTCTTGTTAACAACTCCCTCCTCTCGGAGCGGATTTGTTAAGCAAGTAGAATTACTAAATTAGCCAGATTAAGCAGTTCATAAAATAATAACGAAGCACATAGATAAACAAACATAAACTTGGAGTCTAGAATTAAAGATAAAATCAAAACATAGGTATTCACAATCTACTCTCTAACCCTAGGACACAATATGTGCTTACCTACTCATAATTAATGTTGTAGATGTTAGTTCAATTTCGTCAAGTGGCTCATTATATGAAGTAGAAGTTGTGAGGATTTCAGAACCGAGTTTGATGTTTGAAGAACCGGGACATAAAACCGGGTTTGAGCCAAGTTCAGTGAAGAGGTTAAAAGAGAACTGGGTTGGAGGTTGTTATAACCGTCGGTTACAACGATTTTAACCTGTTGCAAAACAAACCGTTGTGAACGCTCCATTTCTGCAACTTGGAGCAGTTGAGTCAAAGTTGGTTACTGCTCTCTCATCTTCTAGATTCGAGCTCCGATACTTATATACATTGTAATCACTTGTAATTGCGAGCTAATTGATATAGTTTTCCCTCTGTAAACATTACGCAATTGAGAGAATTAGATATCTAGGGTTTCTGTTCCAAATCAGGTTGTGATTTGGGGTTTGCTAGATTTCTGGGAGATTCTTGTAATTGGTTGAGTAGTGAAGTGAATTGAGGTGCATAGAACCTCCATGGATGTAGATCATCTTGGATCGAACCACGTAAAAATCCCTGAGTTCATCATTTTCATTTATGTTCTTGTACTGTTTTTGTTCGGGGCCTTTTCTTGGTTATTTTTCGTTCGAATTCTGTTGATTCATTTAATTTGTGTGAGATTGAGTTGATCATAAGAAATGACAAAAACCAAATACATCCATAGACAGACATGTTTGGAATAATTAACTAAAGAAAAGGAACAACAAAACCCGAATCATGATTCGCCGATCTTCGTTGTGTTTCTCTTGTTGATCCTTGTTCCCAAGTCTCGTACTTGAAAGTATGTAAAATTTTGAGTTCTCCTCTCAAAATCTCAAGCTTGATTCTCTTCTGATAAGTTGGGGACGAATCTTGGGAGATATCGGGCTAAAATTCTCTTTACATTATGATTTGGACATCAAAATCGATAAGGAAACACGATCGCGCACATGCATGGTATGGTCGCATTAAACCTAACCCAAAAAATGCTTAAAACGAGTGATTTTTTCACGGTCGCCATGGTTTGTCGCGACCGGGCACCGAATGCCCAGCCGAGTTTTCAGGTTTGACTTCCAAGCCATTTTTGGGGTCTTCCGGTTATTTCTGAGTTTGGTTTCCTTCTGGCAAAGTTGCAGCTCTTTGAATCAGCTTTCTAGCGCCACCAATTGTACTTCAATCGGCGTTGTAGATCTCAAGATATGACCAATGTAATAGAGATGTGTTAAGCTGATAGAAAACTTCACTTTTGGGAAGCTTTTCGACGTGACCGCACGACATAATGACGTGACCGCATTGGTTAGGCAGCGCCTTTTTCATGTTCCAGGCCACTTTTAATGCAGCCAGGTCCGTGGATGCGGCCATGGTCGACCTTTTTGCTCTTTTAACTTCCTCTTCGTCCGTTATTTACACTATCTGACTTGTTTCTTCTCCGAACTTCGTCCAAATGAAATAAAATCACCTAATTAACTCCAAAACAAGTGAAAACACGTTAACCGGCCCAATATAACTAACACAAACAATTCTTGGCCTAATTTTAATGTAAATGTCATAAAATATATACCTAAATCGACCTAAATATATGCATAATTAACGTGTATCAAAATCCCTCAAACTTAAATTATTGTTCGTCTCGATTAACAAAAATATAAATAAACATGAATACATGTGATTAGGGCGATTAGATGGCGAATCTAGTTTCAGGCTGGTTTTTTCCTCAAAAAGTTAGGCAACACAATACATTGAGCATTTGTGACTAAGTACCATCAACTACTTTCGAGACTTGAGACTTTTGAACTATTTGATCCGTACTAGGTAAGTGTTTAATCAAGGACGTATTTTCTCTCAAATTGCACTATATGCACGGTCTACCATAGGCCTTCCAATCGTCTAAATTAGACTCGTACTTGACATGTGTGACAAAGAATAAAAAACATCTTTTATTTTTTGTTGTAATGTAGGCTTAAGGTAAAATGGGATAAGCTTTGATAAAAGTGACTAATCTTGAACTAATCAAGTTAGCCACTCTCAGTTACCTCTCAATTGGATTACTCAATCCTTACTCTTCAAATTTTAGCAAATCATCCCAAAAGAAATAACTTCTTCACCCCACAAAAAGTACTTACAACTAGGTGCTTTTTCATGCTATTATTCGAGTACCACATTTTTTGGACTACTCAATTTTTCTAAATAACTTATGCAACTAAGCACTTTATCAATTCCTACCCTCTCCTCAACAAAAACACAGTAGAACACATATTTACAAGTTCTTTTTCTTTTCTTTTCTGTTCTTTTCTGATTTTTCAAAAAAAAATTCAACTTCGAAAATACAATTTACAAACTAGGAGAGGCTATTTTTCTTAACTTTTTGCCTATCAATTTCTTATTCCCTTCACCTTTTCAAATATCCTCTAGTTTTCCACTTCATTCCCCAGATTTTACCCAAACTACCTACCAATCCTCCTTGTTAGGTAGGTAACTCTTATCACACACACAAACAATACTCAAACCAAGAGAGAATGAAAACAATCAAAGAATTCAGCTAAATGAAATCGAACACAGAACATGAACAAATATGAAGAACAAAAGGATTTTTACGTGGTTCGATCAATGTGATCTACATCCATGGAGGCTCTATACACCTCAATTCACTCCACTGAACAATCAATTACAAGAATTATTCCAGAAAACTAGAAACCCCCAATTCACAGACCGAATTGAGCTCAAGAACCCTAGCTAACTAATTCTAATGATTGAGCAGTATTTCCAGAGAGAAAATAACGTGTATCAACTCGCATCTTCAAGTGGTTTCAATGTATATAAAGGATGGAGCTCGAATCAGGAAGTAGCAGCAGTTGTAACCAATTCTGTTTCCAACTGCACAAAACTGTTAGACGGGCTTTCAACAAGGGTTTTACTCGCAACGGTTCTAATCCGTTGCACATGACAGTTATAACCACCTTGACTCCGGTTCCTTTTTAACCCTTATAACTGATCCGGTTAAAACCCGGTTTTCTAGCCCGGTTCTCCACATACTGAACCCGGTTCCTGACTCCTCAAAACCTCTTCTACAAACTATGATCACTTAATGATATTGAACTGATATCTACAAATCTACACCTCAATGAACTCAAGTGTACTTCATCACCTCATTCTGCCTTGTCTTCCAGGTCTAATCACACTGTTCAAGCCTTATCAGGCTTGAGCAATGAATCATCTTACTCCCAGGAACTGCCTTGGTTAGAAAATCAGCTGCATTGTACATAGTATGAACCTTCTTCACCTCAACAGATCCTGCTTCAATTACATCTCTTGCAAAGTGAAGTCTAACATCAATATGCTTAGACCTCTCATGAAATGCTTGGTGTTTTACCACGTGAAGAGCACTCTGATTATCACATTAAATGGTAACACACCCATGTCTGATCCCTAAGTCTTTAAGAATCCCCTTGAGCCACAGAGCTTCCTTGATTGCCTCAGTTAAGGCAATGTATTCTGCCTCAGTTGTTGGCAAAGCAACTACAGGTTTTTGCACACTTTTCCAGCTTACAGCCGTCCCATACAAGGTAAAAACATATCCTGTAACAGATTTCCTTGTATCTAGGTTCCCAGCAAAATCTGCATCAGCATATCCAACAAGAGGTACAGCACCAGCTTCTTGTTTCTTAAACTTCAGACCTACACTGACTGAGCCTTTCAAATATATCAAGACTTGCTTCAAAGCTTCACAATGTGCCTCTCCAGGATTTGACATGTACCTGCTTACCAGAGAAACACTTGCTGCATATCATTCCATATATCAAGCTGCCAACACCACTGGCATATGGAACATTCTTCATGTGAATCTCCTCTGCTTCTGCCTTTGGACATTGTTCTTTGGATAGCTTGGTTTGTTGGTTAACTGGAATACTTATTGGCCTTGACTCATGCATGTGAAATCTCTCCACAACCTTCTGCAAATACTGCTTCTGTGAGAGCCAAAGTGTTCCAGACTTCTTTCTTCTGATGATATCCATCCCCAGAATCTTCCTTGCTTCTCCAAGATCCTTCATGTCAAATTCTGAGCTCAATCTTCCCTTTAAATGTTGTATTTTGTCCATACTCTTGCTGGCAATGAGCATATCATCCACATACAATAACATAAATACATGTTAAAGCCTTGAACCCTTATTAAAGTATACACAACTGTCATACAAGCTTCTTATGAAACCTGCATTGATCATGAACTCATTGAACTTCTTATTCCACTGCCTTGGACTCTGCTTCAAACCATAAAGTGATTTCCTGAGAAAACAGATCTTCTCTTCATCTCCTAGAATTACAAAGCCCTCAGGTTGCTTCATATATATTCTTTCAATGAGATCACCATGCAGGAATGCTGTCTTAACATCTAACTGCTGTAGTTACATGTCTTCTTGTGTAGCTTTTGATAATAGTAGCCTAATAGAGCAATGCTTCACAACAGGAGAGAATACCTCATTATAATCAATGCCTTCCCTTTGTGTAAAGCCCCTTGCCACAAGCCTTGCCTTGTATCTGATTTTATCAGCCTTTCCAGCCTCCACCTTCTTCTTGTAGATCCACTTTGAGCTGACTAATTTCTGCCCTTTTGGTTTGTCTACAATTTTCCAGGTTTGGTTTCTCAACAGAGATTCCATTTCTTCCATCATGGCCCCTATCCAATGTTCACTTTCACTGCAATTGATTGCTTCCTTGAAACTGCTTGGCTCTTGAAACTCCAGGTCTTCTGCTACACTCAATGCATAGTAGACAATCCCAGCTTGTCCATAGAAATCAGGCCTGTGGATTTGCTTTCTTGGTCTATCTCTACCAATGCTATAAGTTCTGAGATTTGAAATCTCAGGTTGATCTTCATCTTCTTCTGATGAACTGTCATTTCCTGGTTGAGCTTGAGCATCATTCACTGGTGGTTTTTCTTCATCAGTAGGCTTCACCTGAATGGAAATTCTTTCTGATTCCATAGCACCATCAGCCTCTTCTTGACTTCCAGTGGAGTTGTATCCCATCACAGTCTCATTGAACTTTACATCTCTACTTATCAAGAGTTTCTGATTTCCCTGTTCCAAACACCATAACCTGTAGCCTTTTATGCCCTCAGGATATCCTAGGAATACACACCTCTGTGCCCTTGCATCAAGTTTGTCTTGTCTTATGTGAGCATATGCCAGACAACCAAACACTCTCAAGTCATTATAGTTTGGTATCTTTCCACTCCAAACTTCTTCTGGAGTCTTAAATCTTAGAGTTGATGGTGGTGATCTATTTATCAAATAACATGCAGTGTTCAGTGTTTCTCTCCAGAAGGATTTGGGTAAACCAGCATCAATCAGCATACATCTAACTCTCTCAAGCACAGTTCTGTTAAACCTTTTAGCAACACCATTTTGTTGAGGGTTCATTGGGACAGTTCTGTGCCTTGTGATGCCCTTATCTTCAGAAAACCTTGTGAACTCAGTAGATAGATATTCCAAGCCATTATCAGTCCTAAGATGTTTCAATTTCTTTCCTCTTAGATTCTCCACCAGGCTCAACCATGTTTTAAACTTAAGGAATGCATCACTCTTGTTCCTTAAGACATATACCCATATTATTTTACTATAATCATCAATGATGGATATTAAAAACCTTCCTCCTCCATGTGTCTCTGTGCTTGAAGGCCCCCATATGTCAGAGTGTACATAGTCAAGTGGTTCTTGAGTAGAATATATGCCTTTAGTATAAGGCAGCTTCTTGGCCTTTCCTAAAGCACATTTGTCATAGAACTCAAGTGTTTGATTTCCTATTTCACCAATTATACCCCTCTTGGACAGCTCCTTCAATCCTTTCTCTCCAATATGACCTAGTCTTTTATGCCACTTCATGAAATCCTCTCTACTTATCACAGATTCAACACAACCTGTCACAGGAGATCCAATCAAAATAAACAGGCCATTATGTTTCCTTCCCTTGATTACCAGCTTGTTGTGTTTAGTGATATGAAGATAACCATCTGTGGAGTTGAACTGACAGCCATTTTCCACAAGAGATCCAAGAGATAAGAGGTTTCTTTTAAGACCTGTAACATACCTAACTTGTGAAATGGTCCTAATGACTCCATCATACATCTTGATTTGAACTGATCCTGTGCCTTTAACTCTGCAGGAGTGGTCATTTCCCAGTAGTACATATCCACCATCTTCTTTCTTTAAGTCCTTGAACCAGGATTCATTAGGGCACATGTGGAATGAACAATCTATATCAAGAACCCATTCCTCTTCCATCTTTGTGTCTGTGATGTTTAAAACTTCAGGGGTGTCATCTTGATGCTCAGTCACTGCCACTTCTGCCCTCTGATTTTCCTATTTCTTTTTCTTCTGTGGGCAATCCTTTTTCAAATGTCCAGGTTGCTTGCACTTGAAACACTTTCTATTTTCAACCCAGTCTCCATTCTTCTTTGAATTCTGAGTTCCAGCTTTGTTGTCTTTGGATCCCTGGAACTTCTTCTTTTGGTAGTTCTTTTTGAAATTTATGTTCAAGCCTTCTCCAGCCTGTGTAGAGCCCTTATCTTCCTTATTTTGAAAGCACTTTGTCTTCAAAGCTGAGAGGATAGACTCATAACTGACCTTTCCATCCCTTCCAAACATCAATGCATCCTTGAAACTTTCCATAGACTTTGGAAGAACATTCAACACCATCAAAGCCTTATCATCATCCTCCAAGTTCACACCCAGGTCTTCTAGTTCTTCAATTATCTTGACAAATTCATCAAGTTGATCAGAAATGGCCTTATCATCAGTAATCTTGAAAGACATCAATTTCTGCTTCATAAATAGTTTGTTTGATATTGACTTTGATTGATAAAGTTCTTCCAATTTTCCCCATGCCTCTATTGCATTCTTGCACCTTGATATCTCCCTTAGGGGTTTATCACCCAAACACAGAAATATCAGGCTCAAAGCCTTCTTATCTGATACGCCCCACTCCCATTAGCTCGGGATTAAAGTGCTACTAAATTTTCTTTTCTTTTGATTAAATAATAAATCAGAAAATGTGCGAAAGCGTGACATAAATTACTTATTGGATAAAAGTAGAAATTTTATTGACAATAAGATACTGCCAAAACATATTTACACTAGTGATGCCAAAGTTTCTAAGAAATTGCAAATCCCGGGTTTTGTGACACACAAACTTATTAATATACACAGAAGAGGCAAAAACATCTTTGAGTTGCGGGTAGAAGAAGGAACCCGGTGACCTTTGCCGCAACAGCCCCGCCACCTTGCTCAATTAACCTGAAGATTTGTAATTATGGGCATGAGTATAAACTCAGTGGAAACTTTGTAAGCAGTTATACTAACGAAGGTGCACAATAATAAACACATCCTTGACTTAGGAGCCCATCTTATGACTCAAAAGCCATATTGCTAGACTAGGGGGTCAATCTTACGACTCCCAAGCCCTACTCAAAAGCCAATCTTACGACTTAAGAGCCTTTCTCAAAAGCCAATCTTACGACTTAAGAGGTATCATATTAATAAGCCCGAAGGCAAATATATTTATCAAAGTACAAGTTCAATAGCATAATATACTTACAAATAGCCCAGTCACCCACCTTGTTTTTGCTTGCTTTAAAATAGTTGAGTCGTGTATGTCCTAGGCCCAACCTGCACTACACCTAGCACATGTTGTTTAATTAATTAGTATTACTTATTGGGTTTAGTATTTTCAAAGTGCTTAAGTATGGTACAATATCCTTGGATTATGTCTATCTTTTACAATTTTTAATACATAAGTCAAGTCGTAATAAATTATAGTCCTAACTAAAAAGGCCTAATGTGTTATTAAATTTAAATTATTAACTATATTGATAAATATTTTAACTACCATGCACCCTAAACAACAACTATTTAATACAAACTTAGGAAAATAGCTAAATTTATAAATCTACTTAAATCAAGAAAATAATTAAATTCCTAAATCTATATAAATTATAAATGACAATAAGAAATAAAAAGCTATTAAAATTACATACCTTAAAAGATTTTAATACTATACGGCAACTTTCCGAAACACCGGTCCGAGCGTTGTCGAAAATAAACTGATAAGGACCTCCTAATTAAAGGAAATCCAATATATAATAAACAGTTTTTTTTTTTTGCTATTTCACTTGAATCCTAATACTCTGTAACCCATCATATTTATATGAAGTTTTGTATGAATTTTTACGAAATGATTTCGATGTGGGATCCTTACTGATATATGTTTACTAAATATAGTATATATGTTAACTTAGAAATATATAACCTGTACTCCAATCAGCAGGTAGTATGTTAACTATATATAACCTAACTACTACATATGTTTGTTATATATATATTTATTAACTTTAGTTAGGTTATATGTATATAGTTTATTACGTGTTTTATAGTTTAGTTAGTTAGGTTAATTTAATTTAATATGTTTCTTATTTCTTATACCCGATGTTAATTATATATTTTTAATTTTCATCCTTTCGGTGCTAGGAGTGCAGTTGACCTGGTACACCGCGGTCACACTTATTTGCCAAAATAAAATCAAATACTTTGCAATTTAAAATAAAATAAAATAAAATTGGTAACAATATTTTAAAATGCAATCAATGTATTTTATTGCGTTTCAAAGATTCGGGGTATCACAGTCTCCCCTACTTTTAAAAATTTCGTCCTCGAAATTGTACTTACTTGGTTTAGGATGTTTGGATATTTTGCTAAAATCTCATCTTCTCGTTCCCAAGTAGCTTCTTCTTTCTCATGTCTACTCCACTGCACTAGTACTAAGGGAATCTCTCTATTCCTCAAAGTGTGAACTTTTCTTTCTAGGATAGCAATGGGGTTCTCTTCATAAGTGAGATTTTGTTGACTTCCAGATTCTCATGATGAATAACGTGATTTGAATCTGGGACATACTTCCTTAGTACTGATACATGAAAGACGTTATGGATATTGGTAAGTTCTGGCGGTAGAGCTAACTTATAGGCGACATCTCCAATTCTATCTAGAATCTCGAATGGGCCAATATATCTTGGTTTTAACTTTCCTCTCTTTCCGAAGCGTATTACTCCTTTCATTGGTGCCATTTTGAGAAAAACCTTATCGCCGGTATTGAATTGTAGATCCTTCCTTCGCGAGTCAGCATATGATTTTTGTCGATCCTGGGCAGCTTTGATTCTTTCTCGAATCTTAGTTACCACTCCAATGGTTCTTTCGATGATTTCAGGCCCTAAAATCTTTCGTTCTCCAACTTCATCCCAGCAAATCGGCGATCTACACCTTCTCCCGTAGAGTGCTTCATATGGTGCCATCTTTATTGTCGCCTGGTAACTGTTGTTATAGGAAAACTCTACCAGCGGTAAATATGTTTCCCAGTTTCCTCCAAAGTCTAGTACACAGGCTCTAAGCATATCCTCGAGTGTCTGTATTGTTCTTTCTGACTGTCCATCAGTTTGTGGATGATATGATGTGCTGAAGTTGAGCTTTGTCCCAAGGGCCGTTTGTAGACTTCTCCAGAATTTAGAGGTGAAACGAGTATCTCTGTCCGAAACTATGGTCACTGGTACTCCATGTAATCTGACAATCTCGTCCACGTACCGTTGAGCAAGTTGATCCATGTTAAGCGTCATTCTTACTGGTATAAAATGTGCTGTCTTTGTAAGTCTGTCAATGATCACCCAAATAGCTTCATTCCTTCTTGTTGTTCGTGGCAGTCCAGTAACAAAGTCCATTGCTATGTGTTCCCACTTCCATTCGGGAATCTCTAAAGGGTGTAAGAGTCCTGAAGGCCGTTGGTGTTCTGCTTTAACTTGTTGGCATGTTAAACATCTTTCAACAAATTGCCCTATTGATCGTTTCATATTTCTCCACCAATAGATCTCTTTTAGGTCCTTGAACATTTTCGTCCCTCCTGGATGAGCTGTGTACGGGGTATTGTGAGCTTCTTCAAGAATTTCCTTCCTTACGTCATCATCCTTAGGTACACATAATCTTCCTTCATATGTTAAAGTCCCATCTGGAGTTACAAAGAACCCCTTGATGGTTCCAGCAATTGCCCGGTCTTTCATCTTGTGGAGGAATTTGTCAGTCCTTTGTGCTACCTTTATTCGATCTCTCAAAGTAGGTTGTATGGTTAACGCTGCGATCATAGCAGTAGTATGGCCTGACTTCACAAAATCTAGTCTCAACTTAGCAAATTCTATTAATAGTAGCTCTTGTTGTGTTGGAGACTGGCCATATGACTTTCATTTTTCCTACTAAGTGCATCAGCTACGACATTTGCCTTGCCCGGGTGATAGAGGATGGTGCAATCATAATCCTTTACTAGCTCCAGCCATCTTCTTTGGCGCATGTTGAGTTCTTTTTGTGTGAAAAAGTACTTTAAACTCTTATGGTCTGTGTAAATTTCACATTTCCCACCATAGAGGTAATGACGCCATATCTTTAATGCGTGAACAACAGCAGCCAATTCTAGGTCATGTGTAGGGTAGTTTAACTCATGGGGTTTCAATTGCCTTGAGGCATAAGCGACGACTTTTCCATGCTGCATCAAAACACATCCTAGTCCTAACTTTGAGGCATCGGTGTAAATGACAAACCCTTCTGATCCGTCAGGGATAGTTAGAACTGGCGCGGTTACGAGTCTCTGCTTAAGCTCTTGAAAGTTATTTTCGCATTCGTCAGTCCAGTGGAACTGGTTGCTCTTCTTTGTCAATTGAGTCAAAGGCCTAGCGATCTTCGAGAAATCTTGAATGAATCTTCTGTAGTAACCAGCTAGACCCAGAAAACTTCGAACCTCATTCACATTCTTCGGAGCTTTCCAATTCATTACTGCTTCAACCTTCGCGGAATCCACTTCGATCCCACTAGCCGTGATAATATGGCCTAGAAAAACAACTCGATCTAGCCAAAATTCACATTTGCTAAATTTAGCATAAAGCTTCTCCTGTCGTAAGGTACCTAGTATAGTTCTAAGATGTTCCTCGTGTTGTTCTTTATCTCTTGAGTATACTAGGATATCATCAATGAAGACTATGACAAACTGATCCAGATAAGGATGGAATACCCTATTCATCAAATCCATGAATACTGCGGGTGCATTTGTTAATCCAAAAGGCATTACTATGAACTCATAATGACCATATCGTGTTCTAAAGGCTGTCTTAGAAATATCACATTCTTTGACCTTGAGTTGGTGGTAGCCCGATCTGAGATCGATCTTTGAGAACACGCTAGCTCCCTTCAGTTGGTCGAAAAGATCCTCTATTCTAGGCAAGGGATACTTATTCTTGATTGTTAGACGATTGAGTTCCCGATAATCAATGCACATTCTAAGTGATCCGTCCTTCTTCTTGACAAACAATACAGGGGCTCCCCATGGAGAAACACTTGGCCTGATGAACTTCTTGTCCAGCAACTCTTGAAGTTGTAATTTTAAGTTTTGTAATTCCTTAGGCGCCACCCGATAAGGTGCTTTAGATATAGGTGCAGCCCCAGGCACCAAGTCTATTGTGAATTCAACCTGTCGATCAGGAGGTATTCCAGGCAACTCATCTGGAAATACGTCCACATAATCTCTCACCGTTGGTATATCAGCAGGTGTAACCTTAACAGTATTATTTTCCATGATATTCACAAGGTAGCCTTCACTTCCCTTTTTCCGTAACATTCTTACAGCCTTCATTGCTGACACAATACGCGGTCTGGTATTAGTTTTGGCCCCATAAAAGGTGAATTTGGATCCTATTGGTCTTTCAAAATCTATTTCACGCTCAAAACATCGGGTTGTTGCTTTATTCTTGGTCAACCAATCTATACCCAGAATAACATCGAAACATTTCATCTCTAATACTTACAGATCAGTTTCCATTTCTTGATCACCTATTAAAAGCTTAACACCAAACACGATATCCTTAGTCCTAATGGTCTTTCCTGAGGGGATACTTACTGTCAACTCTTCTCCATCTGTGTTACTTTTCAAACCCAGTTTTCTTTTAAAATCTTCTGACATAAAAGAATGTGATGCACCAGTATCAAACAAAATATATGCTGGAAGATTGTAGACAAGTAGTATACCTGCCATGGTTTCATTCTCCTCGGTTACTTTGTCTTGTCCTAGAGCAAAAACGCGTGCCTTCCTTGTCTTCTTGTCTGTTGTATTAACATTTTGTGGTGCCTTGGTCTGTGTGGCAGTGCATTCCCAATACCTATGTCCTGGTTGACGACACTTATAACAAACATTCTTTCCCATCAAACACTCCCCATAGTGGTGCTTATTGCAATTAGGACATATCGGAACTGCATTTGGTCCTGGTCCCCCCCTTGGGGTTGCCTTCTTCACAAAGTGGTTAGTCTTATTCTTATCTCTAAAATCCTATTTCCTTTTCCCAGGTTGCTCTTGAGGTTTCTGGTTGTATTCTAAATTCTGGCTAAGGGATACAATATGTGCTCGTTCAAACGTTTCATGGTACGTAGGTAATTTCAATCCTGACACGATACCTCCGATCTCTGGACGCAAACCTCTTTCAAAACGTCTTGCTTTTCTTTCATCTGTATCAACCAAGTGTGGGGCATATTTAGATAATTGATTAAAACGTCTTTCATACTCCATCACTGGAAGAATTCCCTGCTTCAGATTGACAAACTCAATTTCCTTTTGGTCACGGATAGACTGTGGAAAGTAACGATCCATCATCATGTTCTTAAAATCATTCCAGGTCATGTTTTGCTTTTGTTCATTCGTCATTGTTCGCTCGTGTGATTTCCACCAGTGTCCAGCATCTTCCACAAGTTGGAATATTGCGCACGAAACTTTCTGATTTTCAGTTGATTCCATATGGTCAAAGATTCTTTCAAGCTCAAGAATCCATTCTTCAGCGACCATAGGTCCTTCGCTACCTCTGAATCTTGGTGGTGAAAAACGACGAAATTGCTCTATAATGACATTAGTATTAATACCCTGGTTCTGTGGATTTGGCATATTTTGGTTAGCTGGTATTTGTTGTATGAGTCCCTGTAGAGAGTTCAAGAACTCTCGTGCAAAATCCGCTCCCTGTACTCCAACAGCAGGTGGAGGTTGCCTCTCAGCAGCTGGCTCGACAAATGGCTCATTTTCATTTTGCTCATGTTTACGTGGCCTTCCTC
Source organism: Ajuga chamaepitys (assembly GCA_958295605.1). Lineage (NCBI taxonomy): Eukaryota > Viridiplantae > Streptophyta > Magnoliopsida > Lamiales > Lamiaceae > Ajuga > Ajuga chamaepitys. Next base: position 18,218,164 of record OY282501.1, read on the forward strand.
GCGCTGCCATACTTTTGGAAGAAGGAGAAACAACACTTAATTACATGCATATATACCTTTGTTTAACATACCGAATAATTTGTAAACAAATCATATACATAGAAGATATTAGGTTTACAAATCCATATATATATACAATAGGTTCACTGGTTTTTGATACTCTTACCCGTACAAAATGTCTATTAGTTAATCATGCTTATACGAGCAAAAAGATAGCATGATCAAAGGATGACTTATATACATTCCTATTAGCAAAAGGATATTTACGGTCTAGTTATGTACCTAGACATCATTATACAAAAACTATCTACTATTACTATATGTACATCCTCTAGGTTTCCAACTATATCAGAACCAATTGCTGGGACCCGCCTGGTTCTCTGCTGGTGGGGTACGTATTCGTCGACCCCTAGATGATACGCTCTCATCATGGACTGATCCTATGGACTCGTTGGGCTCGGTATCTTCTGAGGGGTCCTCCTCCTCCTCGTCCTCGTCCTCTTCTGCTACACCTGCTTCCTCCCTTTGCGATCTTGCGAACTCGAGACAGTATTCCGCCCGATCCCTAGCGCGTTCGGCAAGACGTTCATCAGCAATAGCTTCTAAGCGCTTGTTGGCGGCGTCCTCGTCATAATGATTTGCCCTTTGCCTCTGTTCCTCTGCCTCCATTTCCATCTGGTCTGCAATTGCGAGGCACCTTTGACATTCTCTAATAACCATAGCGAGGCGGACACTAAAACGTTCATAATTAATTGTCAGTCCAGCCGTAGAGTCTATCGTAAGCATTTCGTCCAATAACCGATGGGCAATATCTCTATAATTTGGGAGGACGGTGTCTGCTAAGCGCATAGAAGCCTCGTACTCAGTAATGTGATGTCCTTCTTGTATGGCGTTGTTCCGTCGTCTCCGTAATATATTTATATATTCGCCTATATTCTGATACTCACCCTGTCTGGTCCTCCGGTAGACTGACATCGCGGGTGGTAGATCTCTGTCAGCGAGTGTTCTTCGTCTATATACTACTGTTTTTCTAGCAGTTCGTTTTGTTCGAACCATCCTATCATAAAGAAGAAATATGAGTCAGTTTCTAATCTGGCTTCTTAATTGGTAGTAAAAGTTTCGAGGACAAAACATTTTTGAACTATATAAAACTCATAATAAAATATACATACCTTGGAGCGAGTGTCGGTCTGTTAGCAAAGTCACGGTTCCCCTTGATTTTATTTTATGAATAGAGTATACAGAAAAGTAGACCCGCTCTGATACCACTCTGATACGCCCCAATCCCATTAGCTCGGGATTAAAGTGCTACTAAATTTTCTTTTCTTTTGATTAAATAATAAATCAGAAAATGTGCGAAAGCGTGACATAAATTACTTATTGGATAAAAGTAGAAATTTTATTGACAATAAGATACTGCCAAAACATATTTACACTAGTGATGCCAAAGTTTCTAAGAAATTGCAAATCCCGGGTTTTGTGACACACAAACTTATTAATATACACAGAAGAGGCAAAAACATCTTTGAGTTGCGGGTAGAAGAAGGAACCCGGTGACCTTTGCCGCAACAGCCCCGCCACCTTGCTCAATTAACCTGAAGATTTGTAATTATGGGCATGAGTATAAACTCAGTGGAAACTTTGTAAGCAGTTATACTAACGAAGGTGCACAATAATAAACACATCCTTGACTTAGGAGCCCATCTTATGACTCAAAAGCCATATTGCTAGACTAGGGGGTCAATCTTACGACTCCCAAGCCCTACTCAAAAGCCAATCTTACGACTTAAGAGCCTTTCTCAAAAGCCAATCTTACGACTTAAGAGGTATCATATTAATAAGCCCGAAGGCAAACATATTTATCAAAGTACAAGTTCAATAGCATAATATACTTACAAATAGCCCAGTCACCCACCTTGTTTTTGCTTGCTTTAAAATAGTTGAGTCGTGTATGTCCTAGGCCCAACCTGCATTACACCTAGCACATGTTGTTTAATTAATTAGTATTACTTATTGGGTTTAGTATTTTCAAAGTGCTTAAGTGTGGTACAATATCCTTGGATTATGTCTATCTTTTACAATTTTTAATACATAAGTCAAGTCGTAATAAATTATAGTCCTAACTAAAAAGGCCTAATGTGTTATTAAATTTAAATTATTAACTATATTGATAAATATTTTAACTACCATGCACCCTAAACAACAACTATTTAATACAAACTTAGGAAAATAGCTAAATTTATAAATCTACTTAAATCAAGAAAATAATTAAATTCCTAAATCTATATAAATTATAAATGACAATAAGAAATAAAAAGCTATTAAAATTACATACCTTAAAAGATTTTAATACTATACGGCAACTTTCCGAAACACCGGTCCGAGCGTTGTCGAAAATAAACTGATAAGGACCTCCTAATTAAAGGAAATCCAATATATAATAAACAATTTTTTTTTTCTATTTCACTTGAATCCTAATACTCTGTAACCCATCATATTTATATAAAGTTTTGTATGAATTTTTACGAAATGATTTCGATGTGGGATCCTTACTGATATATGTTTACTAAATATAGTATATATGTTAACTTAGAAATATATAACCTGTACTCCAATCAGCAGGTAGTATGTTAACTATATATAACCTAACTACTACATATGTTTGTTATATATATATTTATTAACTTTAGTTAGGTTATATGTATATAGTTTATTACGTGTTTTATAGTTTAGTTAGTTAGGTTAATTTAATTTAATATGTTTCTTATTTCTTATACCCGATGTTAATTATATATTTTTAATTTTCATCATTTCGGTGCTAGGAGTGCAGTTGACCTGGTACACCGCGGTCACACTTATTTGCCAAAATAAAATCAAATACTTTTCAATTTAAAATAAAATAAAATAAAATTGGTAACAATATTTTAAAATGCAATCAATGTATTTTATTGCGTTTCAAAGATTCGGGGTATCACATTATCCATTTCTGGAAACTTTGGTTTCGCAACATCAGACCATTGATCAACTGAAAGAAGTGCAGAGTCTAAACCATTTTGAACCAATACAACATTCATCTTGATTTTCCAAAGTGAGAAGTCATTTTTACCTGAAAACTTCTCCACATCCATCTTCACTCCAGCCATTCTCCTTTACTCTTCGAGTGTGTGCACAAGCTTCCCACAGACGGCGCCACCTGTTAGGTAGGTAACTCTTATCACACACACAAACAATACTCAAACCAAGAAGAATGAAAACAATCAAAGAATTCGGCTAAATGAAACCGAACACAGAACAGGAACAAAAATGAAGAACACAAGGATTTTTACGTGGTTCAATCAATGTGATCAACATCCACGGAGGCTCTATACACCTCAATTCACTCCACTGAACAATCAATTACAAGAATTATTCCAGAAAACTAGAAACCCCTAATTCATAGACCGAATTGAGCTCAAGAACCCTAGCTAACTAATTCTAATGATTGAGCAGTGTTTCCAGAGGGAAAATAACGTGTATCAACTCGCATCTTCAAGTGGTTTCAATGTATATAAAGGATGGAGCTCGATTCAGGAAGTAGCAGCAGTTGTAATCCGTTGCACATAACAGCTATAACCACCTTGACTCCGGTTCATTTTTAACCCATATAACTTATCCGGTTAAAACCCGGTTCTCCACATACTGAACCCGGTTCCTGACTCCTCAAAACCTCTTCTACAAACTATGATCACTTGATGATATTGAACTGATATCTACACTCCTCCCTCGTACTCAATTACTCAAAATAAGGCGAAAGGTGTAAATCGAAGGTTTTGGGCTTGTAACGTAGAGCTATGAAATAATAAGGCTATTAAGCTCAAATGGGCTAACTAGTGAAATTTTTTGAACTTTAAGTAAAAACGATAACTTCTAAAGGCTTAAAATAGGCTAAAAACAAGAATGCCTAAGATCATTTTCTAAATCACAATATATACTTGACACATTCATAATAGAGACTTAAGGCAAGTTCTAGAGATAAACACACATACCCAATCAATTCACACCGAAAGAATATGTATATATTACTCCAAAAGTGGGAGTACAATTTAGGCTAAAAAATCTCACAACGCTTGGTTTGATCAAACGTTCTAAGCGCAAGCTCAATTTTATCTCAAATTAACTATCATGCTCGACTATGTGCCAATTGTGAAAAAAAATTTACTCAAAAATCAACTCATCATTAACTCCTCATCATCAATCATTTCCCTAATTAGATACTTTTTTCTTTTCAAACGACTCAAACAACTAATAATCGTGTTTATGATTCCTAGACTCCAACAACGAAAGTGAATAAAAGTATTAAATTTCTATGACCAATATGACAACCAATTAAAGAAAAAAAAATGGGCTCATAGACCCAATACAACCGAGAAAATAAGAAATAGCATGAAAACAAGAGTTCATAAAACGTAAATAGCGGCCAAGACGTCCCACTATACACCGCCTCCCCCAAACTTGGTCGAAGACCAGCGTTTGTGGGAAAAGAGTAATACGCCTTGATGCTTAACTCACAATTTATAGCTTAGGCGATAATTGAAAGCTATGTTTGCTCCAATACTGGGCTATCGCGCCCCACCGGATATCTTGTTGTCGCCTCCATGTTCCATTGCTTCGTTTGTCCTAGAATTTTGTACTGACACGACCATGTTGGCTGGTGATGTGACTACGTCGAGCAACCTAAACAGGATTTTTTAAGCAGAATTCAGCGAGACCGTGTTGGGTTGTGACGTGACTGCGTTTGTACCTTGCAGTTTCGGACCTAGTTTCCAGTCCGAATTTGGCGCGACTTCGTCCCTATGTGGCAGTCGCATTGCCTTCTTCATGAGCAAGGCATGTTTTTTCGTCTTTTTGACCCCTACTTCTTGCTACGACATTTCTTCTATCTTGGTTCATCAATGTTGGTCCCTAAAACCACAAAAAAACATTAAAAACAAACATAAAAGCATATATGTTAAAATAAAAAGAAAAACGAAACAGTATTCATCGGGTTGCCTCCCCACAAGCGCTAAGTTTTACGTCTTCAGCCTAACAACCTCTTTGGTATTTTATCAGCCGAATTCCAACCAACCAAATTGTGAATGTTAGTTCAATTTCATCAAGTGACTTACTATATGAAGTATAAGTTGTGAAGATTTCAGTACCGGATTTGGTATTTGAAGAACCAGGATATAAAACCGGATTGGAACACAATTCAGTGAAGAGGTTAAGAGGGAACCGGGTTGAAGTTGGTTATAACTGCCGGATACAACGGTTTTAATCCGTTGCACTAAAAATCGTTGTAGAAGACCTGTTTCTGCAACTTGAAGCAGTTGAGTCAAAGTTGGTTACAGCTCTCTCGTCTTCTAGATTCGAGCTTTAATACTTATATACATTGTAATCACATGTAAATGCGAGTTAGTGAATATAGTTTTCCCTCTGTAAACATTACACAATTGAGAGAATTAGAAGTCTAGGGTTTCTGCTCCAAATCGGTGTGTGATTTGGGGGTTTACTAGTTTTCTGGTAAATTCTTGTAATTGATTGTGTAGTGAAGTGAATTGAGGTGCATAGAACCTCCATAGATGTAGATCACCTTTGATCGAACCACGTAAATCCCTGAGTTTGTTGTTTTTGATTCTATGTTTGCGCATAAACGTTGTTCAGCCATTTTTCATTTGATTTCATTAGAATTTTGGTTTTCATTCATCTTGTGTGATCTTGAGCTGCTCATAACTAGTAGCGCCGTCTGTGGGTAACATTCTCACACAAGAAGAAGGAAAGGATCTCAAGAATGAAGATGGATCTGGACAAATTTTCAGGGAAAAACGATTTCTATCTGTGGAAGATCAAGATGAAGGCGATCTTGGTGGAGAATGGGTTAGTAAATGCTCTCAAACCAGAAAATGAGTGGGTAGAGACTGAGAAACCCAATTATGGTGATATGGATCAGAAGGCATTGAGCCTGATCATTCAGTGTCTTGGTGATAAGCCTTTGAGGGAAGTATCCAGGTGTATGAATGCAATTGAGGCCTGGACCAAACTGGAGGAACTCTATCAGTCCAAGTCAGTTTCAAACAAGCTATTTCTCAAGCAGAGATTACTGGCTTTCAAGATGGTGAAGGAAAAGGAAATTTCTGATCAACTAGATGAGTTTACAAAGCTTCTTGATGAACTGGAGGATCATGGGGTAACAATGGAAGATGATGACAAAGCCCTGATGGTATTAAATGCTTTACTAAGATCTATGGAGAGTTTCAAGGACACTCTGATGTTCGGGAGGCAGGATAAGTTGAGTTATGACTCAGTTATTACTGCTCTGAAGACCAAATGTTTCCAAAATCAGGGAGATAAGAAAGTAAATCAATCTGGTGAAGGATTGAACATTAAGTTCAAGAGAAACTACCAAAAGAAGAAGGGCCAAACCTCAAAGACTTTTAAGAATGGGAATAATGTTCAGAAGAAATCTAGAGAATGGGTAGAAAACAGAAAGTGTTTCAAATGTAAACAATCTGGACACCTAAAGAAGGATTTTCCATAAAAGATAAAGAAAAAGGAAGGCCAGGGTGGTGAAGCTGCTACGGTTGAACATGAAGAAGACACACCAGAAGTTCTGAATGTTACTGAGTAAAAAATGGAGATAGAGTGGGTATTGGACACTGGTTGCTCTTTCCATATGTGTCCTTAAGAAGAATGGTTTCTGAATCTCAAGAAAGAAGATGGAGGGTGTGTTTTGCTGGGAAATGATCAATCCTACAGGGTTCAAGGCACTGGATTAGTAAACATCAACATGTTTGATGGAATTACAAGAACTATCACCAATGTGAGGTATGTACCTGGTCTGAAGAGAAATTTAATCTCCCTAGGATCTCTCATTGCTACTGGATGTGAGTTCAAGTCTGTTGATGGTCAATTACACATAACCAAAGGGAACAAACTGATGATCAAAGGAAAACAACATAATGGTTTGTTTATTTTGATGGGAAAACCTGTGGTTGGTTGTGTGGGAAACATTCTAGGCAAGAATGAATTAACACTGTGGCATAAAAGGTCAGGGCACATTAGGGAAAGAGGACTAAAGGAATTATGCAAGAAAGACATAATTGGAGAGGTTGGAAACCAAACACTTGAATTTTGTGATAAATGTGCATTAAGCAAATCACAGAAATTGCCTTACGCTAAGGGGACACACATTATTCAAGAACCTTTAGATTATGTCCACTCAGATATCTGGGGACCATCCAGAACTGAAACTCATGGAGGAGGAAAGTATTTCATGTCTGTAATTGATGATTTCAGTAGGAAAGTGTGGGTGTTTGTTTTAAGAAACAAAAGTGATGCCTTCACTAAATTCAGGATATGGCTGATTCAGATGGAAACTTTAAGGGGCAAGAAGCTCAAGAATTTGAGAACAGAAAATGTTTTAGAGTACCTATCTACTGAGTTTGCTAATTTCTGTGATGAAAGAGGAATTACAAGACATAAAACAGTCCCAATGAATCCTCAACAGAATGGTGTTGCAGAAAGATTCAACAGAATAATACTTGAAAGAATGAGATGTATGTTAATTGATGCTGGACTGCCAAAGGTTTTTTGGGGAGAAACAATCAATACAGCATGTTATTTAATCAACAGATCACCTTCATCATCTCTAGGGTTCAAAACACCAGAAGAAGTGTGGAGTGGTAGAATTCCAAGTTATACAGGCTTAAAGGTGTTTGGATGTCTGGCTTATGCACATATGAAGTCAGACAAACTTGATCCAAGAGCATACAGGTGTGTGTTTTTAGGGTATCCAGAAGGAATAAAAGGATACAGGTTATGGTACTTGGAACCTGGGAATCAGAAGCTCATGATAAGCAGAGATGTTAAGTTCAATGAATCAGTTATGGGATATCACTCCACTAGGAGTCATGAAGAATGTGATGGAACTACTGAAGTAGAAAGATTATCAGTTCAGGTGGAGACTCGGATGGATTCTAATTCCCAAAGGGTTGAAAACTTAAGGGAACACTCAAGTGACAGCTCATCAGAAGAAGAAGATGTGCAATCCAGAAATCTCAATTTAAGAGACTATAGTATTGCCAGAGATAGACCAAGGAGGTAAATTCAAAGATCAGACTTCTATAGGCAGGCTGGGAGTGTACATTATGCACTTAGCATTGCTGAAGACATAGAACATCAGGAACCGCTGAACTTCAAAGAAGCAGTCAGCGGTGGTGAAAGTGAGTACTGGGTTAGTGCAATGGTGGAACCATGGAATATCTGGAGAGGAATGGTACTTGGAAGCTGGTTGATAAGCCTAAAGGACAGAAGCTGGTGAGTTCCAAGTGGATATATAAGAAGAAGATTGAAGCTGGAGACTCAGAAAGGATAAGATACAAAGCAAGACTTGTTGCAAGGGGTTTTACTCAGAGGGAAGGTATTGATTTTAATGAGGTTTTCTCTCTGTGGTGAAACATTGCTCTATCAGACTGCTGTTATCAAAAGTAACACAAGAAGACATGGAGTTACAGTAATTAGATGTTAAAACTGCATTTTTGCATGGTGACTTAGTTGAGAACATATATATGAAACAGCCTGAGGGTTTTGTGATTCCAGGAAGTGAGGAGAAGGTATACTTTCTCAAGAAATCATTGTATGGATTGAAACAAAGTCCAAGGCAGTGGAATAAAAAGTTCAATAAGTTCATGTTAAAGGCAGGTTTTATGAGAAGTCTGTATGACAGTTGTGTATACTTTGATAAGAATACTAATGTTGATCCAGTGTATTTGTTGCTATATGTGGATGACATGCTTATTGCAAGTAGGAGTAAGCATAAAATACATTTGCTGAAGAAGAAGTTGAGTTCAGAGTTTGACATGAAAGATTTAGGAGATGCAAAGAAGATTTTGGGCATGAGTATAATAAGATATAGGAGTTCTGGAAGCTCATGGTTATCTCAGAAGCATTATCTTCAGAAGGTTGGACAGATTTCAGATGCATGTGGCCAAACCGTTGAGTATTCCAGTAAGTCAACAACTTAAATTGTCCAAGGAGAAGAATCCAAAAACTACAGAAGAAGTTAGATACATGAGAAATATACCATATGCAGGTGGTGTTGGAAGCTTGATGTATGGCATGATCTGTAGCAGGCCAGACTTGGCATATTGTGTATCTTTGGTTAGTAGGTACATGTCGAATCCAGGGAAAGCTCACTGGGATACTTTGAAGCAAGTATTGAGATACTTAAAAGGAACAGTGAACCTAGACTTGAAATTTCAGAAACATGCAAATGTGTCTATTCCATTGGTAGGATTTGCAGATGCTGATTTTGCAGGGAATGTTGATACCAGAAGATCTATTACAAGTTATGTGTTTACTCTATATGGAATTGCAGTGAGTTGGAGGAGTGTACAACAATCTGTAGTAGTTTTATCTACCACAGAAGCTGAATATATAGCATAGACAGAGGCAATCAAGGAAGCTGTGTGGTTGAAAGGGATCCTTAAGGATTTGGGAATTAAGCAGGAGTGTGTGACCATATTCTGTGATAATCAGAGTGCACTTTATTTGGTAAAACACCAGGCTTTCCATGAAAGATCCAAGCATATAGATCTAAGGTTACATTTTGCAAGAGATGTGACAGATGCAGGATCTGTGAAGGTTAAGAAAGTTCATACTGATGACAATGCTGCTGATTTCTTAACCAAAGCAGTTTCTGGGAACAAGGTAGTGCTCGAGCCTAGTTAGGCTTGAACAATGTGGTAAATATTCAAGGAACAAAGACAGGTTGAAGTAAGGATATGCACTTGAATTCATTGAGGTGGAGATTTTTTAATATTAGTTCAAGTACATCAAGTGACTTACTATATGAAGTATAAGTTATGAAGATTTCAGAACCGGATTTGGTATTTGAAGAACCGGGACATAAAACCGGATTTGAACACAATTCAGTGAAGAGGTTAAGAGGGAACCGGGTTGAAGTTGGTTATAACTGCCAGATACAACGGTTTTAATCCGTTGCACTAAAAACCGTTGGAGAAGACCTGTTTCTGCAACTTGGAGCAGTTGAGTCAAAGTTGGTTACAGCTCTCTCGTCTTCTAGATTCGAGTTTCAATACTTATATAAATTTTAATCACTTGTAAATGCAAGCTAGTGAATGTAGTTCTCCCTCTGTAAACATTACACAATTGAGAGAATTAGAAGTCTAGGGTTTCTGCTCCAAATCGGTGTTTGATTTGGGAGTTTACTAGTTTTCTGGTAAATTCTTGTAATTGATTGTGTAGTGAAGTGAATTGAGGTGCATAGAACCTCCATGGATGTATATCACCTTTGATCGAACCAGTAAATCCCTGAGTTTGTTGTTTTTTATTCTGTGTTTAGGCATGAACGCTGTTCGGCCGTTTTTCATTTGATTTCGTTCGAATTTTGGTTTTCATTCATCTTGTGTGATCTTGAGCTGCTCATAACACAGATTTACATACATTTTGAGTTATTAAAGTTCTATTTGGCAATTTCGGGTTCCCTACAGCAGTTTGGGCTTTCTGGCAAGCACTATATACGACACAACATTTGTGTTTTCCTCTTAGACTCGACTTATTATAAATCGGGAATGTGACTGTATGATTTTGAATAAGAAAATTTAACTCTCCCTTCGGCATATCGATTACAGCTTGACTATTCACCAAGAAAGTTCAATCTAAGATAAAAGGGACATCAGTATTCCCTTGCATATCAACAACTAGGAAGTCGCTAGGGAGTTCAAAATTTGCAACTCTTACCAGCACGTCCTCTATTACTCCAAATGGCGCTAGTAAGGATCCATACGTCAACCGAAATGTAGTAAAAGATTGCCTCACTACCCCTATTCTAAACTGCTTATACATCTTAAGTGGCATCAAATTGACAATCGACCCAAAATCACACAAAACATTTCGGAACTTATTAAAAATTCAAAAGAAAATACACTCCAAGGGAGAATTGAGAAAACATTTAGGTTGTGGACTTTGTGGTAAGGAGAAGAAATCAATTCTTGGGATTGGTTTACTAAGTAAGTAAAGAGTGAGGTTGAGTGACCATTGTTTGAGGGGTAGATGGGTAGTGCACGACTCATCTAGTGCATTTTATAGTCACTTATACCAGAAATTTTTCCACCTTATCCCAAGCCAACATTACAACCTATTAAAGACCTTTTTTATTCTTTGTCACACATGTCGGTATACATCGAAGTTTAGATGATTGGCAAGCCTATGGTAGGCATTTTATGCATTTCAATGTGAGCTTATACACTATCCTTTTGAAACACATGAGAGTCGAGAGTTACACTCACCATGTGAGGATCTTAAGTTGAGAGTGTTTTGTCTCGAGAGCGGTGGATCTAGTCTATCACACATGCTCACTTTTATCATGATCTCTTACTCTTTTTCATGAAAATTCTGAAATCAAATGCCACTAAACTTTGCCCTAAACACGTGTCCTTTTGTCTTTCTCTTTATTATTCGGGATTAACAAGTTTTAAGTTTGGGGAGATTTGGTACACGTGTTCTGTGCACGCACTTTAGGACACTTTTAGTGTGCATAATGTGCATAATTATGTGTATCTAGTGCTTTTATACTCTAATGGGCAAAATAATGCGTTTGTGCTGTTTTTGTGTCAAGACAGGTGAAAAAAGGGTCGAAAAAGAGCATCAACAGACCGCGGAATCGAGGGATCGATCGTGGCAACAAAAAGAAAGGCTAGCTGAATATCTCGGCCGAGACAGGATAAAAATCTCGACCGAGATGAGTCTCCAGGGCATTCATGAAGAATTGAACAAACTGAAGATCTCGGCCGAGACACACAACGTATCTCGGCCGAGATATATTGCCAGAGAATTTCAAGGCTTTTCAAAGGACCAAGATCTCGGCCGAGATGCAGTCCAATCTCGGCCGAGATGAGTCAAGCCCTAGCCAACCCCATTTTCCCCTTTTTACGTCTCGGCCGAGATGAAGTTGAATCTCGGCCGAGATCAGCTTTCGACCCACAAATCTTGAAAATCCTTTTTCACTTTTCGGCCGAGACACACCTCCGTCTCGGCCGAGATTTACTACCCTGTTTTGAAATCCTGAATACGTTTTTGCCTATTTTTTACTAGCACTTTCTCTCCTTATATATATATATCATCCCATTCGAATTTAACCTAACTTTTGATACCTTTTTGGTACTTGGAAAGCACTATTCAGCCACCAAAGCCACCAAGGAAGGAAGATTGGACAAGAGATTGAAGGATCATCTTCTCCAATTGACATCTTTTGATTCATCCATATAAGTATCATGTTTCTTTATTTTTCCACTTATTTTCTGATTGTATTAGTTAATATGGGTGGCTAGCACCCTTTAGTTCATCCTTGATCATTGTGGAACCTTGAGTTGAAGACATTGATGTGATTATTGCGGTTAATGTTACCGAGATTATTGTGTATTCAAATGTTTTGTGTTATTTGCTGTTATTGAGTCACATTTATGAATTGATTATTTTCGATTCCCGTGTAACAAACAATAGATTTATTAATTGGGGATAACACAAAGTTCAACCACTAAAACCGAGCTTGCGAGTTTTATGGTGAATTTATCTCGTTGTCCTAGTGTTTAATGCATTTGGTTATTTGATCTAAGAGAGCTTGTTCGAGGATTCAGTTAAATTGAATAGGGTTAGTCGAAGAGCTTATTTTGATTAACTAAGATTAAGGGACAACAAGGCTATTAGAGCTTGTTAATAGCCTTGAGATAAGGGCTTGAATCACAATTAAATCGGGCATTAACATAGTTGCATCAATTGTCTAAGACCAAGGGGAAGCATGATCAAGGGTGGGTTGTTTTATTAATTGAAAACCAAAACCGAAAAAGATCTCTTCTATTGTCTTTGATGATTTGTTTCTTTGAATTTGAACGTTAAAGGTTTTTAATTCCGTTTAGTTACTTCTATTTGCTACTAATAGATTGTTAGTCCTTAATCAATTCCCCCCTCTTTACTGCTTTCTCAAGAATTTATTTCTTGCATATTCAATCATAGTTTACTTGACATCGGGATCAAAACTATTCGGTCGTTCCTCGTGGGATCGACCCTTACTTGCCACTCTACTAGTTAGAGTAGTAGGATAAGGTATAGTGTATTCTTTGTACGCATTGAATTTGGTAAAGTGACACACGACAGTCGCGCTACCAAAATCTTTCATATATGCACTTTTCCTCACTTTGTTTTCCCCATCATCCCCTATTATAGTTGAAGTCACTTTCTCCCCATATTCAATATGATGAATGAATTTAATCCAGGTAAGACTCTGGCCTCTCAAGCATCGATATCTGATGTTAGTGCTTGGGGCTAAAGAACGATGACCTCTACAACTTTAACTAATAGCATTGGAATTGATCTTTTGATATTACTGCAAATGAATTGGCCTAGATGGTATCGTGTAAGTTTTGTTGTTTGTAATTGATATAGTATCTCTGTTTTTTATGTTCTCTCCTGAAATTTATATATATATATCTGTGTGTGTGTGTGTGCGCATTGTAGAAGTTGTACAATAAGTTGCTTCATAATAAAGTTTGTGACATTTTGGAGGGAGGTGTCATTTACAAAGTTTCTGATAAAGTTGACAGACCCAACACTACAAGAAATATTACTAATAGTGACTGATTTTAGTGACGGACAATTTTCGTCACAATCTAATTACGGACTAGTGACGGAATAGTCACGGATAGAGAGTACAAGAGTGTTTGAGTATTAGCAACGACTTAGTGACGGAATCATGACGGAATTTAAGGACGGAAAAAAAATCTGTCATTAAACCGTAGTAACAAAGGGGGCTAAAAATGTGGGAATAAAATATTTTAAGGTTGTGACGGAAATATTCCGTCATTAATCAAGTATCGACGGATTAGTGACGGTATTTTAGCCGTTGCTATCTAGTGACGGAAAATATTCCGTCATTAATCTTGTATCGACGGATTAGTTACGAGATTTTAGCCGTTGCTATGTAGTGACCGAAAATATTCCGTTATTAATCTTTTATTGACGAAATAGTGACGGAATTTTAACCGTTGCTATGTAGTGACGGAAAACATTCCGTCATTAGTCTTGTATTGACGGATTAGTGACGGAATTTTTTACGTTGCTATGTAGTGACAGAAAATATTCCGTCAGTAATCTTGTATTGACGGATTAGTGACGGAATTTTAACCGTTGCTATGTAGCGACGGAAAATATTCCGTCATTACTTGATGCCCATATAAATGACGTTTATTTAATGACCCGAAACCATAGTCATAAATATAATAAATCGCGAGTTATATATTGAAAGTGATATTTCCGTTAATATCGCAATATTCACGTTGTTTTTGTGAGAAATATATTTCTCTCACGATAAATTGGTTTAGTGTATTTGAAACAAATAAACATAAATTTAATTAGAGAAAATAAGTAACTGAAGAAAATTACCGTATTTAAACCCGATTGATTACATCATTTTGGTTGGTAATGATGGAAATATTCTGTCATTATGCTAAAAAACTCGCGCTTAAAAAAAAAAAATGTGCGAGCAGAGACTTGAACCCTGGTCCTGGTGGAATTAGATCAAGTTACTTACCACCAGGCCAGTTCTTATTATATTGAGCATTTGCATTTAGCTTTTACTTATTTAGCTATTTGGCTTTCAGAATTTCTACTTAGCTAGGGTTAAGTAACTTTTCATTACACACTATTCATCTTCCTCTCCACCCTCCGACTGCCTCCATATTCCGACGTTTACCGCTACAGCCGCTTCCACCGCCGCAGCCGGAAACTACAATCCTCCAGGAAGTAGACTAAAAGGATGAGGATTAGTGCAAAGGCTTTGAGTGAGTTTAAAAATGGAGGCTACCAACTGCTCAATTGTTGCTCAATTTCCCGGCGAAGTCTCAACTCTTCTCAGCCCTCTACCGCTTCCTCAAATCTAAGTAACAAACTATATGTGTACACTACATCGCTCGCGGCTCTCTGATTTGGTGAATTGCCCTAATTTTACCGATTTGTTGACTCTCTAATTGAGTAATTGTTCCGGATCCAAACCATTAGCCATTTTTCATTATGATTAAGGTTTTCTTCAATGTGGATTTAGGGTTTCTTCTGTAATTGATTGCACACTCGTGAAAAATTCCAGGTTTCTTTTGCGAATTCGAAGTGCTAAGTAACCGATCCATATATGTTGCAATAAAATTTATTTAGTTCTCGAAATTAATTTAGTGCGTGAAATAACCTTGTTAATGAATTTCAGAAGTTTAAGCAGTCGGTATGGATTCTAATTAACTTTAGTTAGTTCTTGTATATGCTTATGGCAGAGGCATTGGAGGGAGATCTTGGAATTATATGCTTATGGAAAAAACCCACATTGTTGGCATGCCCGATGCTACCGGTGATGCTGTGTTGGATGCTATTCTTATGTCTGGTTTTGGTGTTTCTGGAATTCAGAGGTCTATGGTCTCTGTTGTAGCTGTTTCTGCCGGAGGCTCGAACAATGGTGTGTCCTTTGTTTTATCACTTTATCAGTCATTTCCAGATTTTAAAACTGATAAGAAAATAGGTGAGCATAAATCACCTAAAATGAGAATATATATATTCTACTTATTCTAGATTTGGAGCTTCTAATGCTGGAATGAATATGAACTAATTTGAAGGTGAAAACTAAATAAAAGCTCAACCTGTTATTTTTAGTGCCCATTGGTAGGTATTTTTTTCTTAAAGTGGAATTGACATTTCTGAAAAGCAAAATAAATGGTATGATAGTTTTATAGACTTTATGGCAAGTATATCATTGTTTTAGGAGGTAAGTATGTCATTTTTAGAATGGTTGGAACTTGTTGATGAACTAAGGAATAAATGGCTGATTGTTGAAAATATCCTTTGGTCTTATTGTACCTTTCATCTTATTATATATAATTTTTTCTCTCCTTAAAAGTGATTTGGCACTATGAGATAGTGGCCAATTGTATAATTTATTAAATCAATTTCTTTGAGACTATTGACAAGTTGATGTTAGGTAATCGGTTTTTTATGCATTTGCCTATAGCAGAGTATCAACAGAACTGATGTTTCAACTTTTTACTATATTTTGCTGCCACTGTAACTAGTCTTCATTTTTTTTGAAGTGTCCTATTTGTTCTCTTTTCTATAGAAGGGACCCCATAGTGTTTCAAGGCTACTATAAGGCCGAAGAGCAAACGTATAAAGCTATCAACTCTTCTATCTTTACTCTTTTGTTTTTTAGGAAGAAAATGGAACTTCGAGATTAAACAAAATGATGTGTTATATAATTTGTTCAGGAGGGAAGTGATCGACGATGAGGGTTGGCTGCACACTAGATATATAGGTTTGTGGGTACCTGGAAATCGGTTGAAGAATATCAATAAGTAATAATAATCAGATTATAGATTTCCCAATAAAAAAAATTATGTGTTGCCTCTTGTTTCACTTTCTTTTGCTATTTTTTTTTTTTTTTTGTGATATTTAGTATTTTACTATTTTTATTTTGAAATTACAAAAATTGGAACGGTCATAATTTTGTTTTGGTCATTTATCCTTAAGTACAGTAATCTGGGGAAGTAAAGATGAAATAAGTGCATAATAGATAAGGTGACTAATTCTGAAGCCTGGAAGCTATAAATGGTCCCAATCTATATTTATTTGGTACCGAAGAGTAAATAGAGAAGTAAACATTAAGCTGGCATAGCTGATGCTCCTACTCGCAAGTTTGTAAAATCACTTCCATTTACAGCAGTCACTGAAATCTCTTGGAGCAGAATTGATTCTAATCAAAGCTGAAAGCACACTCTCTGCTCTGTTAGATTGTATTAGAGTTGTGGGGGCCACAAGACTAGTGTATAACCATCTTTATGGTATGTTTCCTTCTCTACATAGCCCATTTAGCAACTTAATTATGTGACTCAATATTTTTTATTATTTAAACCCCTGAAATTGCTGAGTACGCTAAAAACGAAAGAATTATATTTGCCCAAGAAAATGCAGTTTGAATCTCATGATATATTATATGTTTCCATCTTCTCTTATACTACTTATTAATTAGTTACATTATCTAACACATTTGACGCTTGATAAATATTAATATAAGATGAAATACACAAATGTAATAATTATCTATATCACCAGAAAAATAAATGAAAGAGGTATTCAATAGAAGCTGCGGTATTACGTACATAGCCCCACTTTTTCTATTTGTAATTTGTAACATCTATGGGAGGTGTTACCTTTATTCACAAATACTGGATGGGATTAGAACTCTAATCTTGCATTTCTTAAAAAGCACATCAGTACTTTTTTAAAGTTCGACCCGAACCATGGGTCAATAACATCACTTGCATCGGGGTGGTTTCTAGACTCTTGAGAAGTGGTTCACTAGATCTTAGGCTGGTCATACTGCTGTCTTCTAAATAGCAGCGGATGTTTTGAAAAAAATGTGTAAAACAACACTGATCTAGTAGGAAATCTTTATTGTAATAGCATATATCTTATCAATATTATTTGACTTATATTTGCTTGAATGTTTGATAAAATTATTGTGAAATAGTGCAAAATCTGTATATGCTGATCATGTTATGTGGACAATAACTTCAAAGGTACTGTACATACATCATTCACATATCTTAGAATGATTCTGGTGTGTCTATATTGAAACACTCTTCGGATTAAGGGAATGTTTTCACTTGCTTCAACTTTTACATAAGTGATTAAAAATAAAGATTATTGTAAAATTTCTTATAATAGAAAGGTGTTCGATTTTTCTTTTGATGGCCTCTTTTCCCTGTTGCCAAAATTGATAGAGGATTCACGTGTGTCTGAGATTGATCTGTATGGTGTTAGTGTTGCAATCTGGTTAAAGCCAAGATGATTATTATTTTCAAACAGATACTATGGCTGCCCAAAAATGTGACACCAAAATAAAATGACTTTGGAATAGTTTACATTCAACGTTTGAATGTGTAAA
Source organism: Ajuga chamaepitys (assembly GCA_958295605.1). Classification (NCBI taxonomy): domain Eukaryota; kingdom Viridiplantae; phylum Streptophyta; class Magnoliopsida; order Lamiales; family Lamiaceae; genus Ajuga; species Ajuga chamaepitys. The sequence continues at coordinate 18,236,174 of OY282501.1, forward strand.
TAGATTGTAGGATATTCGGTGCAGACAAGAATGTATAAAAGAGGTGTTGACAAGAATTATCACCTAAAGATAGCATCTCGGTTCATATTTAGTTAAATATGCAAGAAGTTTCTCATCATGCCATTTTCTGCTAAGTCTGTTGTATGATACACTTTGATGCATCATTTACAACCTTAAACTAATAATGAACAAGATGTTCTTCTAAATAAGGCCTTGGAGCAGAAGCGTGCTTGAATGGGCCTGGTAGAATGCATGAATTGTGATCTTTTGTAGCCGTATGTCGTACTTCAGGAGAAGGCTGGTATGGACTTTCCAATGATTCTGCTTTTTCTTTTTTTATTATTTTTTTTTTTTTTTTTGTACTTCCCATCTTTCTTATGTTTTTTTTTTTTTTTTTTATTTCCTGACATCTAGTGCCAACCTAATTACTTGATCACAGGCGATCTGGTTGCACACATCAAGTTCATTGTCTTGTTAATGCCAAATAGGTCTGATCAAATCACATCTTTCTGATCAAGAATTCATCTTGGCAACATCACATATTCACCTATTAATTCGACTCTATGTTTTGATGACAATGTTGACCTAGAAGTTGGATCTTATTTCTTGTTCAGTATCCATAATCAAGTAACCAAGCTTTATAAGCTGGTTTATGTATTAAAATTCAAAGTAATCTTCTTGTTATCAAGCTTGCAAACTACTTTAGCGTGTCAACTTGTAATTTCCTTCGTCTTTTACTTTGCTCATTTTGTTGTTGTTGGTCCAGATAATAATTTCTTTTGATTGCAAAGTTGATTATTTTGTTATAAATGCAGGTGATCGGCTAATGCTCATGATCGAGAGTGGCTTTGCTTTTGGTAGTTGATTGATTTCATTTAGAAAAAAAATTAATTATTTTGTATATAGTTAGGTATGCACTTTGTAATTAGAGCTCTATAATGTTATTTTTATGTAATTATACATTTGTAATACGTACCTTGTTAAAATTATGATATGTTAAATAATGATTTGTTTGTTTCCAAATTAATTTCTTTTTTTTCTATTCTTTTTATCATAATGGGACTCTTTAGACTCATTTTGATATCATAAGTTTTCCGATGAAAAAAATTAATATAGTGACGGAATAATGACGGATTTATTTTATGACGGAAAAATTCCGTTACTAATATAAGTAAGATAGTGACGGAAACATTCCGTCATTAATTTGTGACGAAAATATTCCGTCATTAATCATGTAGTGACGGACTAGTGACGGAATTTCAGTCGTTGTCATATAGTGACGGAAATATTCCGTCACAACTTTATGACGGTTTTTTTTAGAGTTGTGACAGAATTTCAGTCACTAAACTAGTGACGGAATGAAAAATCCATCATTACCGATTTAGTGACAAGGGTTTTGTAACAGAACATTTCCGTCACTAATCTGTCACTACTCCTTCATTGTAACGGAATGTTTTAGTTTAGTGATGGAAATTTCCGTCGCAGTCAATGATTTTTGTTGTAGTGCAATATGCACAACGGGACATGAACAAAGGCATTTTTTCAGTTGTCAAGTTTAGTTCAAATATGAGAGGTACTTAACTTTTAGAAACAACATAGCTTTTAATATATGTCGAAAGCTTTCAACTTTAATAGTGTTGAATTGAGAAGTTTTGCCTAAACATTAAGCACAAAATTAAACATCGTTGATCACAAATCAAGCTGAAGAAAGCTGGAAAAGCAGAAGGAAAAGAAACAGGATGTATAAATCAGTTTCTGGAAATTGGAAAAAGACAACGGTTTGTAACAGAATTAACTGTCAAAACCGTTGCAAAACCGTTGTCGTTTTACTTGTCATCCGTTGTCGTTTGCAGTCACTTTCAGAAGCAGTTTTTTTGTGCAGTTTTGGATTCTTGTTTGGTGTGCGGTTACAAACGAATTTCAGCTGGATTATTTAGTTGAGGGAAAGTTAGTTTGTTATTGTAACTTTCATTCAATTCATTTCTCTAGAGATAGAGTGAGAAAGGAGAGTCAAGAGGGGGAAGAAGCCATAGTTTAGATGAGCTTGATCTCTTGAGAGTTATTTTTCATTCTTTGTACACTCATTCCTGATATAGTAAACAATTTCTTCTGGCCCCTGGATGTAGGCAATCTGCCGAACCACGTAATTCTTTGTTGTGAGATTGTTTTTCTTGTTTTTCATATTTTGAACTTGATAGAAGAGATTATCACTTTGGAAAGCAAAGTGTGTGATTGTTATTGTGGTGTTCAAGCTTGCTTAAGTTGTAACAAGTGGCGCCGTCTGTGGGAAGACTGCCACGAGGAGAGAAGCTCTTGATCATCAACAATGTCTATGTCAAAGATTGAGACAGAAAAGTCCAATGGGAAAAACGACTATGGACTCTAGAAAATAAAGGTGAAGGCACTGCTGACTCACCAAGGGCTTGGTGCAGCTCTAAAGGGGGAAAAAGCTTTACCAGAAAAGATGGAAGAGGTTCAAAAATTGGACATTCTTGAGAGAGCTCACAGTTTGTTGATACTGTGCTTATCTGACAAAGTATTAAGGGAGGTATCAAAGGAAAGGAGTGCTGCTGAGGTGATACAGAAGCTGGATAACCTGTATATGGCCAAATCCATGGCAAACAGGTTATACCTGTAACAAAAACTGTTTTCTTATAAATTTTCTGAAGACAAATCTGTGGAGGATCAACTGGATGACTTCAACAAGACACTTGATGATTTGGAGGCCACTGATGTCCAGATGAGTGATGAAGACAAGGCCATCCTCTTGATAAATTCCTTGCCACAATCATATGACCACCTAAGAGATGCAATGCTGTATGGAAGGGACTCAAATATCACATTGACAGAAGTTCAATCAGCTCTAAGGGCAAAGGAAATGCAAAAACTCAGTCATGGAAAATCAGATGGTGCTGGAGAAGGATTAAGTATCAAGAAGGGAAAAAATCAGAAGTGGAAACAAAAACAGAAAGCTGATCCATCCAAGAAATCAGAAAATAATAAAGATAAACAGTTTGGTCACAAGGAAACAAGAAAGTGTCATTTCTGCAAAAGACCAGGTCATCTCAAGAAAGATTGCTTTGAGTGGAAGAAAAAACAGGCTCAGAAAGGAAACCAATCCTCAAGCTCGGCAGAGGTGGTTGAAGCTGCAGAAGAAGATCCTCAGGTACTAAATATTTCTGAAATCAAGATTGATACAAACTGGATTTTGGATTCTGGTTGTAGTTTTTCATATGAGTCCAAATCTAGAATGGTTTAAAGATTTTAAGGAACAAGAATCAGGAATAGTCATGCTAGGAAATGATCAATCATGCTCAGTTAAAGGAATTGGAGACATAATAAATAAAGTGCATGATGGTTTTGTTAAAATCTTGAAGGATGTCAGATATATTCCAAAACTAAAGAGGAATCTTGTTAGTCCGGGGACTCTAGAAAAGAGAGGGTGTAGTTTCAAATCTGAAAATGGCCATTTGAACATATTAAAGGGGTCCAAAGTGGTAATGAAAGGAATTAGAAGATCTAGTCTCTATTACCTGGTTGGAAATGCCATAATTGGTGAATCTGAAAGTGTAATCAAGGATAATAACGAACTATGGCATACAAGGTTAGGACATGTCAGTGCAAGTGGATCAACTCAGCTGGCAAGGCAAAAATTGATTGATTACAGAGAAGATAGTGAGAAAACAGTTATGTGTGAAGATTGTATATTGGGCAAGAACAAGAAACTACCATACTCTGTAGGAAAACACACTTCAACCATGGTATTGGAATACATCCATGCTGACTTATGGGTCCTTCAAGAGTTCAAACACTTGGAGGAGGAAGATATTTCTTGAGTCCTATTGATGATTTCTCAAGAAAACTCTGGATTTATGTGCTAAAGACCAAAGCTGAAGCTTTTGACAAATTTAAAGGCTGGTGCAATGAGGTAGAAAATGAGAAGAGTGTCAAGGTCAAATGCCTGAGAACTGACAATGGATTGGAATTTCTATCAGAAGAATTCAGTCAATTCTGTAGACAAAGGGGAATTAAAAGACACAGAACTGTACCAGCAAATCCCCAACAAAATGGGGTAGTGGAAAGAATGAACAGGACAATACTTGAAAGAATAAGATGCATGCTGTCTAGTTCTGGACTAGATAGAAGATTCTGGGGAGAAGCAGCTTCAATAGCTGCTTATCTAATAAATAGATGTCCAGCAGCAGCAAATGATCATCAAACTCCTGAAGAGAGATGGACAGGAAAGTCACCCTCCTACTCACATCTCAGAACTTTTGGATGCAGAGCTTATGTTCATGTCAAACAGGATAAGTTAGAAGCAAGAGCTGTAAAGTGTGTAATCTTGGATATCCTTCTGGAGTAAAAGGATACAGACTATGGAGCACAGAGCCTGGTGCTGGAAGGATCATGATTAGCAGGGATGTAGTCTTCAGAGAGGATGTTATGCCTTTGAAGGATAATCATAAGGATAAAGTGGTTTCAGAGTTAGTAAGAGACAAATTACCAGCTCAGGTGGAGCTATTGTCTGAAGATGAACAAGAATCATCTGAAGGATCAGAGGAAGAACAACAAGTAAGTTCAAGTGATTAATTAAGAAACTATCAGCTGGTAAGAGACAGAGAAAAGAGAACTGTGAAGAAATCTACTAGGTATGCTGATGATTACCTTACAGCATATGCTATGGTTGCAGTTGAGGATATTGAGTGTACTGATCCAAGAGATTATAAAGAGGCCATGGTGAGTACTGACAGGGACAAGTGGATATTAGCCATGAGAGAAGAAGTTAACGCACTGGAGAAGAACAACACTTGAATTCCGGTTGACAAACCTCACAAGCAAAAACTGGTTAGCTGTAAATGGATTTTCAAAAGGAAGGTAGAAATAACTCATACTTAGTCTGTCAGATTTAAAGCTAGATTAGTAGCAAGAGGGAGGGAATTGATTACAATGAAAAATTCTCTCCAGTTGTAAAACATTGTTCAATCAGGATTCTTCTTGCCTTGGTGACTCAGTATGATTTAGAGTTGGAACAGTTGGATGTAAAAACAACATTTTTGCATGGGGACCTAGAGGAAAAGATTTACATGACTCAGCCAGAAGGTTTTGTCATGCCAGGGAGTGAAAACAAGGTGTGTCTTCTGAAGAAATCCTTGTATGGACTTAAGCAAAGTCCAAGACAGTGGTACATCAAATTTGACACACATATGAGAAGGATTGGATATGTCAGGTCCAAATATGACAGCTGTGTGTATTTAAAACTAGCTGAGAAGAGTGTTTTGGTGTTTCTGTTATTGTATGTGGATGATATGCTGGTTGCAAGCAAGAGTAAGGATGAAATCAAATATCTCAAAGGGGAGCTAAACAGTGTATTTGATATGAAGGTGCTTGGAAATGCAAAGAGGATACTGGGAATGAACATAGAAAGGAACAGAACCAGTGGAGTTTTATGGTTGCATCAGAAAGATTACATTCAGAAAGTATTGCAGAGATTCAATATGCATGAAGAAGTGTATCAGTGCCACTAGGGTAGCATCTAAAGCTACCTGAACTACAGAAACCAAAGACAAGACAGGAAGCAGTTGAAATGAGGAAGATTCCTTATGCAAATGCAGTAGGAAGTATAATGTACTCAATGATATGCACAAGACCTGATGTTGCACATGCAATAAGTGTAACAAGCAGATATATGGCTAATCCGGGAAGAGCTCATTGGGAGGCATTAAAATGGGTATTTAGATACTTAAAAGGTTCAAGCAGTGTTGGTATTCTGTTTAAGAAATCAGTTGATGGTGAAGGATGTAATGCACTGCAAGGTTATTGTGATTCAGACTATGCAGCAAATCTGGACTCAAGAAAGTCTCAATCAGGATATATTTTCACTTTGTTTGGAGCAGCAATTAGTTGGAGATCGATGTTACAGTCTGTGGTTGCTTTATCAACCACATAAGCTGAATATATGGTTGTTGCAGAGGCAGTGAAAGAAGCTATCTGGTTAAGAGGTATCTTGGGTGAGTTTGGAATTGTTCAGAAATCTGTAAAAGTGTTTTGTGATTCTCAGAGTGCCTTACATCTGGCAAAGCATCAAGTATTTCATGAAAGAAGTAAACACATAGATGTTAGACTTCATTTTGTGAGGGATATAGCAGAAAAAGGTACTGTGGTTTTGGAAAAGATTGGAACTGAAGACAATGCTTCAGATATGCTAACAAAGACACTAGTTGCAAACAAATTTAGGCATTGTCTGTAGCTGGTTCAAGTTTCTCAGATGGATTAGAAGAATAGCTCTTGGGATAAGAGCTGTTAGAGGTTAGGTGGAGTTGTGCTATAGAAAGGTTGAGTTGCTGATATGGTTAACTAAATGTTTAGCCAAGGTGGAGAATGTTGAATTGAGAAGTTTTGCCTAAACATTAAGCACAAAATTAAACATCGTTGATCACAAATCAAGCTGAAGAAAGCTGGAAAAGCAGAAGGAAAAGAAACAGGATGTATAAATCAGTTTCTGGAAATTGGAAAAAGACAACGGTTTGTAACAGAATTAACTGTCAAAACCGTTGCAAAACCGTTGTCGTTTTACTTGTCATCCGTTGTTGTTTGCAGTCACTTTCAGAAGCAGTTTTTTTGTGCAGTTTTGGATTCTTGTTTGGTGTGCGGTTACAAACGAATTTCAGCTGGATTATTTAGTTGAGGGAAAGTTAGTTTGTTATTGTAACTTTCATTCAATTCATTTCTCTAGAGATAGAGTGAGAAAGGAGAGTCAAGAGGGGGAAGAAGCCATAGTTTAGATGAGCTTGATCTCTTGAGAGTTATTTTTCATTCTTTGTACACTCATTCCTGATATAGTAAACAATTTCTTCTGGCCCGTGGATGTAGGCAATCTGCCGAACCACGTAATTCTTTGTTGTGAGATTGTTTTTCTTGTTTTTCATATTTTGAACTTGATAGAAGAGATTATCACTTTGGAAAGCAAAGTGTGTGATTGTTATTGTGGTGTTCAAGCTTGCTTAAGTTGTAACAAATAGTCTCTAGCTCTTGATGATAGAAGAAAATATAAGGCAATGAATTTTCTATTTGGTTATTCATGGATATATGTATGACTATTCAAAATATCATGAATTAGTTTAAGTGAAAAAGATAAGTCACTACATGTGGTGTATGGAGTTGGAGAAATGAATGTGTTATTCGTTTCTAGGTTGTGAGAGTAATATTTTCCAATAATATGGGTTTATATTAATTGTTTTGTAGAAAATGGTAGAGAGTTTAGTTACCACAAAGAAAACCCAGTTGGCCCTTTGCACCGGGGTGAAATCCATCTGGAGTGGAAAGAGTGTAACTCATGCAGAATGTGGTATATCACTTTATAAGTACTTCCATTCAAGTATATAAAAACAGGTTTCTGATCAAAGTTGTAGCACTAAGTTAGATGCCGTGTCATCATCATTATTTAATAAGAAAGATAAGAGTTAGCAACATATTTTCCTTCCACCACCAATAAAGAAGGATTATCGAAATGTACATTATTAATGCACCTCCCGTTATTCATCTTTAAGATTATCAAATTCAGAAGCATCTCTCACCATTTTCCAGAATCAAGAAAAATTATAAACAACACTTAGGTTTTCATTATAAGAAAATGATCAAAAGCGTTGTCAAGATTGTTTAACGTTTTATTTTTTGGTTAGCATTTGAGATGTCATAACTGATCTGACAAACATATATTAATTTTTAACTAGCTTGATCGTTTAATGATCCCAACTCCAGACCTTTAGGTATAACTCAACACTTTTCTGAATCTGATTGAGAATTTTTCGGATTCTCAAGATTTCACTTAACGTTAAATAGTCAAATCGTACTTAATAATATAACAAATCGTCCCAACATTGAAACTAGGGTATTTTTCCGCCCAAAACTTCTTAGTAACATCGGCAATTACATTTTTCTAAATTGTAATTCGAAAATAATTGTAACACGTTTTTTTTGGCAAGTGTTGACCGTGCTCTTCGCCAAAACTAAATAAGATCATCATTTCTACTCAATCAATATATCAATGAATCTGTCTTATAAAATCAACTCTCTATTTGTTACAATTTAAATTTAGCAAATATTTGTACAATTTTATATTCAATCAATATATCAACGAAGCTGTCTCATAAAATGCAGACACAATTTTCTCATAAAATCAACTCTCTATTTAATTACAATATAAGTTCAGCAAATATTTTGTACATCTATACATAAGGAAATGCAGACACAATTTTCTCATGAAATTAGCTCTCTATTTAATTACAATTTAAATTCAGCAAATATTTTGTATATCCTTATACAGTAAAACCTCTATAAATTAATACTCTATAAATTAATAAATTCTTTAAAATAATAATTTTTTCCGTTCCCTACTCGGGCCAGTTCAAAAATCGACCAATTTTGATAAGATAATAAGTTTTAAAAAAATCTTTATATAAATTATTGGTCCCATTGATATCATAAATTAATAATTTCTTCAAATTACAAAAATAATTATGACAATTTAGTAAAATAAGAATCTATATATAGTTGATTGCTTATTCGTAAAATTCAAATCTACTTGGAGCTCATCTCTAATTTTTTTTATCCCATCCAATAGTTTTGGTGTTGTATTCTCAAATTACAGCAAAAATTTGTAAAGCATTCTTGATGCTATAAGTGCTTCCTTCCTCGTACCTGGTTCCAACGGTACTGTATTATCCTCGTCGTTATCCTCCATATTACTGTCGATGCCAATTTTTTTTGAGTGCATGTGGGGTGATATCTTTTAATCTGACACAATGCTTTACGAATTTTATCGTCATTGTTGCTTTTGAGACACCTTTTAGATGAGAAGCCATTGTCTCGTATAATTTTTATAAAGTAATATTTCATTTATATAGAGTTTCCTTTTATAGTGGATATGATACATCAATTAATATTAAATGCATTCACTTAGTTATTTACTAGTGATTGTACATTGAACACATTTAGCTCTTTTATGTTGTTGTACATGAACACATGGTTGCAAGTAAATCACATTCACTTAACAAAGTTATAGTATTATGTATTTGATTATTATGATGAATATATTTATTACATTAGTTCAGTGAATATATAATAATTAGATGCATTCACCTTTATGAAAATAAAATTTATTCATTGTACATAAAAAACTCTTTAAATTAATAAATTATTAATTTATAGGTAAATTAATACCTCTATAAAATAATAAATTATTCCAATCCCAACATTATTAATTTATAGAGGTTTTACTGTATAAAGAAATGCTATATAAGAAAATGTTGACACAATTTTCTCATAAAATTAGCTCTCTATTAATTACAATTTAAATTCAACATATATTTTGTACATCGTTATATAAGGAAATGCTGACACAATTTTCTCATAAAAATCAGTTTCCTATTTAATCTATATCTATATAATAACAAAATCCACCCAAAATAGTAACCTAAGAATTTTCCCGCCCAAATCCCCTTCCCATTTCTGGAAAATATTAATTTTTGTATAAAGCATTTTGATTTGGTAATAAACCTATATATATTTTCCTAAAATATATTTAGGCACTATTATCTCCAATTAATAGTACGTCCCCTACAATTAACTTAATTTGTCCAAGTCTATAAAATGAGACACTCATGCAACCTTCCTAAAAATGTTCGAATTCATATCTCACAGAATTTGTTTCGCGCAATCAATTTATTTTTTAATTGAAATCGACATTAATCAAGCCGTTGATTCAACCAAATTTTGCGTCTACTTCTAAATTTTATTTTTCTTTAAATAATTTTATTTTTTATGAAGATTAAGATATCCAAAGTAGCTGAGGGAGAAGTGAGGTGACATCACCACCCACCAGAGTAACAAAGAAAGACCGACATTGTGTGAGAGTGTGTGAGAGAGAGAGCATGGCCGAAATTGTGTGATAGAAATCAACATAATTATCTAGAATGTAAAATAGGAGGGGGCTAAAACGTGGGTAAGGGAGTGAGATGGAAGTAAGTTTGTCGACAAAAACAATATTATTTTTTTTTTTTTGTTTCCAAAATCATATATATTATGTTTATTGTACTCATTCTTTTTCTATTTAATTTTATTTTCACTTAATGTGTCCTTTAATTTGTGTAGTATCAATTATGTGTATAAAAATTTTATGGTCAAGTATACTCATATATAGAAAGGGAAAACAAATATATAAAGAAAAAATTAAATTAAAAAAATAGATTTAGTACGATTTTAAATAAACCACTAATGGCCTTTTTTATATTTAATGTTAATTTAAATTTTGTTTCATTTTTTTTAATTTTTTAATCATATAAAAATATATATTTGAATTATTTAGTAAATATTTTATAATTTTCATTATTTATTTTTTAAATAATATATTTTTTTTTTCATTTCTAATGTGATTTTCCTGTAATAAATTAAATTAATCATCTATTATCGATCTATATTTTGATGTCATATTGTATAAATAAATTAAATTGAATTAAAGATAAATAATTGTTTGTTGGTTGATTATGTGTGTTAATTATTAGTGTGTTTGTGCTGCAAATAAAAATTAATAAAATTAGAATGTAGTGTTATTGGTACTCACTAAAAGCTTTTGAAAATTTCTTGAACATTATATTTGAAAAAAAATCAGATACTTTGAATAAATATAAATATTTATCATAAAATTATAAATATACGTACATACACTCATCATTTGTACAAAATGATCAACATGACCTTCATACATGAATGTCAGAGATATCCCTACCTTAAGAAAAACAAATATGAATATTCTATAACTTACTCAAATTTATATATTTTTTTTATTGACTCTTCTTTTATTAACATGTAATTTTTCATCTTATTAAAATTATATAAACATATAATTTTTTTTTTATTTAGTCATTTATATTTATAAATCGTGCATAGCACGGGGATATTGCTAGTTACAATTTATATTCAACAAATATTTTTTACATCGTCATATAAGGAAATGCTAACAAAATTTTTCTATAGAATCAGCTACATATTTTATTACAATTTAAGTTGAGCAAATTGTAATTCTAAATACAACCCCATTTTTTCTCTGTGCAACACCGCTGAAAATTACATATAGTAAATTATAAATATTCTCTCTTTTACCCCTTCTCTTTAACCCTTTTTTTCTTTTTACAGCCATAGTTTGACACTAGGATGCTCTGTATTCTAATATATAGAGAATAAAAAATTTCTTCCAACATAAACCGTAGAAAGTAGTAAATTTCCAATATGAATGTTGCTAACATAATTTTTAAATGGTAGCCCTTCCAATATCCATGGTTGAAAATTGGTAGAGCTTTTTCTTGTTAAAAGCAAATGTGAGTTTAAATTGATTGTCGCTGTTAAATGCTGCAACTAGTGATAGGTAATGTTTGCTTTAAGGAATTTTGATTGATGGCGCCGGCTGAACATCGATTCACTTCGGTTTCAGGATTGACCTCAAGTATGTGTCCTTTATATTAATGGAAAGCTAAGGTTTATTGGACAATGTGTGGATTTAAATTTCTCCTTTATTTTTTTTTTTTGTTGAGGAGATGAAGTCTATTCATATTTGTTGACTGTTAGTTTTTATGACTGTTAATGGTGGTGATTGAAAATGATGAATGATAATGGCCTTTTGGTGCGGACCATGGAAGCTGTTTGAAATAGAAAAATAAGAAACAATGAAATTGATTGGAGGCTAACAATTAATTACGGCTATGAGAGATTCATCGAAATTCACTATTTATGTGGTGGTAAATAAGAAAATGAGAGCAAAAGGAGAATTAAAATGATCTCCTTTGTTAAAATTTAAATGGTGGCTGTTTAAAAAAAAAAAAAAGATCGGCTCTATTTAGAATTACCCATGATTTACATACATATATAAGGAAATGCCGACACATTTTTTAAAATGTAGCCCAATTAAAATGTATATATTGGTAATCATATATGATTCGAATATATCTATTATGAATCAGACTATTTATATTGAATTTGAGCTTTAAAAAAATTAAGTACTCCCTCCGTCTCGACCTAATTGGTTAACTTTGGCCAGACAAGGAAATTAAGGAAAAAAAGATTTTGTGGAATTTTTTACTTTTTCAAATGTGGAGATAAAGAATGGAGATTTTGAGGGTGGAGAATGTGAGAGAATTTCTCATTTATGGACTAGAACAATTAGGTTGGGACAAACAAATACGGCAAGTTGGTCAATTAGATCGGGACGAAGGGAGTAATTTTTATGGAATAAAAAATACTCCCTCCGTTTTTTTTTAGATGCTCATTTAGCTTTTATGTTTTATTTTTTTTTAGATGTTCTTTTAGCTTTTTTTAGTTTTTACACAAATTTTTCAATACTACCCCCTTTTAATCTCCCTACAAAATCTCTCATTATCTAATTTACCATATTTAATTTAATCTAACAAGGACTTATTTGTCTATTTTCCCTATTCCTTAATTTATTTATCCAATTCTAAATGAACATCTAAAAAAGTCGGAGGAAGTATTATATCATTTAAAATTCTATATTTAATATATTTAATTTATGTTATACGATGTTTTAATTTTAATATTTTATATAAATAATATATTTTAAGCCGTGCTTCACACGACATGGGGCTTTTAGTTTTCATAAAATTTTCAAGTTCGAATTATAAAATAGGGAAGTCAGAATTGAAAAATTGGAAAGTATATTCAGAATTTCTGATACATATTATTGATTTAGAAGTTAGAACTAGGAATTGAGATTATGAAATGTATGAAAAAGCTACCAAAGTTCTGTACAAAATAAACATACCATTGCCCTGACAAATCGTTGCTGTGAAATAATCATTCTCATGAGTTTCATGTGGTGGAGTTAATTAGGAAGACCTACTTTGCCAAATAAAAAAGATAAAAAAATTACTTATTATTACTTGTAATAGCAGTACAAATAATTAGATGTATTAATACATCGAGTATTAGAATCACAATTAGATATATATTGGAAGGAAGCGAGTCACATTCTCTCAAATCATTTGTGGCATACTTGATATGGTAAAACAAAATTAAAAGGAATTGAATGAATTCAGACATGGAATGGATATGGAAAATGAGTGATAGAAGAATAATAATTCCTTTAATTTTGTATTGAAAAACAATATATAATGGGTGGAATAAATTTTCCTAAACCGATTCCAATTTTATTCTAAAATGATTAGGAATACACAATATCATGAAATATTAGTGAAATTACTAAATCATATTTTAAGAATTCGAATAATGATTCCCAAAAATAAATCTAATGAATTATAGAATTTAGATTGAAAGTAGTATTAATCATTATATTCTTACTCCAAAGCATTTGAGAGCGGACGTGCAAAATTGGTTTTTTAAAATAAAAGAAAAGAAAAAGAAGAAAAGTTGAAATTGGCAAGGGCGAAAGCGTCTTATTACAACAAGAAAAGTAGGAAACAGACACGACAACGAGAGACTTATAGAAGCAGAGAAAGGTATGCCCAGAAAGTATCTGATCATATCCCACTTATGAAGTAAGTTAGGGTTGTATGACAGGGGGGACATGGATCTGCTGCTGCTGCGGCTGCTGCTGCACCATCTGCAAGTTGAGCCTCGAACACGAACGTACAATATCCCCAGCCAATGGTATCACCGGAATGTTATCGCAGTTGCATATCTCAATCATGAATCCATCCGGGTCGTGAAAGAACAACTGATCCACGTACACCCCGCCTTCTTCTACTCTCTGCCGCACCAAATCAATCCCCATATCTGTCAGCTTCTTCTCCACCAACCCCATGTTCTCGCACTGCCATAAATCTTATTGTTAATGTTGAGGATTATTAACTAACCAACCATTTCACATCACTAATGGACTACTACCTCTTTTTAAATTGTACCAAATAGTCCTTTTTTATGTCTTTTTAAACTACTATATCAAAATTGCCAAATAATTTTTCCATCATTAGAGATTTTTTTAAAAATAATTGAAAAAAAACTAGAAAAGGTAAAAGATTATTATAAGAAACGAGGTAGTATATATTACCAATAAGAGTTGATCCATTTTGCCTTAGCTTTTTCTTGGATCCATAAAATCTCCGTTACTTTATAAAATAGGCAATCATTAGAATGCTGAAAAACATTAATATTTTCCATAAACGGCAAATTAACTTCCATTTAAATCTCTGCTCCAAAAATACAACTATCTCCATTTTTAGTTATTTTAAAATTTAAGGAAATAGTTTATTAATTTTGTAATTCTAAGTTGAAGGAAGGTAGTATTAGATTTGAATCTACTAAAAAAAATTGTAGAAATAAGACGTGATTGATTAATGTAATTTGTTGTATTAAATGTAGTAGAAAATTGTTGAAGAATTAAATGAATAAAATAATTTGGAGAATTGTTTACCTGGAAAGAAATGTGGTTATCTTTAGGATTGATGACAGTTTTCTTTGGCATATTTTGTGGATCCTCTGATTGCAGTAGATGAATGCCAATCCCATGACCAAAGAGCCTGGAAAAAAGATTTAATGAATGAATATGGAAAAAGAATAACAATCTGAAAAAGAGAAATAAAATGATTTACCATGCTCCATCAAAATTGAAAGAACCGGGCCTCCTAACAGGAACAAAACCAAGAACGTTCTGATAAAAATCAAGAGATTGTTCAACTGATTTGCAGACAAGTGAGATGTGATTGAGAGATGAAAGGTGCAGTGGATTTGCCTTGTTGTCCTTCATTTTCAAAGAAAATTAAGAAAGAAGGGAAGACGGCTGATAATGGATGATGAGAGACAAACTCGGGACACGCCTGAATATGAGAGGAGCAACTCACTTTTATAGACCCGATTTGCCACTTGGGTACACGTGTCCCATATTTGATGCCATTGACACGTACTTGCTGACTGGGATCACTGCACAGCTAATTACATCTATCGATTCTCCTGGGGCCTACCACGTCGGTTTCTTCTCGCCGTTTAACTCTCTTGCCCTGCATCAATAATTTGTCGCCCCGTGGCCCATGTGTCTTACAACCAAATGCAATTACCTTCTCTTTTTTTTCCGGTTAACAACTCAAAATGCAATCACTATTTTCTTTACAAATTCAACAAAAGGTTCCGGGGTCCGATTAATTAATTATTATTTTACACACTTTTTTTATAATTTTTGAGATTTTATTATATTAAAATTATAGAGTTATTTTTAATTTTCCATTAATATTTAATTTCATTAAATTATCATAAAATCTTCTCCAATCTTCCGCTTTTAATTATTGGACTCCATACAATTCTTTCCTCAACCATTCCGTCAATTCATATCCAAATCACTTTTTTCCGTCTTTTCTTTTTTGAAATATTTGCTCTTTTTTCTTCAATATCACTCATACAGGGCAGAATAGATATTAGTAACGAAACGAAGAGATTTAAGAGGATTAGCATATGAGAAAAATCATATCTAGTAGCGCTAATTATTTTATAGTAATTCCTCCCTTTTAAAAATAATGTCATTTTAGACACTTTGAATTTTTTTATAATAAGTGTTACATTACCAAAAAAACTATAATTCTTTTAATATTATCTTAAACAACCTACTTAATTTAGTTGATTATTTCTTTATTTTACTCCCTCTGTTTCAAAATAAGTGACGTTTTAGAATGAAAGAAAAAAAATAAGAATTACAAATCCTTCTTTCTCTCATCTATTATTCCTAAAATCACGTTCCAATAATTATATTTCCTCTCTCCCATCTTCTTTCTCTCATCTATTATTCTTAAAATCACGTTCCAATAATTATATTTCCTCTCTCCCTTTATACTACTAACTTAAAAGATACTAAGATATTTTAGGATAGTGATAAGGATAAAGTTGGAAGAAATAATGAAAAATATCTAAAACAACACTTAATTTGAAAAATCATCAACAGCCTAAAACGTCACTTATTTTGAAATGGAGGGAGTACAAAACATACCAATTAAATATCAAGCCTTAATTTTTCCAAAAATAGATAAAATAACATTCTTTTTTAAACGGAGGGAGTATTGCATTTGAGAGAGAGAAGAGGGGAAGAATAATTATTGTGAGAGAAAGAGAGAGACGTAGCATAACAGAGAGAGAGCACATAAATACAACTGGCTATCTGTGATCTCTAAGATGCAACAGTGAAATGCATGTAAGTTATAAAATCATTTCTTTCAACTCATTTCTCAAAAGAAATTCTTTTGGTGAGAATTGACTCCCGTAATCAGCACAAACCTCATCAAAATGTCACTCATTGACTATACTCATGACTACTAAGGTACCTCCACTTCCCTCTTAGTGCACCTGAGACATCATTGATGGTTGGTACGACCAAGTGGATTATCCTCCCAAGACCATCAAGGATTCGCCTCCTGCCTGTCTTCTCAGTCCACAGGAAAGTCTACCTCTTCCCGTACCCATCATCATAAAGGTGACCTCTAGAGATTATTTCCCATGGTACGACTGTCATGGAAACCTCCTTAGAGACACCGCATATACATAATTTAAACACTAAATATACTAGTGATGACCAATCACAGAACATTTTTAATTATGAAATTATGTTATTCTGACTTCTTTTATGTACACATGCAAATGTTCATGACTGACATGTACATCAGTTCACTTTTAACAGTAGAATAAAACACCTAATACAGAAATATACAGCTGCACGTATTATAATCTGTTATCACAAATAATAAGCACAAATACTATGTTCAAATATTGTAGTTGTAGATGAATTTTCACTTATCCCGTCTTCGAAAAAATTATTCTAAAACAATTTACTCCATGCAATCCAATGAAACTAATCTAAAATAATAGAACAAATAATGTCACACTACCAATAATAACATTTACTAAAATTAGAATCACAAAATAGAAATTTCATTTTCCCCTACTATGCAGCGCAAACCCATACACCAATTTGAAGTTATCAATATATTGGATATCCAAATTAGACAAGCGATAGAAGATTATCCAATATTTCCTTTCTTTATTAATTAATTTCCCAACAGATACTTAATCCTTCAAGCAGTTACACGAATTCTTCTACGTAAAGATGGGAAAGATAATAATTTATCTTGCCATTATTGAATCACTAACAAAATCAAATATGCATCTCTGTATTAGGTATATCAATATATATTTATATATATAGACATTTGATCATTTTATGATTTAGCAATTTGATTTGTTCATGATCACCCCCATATATAGTGGGCAACACCTCCGCAATAATCATCTTTCCAATTATGGAATCCAATTTACACAATAGTTTTCTTTTAACTCCAATTGGATAAGCTGAATTGCATTTATTGGAAAACAATAATCATGAAACCATCATGCATATATAGATACATCAAAATTTCTTTTTCCTTATCTATTTAACCATGTTTTAATCATAACAAATTTAACTTCTTTTAATAGAACAAATTAGTTGAAGGTTAAAGTACATGTTCTTATATAACCACCATGGCTAGCTAATTAAGAAGATACCACCTCTGTTGATTTTCAGTTGTCTTTTTAGCCTTTTATAAATACTCGTTCTTTTAGCATTTTTTCACAATTTTCTTAATACTATCCCTATTATTATTCCTAAAAGATCTCTATTATCTAATCTATCATATCTATATAATGTAGTAGAGGATTTATTTGTCAAGTTTTCATACTTCTTAATTGGTTTAATTGCAACATAAAATACGAACTTTCACTGGATTGCAAATTTAACATAACATTTCATATTTTGTAAAATAAATCACGAACTTAGCAAACTTTTGCAATTTTAATCATCAACCAATTTCTAGTGATAAATTCTCAATATGTTGATTATTTACACCATGTAGGGTGTTATGTTGGTATAAAAATTAAAAGAATAATAATAAAAATCCGGATCAAGTGGTACATAATTGAACAAGTCGTAATAGACTTTTCTTCTCAATTCAAATCATTTTTTCTCTTTACTAATGCAATGAGCATTATCCAATTATATGAACTAAAAATTGTTGTGTGTCAAACAAACACGGCATAAATTTTTTATTTGTGATTATTTTCTCTAAGATAAGTGATTTTTAGTATCAAATAATCAATAAGGTATAAGAAATTAGGTATCAAGTTTAGAATATAAATTCATCGCAATTTCCGGTCTAATCAAGAACAACTTAATCCGTAATTTCATTAATTATTTTTTAGTTTTATTTTGTAGCTCAACATAACATCCTATATCGCAATACATGACATAAATAGCTATACACTTTGACAATTTATCTTTGAAAAATGACAAATGATTGAAATTACAAAATTATGTTAAGTTCGTGAATTATTTTACAAAATTTGAAAAAGTTGTGCTAAATTTGTAATTTAATGAAAGTTCGCGTTTGTTTTCGCAATTAAACCTTTCGTGTTTGTTTTCGCAATTAAACCTTCTTAATTTTGTTATCTAAACCTAAACGGACATCTAAATAAGATGGAGGTAGTAAGTAATGAACTTTCTTACCTAATGGCACCCTCATCGTGAGTCTTTAATTTAGTTTCCTAAGTTTTAGAGTTAATTACAGCAACCACACCAAATTATCAGCGTTTTTGCACATAAATCACTGAACTTTTTTTGTGGCACTTATACATATAAACTATAAGGGTTTTGGCATATACAACACCAAACTTATTTTCCAATCATTTTTCGCCGGAGTTCCACGTGTAACTTGCGCGTTATAAATTTTTAAGAGTGTTTTTTGTCCAAACACTCTTTTTAGTAGGTAGAGGAGCCGCTCATCTTCAACAATGAGGTTCCATATATTAGGAGAGAGAACTATTGATGATTCAAAGAAATTGTTACGGAAAAGAGGTGTGAAAGAATTTTACACTTTTAGCATACTAAAAAGGTTGTTCGTAAAAAAAAAAAAAAAAAAGTCATTCAAAGTTTATCACGCGCAAGTCACGTGTAGATTTCCGACAAAAACTGATTGAAAAATAAGTTTGGTGGTTTATCTGCTAATTGAAAAATAAGTTTGGTGGTTTATCTGCAAAACTTGTTTAGTTTATATGTATCGATGCAACAAAAAAAGGTTTAGTGGTTTATGTGTAAAAACACTGATAGTTTGGTGGAGTTGCTGCAATTTACCCTAAGTTTTATTAATTTTTTTTCGTTTTTTTTTCTCTCTATCTTAATGCAAATAGAACCTACTTATTATATATAAATTTAGAGCAAAGGATTTCCTAATAAATATTACCTCCATCCCAACTTAATTTGCTTAGAGTAGGTCTTGGGTGCACCATATGCACAATAGTGCTATGGTGCACCTATTTGCGTCATAATTGTGCGCGGTCGCGACCAAATGCCGCGGCCGTGTCAACATGCATTATTGTTGATATTCGCATAAAGTATGTTTGATATTTACATAAAGTATGTTTAACAATTTCATAAAGTATGTTAGAGTCACAATTTTAAAGTGAAACAGATTCAAGACACAAATTCCTAACATAGTGTACTTAAGGTATGGTTGATTTACTCAAAAAGTATGTTTGATATTTACATAAAGTATGTTTAACAATTTCATAAAGTATGTTTGAGCGTCGACATGCATTATTGTTGATATTTGCATAAAATATGTTTGATATTTACATAAGGTATGTTTGACAATTTCATAAAGTATGTTTGAGTCACAATTTTAAAGTGAAATAGATTCAAGACACAAATTCCTAACATATGTATGGTTGATTTACTCATAAAGAATGTTTGATATTTGCATAAAGTATGTTTACAATTTCATGAAGTATGCTTGAGTTACAATTGTGGGCGGCCGCGGCTGCGCCAACTCCACAGCCCAAACCCCTTTCTAGTCACAATTGGTCGCGGCCACGTACCAGACTGATGCACAATAAGGTTATTGTGCACCTTGTGCACAGGAGCTTTTGCCATTTGCTTACTATGATCGGTCACGGAGGTTAAGAAAAAACAGATTTTGTGGAATCTTTGACTTTTTCAAAGGTGGAGATTTTGAGGGTAGAGATTGTGAGAGAAATTTCCTTTTTTGATCTGACAAAGTTATTTGGGACAAACCAAAAAGGCAAGTAAGCAGATTAAGCCGGGACGGAGGGAGTAGATATGTAAAAATTCTTAATGGGCAAGCCACCGTCCTTTCCTCTCCTCGATCTGGTAAGTTCTCACCCTGTTTTGTCTTATTATTATTATTATTATTATTATTATTATTATTATTATTATTATTATTATTATTATTATTATTATTATTATTATTATTATTATTATTGGTATTATTATTATTATCATCATCATCATCATCATCATCATCATCATCATCATCATCTCGTTAATGACACAATTTTTACTTCTAACACTTCCACACACTATTTAGAAGGTTTCACATTTTTTAACTTGTCACACATAGTCTTGCATTATTTAGACTGTCCCAATATTTTATATAAGGGTTTCCATCGAGTAATGTAAACACTTCAAAATTCAATCTTAGAATACAAGAAAAAAATAGAATATAAATTGCAATATTTAGAAATGAAAATAGCACGTGAAAGTGTAAATGCATGGAAATCAAGAATTATATTGGCCAGTGAGTTGTGAGAAGCTCGCGTATTACAAGTATCTACTACTC
The DNA here is from genome assembly GCA_958295605.1 of Ajuga chamaepitys. Classification (NCBI taxonomy): domain Eukaryota; kingdom Viridiplantae; phylum Streptophyta; class Magnoliopsida; order Lamiales; family Lamiaceae; genus Ajuga; species Ajuga chamaepitys. Next base: position 18,256,843 of record OY282501.1, read on the forward strand.
CATGCGGTCCAAAATAAAAATCAGATAAAATAATTTTGTTAAAAAATGGTCATTTAACAACAAACAAAATAAAAACTCTTCAAATGTTACCCCTAAACATTATGGTATGAGATGAGGGACGGAGTTAAATTATAAGTAAGAAGAATTTTACTAAGAGGAAACATATAGATTCAGGGTGAAATAGATAGATTGTGTAGCGATATATTTTTTCATTGCAACAATATTCTTAGTTTTACATAAAAATCTAAAGTGACTTTTATTTGGACCGCAAAAAGAATCAATGTATAGATCCTTGTATTTTATACTACTCCCTCCGTCCCACTTAAAGCTGCCTACTTGCCTTTTCGGTCCATCTCAACTAAAGTTTCCACCCCAAAAAAGGAAACTAATCCCACAATCCTCACCCTCAAAATCTCAACCCTCAATCTCAACCTCTAAAAAAGTCAAAGAACAGCTTTTTCTTAACATTCGTGCCCAATCAAAGTGACAACTTTAACCGAGACGGAGGGAGTATGTATTTTTTTGTTTCAGTTGTTATCCCTTAACATTTTTAACTAAGACCATCAACATTTTATTTTATCGTTGATACTCTAGTCTAGTACTGTTATACAGATCCAAGAAAGATAACACAAACGAGAAAATAATCAACACACCGATTTACATGATTCACTAATAATGTGTTAGCTACGTCCACAGGTAGAAGAAAGGAATCACTTTATTCAGATGTTAATCAGAATTACAAACTAACATAACCCCTAATTGATTGGGTCTCAACTAGGCCGAATTTGACTAAACACACCTAACAGACGTGGTTGCATTTGACACTGTCGCAGCTGCATTTCGAACCCAAAATCGATGCCTTATACATGCCTCATTTGTCGATGTTGGAACTTGTTACCCGAAATCGACTTGGTGAACATGTCAGTGGGATTATCGGCAGTCCCAACTTTCTACACCTTAATCCTCTTCTCACTTCTCATAAAATAATACCTTGCGTCAATATGCTTCGTCCTCTCGTGATGAACTTGATCCTTGGCCAAACATATTGCACTGAAACTATCACAAAACACAGACGCATAGTCATGATGCAAACTGAGATCACTAACCAGTCCTCTCAATCAAAACCCCTCTTTGGCTGCTTTCTTGAATGCCATATACTCTGCTTTTGTAGTAGATAGAGTAATTGTAGGCTGCAATGTAGCTTTCCAACTAACAACGAAACCACCAAGAGTGAAAATATAATCGGTCATTGGTAGACGTGCGTAGTTACACACTACAAAATTAATATTCGAACTCTCAACTCTACTAAGTAGAGTGGCAAGTCGGGTCGAATCCCACAGGGAATGGAGGAATAGTATTGTTTCGATTAATCAAACAACTAGGAATTTGAAATAGAAATAGTAACAAACAAGCAAAACCAATAAAGGTTGTTGGTGGAGGGGGTTATCGACTACTAACAATTACCAAAACCAACAAATAAACTAATATTAAGATTCAAGTAACAAGCGATCAAAGGACAAATAAATTGGTTTCTTTGGTTTATCAAATATATAAAAGGATCCAGACTTGACCTCGTTTCCCTTTGGTCTAATTAATTTACGCGACTATCGTTGATGTCCAATCAATTGCAATTGAAGTCCCTATCTCAAGACTCTTAACAAGCTCTAATAGCCTTGTTGTCTCTTAATCCTAGCTAGCCAAAACAAGCTCTTCAACTAACCCTATTTTTTTAATCAAACCCTCAAACAAGCTCTCTCCGGTTCGATAACCAAAAGATAGAAGCACCAAGACAACGAGATAGATAAGATATAAAACTCACAGTCTCGATTTTAGAGCTGAAACTTTATACTACCACCAATGAATTAGTCATTGTTCGCTACATATAAATCGAAGACCCTACAATTATGGATAGTGATCCTGATTTCTAGCAATACACTTATAAGCTTCCTAAAGGGTGATCAATCCTCAAACCAACTCATAAATGTAAGTCAACAACATCAACTGTAATAATCACATAAATAATGTCGACTCGAAGTTCCACATTCGATCAAGGGTAGATATTAGGGTGCTACTCACCCATATTAATTATTACAAGCAGAAAATTGATTGAAATGCAAAGAAACATAATACTAAGATTAAAGAACCCAAAAATGGTGATTGGAGAAGATGGTCTTCAATCCTCTTGCCCAATCCTTCTTCTTGGTGGAATGGAGGCTGGAAATGGATGATAAAATGGCCCAAGATAGGTTACAATTTGAAGGGGAGGTTATATATATAGGGGAAAAGTTGCTAGTAGGTTTTTAAGCAAAAACGCGTTTGCAATTTAAAACAGAGCTTCGGATCTCGGTCGAGATACAAGTTGGTCTAAACCGCGATGAAGCAGATAGGGTTTCTTCTCGATGGTTGGCCTCAGCCGAGGTATGTACTCGTCTCGGTCAAGGAGGTAAGGAGGGGATTTTTAGGGTTTAGGGTTTATGGATCACCTCGGCCGAGATCAGTTGCTCGTCTCGACCGAGGCCTTGAAAACTTGAGAATCTTCATATTTCCCTGTAAGGTTATCTCGGCCGAGATCTGTGGTTGTCTCGGTCGGGATCTGTGCTTATCTCGGCGAGATTCTTGAGCTTTCATCTTTTCCCAATTCTCTGGATGGATGTCTCGGCTGAGATCTGTGTTTGTCTCAGCCGAGATGCTTCTTCAGCCTTGTCCTCTGCTTACTTCGTTCGATCTGTAAACTTTGCAATCTCTGATGCTCGTTTTTTATCTAATTGTACCTGTTTTGACACAGAAACGAACTGAACGCATTAATCTGCTCAATAACAAATAAATGCCCAAAATACACATGAATATGCACACAATTATAACTAAAATGACACTTAAATCAACCTAAAGTGCATGCACGATCACGTGTACCAAATCTCCCCAAACTTAAACTTTTGTTCGTGCCGAACAAATAAAGAAAAAGAAGAGAGGACACGTGTTAGGGCAAATTTAAGTGGCAAATTGGTTTCAGAAGATTTTCTCAAAAGCTAGGCAATTATGGTAATAATGAGCATATGTGATAGACTAATTCAACTACTTTCAAGACTTGACATTCTGAACTCTTGAGCGTATCAAGTGGGTAGTATATGCGATCACATTGAAATGCATGAATCGCCAACCATAGGCTTGCCAATCATCTAAATTCGAACGTGTACTCGACATGTATGACAAACAATAAAAAAAGTCTTTACAAGGATTATAATGTTGGCTTAGGGTAAGGTGGGATACTTTTTGGGCAAAAGTGACAATAAAACGGACTAAATGAGTTAGCTACTCTCATCTACCCCTCAAACAATAATTATTCTACCTCACTCTGTCACTTTCCAATCAAATCGATCCTAAGCTTCGATTTATTTACCTCAACCCAACCTATAACTCCCTTGTTCTTAATTCTCACTTGAAGTGTGCTTTTTATGACTTTTAAAACTTTAATAATGTTGATCAAAGATCATTGTGCTCTTCACTAGCCCCTCAAAACCTAAACATCAGCAAGTTATATGCAAACAATTTTTTCTCTTGTTTTTCTGATTTTCAACTTTTTTTTTTTTGGTTTTTCGAGTCGATTTTTATTTATTTATTGTTTTTGAGTAATAATTGGAGAGTCTAATGTTCTCGACTCTTTCCTTTTTTATGTAAATTTTTCTTCACCCTTCAATGATTTCTCTATTCTACCCAATTTGATCCCAATTTCCTAACCCGACTACCACCTCCCTCATACTCAATTAGTCCATTTAGGTTCAAAGGCTAATGGAAAGAGATTCGGCTTGTAGAGTTGGCTATCAAACAAAAAGGCTAAAAGCTCAACGGGCTAACTAGAGGCATTTTTTTTAAATATTTGGTGTAAAGGAAGCATTTTCAAGTTTTTAAAATAGGCTCAAATCAAGAAATGCCTAAGATCACTTTCAAGGTCACACGATGTACCAACTTATTCAAAAGCCTACCATGCTCTCAGTTTCAAATTTTTTGACAAAAAAATTTCATCATTAACCATTGCGAGATTTCTCGTTCCAATTTGGTCCAATTAACTTTTTTCAAGCGGCCAAATCCGTAAACCTACCACCCCCTTCCCAAACTGGTTGAAAAACAAGGTTTGTGGAAAGAAGGGGTACGCATTGGTGCCTAACGAACTCAACCAATTATTCAAAACCATCCATCCCAATACTACTAAAATCTATCAAAATTCCTACTCCTAAATGTGCAATACCAAAACCAAAATATCAACAATATAATGCAATCAAACCAACAAATAGATAGTCAACGGTACACAGGCCCACCAATTTATCCACAACTCTAACAATTCATCCAAAATAGTCACCACAAGCAATCATCAAACATAATTGGCACACGGGCCGTCAAAAAATTCCAACAAAGATAAAGGCAAAGTGGTCTAGGCTCACATGCCACAATCAAATCAATCCAACCCAGTGCAAATTAAACAAAAATGGGGCACATAGGCTAATGAGATCATCACAATCAGCCAAGGTAAAGAGATAGTAAGGGAGATACGAGAGATGAGGACTTGAGCTGCCAAGAATGTCCCACCCCCATTCTCTCCCAAACTTTGTTTTCAACTAAGTTTGTGGAGAAGAGGTGAGACACCCTTGGTGCTCCACTCACAGTGACTTTGAGGGTCGGACATGTCGGGGGCTTGAGCCACTGAAGCATCCTCGAATACTGTTGAACAAGTCCAAAAGCTTGTTCCGGCTCTCCTCAATCTCCGTCAATTCGGCCCCCATTTTATTGACATTTTCCTTTATTTTGCTGATATCTGCTCTCAGTTTTTGAATCTCTTCTGCCATTGCAGTTGTCTTGGTGCTCTTGAATCTCGGACTGAGGCTACACCGCAGATGCCAATCTCTTCTTGGATGGCATGTTCGGCTGACTGCTTCCTTCTACATCCCTCATGCTCTTCTCCCTTGCCACAGTCCTTAGCTTCTAGACCCTCTGGTACATTGTTAACTCATCACTAGTTGGATCTCTTGAGTCTTTTATGTGATCTTCCGAGCTCAACTCCAAGTTTGTTGTGCTATCTAGGTTCTTAATGTAGGTCAGAGTGGGGTTTGGGAGTCCAAGGTATGGCCCCATATTATGTAAGACATACGGCACTGCTGTCCCAGAAGTCCCCTCGTGATATCCTAGCATCGTTATCCTCAGGTTTTCCATGTCTCCCAGTCCAGAAAATAATTATCTGTGATAGGAGTGAAATTTATGAAGGGAACACCAAAGTGCTCAAGTGTGATGGGTGTATACAACATATATCAGCAAGATCAATGCACATGATCAACCTGTGGGATCAGCTCAGGGAGCAATGCAACAGTCATGCACGTGATATCATATGCATGCATGTGCAGGCATTAGTTTGTTAGAGTTGATCTCTTTAATTGGTTGTCGCACGTTAGTATAGGTGTATGTGTTTTTCAATTGGTTGTAACTCCCTTTTGATAGGTATATTAGCAGGCTAACTGCTTGATAACTCTGTATCTTGTACATAACACACACATGCAAGGGTAGATAAATCAAGAGAGAGCATTGAGCTAGGTTATGAGTTCTGGTGTGCTTTTGGGGTGTGATCTTGTATTTGTTGTGTGTGGATATCATTTTCTAGTGGACTGGGATCTTCCCCGTGGATGTAGGTCATAAGACCGAACCACGTAAACTCGATTGTCTTCTCTAATTGTCAAGAACCACTCACACACATGAAGGCACACAAGGTGTTTGACAAAAGTCCTAGTCCAAATTTGTAAAAAATTGGCGGCCATCTGTGGGAACGGGCTCAACAGCGATGGTTTCCACGAAGTTTGAGGCAAAAAAATTAATAGCAAGAACGATTTCGTGCTATGGAAGATTAAAAGGCGCCCTATTTTGGTCCAACAAGGTTTGACTGCAACTTTGGAAGGTTTAGAAGAAGTGCAGAAGAAAGAGCTGATGGAAAAGGCACACAGTGCCATTATCCCGAGCCTATCTGACAGGGTGTTGCGCGAAGTGTTGAAGGAGACGACCCCTGATGGCGTGTGGAAGAAATTGGAGAGCCTATACATGGAGAAATCTCTAGCAAACATGTTATATTCTAAATAGTGACTCTATTTATACAAATTTTCTAAAGATAAACCTGTTAATGACGAGTTGGAGGAATTTAATAAATTCCTTGATTATCTTGAAAATTTGGATGTCAAAATGGGAGATGAGGACAAAACCATAATACACCTCAATGCTCTCCCCAAATTGTATGAGCAGTTGAAGGATGCGATGCTCTACGGGAGGCAAGCCACTATCACCTTGACAGAGGTACAATCTGTTCTCAAGGTAAATAAGTTGCAGAGGTTGAAAGATTCTGGACAAGATAACCGAGCTGAGGGGTTAAATGTGAAGAAGTGGAAAAATTCCAAGTTTAAGAAGGGATCTACAAATGATCAATCCAAGAAAGGCTCACAAAACAAAACGAAGACAACTGATGCAAAGGAGACCAGGAAGTGCTTCTTTTGTAAGACGCTTGGGCATCTGAAATTTTTTTGCTTCTATTGGAAAAGGAAGCCAGCTGACAAGGACAAGAATAATCAGATAGTGAATTTACCAGATGGAGGAGAAGAGGCAGATGTGTTAAACATCTCAGATGTAAAGTCCAACAACAGTTGGATTCTTGACTCGGGTTGTACATTCCATATGTGTCGCTATAGACACTAGTTTAATGACTACAATGAGCAAAACCTGGGGTTGGTTATGCTTGGAAATGATCAGCTATGCTCTATGGTTGGCATTAGAAATATAAAGATCAAGGTACATGATGGCTCTTTGAAAATCTTGACCGATGTGAGACACATTCCCCAATTAAAAAGGAACTTAGTTAGTCTTGGCACTCTTGAAGGCAAGGGATGTAGTTTCCAGTCTAATAATGGATGTTTGCTAGTTAACAAGGGGTCAAAACTTGTAATGAAGGGAATCAAGAAGTCCAGTTTACATTATCTAGAAGCTGAGACAGTGCTTGGTGAATCAGAGATTGCTCAAGGTGATGAATCACTTTTCTGGCACAACAGGCTTGGCCACATGAGTAACCATGGACTTGTTGAGTTACAGAAGCAAGAACTATTGAAGAGTGACAGAAAATTTCACCATGAAGCATGTGAGAGCTGTGTATTAGGCAAAAGCAAGAGGTCTCCATTTCCAGTTGGAAGGCACATTTCTAATGCACCATTAGACTATGCTCATGTTGACTTATGGGGGCCAGCAAGAACAGAAACCTTAGGTGGTGGAAAGTATTTCTTGAGTATAATAGATGATCACTCAAGAAAGCTGTGGATCTATATCATGAAGAACAAGTCATATACACTCCAGAAATTTAAAGAATGGTGTAAGTAGATGGAAGTAGAGAAATCAACAACACTGAAATGCCTTAGAACTGATAACGGGCTTGAATTCCTGTCTGATGAATTTCAAAATTTCTGCAAGGATAGGGGGATCAAAAGGCATTGAACAGTACATGGCAACCCACAACAAAATGAGGTTGCAGAGAGAATGAAGAACTATTCTTGAAAAGGTTAGGTGCATGCTTTTGAGCTCATGATTGCATAAGAAGTTCTGGGGTGAGGCTGCTGCAACAGCAACTTATCTGATTAATAAAAGTCCCTCCACTTCAATAGGGTTGAAAACTCCTAATGAAATATGGACAGGCCATAAGCCATCCTACTCACATCTTAGAACGTTTGGCTACATGGCTGATGCACATGTGAAGCAGGATAAATTGGCTGCTAGAGCTTACAAGTGTGCCATGCTAGGATATCCTGAGGGTGTAAAGGGATATAGGCTTTGGTGTTTTGAACGAAACAACAATAAGATCATCATCAACAGAGATGTGATCTTCAATGAAGCAAAGATGCCTTTCAAATAGAGAGTTTGGTGTTACACCAGAAGATGAGAAGCATGACTCTGATGATGACCTTGATGAAACTGAAATGGAGTATGCCAGTGATGGTGGGTATCAGCTTGTGAGAGACAGAGCTAAAAGGGTAGTGAAATAATCTACTAGGTATGGTGGAGAATATCTTACAGCATATGCTTTAAATGTTGCTGAAGATATTGAGTACCAAGAGCCTAGGAACTATTCTGAAGCCATAAGTGGAAATGATAGAGATCATTAGTTACAAGAAATGCATGAAGAGCTACAGTCACTACACATAAATCATACTTGGACTTTAATAAACAGACCTGCAAACCATAAGCCCATTAGCTGCAAGTGGATTTATAAGAGAAAGGTTGAGGTGTCTGATGTAGAAAGAGTTAGGTATAAGGAAAGGTTAGTGGCAAGGGGTTTTACATAAACTGAAGGAGTGGACTACAATGAAGTATTCTCCCCAGTTGTCAAACACTGCTCAATTAGAATCCTCTTGGCTTTAGTTGCACAACTAGATATGGAATTGGAGCAACTTGATGTAAAAACAGCCTTTTTGCATGGAGATCTCAAGGAAACCATTTATATGAATCAGCCAGAAGGTTTTATTGATCTTGGGAATGAAGATAAAGCTTGTTTGCTTAGAAAATCACTTTATGGATTGAAGCAAAGTTCTAGGCAGTGGTATATCAAGTTTGACTGCTACATGAGAAAGTTGGGTTGTGTGAAATCATTATATGATAATTGTGTGTATTATAAGAAAGATGGAGACACAGTAGTAACATACCTTCTACTTTATGTAGATGATATGTTGGTAGCTAGTAAAAGCTCTAGTGAGATTCAATCATTGAAGAAGGATCTGCAGAGAGAGTTTGAAATGAAAGCGTTGGAGAGTGCAAGAAGAATTTTGGGAATGGACATTATCAGGGACAGAGTTAAAGGAATACTTTGGCTTCAACAAAGAAGCTATATTGACAAAATTCTCAGAAAATTCAATATGCATGAGGTTAGAACAATTTCAATTTCTTTGGGGCAACAATTTAAACTTTCTGAAGTGCAGCAGCTCTCAACTGATAAGGAAAGAATGAAAATGGAAAGAATTCCATATTCTAATGCATTTGGAAGTGTTATGTACACCATGGTGTGTAGAAGGCCTGATTTGGCTCATGCTATGAGTCAAGTCAGTAGATATATGGCAAATCCAAGCAGACAACATTGGGATGAACTAAAATGGGTATTTAGGTACTCAAAAGGTACTTCTAAGGTTGGAGTTGTGTTCAAGAAAGGCATTTATGGTGATGACTTTATAAAAGGATATGTTGATTCAAATTTTGCAACAAACATAGACACAAGGAGATCACAAACTGGTTATGTTTTTACATTGTTTGGGGCAGTTGTTACTTGGAGATCAGTGTTGCAACCTATAATGGCTTTGTCTACTACTGAGGCAGAGTATTTGACTCTAAGTGAAGTTGTGAAAGAAGGTATCTGTTGAGAGAAATTGTTGCAGAATTTGGGATCAAGCAGGAGACAGTAAAAGTCATGTGTGATTCACAAGGAGCTTTATGCTTAGTAAAGCATCAAGTTTTCCATTGTGAAGTTTAACACACTTGATAATGCAGCTGACATGCTCACAAAAGTTTTGCCAAGGGAAAATTCAGACAATGTCTGGATTTGATTTAAGTTGCTGAGTGTTAAGCTGTGTTGGAGCTGCTCGGTTTAAGGGAGCAGGGGTTATGGGAAGTGTTTGCTGGAATTTTTTGATAGGCTTTCATGTGCAGTAAAGGTGGAGATTTGTGATGGGTGTTTACTACACATATCAGCTAGATCAATGCACATGATCAACCTATGGGATCAACTCAAGGAGCGATGCAACAGTTATGCATGTGATATCATATGCATGCATGTGCATGCATTAGTTTGTTAGAGTTGATCTCTTTAATTGGTTGTGGCACGTTAGTTATAGGTGTATGTGTTTTGCATTCGGTTGTAACTCTCTCTTGATAGGTATATCAGCAGGCTAACTGCTTGATAACTTTGTATCTTGTACATAACACACACATGCAAGGGTAGATAGATCAAGAGAGAGCATTGAGCTAGGTTATGGGTTCTGGGGTGCTTTTGGGGTGTGATCTTGTATTTGCTGTGTGTATATATCATTCTCTAGTGAATTGGGATCTTCCCGTGGACGTAGGTCATAAGACCGAACCACGTAAACTTGATGTTCTTCTCTAATTATCAAGAAACACTCACACACACGAAGGCACACAAGGTGTTCGATGAAAGTCCTAGCCCAAATTCGTAACATCAAGGATATGAGTGATGAGGGCTCGATAGTAGATTGGGTCAGGAAGCTTCATTTCTCTCTTCTTATCTACTTTCAGTTATTTCACAATTTTCTCGAAGCTTTCAACCAAGACTTCTTCGTAGCTCCTGGCTTACTCTTTTAGAATCGACCACAAGACCTCTAACTTGAACATTCGGGCCGGCACTCACCTTCTTTCGCCCAAAAGCCATTAAGCTCAGCAATTTCTGAATATACTTAACGACCGTATTTCTAATCCAAGTCATTTTTTACTTCTTGTAGTCGAAAACCTGAGCTTCGATTATTCCAGGGGCAACTGTGATTTGCTCCCAGAAGGTCTGCACATCAAATTTTCTGGTTGAGTTAAGAGCGAAGGTAGAGAGTTTATCCTTGAACCCGTAAATACGTATCAAGTCTGATCTATCGTGAGTCTTTGTCTCGTCATCATTTGGAAGGTGATGGTGTAGACTGGATTCGCGCATTTACTCGAGTCTTCCCGGATTTCGAGGGTGCTGAAGAACTCCAAAACGAATCTCTCATATGTGGGCCAAGGGGCGAGGCATTTGGCAAGGCCCACTTTCTTCAATATTTCATTAACGGTTGCCTTGATCCACATGGCATCAAGGATCTTGGGATCGCCAAATCGGGTCTGTGCCACCCCCCATCTCATCAGCTGTCTGAGTCTGTATTTATATTCATCATTCTTCAACACGATGTCAAAGGGCTGGCTATCAGTGATCTGATCTATAGCTGCCGAGATTCTCGGGGTTTCAGTTCCTGGAGCTTCGGGATTGGGCTCATCCACTTTTTCTTTGCCCTTGCCTTTTCGGACCTTCTGGGTTACTTGTCTTCTTGTGGTGGCATCTTTCTAGGAGGTGCTAGTGTTCTTTGGTGGTACCATTATTTTCCTATAAACAATCACAAGCACACACATTAAATTTGAGTTTAACTCAAAATTTCAACCTTATGCATCCAATATCACTTATCTAAGGGAACCAAATTCAGACTCATCATTCTTCAACATGAATCAAGCATCTAGCCTAAATGACCTTTTTGCAAATTAAATCGATAATCAAATTAACAAAAATAAGCCCAAATCGGCTTAATGTGCTCTAACATACATCAAGTCATCTCAAACGATTACACATAAACCACTCTAGCCCAAAAATTGAAATGATGACCATATTAACAAGCAAAGAGGGACTATACAATCCAATACACATGTTTGAAGAATGTTCACAATCCAAATTCACAAGTTTATCACCCAATCCATTCTCCTAGTCCAAAAGTACTCAAATATCACATATCATCATCAACTCGTATTCCTAATTTGGCAAACAAATCGATTCCGCTAACAATTTACGCAACATTGCAATTAATAAACCAAATTCAATAAAACCAAACTAAAAATATGAAATTGACATCCTATTATGAATCCAATTCAATAATAAACATTACATAAGCAATAGGAAATAATTGCAATACATACCAGATGATTTTAGACGAAGATGATTTGAAAATTTCTTTTCGCGCCCTTTTGTCGACCCGAACTCAAAATCGCCTTAAATCCAAAAATAATTGGATGAAGTTGCGTAATGTGATGTGGGGGAGTGTGTGCGAGAGTTTGAGTGAATTTAATCGAGCGAAAATGGTGGAATTTGAGAGTGGGTGTGTGTGTTGTGCGTTATTCGCGAATTAGGGGAGAGAAATTACCTAACCTGTTCGCGCAGGCCCCTTTATACCTGGGGTACGCCTCGGCCGAGACGTGTTGTTCACAGATTGGCCTCGGCCAAGATGAGTCATTCGTCTTGGTTCTATGAAATTCAGCAACAGGCCTCTGCCGAGACGGGTTAAGTTCTCGACCGAGGTGACTTCACAGGGAATTTGGCCATTTTGAAAAGACCCTTCAACTTCTGAAAATCCGAAGTGACTTTAGCAGCTATTAGCATGTCATCTACATACAGGACCAAAGAAATGTAAGAACCATCTTCCAGCTTGTTGTAATACACACAACTATCATACGGACTCCTGTTATAGCCAAGATGTGTCATGCGGCTATCAAATCTCTTGTACCACTGCCTCGGAGACTGCTTTAGCTCATAAATAGACTTCTTCAACTTGAAAACATAATCTTCTTTTCCCAGAACTTGGAAACCATCTTGTTGAGTCATGTATATCTCTTTATCTAACTCTCCATATAGGAAAGTTCTCTTCACATCGAGTTGTTCAAGCGTGATTTCATATGATGGACTCAATCTTTGTATTTATAGCTTCTTTCCAAAGAGAAGTATACGGATTTGACAATACTTCTTGAACTTTCCTAGGTTCATTATTTAACATGTAGGTCAGAAAATTTGGACTAGATATCTTAGTCACTTTATTTCTTTTGTTAAGGAGAACATTGTACATCGTCATAAGTTCTCTTGTTGGATTTTCTCTCTTTTCTTTCCTTTTGCAAAATAATATTTTCAAAGCACATCGCATTTCTTGATTCTATAATCATTTTTTCTTTTATATTAGGAATTTTTTATTTGTGTACTAGGGATATATAAGCACCATTATTATGCATATCTAGTGAAGCTGCATCAATAGTTTTGGATCATAGTCTTACCCGTTTAGGATAGGTACATCGATATATTTGAGGTACCCTCACACTTTATGATGAATGTAGGAAGGTTTTCTTCCTTTCCATAATTCATATGGACTTTTATCCATTTTCCTGTGTGGCAATTTATTGAGAATGCGAATGGCTGAGAGGATGCATGACGTCTTCCCATATGTTCTGGGGGTAAACAAGAGTTCATTAACATATCATTAGTATATCCTTAAGAGTTTTGTTCTTGCGCTCAATAACATCATTTGATTGAAGTAAGTATGGAGCTGTTATTTGACAAATAATGTCATTTTCTGTGCAAAATTCTTCAATTTGTGCTAAAAAAGGGTAGTGTATATTTGAGATTGTTTAAAAGATATTATTTTTTTTTTAAAATACTACTTTTCTAAGAAAAATATAATAGTTTATTAACTAATTTCACAAAAATATATTAAAAAAACTTTTATAGTAAGGAGAAATACTTTTATCCAAAAAGATAGCAATACCAAAGTTGCAAAGATTATTATGCATATCTAGTTTATGTCTCGCAGATGATAGCAATACCAAAGTTGCAGAGAAGAAAACTGCGATAGGTTTGTGGTTGAAACTGGAGAGTCTGTATATGATGAAGTCGCTTACCAATAAGTTGCTTTTGAAGCAACGTCTGTTCAATCTGCGTATGCACGAAGGTCAGTCGCTTCATGAACATCCGGATCAATTTAATATAATTTTATTGGAATTGCATAATATTGAGGTTAAAGTAGAAGATGAAGACGCTGCTTTAATTCTCTTAGTTTTCCTACCCCTGTCATGTGAGAATTTTGGGTAGTCTTTCATTATTGGGAAAGACACTATGTCTCTGGAAGAAGTTAGATCAACTTTTCATATTAGAGAGGTGCGCCATAAGGCAACGGGTACGAGTTTGGATAACTAGGCCACTGGGGGAATGGGAACAAGGGGTTTGGAAATTTGCAAAAGAAGAAATTGAGAAGAAATCTAGCTCAAACGGTCCCAAACAAACTGACACCTGCGACTACTACAAAGAGATAGGGCATTGGAAGAATGACTGTCTGAAGAAGAAGTGGAAATAGAAAAATAAACAGGCACTACTGCTGTTGCTGAAGGAGACAACACCAGCTTCGAAGATGATTTGGCCCTAGTCGCTGCTAAACAAACACATCATACTGATGTGTGGGTTCTTGACTCCGGGACATCTTAATATATATGTTCGTGCAGATAGTGGTTCACGACTTAGGAGCAAATGGATGGTGGCAATATAACTATGGCCAACAGTTCAATTTGCAAGGCGGTTGGAATATGCTCAATCAAATTGAGGATACATGATGGTAGATTCTGCATGTTGAATGATGTTAGACATGTTCCACTAATGACAAAGAATTTGATATCAGTGAGTCTTCTGGACAACTAGGGTTTCAGTTTCAAAGGTGAAGGTGGAGCTTTGTATGTCTGCAATGGTTGTAACATAGTTGTGAAAGGTGTGAAACAAATGTCTCTATATTTTCTACAGGATTCAACTATATCTGTTTCTGCTACTGTTGCATCACCCGAGGTTCACAAAGATGATTTGGCTAAGTTGTGGCATATGAGACTTGGTCACAAGGGCAAAAGAGGGATGCAAATTCTGTCGAATGGAGATCTTTTTGGTGGCCACAATGTCACTAGCCTTGAGTTTTGTGAACACTATGTTCTTGGGAAGTTACATCGTAGCAAGTTTACCAAGGCATTTCATAGAACCAAAGGCATGCTTGATTATATCCATGCTAATTTCTTGGGTCCTTCACGTGTTGACTCTCTAAGACGCCATAGATACTTCGTGTCTATAATTGATGACTACTCAAGGATGACTTGGTTGATTATGATGAAACCTAAGGGTGAGGCTTTCAAGAGTTCCAAGAAGTTGAAGGGGTTGGTGGAGAATCAAACTGGGAGGAAGATCAAAAGGCTATGAACTGATAATGCTCTGGAATTCTGTTTTCTACATAATTTGATGAGTTTTGCAGAATGAGGGTATTTCAAGACATTATATAGTGAGGCAGACACCGCAATAGAATGGTGTAGCAGAACGAATGAACCAAACGCTTCTGGATTGTGCTCGATGCATGCTCACTAATGCTAAATAAGCTCGAAGATTTTGAGCTGAAGCGGCCAGCACAACTTGTTACCTGATAAACCGTGGACCTCACACAGGTTTCAATCTCAAAACACCTTTTGAGGTACGGTCTAGTAAGTCTACTGATTACTCTAATTTGAGAGCATTTGGGTGTACAGTTTATTATCATGTTAGTGAGGGTAAATTGGAACCAAGATCAAAGAATGGAGTGTTTGTAGGCTAATGAGATGGTGTTAAGGGGTGTAGAATTTGGTCTCCATCTAAAAATAAAGTTATTCTCTGCAGGAATGTTATCTTTTATGAGAATTCTATGTTTAAACCCACAATGAAGTTTATTGTTGTGTCAGGAAACGATAGTGTTGACAAAGAGGTGGAGCAGAGTGAGTCACATAAAGGTGATGAAGAAGAACACTCGTAGTCTGACACCGAGTTGAGAGCTACCTTACCACCAGAAACTAAACTGATAGATGCTAGACTGTATAGTATAGCTCTTGATCAAGCTAGAAGAATTTGAGTTGAAGCTTGGAAGAGATATGTGTTTGAAGATATGGCGCGATATACATTACAGATTGCTAAAGAGGTGGACTTTTATGAGCCATCCACCTACCGAGAAACTGTTACATGTATTGAGTCAACTCAATGGTTTGCTGCCAAGGGAGATAAGATGGAGTCGCTTCACAAGAATATGACTTGGAATTTAGTCATACGACCTCCGAAGAGAAAGATTTTTACTTGCAAATGGGTATTCAAAGAAGGAATGGATATCACATTTTCAAGGTATAAGGTATAAGGTATAAGGCTAGAGTCGTTGCTAGAGGGTTAACACAGAGAGAGGGATTAGACTACGATGAGATATTCTCACCTGTGGTTAGACATACTTGCATCAGGGTGCTATCACAAATGGTTGCCCATCACGATCTTGATCTTGAACAACTCGATGTGAAGAGAACTTTCCTATATGGAGAGTTAGATAAAGAGATATACATGACTCGACAAGATGGTTTCCAAGTTCTGGGAAAAGAAGATTATGATTTCAAGTTGAAAAAGTCTATTTATGAGCTAAAGCAGTCTTCGAGGCAATGGTACAAGAGATTTGATAGCCGCATGACACATCTTGGCTATAACAGGAGTCCGTATGATAGTTGTGTGTATTACAACAAGCTGGAAGATGGTTCTTACATTTCTTTGGTCCTGTATGTAGATGACATGCTAATAGATGCTAAAGTCAATTCGGATTTTCAGAAGTTGAAGACCCTTCAAGATTTAAAAAATTTTTTTGTCATATATACTTTTGAATCGTATGTTCTAGTTACTCTCTTATTAAATCTTGGATCCACCTCTATCAACTTGAATCCCAAAAAAAAGGCATTGATTCAATGTTTCCTATGTAATCTAGCATGTTGCTAGAGGTGTTACATTTGTTAGGAAAAGAACATATCTTTCCCAATAAGATTTCAGACTATTTAAAAAATATTTATTTTTACCATTAGAATTTTTATCTTTTTGGATAAAAGTATTTCTCTTTACTATAAAAGGTTTTTTAATATATTTTTGTGAAATTAGTTAATAAACTATTATATTTTTCTTAGAAAAGTAGTATTTTAAAAATAAAAATAATTTCTTTTAAACAATCTCAAATATACACTACCCTTTTTAGCACAAATTGAAGAATTTTGCACAGAAAATGACATTATTCGTCAAATAACAGCTCCATACTTACTTCAATCAAATGACGTTATTGAGCGCAAGAACAAAACTCTTAAGGATATACTAATGATATGTTAATGAACTCTTGTTTACCCCCAGAACATATGGGAAGACGTCATGCATCCTCTCAGCCATTCGCATTCTCAATAAATTGCCACACAGGAAAATGGATAAAAATCCATATGAATTATGGAAAGGAAGAAAACCTTCCTACATTCATCATAAAGTGTGAGGGTACCTCGAATATATCGAAGTACCTATCCTAAACGGGTAAGACTATGATCCAAAACTATTGATTGCAGCTTCACTGGATATGCATAATAGTGGTGCTTATATATCCCTAGTACACAAATAAAAAATTCCTAATATAAAAGAAAAAATGATTATAGAATCAAGAAATGCGATGTGCTTTGAAAATATTATTTTGCAAAAGGAAAGGAAAGAGAGAAATTCCAACAAGAGAACTTATGACGATGTACAATGTTCTCCTAAAGTTGATGAAGAAACAGAGCAACAAAAGAAATAAAGTGACTAAGATATTTGGTCCAAATTTTCTGACCTATATGTTAAATAATGAACCTAGGAAAGTTCAAGAAGTATTGTCAAATCCATATACTTCTCTTTGGAAAGAAGCTATCAATACAAAGATTGAGTCCGTCATATGAAATCACGCTTGGAAAATAGTTCATCTCCCACTGAGTTGCAAACCTTTAGGACACAAATGGATCCTTAAAAGAAAATATAAAGTTGATGGATCAATTGACAAGCAAAAATCTCACTTGGTAGGTAAGGGGTTCACCCAAAAAGAAAGACACGATTTCTATGACACATACTCACCTGTTACAAGAAATATATCCATAAATTAGTTATTGTTATTGGGGCACTACATAACCTTAAGATACACCACCAAATATAGGTGAAGTGACATCCCTGTGAATTTAACAAGGAGATATATATGGAATAACCGGAAGGTTTGTTACACCCAGAGAAGAAGAACATACATAAATTTATCAAGTCATTATACAGGCTGAAGCAAGCACCTAAACAGTGGCATGAGAAATTCGACAAACAGTGTGATGAAGGTCAATTTCATGTATATTGTATATTGTATCCGAAAAATTTAGTGAAAATTCTTGTCTTGGCATCGCCCCTTGACGTAGTTACTCATCGTAACACACCGTGTAAACAATTTCATGTGTTCTTTTCTTTGCTTTGTGATTATTGTGTGTTATTTCCTAACAACTAGTTTCAGAGCCAAGTTCGGTTGGAGCAGTCACGATAGGCGATGGAAATATTTTAATCGAGAAATTTGATGGTTCTGACTTCAGTTTCTGGAAGATGCAAATCGAGGGTTACCTCTACGGTAAAGATCTGCTTCAACCTCTTAAAGCAAAACTTGAGAAGATAGTACACTAGTGCAACAACATCTGAACGAATTCAACATGATCACCTCACAGTTGAACTCGGTTGATATTAAAATTCATGATGAGATTTGTAGGTGTCAATTCAATTTCATCAAGTGGACATGACTTGTAGTAGAGGTTTAGAGGAGTCAGGAACCGGGTTCAGGTTGGGAAGAACCGGGCCGGAGAGTTGGGTTTAAAGAAGTTCAGTTTTGAAGGTTAGTGAAGAATCGGGGTCAAAACGGTTATAACAGATTTATGCAACGGTTTGGAACCGTTGCATGTAAAACCGTTGTCGAAGGCGCGTATACCAGTTTTGAGCAGTTGAAACAGAATTGATTCCAACTTCTGGAGCATCTTTATTCGAGCTTAGTTCTACATATACATTTGTTCCATTTGTAGAGACGAGTTGATACACGTTGTTTTCCCTCTGTAAACACTATACAATCATTAGAATTAGAAAGCTAGGGTTCTTGAGCTCAATTCGGTTTGTGAATTGGGGCTTCTAGTTTTCTGGGCTTGTTTCTTGTAATTGATTGTTCAGTGAAGTGAATTGAGGTGTATAGATCCTTCGTGGATGTAGATCACATTGATCGAACCACGTAAAAGCTTTGTGTTCTTCCTTTTGTTGCCTGTTTTGCGTTCGGTTCTTGTTTTGGCCGAATTTCCAGTTTGTGTTCATTCTTTTCTGGTTTGAACTTGTTTGTGTGTGTTGTGAGTGATTCATTTCTTAACAAGATTCATGCCCAACTCATGCTATTATCTCTGCTAGATAATTGGGCTAGTAAGGTGACAGTAGTTAGCGTCGTAGAGGCTAAGCTGCAATT
Organism: Ajuga chamaepitys; assembly: GCA_958295605.1. Classification (NCBI taxonomy): domain Eukaryota; kingdom Viridiplantae; phylum Streptophyta; class Magnoliopsida; order Lamiales; family Lamiaceae; genus Ajuga; species Ajuga chamaepitys. The sequence goes on from OY282501.1 coordinate 18,275,730, forward strand.
TGACAAAGTGAGGGATCTGATGATTGGTGACAAAAATTTGTAGGAGAGAATCTGGATCTACTCGGGTCACCACTGAATATGGAGAAAAGGAGCAAGTCGAAGGCAAGATAGAACCCGAGAAGGTCATAGTCAAGAGGAAAGAGCCAATCCGGGAACGATAGGAGCTCAATAAAGTGCTGGAACTGTGAAATGTACGATCACTTCAAAAATCACTGTGAAGCATTATAGAAACATGAAAAGGTCAGAAAGAAAAGAAGATAACAAATACAACCACAACATACGATGATGGTTATGTCTTAGTCTTGAATGTGAGCAGTTCGTTGGAGTCGTGGGTGATGATACACTTATTTATGCATGTATTTAGGTCGATTTAAGTATATATTTTATGACATTTACATACATATTAGGCCATTTTTTTATATTTGTTATATTTGGCTATTTAACGTGTCTTCACTTTTTTTGGAGTTAATTAAGTGATTTTATTCCATTTGGACGATGTTCGGAGAAGAAACAAGCCACATAGGGCAAAAACAAACGTAAAAGGGAGTGTTTGTTAAAAGGGAGTTAAAAGAGGAAAAGAGTCAACCATGGCCGCATCTATGATCGCGAGCGCATTAAAAGTAGCCAAGAACATGAAAAATATGCTGCCCAACCATCACGGTCGTGACGAAGTAGGTCACGGTCGTGACGAAATGCTTTCTGAAAGTGAAGTTTTCTATCAATTTGACACACCTCTAGTACTTTGGCCATATCTTTAGATCTACAACTGTGATTAAGGTGAAATTGGTAGTGTTGGAATGCGGATTCAAAGGGCTACAACTTTTCCTGAAAGAGACAAAACTAAAAAACAACCGGAAGACCCTAAAAAATAGCTTGGAAGTTAAACCTGAAAACTCGTTAGGGTACTCTACTTGCGGTCAGGAAAAACCCTTCACGGCCACGAGAAAATCGGTTGTTTAAGGTGTTTTTGTGTAAAACTTGTTGTGGGTCACGATAGAGCTTGCGTGCGGCCGCGACATAAGTCTAGTTTTACTAAAATTTCCTAATTTTATTAGGATTTTGACCCTATCTTCCCAAGATTCGTCCCTAACTCTATAAAAGGACCCCAAGCTGGAACTTTATTAGACAAGATGATACACTTTCTTGTTCTAAACACTCGGGAATGCTTGAAAAGCTAAGATCGAAGATCGAGGAGCTAACGACTAAGATCGGGGAGCCGAAGATTTTGGGTTTACTTACTCCTTTTCTTGTTTTTGTTTCTTTATGATGTTTGCTTAGAAATATTATATGGATTTGAATTTAGTTATGAGTAGCTAAATATTTTTTATTCTAGGGTTACAAAGTAGGTTATTTATGATGATGTTTTGATTTAATTCTTTAATTATAGACTCCAGTTGATTGTTCATTTATGATTAAACTTGAATTGTTCACTTAAGTTAAATCTACATGTTTAGTAGTTCTGCTCCGAGAGGAGAAAATTTTTAATCGACGGTTAGCACATAGAACGATTGTCTATGATCGTGTAGGCTTTAGTCTATGGTCTTTTGGGAGTCTTTAGATTTAGTCGACTAGGAAGGGTGATTAAGTCTAGTAGATCAACAACCTAATCGCTTCGGGAGAAGGGTTTGGTTTACTAAAGTGCCGTCTAATAAACATTATAATTGGTTTAAAATTCTATAATTTTAGGTTAATCATGCATCAGAGTTGTAACTGAAATCTATGCCCTAGAATAAGTTTCTCTGCATCTATGTTTTCCTTAAGTATTCAACCCCTTGTTTCTCTATGTTATTCATTAGCAATTCATTAATTTCATGAAAATTATTTTTAGAACTAATCCCAACCTTTATTAATTTAGAGTCTAGTTAGGATAGCTTTAGATTAATCGGAGTATCGAATAACGTATTACAATCAGTCTTTATGGGATAGACCTTGACTACCGTTACCTACACTTACACCGTATACTTGCGGAGTACTAGGGTTAGGAAAAACTCTATCAAGTTTTTGGCGCCATTTTCGGGGACTGAGAATTGCATCTTAGTTTCTATAATAAATATGACAACACTAGACTAGACATTAATTTTTTGCACTTTAATTTCAGTTATTTATTTATGTTTTGTTTTTATTTATTTTCCTTTTACATCTAGTTTCCTTTGTCTTTGTTTTTCGGTAGTACATGCGAACTAGACCGAAAGGGAAAGCACATCTAGTTCCCTTTGATCCGGAAATTGAAGCAACTGCCAGAAGAACAAAGTAAAGAAGAAGTTGACATACGAGATGGTTGACCTACCACAAGACTTTACTCTAGATTAGGTGATTTAGAGACTAGTTGAGATGATGGAAGCTTTGGATAACAAAATGATTGTTATACAGAACTAGCATCCACAGCAGCAGCAGTTGCCAGCTCAGGATGATCCTGATGAAGACATGATACCGATAAGTGATCGCCATCAACCTTTACCTAACCAGACCATCGTAGGAGGCCAACCACCACCCCTGAATGCTAATAGCGTCAAACTGAAGCCTGGCTTGATTAACATAGTACAACAAAACCTGTTTGGTGGATGAGCACAAGGGGATCCGAATGTTCACCTGAATAAATTTTGCAGATTGTCTGAGACGATAAAGATCAATCATGTGCCGCTTTAGCAGGTTAAATGGAGGTTGTTTCCGTACTCGTTAAAGGATAAGACACTCCAGTGGTGAAACTCATTGGAGGATGTTGCTGAGTGGGAAGATTTGAGCACGAGATATTTATTAAAATATTTCCCACCAAGTAAGATATTAGAGCTATAGAATAAGATCAACCAGTTTAAGAAGCAAGATGGAGAACTGTTTGGTGAGGCTTGGGAGCGATTCCGGGATCTTCTCCAGAGTTTCCCTCAACATGGGTTTTCGAAGAAGCACCAGCTTTGTAAATTCTATAATGGGCTAATTGCACCCGCAAGAGACCATGTAGATGCAGCAGTAAGGGGTAGTTTAATGGAGAAGAGTATACAGGCTGTGTTTTCTTTTTTGGATTCAATGGCCAGGACGAGTTATCAATGGACAAACGAGAGAAATCTTCCTAGAAAAGAGACAAGCATTACAAACTGTGAGCCAAACGAGATGATTACTTTTCAACTGGCACTTTTGACAAATCAAGGAGCTTGTTAACTAATCTGACACTAGCCCAATAGGAAGGAGTTGACGAAGTCAATTTTTTCAATCAAAGAAACTTCAACAACTTCCAAAGCAATCAGCAGCGATACAGTCAGTCACAAGGTAATCAAATCATCTGAACTTCTCTAATGCCAATCCCAATAGTTCACTCCAACCGCCACTGGGGATTTTCCATCACCAATAGCATGATTCATGATGGAGAAAATCCAACTCAAGAGGAGTTAATAAAGTCGCATCTCGACAAATATGATGACAAGTTAGTTCAATTAGAGAAAAGGACGGAAAGAAAATTATTAAGTTGAACAAACAAGTGACTACTCAAGGGATGGATATCAAGGAGGTTGCAGTCAATGTGACTCAATTGGTACAACTCAGAGGATCACAACATAAGCAAAGTTAATTTCCTAGTGACACTATAGTCAATCCAAGGGAAAAGTACAATGCTGTCTATGTAACGGATGAAACTAAACATGAGAGCCAAAAGCCACTAGCATCCGAAGATGGGATTGAGCAAAAGTAAGAAGAGGAAACCATCTTTGAGTTTGCATTGCCAAAAAGGATCATAATCGACGATGGCCCAAAATACATACCTCCTATCCCTTTTCCTATAGCAATCTGTAGAAGGAAGAATGAACAAATCTCCATGAACATGCAAAGCATTTGGAGTAACATGAAGCAAAGAAAAAGTTAGCAAAAAAGGAGCGTGCAGTGAAGAAAAATTTAGCAAAAGAGGAACATGCAGCGAAGAAAAAATTAGCAAAAGAGAAATTCAAAGAGCAAACGGAGGACATCAACGCTATCATAGATAAGAAAATTTTACCTTCTTTTGTTGATGACTCATCTGAATTGTGCTTAGGTGATACATTTTTTGCTAACATTGATCCTTTAAAATGCTCTAGTATATTTTTTGTGATGCAGGAGATATTTGTTCAGGGTTCCAAAATCAACGATGGCAACTAAACACGAGGGTTGCGCTCAATGCGGGAGGCATTGAAGATTAGGGGGTAATGAAAAAGGCTCCAAATAGACTTGTAAAGTAAGCTGATTGTGCACAAGTGCAAAAGAAGAAGAAAGTCGCGAGTCCCAAAAAGAGCACTAACACAAGTATCCACCCAAAAAGAGCACTAACACAAGTATCCACCTAGAAAGAGTAATGAAAGCAAACGACCCAGGAAGTTTTTCTATTTCTTGTTCTATTGATAGTAATAAGTTCCAAAATGTGTTGTGTGATTTAGGGTCGAGTGTCAATTTGATGCCTCTTATCATGTATAAGCAATTAAGAATAGGGGTAGTGAAGCAATCATTTACTACTATTCAATTGGCAGATGGAGCCTTACTAGCACCATTTGGAGTAGTAGAGGATGTGCTAGCGAGTTGCAAATTTCAAATTCCCTAGTGCCTTTCTAGTTGTTGACATGCAAGGGAACGTTGATGTTCCTTTCATCTTAGGTCGACCGTTCATGGAAACGAGTCAAGCTGTCATAGACATGCCCATGGGAAAGTTAACTTTTCGCATTCAGAACGATACAGTCATGTTCCCAATATACAATAGGTCGAGTCTAAGAGGAAAAGAAAAATGTTGTGTCATGTATACGGCTATGAAAAACCTAAAATTACTAAAGAGGGTCTTAACTAATCAGAATGCACGTAAAACTGATTGGTTGGATTTTGGGTAGTAAAGAAATCGAGAAGGTAGTTCGGCTGAGGACGTAAAACTTAGCAATTTTCGTGAGGCAACCCGATGTTTACTCTTTCATTTTTCCTATAAATTCCGATTTTATTTTAAGTTTTATGCTTTTATGTTTGTTTTTAATGTTTTTATCATTTTAGGAACCAGCATGGCATGAAATAAATGAAGCAATGAAACATGGTCGTGATAGCAAGAAATGAGGGTAGAGAGAACGACAAACATACATGGAGACGACAACACGACATCCGGTGGGGCGCAACAGCCCAATATTGGAGCAAATATAGCTTCCAACCACTGCCTGAGCCATAGTCTATAAGTTAGCAATGCATACCACTCTTTTCCCACAAACATTGGTCTTTGATCAAGTTTGGGGGATGGGGTGTATAGTGGGACGTCTTGGCCTCTATTTACGTAATATGTCTTATATTTTGTTGTTTTTGTGCTTTGTTCTTACTTAATGTTGTTGGGTCTGTTCGCCCATTGCTAGTTAAATTTGTTTTCATGTTGGTCATATATTTTATTTATTTATTTTTTTAGGTTTTTACTTTGTTTTCCTGGAGTCTAGGAAAAACCTGAGTTACTGGTTGTTTTGAAAAGAAAAAAATAGGGCAATGATAGATGATGATGTGATGGTTTTTTGAGTTAAAAAGTTTGCAAAATTGACACATAGTCGAGCATGATAGGTAATTTGAGATGAAATTGGGCTTGTGCTTAGAACGTCTGATCAAAATAAGCCTTGTGAGATTTTTTAGCCTAAATTGCACTCCCACTTTTGGAGTTATATATACATATTCGTTTCGTGTGAATTGATTGTTTATGTGTATTGCTCTCTAGAACTTGCATTGAGTCTCTATTATGAATGTGCCAAATATATGTTGTGACTTAGAAAATGATCTTAGACATTCTTGTTTATAGCCTATTTTGAGCCTTAAAAAGTTATCATTTTTACCAAAATTTCAAAAATTGTCCCTAGTTAGCCTTCTTGAGCTTTTTAAGCCTTACTATTTTATAGCCCTACATACAAGCCGAATACCTTTCAATTTAAGCCTTTGGCCTTAGTTGGACTAATTGAGTAAGAAGGAGGAGGATTGGAAGGTATATTTAGGAAAAATATTGGGAATGGAGTGGATAAAATATTAGATATTTCCAAAGGTGAAGGGAATGAGAATCGATAAGCGAAAAGTCGAAAAAAGAAGCCTCTCCTAGTTTGTTAGTTGTTATTTTCGAAGTTGTTTAATAAAAAAGTATATATGTGTTTCAATTGTTCTTGTTGAGCAGAGGCTAGGAATTGAAAAGTGCTTAAATGTTTGAGTTACTTAGAAAAATCGGGGTCCCAAAAATGTGGTACTTGAACAAGAGCATGAAAAAACACTTAGTTGTAAGTACTTTTATGAGGTGAAGAAGTTATTTCTTTTGGCATGACTTGCTTAATTTTGAAGAGTGGTATTAAGTGATTGTATTTAGGGATAGTGGAATTAGGAGTACCTTGATTAATCCAAGATTGGTCACTTTTATCCAAATGTATCCCGCCTTACCTTAAGCCTACATTACAACAAAAAATAAAGACCTTTTTTATTCTTTGTCATACATGTCGAGTACGAGGTCTAATTTATATGATTGACAAACATATAGTAGACGGTGCCAATAGTCCAATTTGAGCGAAGATTTATCCTAAATTATACACTTGAGAGATGACTAAAACACTTACGTGGTGAGGATCAAATAGTTCGAAAGTCTCAAGTCTCGAAAGTAGTTGATTTTACTTAGTTGCAAATGCTCAATTTTACCATTGTGCCTAGTTTTTTTGAAAAATCTATATGAAACTAGATCCATCATCTATCGCCCTAAACACATGCCTAATCACATGTATTCTTTCTTATTTCTATTTTTGTTATTAGGGATGAACAATAGTTTAAGTGTGGGGGAATTTTAATACACATTATTTATGCACGTATTTAGGTCGATTTAGGTATATATTTATGACATTTACATGCATATTAGGCCAAGAATTATTTATATTTGTTATATTGGGCCATTTAATGTGTTTTGACGTGTTTTGGAGTTAATTAGGTGATTTTATTCCATTTGGACGAAGTTCAGAGAAGAAACAAGTCAAATAAGGTGAAAAGGGGACGAAAAGGGAGTTAAAAGAGCAAAAGGATAGACCACGGCTGCGTCTACGGTCGCGGGCGCATCAAAAGTGGCCTAGAACATGAAAAACACGCTGCCCAACCATCGCGGTCGCGACGGAGAGCTACCCGAAAGTGAAGTTTTCTGTCAGCTTAACACACCTCTAGTATTTTTGCCATATCTTGAGATCTACAACTCTGATTGAGGTGCAATTGGTGGGATTGGAAAGCTGATTTAAAGGGCTACAACTTTTTTGGAAAGAGAAAAGGCCCAAAAACGACCGCATGACAATAAAAAATGGCTTGGAAGTCAGACCTAAAAACTCGCCAGGGCACTCTACTCGCGGTCGTGAAAAAATTGGTTGTTTTTAGGTAAAACTTGTCGTGGTCGCGACAGAGCTTCCACGCGGCAGCGACAAAAGTCGAGTTTTACTAAGATTTCCTAATTTTTTTAGGATTTTGACCCTATCTTCCCAAGATTCGTCCCTAACTCTTTAGAAAGGACCCCAAGCTCAATTTTTACCAGACAAGATCATACACTTTCATATTCTAAACACTCGGGAATACTTGGAAAGCTAAGATTGAAGATCGAGTAGCTAACGACGAAGATCGAAGAGCCAAAGATTTTGGGTTTACTTACTCTTTTTCCTGTATTTGTTTCTTTATGATGTTTGTTTACAAATATTATATGGATTTGAATTTAGTTATGAGTAGCTAAATATTTTGTGTTCTAGGGTTAGGAAGTAGGTTACATATGACGATGTTTTGGTTTAATCCTTTAATTATAGACTCTAGTTGATTGTTCATCTATGTGTTTGTTTATTTCTTATGATTAAACTTGAATTGATCATTTAAGTTAAATCTACATGTTTAGTAATTTCTCTCCCGGAGGAGGGAATTGTTAATAGACGGTTAACATATAGCGTATTGTCCATGATCATGTAGACTTTGGTCTAGGGTCTTTTGGGAGTCTTTAGATTTAGTCGACTTTGAAGGGTGATTAAGTCTAGTAGATCAAAAACCTTATCGCTTCGGGAGGAGGGTTAGGTTTAGTAAAGTGTCGTCTAATAAACATTATAACTGGTATAAAAGTCTATAATTTTAGTTTAATCATACATAAGAGTTGTAACTGAAATCTATGCCCTAGAATATGTTTCTCTCCATCTAAGTTTTCCTTCAGTATCAACCTCTTATTTCTCTAAGTTATTCGTTAATTTCATGTGAATTAGGTTTAGAATTAATACCAACCTTTATTAATTTAGAGTCTAGTTAGGAGAGTCTTAGATTAATCAGAGTATTGAACTACGTATTACAGTCAGTCTCTGTGGGATCGACCTTGACTACTGCTACCTACACCTACACCGTATACTTGCGGAATACTGAGGTTAGCAAAACCTCTGTCAAGTTTTTGGCGCTATTGACGAGGACTGAAAATTGCATCTTAGTTTCTATTTTGATAAATAGGACAACACTAGACTAGACATTAATTTTCTACACTTTAATTCAATTATTTTATTCTGTTTTATTTTTAGTTATTTTTCCTTTTACATCGAGTTTTCTTTGTCTTTGTTTTCAGGTAGTGCATGGAAACTAGACCAAAAGGGAAAACACAAAAAGTTAGGATTTATTGGAGGATCATTGTACTACATGACTTTCATCGACGATTCCACTATAAAGGTATGGATTTATTTTCTGAAAAATAAATTTGATGCATTTAATGCTTTCAGGAAGTGGAAGGCCATTGTAGAAACTGAAACACGGCTGAAGGTGAAATGTCTATGGTCCGATAATGGAGGTGAGTATGAACTTAGAGAATTCAAAGACTACTATGCTGAGAATGAGATTCGCATGGAAAAGACTGTGCAAGGAAATCCCCAGCATAATGGAGTAGCTGAAAGAATGAACAGGACGCTAAATGAGAGAGCGAGGTGCATGAGGCTGAAAAGTTGTTTGCAAAGTCATTTTGGGCGGATGCGGTGAACACAACTGCATTCCTAATCAATAGTGGTCCATCATTTCCGTTGGAGAATCGAATACCTGAGAAGGTTTGATGGGAAATGAGGTAAACCTATGTTTTCTACTTGTTTTTGGTTGTGTTGCCTATGCTCATGTTATTTTTGTTGAGAGAAGTAAGTTAGATGTCAAATCTGTTAAGTGTACGTTCATTGGCTATGGAGGTGATGAGTTTGGTTTTAGGCTCTAGGATGAGCAGAGTTGTAAAGTAATTTACAGTCGATACTTGGTTTTCAATGAACAGATGATGTACAAGGACAAATTAAAGGCATCGAGCTATGGCAATTTAGAATCTCATGCTATCGAGTTAGACATCTCAAACTCAAGTGGGAGCAAGGAGAGTCGGAATGAAGAAGAGATTCTTGAGGAGGAGCCAAGAACTCCCCCACCACCTCAGGATGTTCTGCTGTAGAGACAAGTTAGAGAGCGACGTCCACCCAATATACTCGCCCTCTAACTATTACGTATTACTTAGTGAACCTGAGTGCTATGTAGAGGCGGGACATGCTGGTAATAGATAGAGGTGGAAAGATGCCATGGATGATAAATTAGCATCTCTCTTCCTGAATGGCACATGGGAATCGTAAAGCTCCCAAACGGAAAGAAGGCATTGCGTTGCAAGTGGGTCTACCAAATCAAGATTGAAGCTGATGGTAGAAAGTTCTACAAAGCTCGGTTGTTGTGAAAGGGTTTGGGCAACGATACGGTATTAATTATACTGATGTGTTTACTTCTGTTGTGAAACTGACTACAATTTATATGGTTGAGTATGGTTGTTACAGAAAACTTCTTGTTACATTAGATAGATGTAAAAACAACATTCCTTCATGGTGACATGGAAGAGGACATATATATGACACAACCAGAAGGATTCGTGGCCAAAGGAAAGGAAGGACTTGTGTGCAAGTTGAAGAAGAGCTTGTATTGTTTAAAGCAAGCTCTGAAGCAGTGGCATAAGATGTTTAACAGTTTCATCCTCAAAATTGGATACAGTATATGCTACGCTGACCATTATTGTTACTACAAGTGGTTTAACAAAAGCTATCTAACCCTGGTATTATATGTTGATGATATGTTGATTGCAGGAGCTGATCCAAATGAGATGGATAAGCTGAAGAAGCAATTGTCTGAGTGATTCTCCATGAAGGATCTTGGAGAGGTAAAAAAATATTTTGGGTATGAGAATCGACAAGAACAAAGCGGCAGGAAAATTGTATATTTCTTAGGTGAATTACATTCAGAAGATCCTGAAAAGATTTGACATTAAGGACTCGAAGTCTGTGAATGTCCTGTTGGGTAGTCACTTCAAGAATTCGAAGAAGGAGTCGCCAAGTACCAAAGAGGAACATGCCCAAATGAAGAAGGTTTCCTATGCTTCAGCAATTGGCAACATCATGTATGCTATGTTGTGTACACAACTAGATATTGTGCATTCAGTGGGAGTAGGAGCCGGTTCATGGGTGATCCGAGAAAGCAACATTGGGAAGCTGTAAAATAAATTTTGTGATACTTGAGAGGTACCACCGACAAGGCTTTTATATTTCAAAGGAAAGAGTGTTGAGCTGGTTTCTTATGTTGATGCAGACTTAGCATCAAATGATCTTGATGGGAGAAAAAGTACTACCGGGTACGTATTAACTTATGGTGGTATTACTATTTCTTGGACTTCTAAGTGGTCGAAGATTGTTACTCTATCCACCATGAAAATCCCTGGCTTAATTACGCTATTTTAAATACCCGTTCTCCTATTGTATATTGTATACTAAAAATAAAGTGAGAATTCTTTGCTTGGCATCGCCCCCAGACATAGTTACACATGGTAATGAACTGGGTCGAGAATTTCATGTGTTCTTTTCTTTACTCTCATGATTATTGCGTATGTTATTTTCTAACCTTTTTTGCATACATGTCACATTCATATTTTATTGTAAATTATGATTATTTGATGTGTTTAAGTCCATCAATGTGTAAAGTTTTATTTTCAGGTGACCTTTCCTTTTGTATTATTTGATGCGCTTTTAGGTAATTTTTAGTCATATTTTGTAAGTTAAAGAAATTGGGAGATCAGGTAAGTCGTCTCCAGATATCCATCCATTCTGACATATAGTTTAAGGCACAAATGGGTCCAAAATGGGCCCAAAATGGGCTTCGGTCTAGGTCAAATAAAAGTTCGTTGAGTCACAAGCAAAAGTTATTAAGGGACTAGGATGAGGTAACAAGCGAAAGAGGCCCAAAAAATTGATGGAAGTCGAAGACACACAAGGATAAGAGGGAAGGAAGACGAGTGGAGCTATCACCGTGCCCTGGCACAGTACCATCGGGATACTACCACAACAAATCTCAAACAACCTCCTGGAATTTTCATCACCATTTCATACAACCAACCCTCGGCGTGGTAGCGCCAGCAGTACAGTGCACGTCAGCGTGCCCTCGTCTCAAGTCATTCGTAATTTATTTTGCAGTAGTAATCTTCTCGTCTAATGTTGGATTTTGGTGATTCAAAGTCCTATGAATATCTATCATCGAGATCTACAACTTTTTAGAAAGATTCGAGAGCCGATTTAGAGCCTTTTTCCCAAAATTTTCTAAAAGATTGAGAAGGCTCCAACTCAACACGCCTACCCGACCCATCACTCAACCAATGCTCTCCTCTTGTTATTTTACTTGTTTGCCCTCATTTTTTTTATGATTTTTCTGCAGAATTTCAGTCTTTTGACTTGAAGGAGGGTAGATAGTCTATAAATATTGTCTCCCATCCCCTCATATATCATCATAGTCTTTGGTTTCATTTTAGTTCTTTAAAATTCTTATTCTTAGCTTAGGTTTTATCCTTATTCTAAGGAGATAACCATTTGAGGTCGGAAAACATGTGGATTGCTCAAATATGTAACGCCCATCAAAGTCATCGGAGTTCTCCAAAAATTCTTAGACTATTGAGCATTCTCTTTCTCTTGCTTATTATTAATGATTTTTTTTTTTTTGTTGTTGCTTTAATGTTAATTAATTAGCTCCCTCATCTCCCTTTTTATAGATGATCACCTATATATAAGTGAGAAGTTTGACTATATCATATTAAAATACTAATATTCTAAATTATGGTCCAAGGCCGAATTGGATGCAACTTGAGAATGAAAGAGTTAGAATTGTTATTGCGGAAACGATTATATTCTTGATTCATACAAAAAGTTGACCAACTCAAGATGTCACATTCACTAAATTTAATAACATCTTAATAGGGAAGGTTCAATGCTAGAAGCTACCTATCCTGACGGAATAACAGTTCGCCATGACTTTTTGAGATGTTTGCATAAGGTACATGCATTAATGTTCGTGCATGTGGGGAATTGTTAAATTGACCAATCATTGAGATATTTTAACATTATGTTTTATTTGAAAGAAATGGAAATAAACTACAAATTCATAATCTACATTCTTAATAGATGAATTTGGTGTATCTACATCCTCAAATATAATTTTAGATGAGTGATAAATTAAACTTTAAATTTAACAATTTAAACATTGAAATACATGATGAGTGGTGAGGTGGTGGGAAAAATAAGGTAATTAAAGTTAAAAAACTTTAGTATTAGAATCAATTTGCTAAGGAATAATCAAGTGCTCTCATGTGTGCAACCTAATGGTGTTTTAGCCGTTAGCGAAGTGGCCACTATCTGAGAACGAGCTTGAGGGTGCATGTCGGGTTAGGACCATTTGAGGCGTAAATGTGTAATTGTCTTGAGGAGCCTTAAAATTTTGAAAAAATGGTCTGAACTAGTGGTTTGGTGGCTTGAGGCAGTTTTGGGTCATGGTCGGGTGATGTGAGGAGTTTGCGAGTCAAGGCGAAACTGAACAGGTAAGAGGCACAAGTCTGGTAGATGTGCTGGTGCACAGATTGGGTCGAGCCTAAAGTTCATGCATGAAACCAGCAACGTGGTACGAAGACATCAAAATAGTGCAAACTATGCAGAAACGTGTGCGTTAGGTTCAAACCCGTTTCAGCCAAGTCTGGAAGAATCACCTGTCCCAAAAGGTGCCATTTACAAATAGACGCCACAACTCTTTTATTTTGTATAAGTAGACCTCCACAATCGCATTCAAATTCACTCAATTACACTCTGCGTTCATAAAGTATAGAAATTGTAGTCCTTTTAGTCTTTTGTATAAGAAAGTTCCGAAATATAAGGTAGACACCTATAACTTAATATATCGTTGTGCTAAGATACTAAAGTTGAAAGTCATTAATCTTGGAGATGATGTAGACTGTGAGAACTGAATACGGGAAGCTTCCGTCTTACAAAGAAATAATATAACTCTTAGACCAATCTTATCAGTCTTATTTTAATTTATTGTCTGAATAAACCTCCCTAGTCCAATACATGTTACATTGTATTAGTACAACCATAAATATATACATTTTTATGACAAAGTAACATACGAGATTGGGAAAATCAAGCGATTGAGAATACTATGTAGATATTTATTAGGCAAATGTACCTAAGCACATAAATTATAGGGCGGTGGCCCCCTTATTAAATTCGAAAGTGACTTATGATGAAGAGAAACTATAAACCATGAACATCAAACAAAAGCCAAAACAAGACAAGTGATTTGGCTGATCGACTTGTTTAACCAACCTATTTATAATTTATTACTCTATAAGGTATGTTTGTTTATAAATAGAATGGGGTGTGGAAAATTAAGACGTCAACTTTTAATTGTATAGATTCTAGATATAATGCATGTTGTCAAACAATGTGGTAAAGTTTATAAATATTGTTAAATCATCCTTATAAGGTGATAATAATGTATTAGAAATTATATAATAATTAATAAAATTATGAATGTGAATTAAATTGTCATGTCGCCTCCCGATGAAAAAATTCATGAACAAATATAGGTGTATGTTTATCATTCTTTTGCAGAAACATTTAATATTGTCAAGTTGGCTTTACCTATGCAAGCATGAAATAGAAAGAAAAAAGTGCAATGCCTCTACATGCTCTCGCATGGTAATTTTATGCTTTGAAGAGACTACTCGAATATATATTAATTATTGTATTTAATTATTTAGTTATATAAGTTGAGCGGATTGAGGTTTGAACATCTGACCTTCACCATATAATAGTGACACGGACAATCCAACTACCAAAAGTTAAGCGTTATATGTGAATTTTGAATGCATTAAATACATATATTAAATATAAGTTATAAATAAATTTCAATGCATTTAATATTAATTTTGAAAATAGGCTTATAATATTTGTACGATGGCAATATCATAAACCATTTAATTTATTAATTTAAAATAATAAAGATATCTTGCTAATTCACACACCCTATCAATTAAAATTCATTTTGAGGAATGTTACAACCAACGCTCAGCTGGCCAAGTTGGCATTTCTCATATTCATTTACATAGAGTAACAATTAATTTTAAAACACACATACGCACACACAAAAGCAAAAGAGATTAATTTTGTAATTTGAATTTTCCAGCCTAAATTTTGGACCGTTATTTGGTAATTAAATTGTAATTTTAGAAAGTTTTACTTCTTCTCCAATTTTTTGAAATACTAATTACTTTTTCATTCCTAATCCATTTATAATACAATATATATCATTTTAATTATCTTTTCATGATTTTTAATTGACATCAATATCAAATATATTATAATAAAATATTCAATTTGAAAAAGAATATAATTAGAAATGGGTGTTTATTGGCCTGTAAACTAAAATTAGTTAAATAGTTTTTCATTAAAAAATTAATTGATTTATTTAAAAAATGCAATCAATCAGTTTGTTTCAGTTTACAAAAAATGGTATTTATCATTCGCTGCATATACATAAACACACACACACAAACACACACACACACACACACATACAAAACACACACATAAAATAAAAGGTATTTTTGTAAATTCATTTTTCCACTAAATTGTATCGAATATTTGTCAACTTTCAATTCATCTTATTTTCTAAAGAGTCCTCTCCAAATTTTTTAAAATACAAATAACTTCATTGTTTCCAATCTAATTTTACGTATAATATACCATTTAATCATTTTTTCGTGATATTTAATTTTAACATCCATATTACATATAAACTAAGATATTATATATGAAAAATGAAATTGACTTATAGCTATTTGGGTTAGTATCTACTGTGGTTGAATTCTTTTTATTTGATTGGATTACAAATAACAAAAATATAGTTAAACAATTTTCTAATAAATATAATACATTATTTTATTCAAGAAGTATGATTGATCAATTATAAAATTAATTTTTTTTATCTCTATTTACCAAAGTGAAATGGAGGTAAATAATTACTTTATGTGTTACTACTCAGTTGACTTTTAATCATATATATAAATTTTTTAAACACAAAAACTTCTTCGTCTCTATTCAAGCTGACGTACAATATCAAAATAATCATTTTTTCTGATGTTTAACTGTAACAACAGAATGCATATATTAAAGTGGTATGGACAGATTACACGTGTGAGTTTCAAACAAAATTGAATAGATTGTAAAAATGTTTTTAAATATTTATCTTAATTTAATTATATAAAACTATTTATTTTAAGAAATGTATATCCAATACATGCAATGCATGTGAAAAATTAATGTTAATAATATTTAATTATGACTTGTCTTATGTCTAATCTAATGTATAATTATTTCATTAAAAAATGGTTGCAATTTAAATATTAAGATCACATATTATATATTTTTCTAAAAGAATTACTTTGTAAATAGGCTTATGTGCATTGCACGAGATAATACTAGTATATATAGAGAGAGAGAGAAATGAGTAGGAACTCATGCTTGGCTCCTTGAAGCCTAACTGATAACATATCTTTCCACATCATCCTTAATTTTAACAATTTTTAGTTAATCGTCCATACCGTCATTATGCATCTCTAAATTTCGTAACATATAAATTTGCTAAATTCAATAAAAAAAAATGTCAAGACATGTCATTAAGTTGGCTTCATAAGGAGAACCGATATGTGTGTGAAGTGTGTTGGTTATTTTATGAATTTGCTATTCTTAACCAATAAAATATTATTGTCAAGATAAATGTGAAGGCTTCAACAAAGATGGATGCTGAAAGTAAAAGTTATTGATGAGGTACAAATATACTACGATTGTAGATATGTTTCACCTTGTGATCAATGTGGAGAATTTTTGGATTTGAAATAATATATAGAATTCTCCTGTTGAACAGCTAAGTTTTCATCTTCCTGGAGAAAACCGTGTTATTTTTTCTGGAGAATATAACATAGAGTTAGTTGTTCATCGCTAGCCTTTTTATCACAAACAAGTTTGAGGTTTGGTTCAAGGCTAACAGAGACTACCCACATGAAAATAATCTCACATATTCGATATCCTCAGCATTTTGTTTGGAAGTAAGATGGTAAAATATAGATACGTAGGAGCCAACGTATTGCATTAGGAAGAGCTTATTGCGTACCACCAAGAGCAGGCAATTCTTATTACCTTAGATGTCTTATCAATGTCAATCGTAGAGAAAGATGTCACAATAATATGAAAGTGGCACATCATATACAATATAACTCTTATCGAGATACATGTATGCTTATGGACTGTTAGAAAATGATAGTGACTAACTGAAGAAAGTTTTTGGGCATCGACAGATTCCTAGAGGACTATGTTTGCCGCATTGTTAACAGAGAGTTTTGCATGGGTAGACCATAATTTGTTAGGGATAAATTTTGGGAATATGTGTCAGATGATCTATACAAGAAAATAGAGTTTTACCATAATCAAGGTATGTTTGCGTTTATTTTATCTCAAATATTAAAACTATTATTAAATACTTATGTTTCTTCTGATTTATAACTGAAGCATACTATTTACATAATTAAATAGATTTGAAGTTAATTGAAGTTCAAATAAATAATCTTGCTATCATTGAGATCAAGTTATTCTTCATGGATGTGGACGTAACCTTTTAAACTTTGACATAATGCCACTACCAGATTTTGATTAAGTTTCAACAATTAGAAATAGATTGTTACATGATGAACTTCAATATGACAAGACATTATTGGCAAGGGAGCTTCAACAACTGATGTTCAATTGGACTAATGAGCAATATCTGGTTTTTGACAAGGTCATTGATTCGAAAGATGGTGAGAAAGGTAAAATTTTCTTTCTTTATGACTATGGTGGTATTGGGAAAATAATTGTTTGGAGAATATTGTCTACAACAATTAGATCTAGAGATGAGGTCATTCTGCATGTTGCTTCATGTCGAATAACAACTTTACCTCTATCGGGAGGCCGTATTGCACACTCTCAATTTAAGATTCCACTCACTCCACATGAAAATTAGTTGTATTATGGTAGGAAGTGAATTAGATCAATTGTGAAGGCTAAGCTCATCATATGGGACGAAGCTCCAATGATGCACAAATTTTGCTTCTAGGCTTTGGACAAGAGTTTGAAAGATATTTTGAAATGTGTTGACAAAGAGAATACTACAAACCTTTTCGTGGTAAGAATCTTGTGTTTAGTGGAGACTTTCGCCAAAGTCTCCCTGTTATTCCAAAAGCTGATTACAAGAAACAACAATTAACTCATCTTACATATGGAACTCATGTGAAGTGCTTCATCTCACAACAAAATATGAAGCTCCAAAGTTTAGATTCAGACATTGAGGCATCATCATTGGCTGAGCTTTCGGATTGGATACAGAGCATTGGAGATGGAATAATGGGAGAATGGGATGATGGATTGTCTGTTATTCAAATACCTGAGGATATGCTTCTTGAGCCGGTCACTAATCCAATTACAGCAATTCTTGATAGTATATATATCTTAACCCCTGGAATGAATTCATAACCCAAAATATCTGCAACAACGAGCTATATTAACGTCTATTTTTTATGTTGTACACTCCATAAACCATACACTATTCATAAGAATACTGGAGAGAGTCGTCCATATTTTAGCTCCAATAATGCAAGTAAATCGAACTTGACTGTAGATGTCATGAAAAATGTTCCTTCTTCGTAATTCCTTAACTCCATAATATTTTCCAGTATATCTAATCATAAGTTTAACTTGAAAGTTAAAAAACCAATGATGTTGCTAAGGAATATTGATCCGAGTGAGATATGTGCAGCGGGACAAGATGACTTCTTACCATATTTGGAGATCACGTCCTTGAAGCAAAGATCATGACTAGTTCGGGCACATGTCAAATGGTATCGATTCCTAGAATATCCATGACTACATCAAATTCAAAATTTCCTTTTACATTTTATCATTGTCAATTTAATTGTTGTTTCTGATGCTATAATTGTTAACAAAGTCAAAACCAATCATTGACTATTGTTGGTCTATACTTGCATAAACCTATTATTAGTCATAGCTAGTTGTATATTTCCTTTTCATTAGTCACAAATATAAAAAGGCTTGAAACTTCTTATTTGTGATGATGAAAAAAATATAAACACAATTGTTGATGTTTTGTATAGAGAAGTTTTTAGGAATTTATAGTTTGTATTTTCCTCTAACCGTTAGAGTTTGCGTGAAAAACTCTTAATAAAATTCTTGTTTTATTTATGTTTTGCTTTTTATACACATATATTTGTTTACTTATTTAAATATTCGATTAGTAAAATTAAATTACAGGTATATAAAGCTTCTTGGACCTGGTCATTGGATGTATCACGTGTATGAAAGAGTTGGAGCATGGAAGTAGGAAGAGTGGTTGTTGGTGGACCGTGTCAACCAAGGAAGACCATGTCACCCACTACTCTAGTGTAGGCATGTCAACGGGGCGGGGCGGGGCGGGGCGAATTTTTGGATTTTTTGACCTGCCCTGCCCCGCCCCGTGCCCCGCCACGGGGCAAAAATATCTGCCCCGCACGGGGCGGGGCCCCGACCCGCCTTTATTTTTAATTTTTTTTAATAAAAAAACTATTTTTTTTAATTAAAAACCTTGTTTTTTTTATAATTGAAATTAATAGGGTTTTAATTTTTAGGTTTACATTAGTTTTGTTTTAACATTTTTTATATTTTGTAAAATTAATTATTAGAAAATGGAATTTGATTATTTAAATTTATTCTAATCATAATTTAATGTATTAGGATGACATATATATAACATATCATATATAAAATTTGATATTATAAATGCATATATACACATATTTAATATTTATGTGTGTGTGTATATATATATCTATATAATATTACATAATATATATTTAAAATTAAAATAAATTATATAT